>CM042695.1:2225289-2891956 GCA_023614405.1 Avena insularis | reverse complement strand
AAACCCAAGATCTTCAATGTTTTGTCCATTGAAGTACTTTCCTAAAATGATTTTCTCTTTTCACAATAGTGCAGGAAGTCGATAAATAGGAATCAGATCTTCACTCTTACTTCGAATTTATTTATGGTGATACCTTGGAGAGTAGAGTAAATATTGATAAACTGTGCTCAGGAATGTGGATTATCTATATAAAAAAACAATTGGATTTACAATTATGATTTGATGTAGATGTAAGTGGCCTCTGTTGACCCAGATGAAACCAACATATCAAGTACTCTCCGTGCAAATGAGCCAGGAGCATCTTCAAACATGCATGAGATTGAAACCCTTTTACTATAGTTAGTAACTATATATGTATCATTCTTAGATTCACACCAAAGGATAAAATCCAAATGATGGGAAATTGTGAAGATAGAATGAGGACCAATGATATGGTGAATAAAATAGCGCACAAAGAAACTTTCTAAAGGTAATACATACACAACACCTTTTCTATGTCGTTTAGATGATGCGACCGATCTTGAGAGTTGAGTTGAAGATATATAAAATTGTATGTATTAATATTTATTAGTTTCTAAGATTCAAAATTGTCTAAAATAATACCTTGGCATAGCGCATTGCTATTCTACGATTCTATTAGAAGGAAAACGGTCACAAGTTTAAACCAAAATTTTAGAGAGGGTGCATCCATATATTTAAGACCTTCAAAATTAGGACTATTTAGGTTTTTACTCTTTAATATTAACTCTGAAATTAGTTATTCTAACTGTGAACCATTTGTAGATTATATCTTATACATAAAATTGATATCTCTAAAAACTATGTAATATGAATCCAGTGCTATCAATTTTATTGGGGAAGAGGCTGGGTGTAATTAGTATCTTCGTGATGTTAGTATATATATTTTTGTCAAAAAAAATATTATAAATTTTGTATCATGTAATTCACATATTTTCAACAAATTCTTGGTCAAAGATAAATATTTAAAGTGTGTGTTTTTTACATTTCATTATGGAGTGAGTAAATTTTAATAATTACAACCCCAATTCAATGAATTTGATTGCATTATTTAAAATGTGATAAAAAATTGTCCATTATTTTTCTTTGGTAGATCCATCACATGTTTTCATTTCATTGTATTTCCTAGAGTTGGTTTGATTTTTCTAATTATATTATTTATAGTGTTTTCGTTCAAGAAGGATTTTTGATGCTTAATAAATATATATTATACACAATTCAATATAATTTTTTAACCAATGCACATTTAAAGGTGACGTTTAATTTAGCATTATATTTATGTTGGCAACATAACTATACTTTTCTACTCCCTCCGTTTCAAAATATAAGATGTTTTAGGTTTGTGAAGAAAATGTATCTAGACTTCTTTTAGTGTGTAGATTCATTCCAAAACTCAGTGAACCTACATTTGCTTCACAAAGCTAAACATCTTATATTACGAAACGGAGGGAGTATATCCTATAAATTGATTGTTCATGAAACTTTAAATTTATTTCTATATCACTTTCAACAAGCTATGGATGATGCCCTCGCATTTGCGAGGGCAACCGTGCTAGTTAAACTACAAAAGTACACATGACAAAGGAAGTACTGTGCACAAAAAATGGAATACAAGTACACATATTACCAAGTACAAGTACAGAAAAATAAAGTACAAGTTAGATAAACATAGTACACTGAAAACAAACTACAAATATATGAAAAAGTAGTGCACTAAAAATTGGAGTACAAGCACATAGAAAACAGAATACGAGAACATAAAAAGGAGAACAAGTACAGTGAAGATAGTGTAAAATTACACTTGAAAGGATCATATGGGCACCTAGAGGGGGGGTGAATAGGTGCTACTTCAAATTTTACTCCTTTTCCAATTAGGGTTTGACAATAAAGGTAAATTCTCTAGATTATGCAACTAAGGTGAATTTACCTATATGACAAGCAAGCACTAACTAAACAATAACTAGATAAGTAAAGTGTAGTAAAGGGTAGAAGGAACCAAAGTGGAGCACACGGAGACACAAGGATTTGTTTCCCGTAGTTCCTTCCTTTTGAGGGGAAGTACGTCTACGTTTGGAGAGGGGGTGATTTCAAACCACCAACGCCATGAGAGGCCTCCCTTGTTCTCCGATGAACCTCATCCCAACGGGTTCGATTCACCTCTTCCACTATACGGCAACCTTTGAGGTGGAGGCCAGCACCTTTACAACGAGTTCGGGGCACATATCCACAACTTAATTGGAGGCTCCCAAATACAAGCAAGCTGTCAAACAATCAAAGACAAGCTTGTAAGAACCAAATCAAAACCTAGGGTTTCCAATGAAACACTAGAGCATGGGGGCCCTCAAGTGAATGAGGGGGAAATGAAGATCTCTCTTGGTGAAGCTGTAGATCAAGGCCTCCTCCTTCGATTCTCCAAAGATCAAACACTTTGGATGGTTGGATGAAGAGATCTTGTTGATTTGGTGGCTCAAATGGACATAGTGTTCTTGAGGTGGACGAGCAGCTGGAACAAGAGGATAAGGTCTCCTATTTATAGCCCTTCTGTCAGAGAACTATTTTTCTAACCGTTAGAGAAGAAGCAGACCAGAGACTCCGGTCACCACACCAGAGACTCCAGTCTACACCGGAGACTCCGGTCCACCTCCGGACCAGCCTCCGGACCCCTTGACAGAATGACCCAGCTCAGTTGGGAGCCAAGTGGACCGGAGACTCTGGTCCCTCCACACCGGAGACTCCGGTCTGAGATATAGACTGGAGACTCCAGACCAACCTCCGGACCAATCTCTGGACCACCTTACTAGGTGTCCAGGGCATGAAAACAGAGGCCACACCGGAGACTCCTAGGGAAACTCCAGACCACACCGGAGACTCCTAGGGACCTCTAATGCTTTGGAATCAAACTTGGATAAACGAATGCCCTTAATGCGATAGAAGCACTTATGACCGAATACTCGGAAGTAAGAAACATTAGGCTTGTTACCGGTAAGGATCTCATATGGAGTCTTGATCAATTCTTTGCGGAGGTAGAGACGGTTTGATGCATGGCATGCGGTGGAGATAGCTTCAGCCCAAAAATTGTATGGAGATTTGAATTCCGCCAACATAGTCCTAGCCATATCAATGAGAGTCCGTTTCTTCCTCTCAGCTACACCATTTTGTTGAGGGGTATATGCAGCGGAATATTGATGTTTTATTCTCTCATCACTAAGAAATCCATTTAATGTGTAGTTCTTGAACTCGGTACCATTGTCACTTCTTATTGTTAATACTGGGACATTGTGTTGACGTTGAGCCATGTTGATGAAGTCAATGAAGTTCTCTTGGGTCTCACTTTTTAACTTGAAGAAATATACCCAAGTGTATCTAGAGTAATCATCAACAATCACCAAACAATATTTCTTCCCACCAAGACTTGCATGAGAAGGGGGGCCAAAGAGATCCACATGAAGAAGTTCCAAGATCCTCTTGGACTTGATGTAGTTCTTTGGCTTGTGGGGAGAATCATGCATCTTTCCTTCAACACATGCCCTGCAAACACGATCTTTGGCAAAGCAAACATTTTCTTTTAGTCCAACAATATGACCATCCTTGTGGAGGCTTTGCAAAGTTCTCATGTTGACATGGGCTAGACGGCGGTGCCATAGCCAAACCACATCGGCCTTTCTGAATAAGCACATCGGACCTGTAGTGGTTTTCCCGGAGAAGTCCACCACATACAAGTCATCCTCGACGTACCCAACAAAAGCAACCTTTAGAGTCTTGCTCCACAAGAGGATCACAATATCAACATCAATGAAGACAGCAAAACCCATCTTTCCTAGAGCACGGACTGAAAGTAAATTATAGCCAAGGGTCTCAACAAGCATGACGTCCACGGGAGTAATATCGTGTGCCACCACAACTTTGCCGAAACCCATTACCTTAGACTTTGATTTGTCAGCATATGTCACAGATATTTGATCAACATTTGGTCTCAATTCCTTGACACTAGAAGCGCTTCCGGTCATATGACTTGTGCATCCACTATCGAGCACCCATTTTGACCCTCCGGATGCATAGGTCTACAAAATATCAAACTAGTTTTTAGGTACCCATTTCTCAATGGGTCCTCTTTTGTTAGCAACAAGGGTCTTGGGAACCCAAATCGTCCATGCGATATAACCATCAAAAGGGCCAACATATTGTGCATACACATCACCATAGTAATCACGCATTAAGACATAGTGAGGGTTAGCACAACCCGCAAATCATCATGAGACATAGTTTTGCTACTTGTGGTCTTACTTCCCACAACGACCTTGTTCTTTTCTTGAGCGGGCTTGGCCTTCTTCTTCTTGTTATCCTTTTTCTTCTTGGCTTTAGAGACAAAGCCTAAGCCCCTTTTTTCACCATTTGATCTTTGCTTGTTTAAGAGGTCATCGATAGACTTGTTTCCTTTTGGAAAGTATGTCTTAGCTAGCTCCCCCTTCAACCTAGCATGTTCTTCAAGAGTATTTGTATAGCTAGAAGGAATGAATGTACTAGGTGAGGGAGTATTGATCAATTGAGTTTGAAGCTTTTCACAAGACTTTGTGAGGGACAAGAGTTCACTTTCAAAGGCCTTGTGAGCCTTGTCAAGTGTCCTAAAGTCCTCGGCAAGTTTTTTATGAACAACATCAAACTCAATCTTATCCTTTTTAGCCTTTTTGTATTTAGCAATAGCATGATCACGTTCCTTGACGAGTTTATTAATAATGAGGTCATTAGCTTCATCAAGTCCCTCTAGTTTAGTTTCAAGAGATATTCTAGTTTCTTGTTCTTCTTCTAGAGCATTACTAAGAGCTTGTACCTCAATCATGTGCTCTCTTCCTAATGGGCATATCTCATCTAGAAGTTCTTGTGTGTGAGAGTTGATTTAGGAGGTCCACAACATGTTTCTTGTGTTCCCCTTGCAAGTTATTCATAAACACATCAAAAGCAACTAGTTCCTTTTTGACCTCAAGAGATAACTCATCATCAAAATCATCATTGATTAAGGAAGTGGAGTGTGACGATGATAATACCTCCGTTCCTCTTGCCATAAGGCAAGTGACGTTCTTGTTGGAGATATTCTCATTTGGAGAGGCGAAGAGTGAGAATGAAGGAGTAGAGGTAGTGGCAAGAGCCGCCACACCACTTAGTGTATCCTCTTCTTCCTCCTCATCATCATCATCAGAGGAGTATTCTTCATGTGTGATCAAGACAATTTCTCCCGGCTTCTTGTTGGTTGGGTTTCTTTTGATGAAGGATTTCTTGTATGGAACTTTGGAGGTCTTCTTCAACACAAGTTTTCCCCCATTATCTTCTCTTTTCTCATAGGGACACGCTGCAACGAAGTGATAACGGTCACCACAATTGAAACAAGTTCTCAACTTGGACCCATTATCTCTTCTCCCATTGGGGTTGCTTCTTCATTGCATTTCCATCTTGGCCTTGGCGGGGTCTTTCCAAAAGTTTCTTGCATAGAAGGCCATGTATTCACCATGAGCAGTCTTGACATCATTAGGGTGGCTCATTGAAGGTCCGTCATCACTTCCTTCATCTTCATCATACTCCACAACCTTGGCCTTCAAGGCAAGATTGACACCACTACTCATTCCAATGGCACGAGCACGGGCATCTTTGGCATTCTTGGTAGCAACCTTGAAGGTTGCCATCTCTTGCATCACTTCATTGGAGGTCATGAGATGGTAGTTGTGTCTTCCTTGGAGACTCTTCAAGTCAGTAGGCTCGAAGGGCATGAGAGCACTCACATACTTCCTTTTGATCCAAGCGTCATCAATGTGAGAGGCCCCAACATTCCTGAAAGTGGTGGCTGTGGATTTGAGTCTTTGATAAACGTCTTCATGATCATCACCATCCTTCATGAAGAAACCTTCGGCCTCATTGCTTAAGGCATCATATCTATTTCTCCTCATACTCTCATTGCCAACAAACAAGTCAATATGAGCATCCCAAGCTTCCTTGGAGGTGTTGTAGTGCTCAATGTGGGGAAAATCCTTTGGCCCCATCCCAAGTTGGATCATGTGCAAGGCAGTCGCATTGAGTTGGCTATTGACCACTTCTCTTCTTGTCAAGTTGGTTGCATCCTCAATCTTGAGTCCATCTTCAATAATATTCCATAAATCAATGCAAGAGCTGCGCACATGAGATTTCATTAACACTTGCCATTGAGGAAAAGTATGTGCAGCTAACTTAGGTGGGTCTCCTCTATTGTTTATATGTGGATGAGGGATTGGAGGGTCGGGTGAGTACCATCCGGGAACCGTATGAAACTCTTCCTTCCCATCACCCTTTTTGGTGGCGGAGTTTGTGGAATTATGTTCATCCCCTATCACTTCCTCCAAAGGCTTTGCCGGAGCATTAGCCTTTGGGTTTGGTGGTGTTTCCACTGGAGAGGGAGGAGGTGAGGTTTGCTTATCCTTAACAAGTTGCTCAACGAGTTGACGCAATTGTAGGATTTCGTTGCCCAAGGTATAGCTCAAGTTGCTCAAGTGGATGAGGGGGAAATGAAGATCTCTCTTGGTGAAGCTGTAGATCAAGGCCTCCTCCTTTGATTCTCCAAAGATCAAAGACTTTGGATGGTTGGATGAAGAGATCTTGTTGATTTGGTGGCTCAAATGGACATGGTGTTCTTGAGGTGGACGAGCAGCTGGAACAAGAGGATAAGGTCTCCTATTTATAGCCCTTCTGTCAGCGAACCGTTTTTCTAACCGTTGGAGAAGAAGCAGACCGGAGACTCTGGTCACCACACCGGAGACTCTGGTCTACACCGGAGACTCCGGTCCACCTCCGGACCAGCCTCCGGACCCCTTGACAGAATGACCCAGCTCAGTTGGGAGCCAAGTGGACCGGAGACTCCGGTCTGAGATATAGACCGGAGACTCCGGACTAACCTCCGGACCACCTTACTGGCTGTCCAGGGCATGAAAACAGAGGCCACACCGGAGACTCCTGGGGAAACTCCGGACCACACCGGAGACTCCGGTCTGTGTAGACCGGAGACTCCGGTCTGGAATTTCCAGCAAGCAAGAGCAGATGCAGGGAATGATCCGTAGGCCGGTGGTCCTTTTTCCTATGTAGAATACCACCTGTAGACAACAGCAAATTGTGAAAGGGTCTACTAGTTGTTAACGAACACCAAAAGTGATTATGACAGTAAATGTCCTTTCAACACTGAATACAGGGTACAAGTACACTTCCACTAAAACTGGAGTACAGTGAAAAACAAAGAACAAAAGTACACACAAAAAAGTAGTACAACTACACTGATACAATGCAACCCGTAGTACAATGCAAAACCTAACAACATGGGATCTGGTTTTGAAAATCTCTTTGAGGAACGCATCGACGGAAACCGCTCGTAGTTCAGACGAACAGTTCAAAAGCACACCGACAGACACATGTCGCGGGTGCAGGCAAGCCGCGTCCGAACCCCTTGCTCGCATTCTCGTCCCGCTTTTTTCTCACGGTGTAATTTGGCGAGTAAATAGGTGTTGTAGATGCCGGTATATTTTTCAGCATTGGACTATTTTGACTTGCGACAAACATAAAAATTTATGTACTAGTTTGTAATTGGAGTAGTGTAATCGAAATGGCCGTCGTGAAATTCACATCTTAATGTTACAGTCATGTCTTGCCACGAAATGATCTTTCGAAGTAACATATAGTAATAAGTAGTAAAACGAAGTTCCACCCTTGAGGACCGAAACCGAAGCAGTGGGCAAGATATTTTGCATAGATTATCAATCGTTCTACTATTATATTACCCCTGTTTAAAAATATAATATGTCTTGGTAAGTTAAAATAGTCTATCAAAATAGGAGAAATATGGTGGAGAACTTAGGTGTAACCGCACATAATTTTAAAAATCGAAAAATATATTTAAATATTTCAAAAATTAAAATAATTCACGCACGCTCATGTCATCTTGATACTTAATCGTGCAAATTTTCAAGAGAAAAGAAAACTGTATGTGACCTACACAGAAAAAAGAAATTGTAACTTTGTTATACTGTGAACAGTATACATCTAATCTTTATATTGTGAATGGTATAATTTTTTATTTTCGTGTAGGGTACATATTTTTATATTTTATGTTCAGACTTGACATTGCACATATCTGCATATATTCTCTACCCGTGTGATTTATGTCATTTTGTTTAGTTTTGTATAGCTAAAAAAGTTCACATCTACTACAGGAATATTATATTTTGAAACAAAGAGGACTGATCGCACATGCAGCTGGTCAAGTTGACAATTGTTCTATACCACCCCACGCCCATGCAAGTTGTCAAGTTGACCATTGTTTTATCAAAATCCCAACGGGTTTACCAGCTGGGCAGCATCATCAGCAATGATGTCACCAAATCCCCTTTCGCCGCTGCTTCAGTTTTCTTGAAGGAAACTCTTTGGCTGCTGCTTGCTCCACTCCAAAAGGCCCCAGGCATATATACATCCATTTGCTAAACTCTTAGCCATCCAGTTAACTCAAGCTCCCGATCAAGCACACTAAAGCCATTAAGATCAGTAGACAGTAGTGCCGAAATGCAACCACAGGACGCCACCGAGGACGTCGTCATTGCCGGCGCCGGCTTGGCCGGCCTCGGCGTTGCCCTGGGTCTCCACAGGTATGCCTGAGATCGGTTGGATTTCCTCATGTTCAAGTACTCCATGCTGTCTGAATTCTTTGTGAGAAGTTGCTGTGACACATTTAACTGTACATGGAGGGACTGAATGCAGGAAGGGCGTTCGGAGCGTGGTGCTAGAGTCGTCGCCGGAGCTTCGGACCTCCGGCTTCGCGTTCATGACATGGACGAATGCCTTCCGCGCGCTTGATGCCCTCGGAGTAGGAGACAAGATGAGGAGCCAGCATGTGCAGGTTCAGGGGTACAGTACAGCTCCATCATCATCTGGCCCAGCTAGTCACTTAACCTTTATTTTCAGTAGCCTTCGTTGATGCCCGGTGCATGACCACCTACTTGTCTGTCTATGTCTTCCTCCTTGATCAGGGTGCGTGTCATGTCTTCGGTTACCGGCGAAGTCGTGCGAGAAATCGATATACGGGTGCAGGGGAAACGGTGAGAGTCACAGGCCACCACCCCAATCCCAACTTTCTTTACACACCCCTGAACAACTCTGTTCATGGGTGAAGAAATTGACATGTATTTTCCACTCCTTGATGCAGAGGGCCGCATGAAGCCCGGTGCGTGCAGCGCAATGTTCTGCTCCAGGCATTGGAAGAGGAGCTGCCGAAGGGCACCATCCGCTACTCCTCCAAGATCGTTTCCATCGACCAGGACGCCGGCAGCGATGCCAAGATCCTCCATCTCGCTGACGGATCGACTCTCAGAGCGAAGGTCGTCATCGGGTGCGATGGCATCAACTCGGTGGTGGCGAAGTGGCTGGGGCTCGCCAAGCCGTGCGACTCGGGGCGCAGGGCCACGCGGGGACACGCCAAGTACCCCGACGGCCATGGTTTCCAGCCCAAGTTCATGCAGTTCACCGGCAAAGGTTTCCGTGCCGGCCTGGTGCCCTGCGGCGGCACCGACGTCTACTGGTTCTTGACATGGTCTCCTGCATATGCACATGGTTAGTAGTTTCTTTTTCTTTTTCTTTTGCGGGTAGCAGATGGTTAGTACTATAGTTCCCACTTCCCAGTGCACGCAGTTGACATGATTCTTATGTAACCGAAGTGCGGATCTGAATCCTAATTTGTGAATGCCATATCCATTGCCGCAGGCAAAAAGGATGACGTCGAGCAGAGTTCGACGGCGATGAAGCAGTTCGTGCTGGCCAAGCTGAGGAGCATCAACGCCCCTCCCCAGGTCCTGGACGCGGTGGAGAGGAGCCAGATGAACGACGTCCTCGTGGCGCCGCTGCGGTACCGCCCGCCGTTCTCGCTGGCGTTCGCGAGTATCAGCAAGGGCAACGTGTGCGTGGCCGGAGACGCGCTCCACCCGACGACGCCGGACCTGGCGCAGGGCGCGTGCGCGGCGCTCGAGGACGCCGTTGTCCTCGCCCGGTGCCTCGGCGACGGGAGGGAGAGTGTCGAGGCGGCTCTGCTCAAGTACGCCGGGATCAGGCGGTGGAGGAGCGTCCAGCTCATCGCGGCGTCCTACATGGTGGGGTTCTTGCAGCAGAACGATCACGCCCTTGTGAGGTTTCTGCGGGACAAGCTGCTGTCCGGGCTGCTCGCCAAGGGACTCCTCATGATGCCGGACTACGACTGCGGAACGCTCTGATATGGTTTCTCAATTCAGCTCCGGTTGGTTGCTGCCAGACTATCTTTAGTAGTACCACTTGGTTCAAAGTGTACTTCGTTTTCGTCACAAGCTCGCTCACTCCACTCACTCACGTACGTTCGCTCGCTCGCTCGCCACGCTGGAACGATCAATTCCCCTCCCTCCCTAGACCCGCTCGTACGTACAGTACAGTACTGTAATAAGTGAGTTTGAGGAAAAGTCAAGTACCGATCGCACGGAAGGAAGGAAGAAAAAAAAACCGGATCTCTATCTGGTTGGCTCCGTTTTCTTCTTCCTTCTCCCTACTATAAAATTTAGAAGGAAAGAAGCCAGAAATTCAAGCATCCTCTCCGGGCACATGCATGTCTTTTTCTTGAAACGATGAATGTACTTTCTCTCTCAGCTGCTGCACCTAGCAAACCGGCCAGCTTAGCTGGCCAACCGATCTTTCTTCCAACGCAATTTAAGAACAAATACAAACGAGTCAGCAACAATTTCAAAAAAGCAACAACATCAGTAGCTCGCCGCCCGAATTCTGCATCACAGGACACGAACACGAATGGCGCTGAAACAAATCAAGAAATCAACCAACAAGATTCAACCACAGGAGACCATCCACCGTATTGATTGAGGCCCGAGCTTTTTACGTGACACCTGGCTCTGGGTCTACTAAATTGCTGGAAATAGATCAAACATGAGCGATCGATAGTAGGTTCTGTGTATAGATAACGCATGGTCGTGTGTCAAAAACAAAATTGACGTCTTGTCTTGTTCTTATTTCTAATGTATTTCAGGTTAATGTGTGCGCGTGGGAAACATAACTTACACGTGTAATGAAATTGGCCACTCTAGCTATCCTCCTATTGTATACATAGTACTAATTTACTCGCAAAAAATACTAGCGCTAGTAGCAAAAAATAACTTCTAGCAACTAGAAAAAAGCAAGTTGCAACTTGCAGCTTCCATGAAGCAAATCCAATGGTGAAGGACATTTTTTCTCAACAACCTATTTTAACTATAGAAAACTTAGCTGCAACACACTTCAAACTTCCATCTAACACAAATCATGAGAGGAATCCGACCATCATGAATATTTTTCTCGGTTACAACCTACTTGCAATTAGAAAAACTCAGTTCCAACCCATTTGAAGTTGAAAAGGTTCAGTTGCGACCCACATATAACTCATATGCTAGAATCAATCGTGATGCAAACGGTTGATAATATATTTCTCTTAGTTGCAACCTCTTTGCAACTGGAAAAATACTCAGTTGCAATCCACTTGTAACTCCTACCCTAGTACGAACCACAACATAAGTCCTACAGTCTGAGACATTTGTGGGGAAAAGACGTTTGCTACAACATTTTACACTTGGAGTCCCAACAAGTTGGACACACAGAGTTGTTGCCATAAGTTAGTGCCTTCTCTAGGTCTTGTCTAGTCAGATGGGCCTATGTATGCCTCGTTGACTAGGTTGCCCATCGAGCCATAGGCTCTAACCACAAGTGGGTCACCCTGGTTTCCGAGGATAAGTGTTGGCCGTGTTCATCGCAGTGGTAGCATCACCGCGTACCCCTTGTACCAGAGCCTCCCGACATCGGTAGGAGAGCATTGCATCATTCACAGCGAAAATCGCCTCGCCGAGAAGGTGTCGTCGTTAGAGAAGACGTCGACATCATCGAAGCGGTAGAATCATCAGATACCCCTTGTAGTAGAGCCTCCTGTCGCTAGTAGTAGAGTAGCCTACCACTCGCAGCAAAAGGCGCCTTGCCGGAGAGCACATCGTTGTCATCGTAGCGGTAGCATCACCAGATACCCCTTGTAGCAGAGCAGCCCACGACTCGTAGCAAAAGGCGACTCGCCAGAGAATATGCTACCGACCACCCATTGTAGCAACACCTCCCGCCGCTCGCAGCAGCACCACCCACCACATGTAGCAAGCTCGACCGCCTGTTGTAGCAAAAGGCCGGTTGCCCCTTTGTAGCAAGGTCGACTGCCCCTCGTGAAGCCTAGCCATCCCTTGTAGCAAAGGCTGGCCACCCTCCGTATAGCACAATCCATTGTTGTCGCGTCTTGGATGCGGTATAGGTGGACCACACACCGCGTTGTGCGTGCAAGTTGCGATCCCGAACGAGCGAGGCGGAGGACCGGGGAATGAAAACGTTTCATCCCCTGGACTATGTGTATCATTTTCCAATATTTTACTTCTCCGTAGCTGATTTAATATAAATTGTACTAAATCAATGAACACTTATTATGGACCGGAGAGAGCATTTTTTTTAGCATAAGAACATTTTGAAAGAAGATTAGAAGAACTTCCAAGGCACGTTCTGACTCTCTTCTTTGTTTGAGGCCCATAAAGCAATGATAGGTAAAACAACCAAGGAAAAAATATATTTTCAACCTTCAACTCATATAGGCTTGACAATTTAAATCCTGAAGTCGAAATCACTGTCGTTCGTATCCTAAACTTATCAATCCCGGTCTAAATCAAACCCTAAAGATGTTTGGTAGTCCGGGAAAACAAAGATCCTGGTCGGGATTACAAGTTTCTGTGACTGACAGTAGGGCTCATATGTCATATTTGTTTTCTTCCACCGACTTATTTCTCTTATTCACCCTGACACTAGCTTCTGGGCTTATTTGTAAATTTTCCGTCCATGTCTGTGACCTCTACCTCCCCGAGCGCACGCGTCCATCAAGCTCGCGTTGCCCTCCCGCGGCAAGAGCCTATCGCCGGTTCGTGCTCCCACTCTGTGCTCGCGGTGCCGCTGGCCGTTGAGCACGTGCACCTGCTCGGGTTCCTCTCCATGGACGCCTCCGTTCCCGCACGTGCGCACCCCGCACCACCGGTCGACCCCGCCGCCAAGCACGACCCTGTTGGCGCCCGCCGCCGCCAATGCCCCGTCTTTGGTGCCTTCATCCACCGTGTCATGTGTCGCGTAGCTCTGCCGAGAGCCACCACACTAGTCGGCCCGCGGTGTGTCGTGGCCAAGGCCAGCTTTGTATTAGCCGCACGATTGCTAAAAATGCTAGAGTTATGGAGGAATTGTTCTGGGCGCTGTTATATGTTGATCCAAATTGTACAAAGTAAAGGCCAACTTTTGACGGACTCCATGCCCAACAGGGATGCCTGTGGGGGGCGACAGGCCCCCGCGATATGGATCGCAAAGCTAACAAGTGGTATCAGAGCCCTAGGTTCTAATCTAGGGTTTGCGACATGTCGTCATTAAAGTTTAATCTACCACACCTGGACTACACCACAAGATTCTGCTTGTGACAGGTGAAGATGCGGGCGATTCTTGCCCAAACTTCAGATCTAGATAAAGCGCTAGAAGGATTTGGGAAAAAGGATGCGAAGAGCTGGTCCGACGAAGAAAAAGGAAGGATCGTAAGACTTTGTCTTTGATTCAACTTCATCTGTCCAATAATATTTTGCAGGAAGTGTTGGCAGAGAAATCTGCTGCTGCCCTTTGGCTGAAACTGGAATCGATCTGCATGTCAAAGGATCTGACCAGTAAAATGCTGGACGCGGTGGAGAGGAGCCAGATGAACGACGTCCTTGTGGCGTGTAACTACCTCGGTGAATTACGCTCTTAGTTACATGCCTGGATGAGCGTAAGTGGTTAAAATAGTACGGTGGGGCCCAGGGGCCACTCATAGGTAGACCTTTCGGCCGTCCTAACCACTTCCAGAACATCGGGACAAGAACGAGCGGCGTAATCAGCAGGCGAAGGGATCAACTACATACACAAGTGAGTATGTATGCAAGCCACCATATAACTGTTCACAGAGCCATTCCATCTAAAAGAAATAGAAATATTGCAACGCCATACGGCAAGATCCAAATATCCTAGATAGAGATAATATTTTAGGATAGCTCCTCATACATCAAACATCAGAGTATCGGGCGGAAGCGGAAAACAAGATCCGAGTACGGATAAGAAGCGAATCGGTATAAGATGCCACATAAATAAACACATCCCGCCCACAGATCTCACGGATCCCCATTCCCGGAATCTCTACACCGAGTGATCGTTGCCAACATCATCCGTCTCCTCCACCCAGTATCCATCTTGCGAGTATACCTGTTCATCTGAATCAAACAATTTATCGTGCGAGACCCTAGGGGTACTCAGCAAGTCTTTATGCCTCTAAAGGGGACATAAACCTGGGGTGACGCAATTGCATCAAAAGATAATAACTAACAAGTCTATAGATACTCGCTAACCATCCGCCTAACCAATGATAGACGAATGTCTGTTACTTAGTGACAACAGTTATAACAATATAATTAACAGATCCATCCTCCTTCTCGCTTACCAACGAGAAAGCGGACGAACAACCCATCCGTTGGCACTTTTATTAACCATTCCATGAGTATTGCACTATTTACTAGTTAAGTACTTAGTCAAATTAAAAGCGGTACTTTAGTTATACTTGTCTATGATCGAGAAACTATGCTCCAAGTTGTCTATAACCGCGGACACGGCTTTCAGAAAGATTTACCCTGCAGGGGTGCACAAATAGCAACACACACTCGATCAACCTCGGAAAAACCAAATCAAAACCCAACAAGGCATTCACGACAAAGCGATCACATGATTCAGAAATATTTCAGGGGGCCACCCTACTAAGCTACCCGCAACGAAGTTGGCCGGCTCCGGAACGGACCTAGGGTTTGTGTGGACGGCGGTAAATGACTGGGAACCCGAAAGTGTGACTTGGCTTGTCGATACAGCGAAAATGTGTCACGATCCAAAACAGTACAGGTGCTCCACGTACAATCATAAATAAAGTGGTAAAGCATGGCATAAATACAGGATAGTAATAAAACCCCAAACTAGTTGTGGCCCCAAGAAATAGACATGAGTCAAGCTCTGGCTCAGGGGGGGTCCATAAGGCCTCCGGATGTGGATAGTGCGAATAGTCAAGGAACAGGAATCAAACACTCGGGGTCCTATGGGACACAAGTGAGCATAAAAACCAAATAACAGATATTGCCCACCGGTGCCTCTTTCATTAGTTATCTCATTACTACTCAGGTTAAGTTGTTTAGGTACCTCCTAATCCATTAGATACTCACATACCCTACACATGCTGTTCTACGACTCGCATGGCCCAAACAACTCCTGTAGTAATGGCTCATGGGATGGAGGAACAAGCTTCGGTGGGGTTTAAAAGTAAAGGCTATGCAGTACTTGGGATTCAATTTAATGCAATTCGCGACTCAATGATGCAAGAATAAGATAGAGGCAATAGGTACTATATGTATGCAAGCATGTGGTAATGCTTGCCTGGCAGCTCACATGAAGAGAGAGACGGATCTGGGTAGTATTCCTAGGATTCATGATATATCCCCTGCTCGGCGTCTATTCGAAGAAGAACCAAACAAACAAGGGCCACCATAAATAAAGTGTACAAGCATATGAATTAAAATGCGACAAGTAAACAAGTATGCCATGATGAATGATGCACAATTTACATGGCAATAATGTGGCATGGTATTGGTGAGGTGTGGGGTACAAGAATAAAGCATTTTATTGAGTTTTAGCCATGTTTTGCTCCCATATAAGTTGCTGTATACTTTATATTTATAAGATGCATGCTGCAATTCAGAACATGGAGTGTGTAGTTAGAACGGGCTCGTCGCGCTGATCGATTTAAACATATTATTTGTCAAATTTGGAGTTATAGATTTAAAGTTATTAATTATTTAAGAAAAGGCATTTTTATTGCATTTAAATAATTTCGAAAATTTAATTTGCCCAAAAGATATTTTGAATGGCATATCTGAAATCCTCACATTTTTCTGATTCCAAAACATATATCATTTGTATTATTTGGATTTATAAATCAAAAGTTATTGAAAACAGATTTAAATTTGTATTTAAACATTTCTGAAATTGTTTTGTTTAAACAGAAATACAGACAAACTTTTTATACCCAGAGAATCTAACCCAAGTCACTGACGGGTGGGGTCCGTGCTGACTGGGCGGCTTGCGCTGGGCTTTTTCATCATGAGCGCAGCCAAGGCCCAGCGACAGTGGGGACGGTGGTCAAACGATCCCACGTGACAGTGGCTGAGCGAGCGGGTGCCACGCGGCAGAGCCGGGGGCCGCGGGTTGAGGTTCAGACCTTGCGGGGGTTTCTTTGCAAAACACCCACGGTGGCTGACAGGTGGGGTCGGAGGGGAGCGCGGGTTGATGAGACAAAAAGGTGGGGGGGAAAATTGCAAAGTGCGCACGACACTGTTTCTCTTCTCTGTTATGTCGATGAGTCGGTGCTCGACAGAGGGGCGGTGCACGGCGCGGGGTCGAACCCGCGACCTGGGCATGCGCGCAGAGGCCAGAACCAGTGCGGTGGGGTGAGGGTTGCTGACAGGAATGAACTAGGCGGCCAGGTAAGCGGTTGCGCGCGATGATGACGTCTGAAAGCCAGCTCGCCAAGCATGAGAGTGCTCGGCGCAATGTTCGACGAGGCTAGGCAGCGACGGCGAGAGAGAGGATGTCAGAGAGGGAGGGTGGCTCATCGCGGTGGCGTCGGTGGTGATGGATCGGGCCGGGGAGCAGCAGGGCGACGGTGAGGCAGAGGCCGAGCGAGCTAGGGTTTCCGTCGGCGTCGCGGATCGGCGGCAGGTCTGGGGCCTCCTCTCCTGGTCAGGCACGGGAACGAAGGTCGCCTTTGGTCTTCCCGACACCAACACACCCTTGCCGTGGTTTGTCAAGGAGAAGGAGGAGGCCGACGATGACCGGCGATGGGGTGGAGAAGGGTGGTAGGTGAGGGAGAAGGGAAGGCGCAGGGGCCAGAGGAAGATCTGGCACGGCAGAGAGACGGGAGGAGAAGATGAGGACGGAAGAGGAGAGGGGTGCCATGGGGGATCGGGTGGAGAAAAAGGTGGCTTCGGCCACCTTTTTGCTTCTCCTCCCTCACGTGCTGGGCACGGCTAGGGCTTGGTAGGGGCGGTCAGGGACTGCCAGGTGGGCCAGGGCGAGGTCAAGGAGAGGCAGGAAGAGAGGCTCGGTGGTGGGGCTGGCTTGGCAGAGAGAGAAAAGAGAGAGAGAGCTCGGGTAGCTAGGGCGTGCTCGGCATGGAGCTAGGGTTGGGTGGCTTGTTTAGGTTAGGGGAAGGGGAGGCTCGGGTGGTGGGCTTCAGTGCAATGAGAGCCAAAGAGGGGCCGAGAAGGAAGGCCTCGGTTAGGGTAGGGTTTAGAGAGAAAAAGGGAGAGATAGGGTAGGGGTAGGATCTTAGGGTTTTGGGGTTTTCTCTTGATCAAAACAAGCTCAAGCAAGGAAAGGTGGTGGACAAGAGGGAAGGGGTGTCTAGGGTTTTGGTATGGTCACACATGAACATGCATGGGAGCATACACAAGTGAGGGTGATGAGAGTGGAGGCAAGATAGATTAGAGTGGAGGTTTCACATGATCTTGCATGAGATGAAGAAGATGTGGTGAGGTGAGGATATTAACGCACATGGCAAGGAGCAAGATCAAGGTGAGAAGGTTGAGAGAAAAAGAGAGCTCCAAAAGAGCAGATCCACTCAAAAACAAAGGAAAAATCCCAAGGAGAAGAGATGGTGGAGATTTGCATGGCCCATGCACGAATAGTGGATGCCATGTTTAATTTGTGAAAACAAAATAAACCCCATGGCATTTATTCCCATGCATCTCCACAATATGGATCTAAGGACAAGCCAACAGAATTAAAATAGAATTAAAATGGATGTTCCATGTGGAGTAGATGGAGATGATCATATTGGAATATAAGTTGGGACATGCTAGTGTGTGTGTTCCACTAGGTGCATAATATCCCCAATAATATTCCAACATGAGCAAAAATTCCAATACCAGCCATATGGAAGCTAGAAAGGGAATGACACTCATAATGCTTGCAAAGGTGGCTATGTGGCTCCTCCTATATCCATAATGTGAAAACAATATGGTGCATATATGGGAAGATGTGGAAGTAGAAGTGGATCCATCCCATCCCACATGAGCTAGAGGTAAAACCATAATAAATGCAAAGCTCACATATAGTTGGATGGTCGGATTTTAGGGTGGTGACAAGAAAGTTGGTGGAGTTAACAAAAGATATGCCCCCAACTCAACCTGGGCACGAAGCATTTATCAAGAACCAAATACAATATATCAAGAGGCAAATACAATTAATAATGCGTGTGATAGAAGAACCAAAAGGAAAAGGGTTTTATATGATGCTCAAATGCAAGGTGGCATGATGACATGAGCATGATATAATTATGATGCAACAATTATATGTAGGAAGTAGCATTTATATAGACTAGGCTAGTAGCATTGCAATTGTTAGACAATTGGGATGCTACAACTCTCCCCCACTAAACAAGAATCTCGCCCCGAGATTCCTAGGAAAAAGAAAACAACACAAGGAGAGGCGGGTGTTCGGGACGAAGGTAACCCTCACGTTCCCAAGGTGATTAACAACGGAGTGGTGCAACCATTGCACCTTGCAAAACTTGCTAGACTTGTTGTGAGTCTTGCATTTTGCTTGAGAAACAACGGGTTAGAAGAGTTGAAGGGTTGTCGTGAGACAAGAAGGATAGGATGAACATAGCTTCGGTTTTTCGAGAAACAATATAAAAGACTAGAATCACTTGTGAAAGAATAGAAAGGACGGTGTATGAGGGAGAAAGAAACGACACACCATTAAGATTAAGGATTTACCGATACGAGAGAGGATGAATCTTTGTCTCACCGGAAGAAAAGAATGACTTTTTAGAAGTTATCAACCACTATGAAAATAGCATTGTATCTTCTCTCGGATTTGAGAGATGAAGTTCGGAAACAATATTGCCTTCAAACAATAGAGTTCCTTGATATCAACAGAAATATTGAGTTAGACATTGTCGGATTGGATTCTTATTGCGCCGGTAAGAACCAAGGGATCACGCAATTAAGGTGCGCGGATATATCTTCCAGAGACGGAGGTGATGCTAGATTATGGTGGAATCCCGAGAAGAAAAAGAGTATAGAGGATCTAGAGTTTATTGTAGAGATACTTATTGCTTTCTTTAACCTTGAGGCTAACACGATAGATTTGCGGCTGGTGGCCTCAACCATAATTGGCTTTACCACAGAAAAAGAATTGCTAAAACAAAGAGATAGATATTTTCCTCCATCTTGTTTGGGAATGTCGAGCACCGGTATAAAGAAGAAGACAGAGAAGATTTTTCATTAGTTTCCACCAACTAATTAAAGATTTTGCTCCGTGTAGAAAGGGCGAGATTACCAATAATTGATTATTGATTACTTTCTTCGAGAGAGCACTCCGGAAAACAAGGACGGAAGTAAAAGTATCGAGGGATAAAGGCCACTTCTAACTTCCGTGGAATGAGTGAAATTGCATTAATCTACCCATCCAATGTACAAGAGAGAATGATAAGAGTAGTGGTATGGTAGCTACTCCATCCCGCACTCGAAGCATTACTCCGTACATGAATAAGAAAATCATGTAACCCAACTCCCAAAGACAGACTGAAGATCTTGACAAAAAGAACTCATGGAACTCCATTAGAAAACAAGGATAGATGCAAACGATTCACCGGATTCAAAGATAGATAAAGATGATGATGTTGTCGTCATGTCGGAAGTACCAAGCCACCAGAAAAATATGAAGGAAGATTACGGAGAACAACTGCAAGATTCCACAGATAAAGAAAAAGATAGCACCAACTTGAACAGAAGGAATACAAAAGATCTGAAAAGTCTTCATGGCCTCCGGTGGATTGAGCATAGACGATCGAACAAGATGGTTCCAAAGATTACTTGACGAGAACTAAGTGAAAAGAACTCCATGTTCTTCTTGAAATGATTGAGAGAGATTTAGCAGTCTTGAGGAAAACTTCAGCGGAGCGACGATGATAACTCACCAACAAGGAAAGACTCCCGGTTTGATTGAAGGTGGAGGATGGAATTGACAATAGACTTGCTGATTCCAGAATTGAAGCGATGTATTTAGCAGAAGGACGTGGTCGAGACAGGTGACTTCAAGTAGCCAGAATTCACACTTTGAGAACTTTGCACACATGCAGTGTTCTCGCAGCTTGAGAGAAATTGACACAGATGATCTTCCATGTTCTTTCATTGATATAGAATAAGAAAGCATATCATGACGATATACCACCATGGATTAACAAGATATTCCAAGAATACCAAGTTCAAGAGGCGAGGGAAAACGAACAAATGCTCGAAACACTTCCTGAGCTCCACACTCTTTGAAAAATCAATATTAAGAGCATGGTTCATGTTGAAGAAGATGCACTGGTAGAATAGATTATCTGGTCCTTCGGAAGAGAATAGGAAATGCCACTTGGTTCACATTGTCGATTGGGTCACCGGTTACAAAGATAAAGAGACCTTGGATAAAGAAACGATGATAGCTCATACCTTAAGCAAAGCTATCAGAGACGGAAAAAAATGCAATTCCCTCGTGTCGAAGAGAATTTTCAGATATGGAGTTCAAAAAGATGTGGAGCATGATAACAGATGATATAACACCGTAGAGCCTTAAGAAAAACTCCGGATTAGCAAGGATACTTGAATATGATAAAGATATGATCACGGTATAACTCAAAATCACAGGAGATAACCGCCATCATTTGGAGGATAGGGTCGATAACATTGTCCATATTCCACTCATGATAAGTGTCATATAGCTATGCCGCGAACCAAATTACAATACAAGCATCGGATCGACACGTTTTATGTATTTTAGCCCAAAAGAATTGAAGATGACGTAAAACTCTAGGATTAAGCGCCGGTGACAAAAGAATGGGTTAGCATGAACATGCCGATAAAAGGGAGATATATAATATTTTACACACGACTGAAGAGGAGTGTGGAAACACAGATGTATCAAAGAATTTTTTTTCGCATTTTTCGGCATTAAAATACCAATAGATGTGCAAAACCACTTATCCGATAGAGATTAGCAACTCCACATCCTGTGAAACATGCTAAAGAATGAACACCCTTAACAAGATGGTACCCGTTAACAAAGAGTAAGACAGATCGCGTCGGTTACAACGAATCGGATAGATCGCGTCGGTTTACAAAAGCCTGTCGATATGGAATATACCAACAGTTGATAACCAAAAGGAAGATAGCGATAACATGTTGGATGCAACAGATAGACAAGGAATTCACACACAACACACACACAACCTATGGTACTACGGAACCCCGAACACGTGAATCCTAAATTGAATTGTTAGAAGAGGATTGAAAACGTTACACTTCCTTACCAAAAAAGGGTGGGTGGGTGGGTAAGAAGAAAAATGGAAGCAGTTCTACTCTCACGTTTTGTTTTTCCCTAGTATACATAGCTACCAAAAATATTTTCTAGACTGACAACGACCATTTGGCTGAGACCCTGAAGGGCGGGATGGCTCTGATACCAATTATAACTACCTCAGTGAATTACGCTCTTAGTTACATGCCTGGATGAGCGTAAGTGGTTAAAATAGTACGGTGGGGCCTAGGGGCCACTCACAGGTAGACCTTTCGGCCGTCCTAACCACTTCCAGAACATCGGGACAAGAACGAGCGGCGTAATCGGCAGGCGAAGGGATCAACTACATACACAAGTGAGTATGTATGCAAGCCACCATACAACTGTTCACAGAGCCATTCCATCTAAAAGAAATAGAAATATTGCCCAAAAGATATTTTGAATGGCATATCTGAAATCCTCACATTTTTCTAATTCCAAAACATATATCATTTGTATTATTTGGATTTGTAAATCAAAAGTTATTAAAACAGATTTAAATTTGTATTTAAACATTTCTGAAATTGTTTTGTTTAAACAGAAATATAGACAGACTTTTTATACCCAGAGAATCTAACCCAAGTCACTAACGGGTGGGGTCCGTCTTGGCGAAAGCCACGCCGAGGCTTTTCTCACCATGGCGCAGCCAGCAGTGAGGAGCAGTGGGGCAGTGGTCAAACGATCCCACGTGACAGTGGCTGAGCGAGCGGGTGCCACGCGGCAGAGCCGGGGGCCGCGGGTTGAGGTTCAGACCTTGCGGGGGTTTCTTTGCAAAACACCCACGGTGGCTGACAGGTGAGGTCGAAGGGGAGCGCGGGTTGACGAGACAAAAAGGTGGGGGGGAAATTGCAAAGTGCGCATGGCACTGTTTCTCTTCTCTGTTCTGTCGACGGGTCGGTTCTCGACAGAGGGGCGGTGCGCGGCGCGGGGTCGAACCCGCGACTTGGGCATGCGCGCAGAGGCCGGAACCAGTGCGGTGGGGTGAGGGTTGCTGACAGGAATGAACTAGGCGGCCAGGTAAGCGGTTGCGCGGCGCGATGACGTGCAGAAGCCCGCGCTCGCCGGCGCACAGAGAGTGCTCGGCGCAACGTTCGACGAGGCTAGGCAGCGACGGCGAGAGAGAGGATGTCAGAGAGGAAGGGTGGCTCATCGCGGTGACGTCGGTGGTGATGGATCGGGCCGGGGAGCAGCAGGGCGACGGTGAGGCAGAGGCCGAGCGAGCTAGGGTTTCCGTCGGTGTCGCGGATCTGCGGCAGGTATGGGGCCTCCTCTCCTAGCTATTATGCACGGGAACGATGCAGAAGGTCGCCTTGGTCTTCCCCGACACCAACACACCCGCCCGCCGCCGTGGTTTGTCAAGGAGAAGGAGGAGGCCGACGATGGCCGGCGATGGGGTGGAGAGGGGTGGTAGGTGAGGGAGAAGGGAAGGCGCAGGGGCCAGAGGAAGATCTGGCACGTCAGAGAGACGAGAGGGAGAAGATGAGGACGGAAGAGGAGAGGGGTGCCGTGGGGGATCGGGTGGAGAAAAAGGTGGCTTCGGCCACCTTTTTGCTTCTCCTCCCTCACGTGCTGGGCATGGCTAGGGCATGGTAGGGGCGGTCAGGGACTGCCAAGTGGGCTAGGGCGAGGTCGAGGAGAGGCAGGGAGAGAGGCTCGGTGGTGGGGCTGGCTTGGCAGAGAGAGAAAAGAGAGAGAGAGCTCGGGTAGCTAGGGCGTGCTCGGCATGGAGCTAGGGTTGGGTGGCTTGTTTAGGTTAGGGGAAGGGGAGGCTCGGGTGGTGGGCTTCTGGTGCAGCGAGAGCCAAAGAGGGGCCGAGAAGGAAGGCCTCGGTTAGGGTAGGGTTTAGAGAGAAAAAGGGAGAGATAGGGTAGGGGTAGGATCTTAGGGTTTTGGGGTTTTATCTTGATCAAAACAAGCTCAAGCAAGGAAAGGTGGTGGACAAGAGGGAAGGGGTGTCTAGGGTTTTGGTATGGTCACACATGAACATGCATGGGAGCATACACAAGTGAGGGTGATGAGAGTGGAGGCAAGATAGATTAGAGTGGAGGTTTCACATGATCTTGCATGAGATGAAGAAGATGTGGTGAGGTGAGGATCTTAATGCACATGGCAAGGAGCAAGATCAAGGTGAGAAGGTTGAGAGAAAAAGAGAGCTCCAAAAGAGGAGATCCACTAAAAAACAAAGGAAAAATCCCAAGGAGAAGAGATGGTGGAGATTTGCATGGCCCATGCATGAATAGTGGATGCCATGTTTAATTTGTAAAAACAAAATAAACCCCATGGCATTTATTCCCATGCATCTCCAGAATATGGATCTAAGGACAAGCCAACAGAATTAAAATAGAATTAAAATGGATGTTCCATGTGGAGTAGATGGAGATGATCATATTGGAATATAAGTTGGGACATGCTAGTGTGTGTGTTCCACTAGGTGCATAATATCCCCAATAATATTCCAACATGAGCAAAAATTCCAATACCAGCCATATGGAAGCTAGAAAGGGAATGACACTCATAATGCATGCAAAGGTGGCTATGTGGCTCCTCCTATATCCATAATGTGAAAACAATATGGTGCATATATGGGAACATGTGGAAGTAGAAGTGGATCCATCCCATCCCACATGAGCTAGAGGTAAAACCAAAAGAAATGCAAAGCTCACATATAGTTGGATGGTCGGATTTTAGGGTGGTGACAAGAAAGATGGTGGAGTTAACAAAAGATATGCCCCAACTCAACCTGGGCACCAAGCATTTATCAAGAACCAAATACAATATATGAAGAGGCAAATACAATTAATAATGCGTGTGATAGAAGAACCAAAAGGAAAATGGTTTTATATGATGCTCAAATGCAAGGTGGCATGATGACATGAGCACGATATAATTATGATGCAACAATTATATGTAGGAAGTAGCATTTATATAGACTAGGCTAGTAGCATTGCAATTGTTAGACAATTGAGATGCTACATGGCGTCACTGCGATACCGCCCACCGTTCTCCCTTATGTTCGCGAGTATCTGCAAGGGCAACGTGTGCGTGGCCGGCGACGCGCTCCACCCGACGACGCCGGACCTGGCGCAGGGCGCGTGCGCGGCGCTCGAGGACGCCGTTGTCCTCGCCCAGTGCCTCGGCGACGCCATCGTCGGCGACGGGAGGGAGAGTGTCGAGGCGGCTCTGCTCAAGTACGCCGGGATCAGGCGGTGGAGGAGCGTCCAACTCATCGTGGCGTCCTACATGGTGGGGTTATTGCAGCAGAATGATCACGCCCTTGTGAGGTTTCCGCGGGACAAGCTGTTTTCCGGGCTGCTCGCTAAGGGACTCGTCATGATGCCGGATTACGACTGCGGAACACTCTGATCATTTCTCGATTCAGATGAGATTGTTGCCTGTTAGACTGTCCATAGAACCACTTGGTTCAATCTTCAAAGTTTACTTCATTTTCATCACATCAGAGGCCAAGATTGGCCTAAAAAACAATTCTTTGCGCCGGATAGCCTTTTATAAAATTTTCAGCTCATACGCGGAGAGTACCAATCTATACCTAATACAGTACAGTACTAAAAATCGTACGGGAGACAATGTAAAGTGTCAGAGACATCTTCGATTCTTTTTAAGGGACTGTCTACATCTCAGTCGACGCCGTGACCACCGGCGCGAGGCGTTGCTTGTTTCTCTCGGGCGGTACCTGCGTCTGCTGTTTGCTTGGGCTTAACCATGAACAAGCTAGCCTTCCGGTTGGGTATGCGAGTTTCGTGCTTATTTTGAGACCATCCACCGTATTGATTGAGGCCCAAGCTTTTTACGTGACACCTTGCTCCGGGTCTACTAAATTGCTTTTTTTTTAGAAATGGGCGCTTTATTACTCATAAGCAATGTTTACACCTAGCCTCTGCATATCTAGGATGCACACAGCCGATCAATCACAAAACGAGAACCAAACTAAAGTACGAGCATTACAATTCATATATAAAAATAGAACAGTCTGCGGCTATGACAGTACAATCCGCAAATCACGCTGCCATCCATGTCGAGAGAAAATATCCCTCGCCGCGTTCTCTAATCGCGTACACCCCTCCACAAACAAGTCATGAAACTCCATACGCTGGAGCGGAATTCATGATCGGAGGATAGCCGTTGCGCGATAGATCACCTGCAAAGAAGAAGAAACTATGTTATTAAAAATCTTGTCATTTCTACATAGCTAAAGCGACCAAATAATGGCAAGCGCTCCCATCCTAAATAAAGTCCCATATTTATCCTGAATCCCATTTAACCAATTGCCAAATATATTGGCAACCGATCGCGGAGGAGATAAACCAGAGGCTACTTGGATGATTGACCATATAGAACGAGTAAATTTACATTGGAAGTGTCGTATTGTCTCATTTTGATGATAAAATGCACATTGTGTACTTCCATACCAATTCCTCTTAACAAGGTTGTCTTTAGTCAGGATTACTCCTTTACGAAGGTACCAAGTAAATATCTTCGTCTTAAGGGGTAACTTCATTTTTCAAATTTTAATATTATTATTGACAGGAATATCAGGTTGGAGCAAAGCTCTATACATTGAGTCAACCGAAAATTTACCACTCTCAAGTAAATTTCATTTGAACCCGTACACCCCCTCGGACAGTTGTATCGTGGATAGTCTTAATAGAAGATTGTTCCATGATACAAGTCTAGGTCCAATGAGGCTTCGTTTAAATGACACATTAGGGGGGGTTAGATTCCAAAACTTTGGAAAGTGTATCCCCTTTGTGTCTAACAATTGAGTAGAGAGCTGGGTATTGATGTCGAAGGGAAGTTTGGCCAAGCCATTTATCTTCCCTGAATCTAATCTGTGATCCATCCTTAATATTAAACACACCAAACTGAAAGAAGTGTTTTTTGGACGCCATAAGTCCCGCCCAAAAGTATGAATCTCCGGGTTTCCAAACCACTTGAGACACCGCCTTAGAGCCTACATACTTCCTCCAAAAAATGGTTTGCCAGATACCATCTTCTGTTAGTAGTTTAAATAGTCATTTGCCTAGAAGTGTGGTGTTTTTGACTTGCAAATCATGTATGTCCAGTCCATGGTATTCTTTCGGTCTGCAAACCACATTCCATCTGGCAAGTCGATATTTCTTTTTTTCACCATCACCTTGCCAAAAGAATCTTGATCGGAAATAATCCATTTTCTTCAAGACACCTTTTGGTAGCTGGAAGAACGAGATCATATACAGTACCATGTTTGTGAGTACTGAGTTTATGAGAATAAGTCTTCCACCAAGTGATAGTAATTTACCCTTCCAACTATTAAGACGTTTTTGTAGTCTTTCCTCAACGAGTTTCCATTCAGCAATCGTGAGATGCCGATAATGAATCGGGATTTCCAGATAATTGATTGGAAATTGCCCCAAGCTACAACCGAATAGTTCAGGATATAGGTGGGCCTCATTCTCATCCTCGCCAAAACAATACAAATTACTCTTATGGAAGTTGATTTTCAATCCAGAGAGAAGCTCAAATGCTGATAGTATTAATTTCAGATTCATAGCTTTCTCAAGATCATGTTCCATAAAAAGGATAGTATCATCAGCGTATTGAAGAATAGAAATACCACCATCAACAAGATGGGGAACTAGTCCTTCAACTTGGCCAGCAACCTTAGCTCTCTATCAGGATAGCCAGCATATCAGCCACTATGTTAAATAGTATAGGCGACAACGAATCCCCTTGTCTTAGCCCTTTTTTGGTCTGGAAGTATTTGCTAGTGTCATCATTGACATTGATGGCTACACTACCAGTGTCTACTGAAGAAAAGACCAATTAACTTTGTCATAAGCCTTCTCAAAGTCAATCTTGAACAATACACCATTTAATTTTTTCGAGTGTAGTTCATGGATTGTCTCATGGAGGATTACTACACCATCTAGGATGTTTCGTCCTTGCATGAAAGCGGTTTGAGATAGGCGTACAACATGATCAGTTATTGAATTCAATCTAATCATAGCAACTTTTGTGAATATTTTAAAACTAACATTAAGAAGGCAGATTGATCCATACTGTTGTACACGTTCCGCATTATTAACCTTCGGAATAAAATGATGTTGCCAAAATTTAGTCTAAAAGGTTCTAGCTGATCAACATGCAGAAAAGAGAACAAAAGCATTAGATCATTTCTGATGACTTCCCAGAATTGTTGATAAAATTCCATTTGAAAGCCATCAGGCCCTGGTGCTTTGTTATGTTCCATTTGAAAAACAACTTCTTGACGTCCGCCTCGGTGTAAGGGGCGTTTAAAAAGTTATTTTCCTCAACCAAAACCTGAGGGATATCCCCTGTTTGGGACTTATCCAACGCGAAAGAATTTTCTGTCGGTGCCCCAAACAAGTCCTTATAATAACTAGTAATATAAGCTTTTAGCTGCTCCTGGCCCTCAATCATACCTTCATCCTGAATTAAAGAGTGAATAAGTTTCTTCTTATGCTTGCCATTGGCAACTATATGGAAGTATCTTGTATTCGCATCTCCTTCAAGGACGAATTTTGCCTTAGAGCGTTGGTACCATTTGAGTTCCTCCTTGCAAAGAAGTCTGGCAATTTCTGCATTGGATTGGTTTTTGAGCTCAATCTCTTGTGTAGATAATAGCCTAACTTCCACAGAAGCCTCTAAATCATTAATGATGGTTGAAAGGCGTATTTTCTCCTTTTTAAGGATTCTGGCAGTGTGTCTGTGTCAACACCCGAATTTTTAATCCCCGATGCCTATTATGCCATACATCGTAATCTCAGGATTACCATTTTTACGAGACATAACAGATTGGATATCATAGTACATCATCCATTACAAACCATAATAAGGTCTTACACAGATAAAGGATCTCATGATCCAGTCTTAATACAAACAAGCAACGGAATAATAAGCGTAGCGGTGGGCTCCATCTTCAGTATCACAGGCAATGCTGACGATGGGAGATGATCTTAGTTGTCATAGCCGCCCTGCTGTCCTTCCTCCTGGTAGTCCTCCTCATAGTCTGGCCACGGGAATACCTAGGGATAAATCCATGAGTACTCTTTAAGTACTAGCAAACTATCACTAACAAGTAAGGTAGTTCTAGTAGGAATGCTAAGTTCTAAGTTTATTTGCAAAGTTAAGTTTGAAACCTAAGCTGAGTTCAGAAACAAAGAAAGATAAAATAAAGTTCTAAAACACCTAAGTGGGAACTTAGTTGTCATAGTCACAACCCTGTTGTGGTCAAGTCATGTCACAATTCATTTTGAAAACATCTGACGACGGAACAGTATGGCCACTCCAACTGTCCATGACCGCGGACGTGGCTATTCGAATAGTTTGACACTCTGCAGAGGTGGTACACTTTCACCACAATATTTGATACATCCGTCAGGGATAACCCTGAATCATCATACTTAGTATGCGGATAATCAATCATAACCTTTCCTTTACACATTCTAGTACAAGCACCTCTCCGATGAGCTTGGTCTCCCAGCCATGGCCATCTGCCATCCTGGGCACTGCATAGGTGGACAACATCAAGAGGTAGCCTCAGCTCAACCTCTCCCACGAGGGAACCAATACTAATGCGTATAAACTTCCGGCTAAGCCCTACCCAATTCAGGTATTGTGGTTGTATGGTAAAGTTGGAATGGTATCGCATCCGAACCCAACCATCAGTTTTTATAAAGGGCCAAGGCTCATGACTCATCATTCCAAGGTTTTCATAAGCATTTTCACCAAGTATTCCCATCTAGAGTGATCAAGTTTTTGGTTTAGGTCCAACTACTAAGTTAAGAGTGTTCACTAAGGTGGGATGCTAATCTCAATCTCATGTCATAGAATGGCATCTAGTATAGGCCAAGTTTTATACTCTTTATGCTATCTAAACTACTTTCTAAAATCTCACAAAGCATTACTAGAAGTAAAGAAACTTTGGTAAAGTAGAAGGGTAAAACTTGTAAGTAAAACTTGGGGTTGGTATAAATCCAAAGGTATAACCAAAGCATGCCTAATTCATCTTGCTTAGGTCCTCTTGTATAATTCTAGCTTGCTAACAATAGCTTGCCTTGGTTGGTGCAGTGGTTGAAATTCTCCTCGTCTTCCTCGGGGTAGAACTCCTCCTCCTTCTAGACCTGGTCGGTACTATCGTCTATAAATATATACGGAATACACAATCACCAAACAATACTTAACTGGTCTATTTAGTACACTAAGGAACATACTTGATGGTCTAGTATCATCACATTCATCACAAGATTTAATTTTTAGTTTCATTTTTTTATTTAAGAAAAGTAATTTCTACTCATTGAAATTAATTAAGATTTAATATTCTCCAATTAAAATATGGGATCATGTGGACACATGTCATCACCACATATTCTGATACATGGGAATGTGATTTAAATGTTGGATCACATTTTATAAAGTTTAGGATTCATATTTAAATGATTTAAAGTGACTAGAAATGCCTATATAGCATTATTTTGATACTAGTCCAAAGTCACTATATGCAAATCTAATTATTATTACACATTCAGATAGGTATTATCAAATGTGATTTTTGAGAGTTGGAATCAACTCAAAAGCTATTATGGTTGATTTTTTAAAAATGTTTGAATGTAGAAAAGTGTCTGTCTTGTTATTTTTGCTATATGTGATCTATAACTCTAATTGATTTAAATCCAACGGGCTTGGATATTTATTTGAATTATCTTTGTAAAAAAATTAGAATCATTCATTTTGGTTTAGTAGAACTCTCTGAATTGATTATTAAACTAGTGGACAGAATTGAGTTTAAGTCTAAAAAGAAAAATCTTTATTTGAATCTGCAGGCTAAGGCGGGAAACTAAATGGACTGGCCCAGTGGCGGTCCGCGGCGCAGAGGGCAACTGACAGGGGGGTCCACACGTCAGCGGCTGATTCTAACGCGAAGCGGTATGGGGCGATATGGGCCGTGCGATTAGAACAAAGATCAACGGTCGTGGCTCGTCATCAACGACAAACAGGTCGCCGGCGAGACTGAACCCTAGCAGCTTGGTGGGGGTCGATTGGGGGCTTACCAGGGCTCCGGCTAACGTGGCGATGGGGGCGATCGAGCTGGTGGACGATGGCGGTCTCAGGCGTGGTCGCGACGGCTCCTGGGGTGGTCGCAATCGACGACCCCCTTTCTCCTCTACTGCGGCGAGCTCCGGCACAATTCCGACGACTGAGGACTCGAGTGGCTCCGAGGAGAAGTGGGGAACGTTCAGCGGCGAGAGGGGGTGAATGGTGTGCAGAAATGGGACAGGGGTGCCCTCCTTTTATAGGTCGACGAGGGGACCATGAGGTGCGACGGTGAGCTCATCGGTGACGATGGTACAGAGGGCTAATGGCATGGGCGAGGTAGGCGGACGGTGATCTACCTCCTGGCGGTCATCTACGGCGTAATGACGTGGCTAGGGGCGGTGGCGTTTGGTCGGGAGTGGCTGGCGCTCTGAGCGGGAGCGGTGGCATTCAACACGGCTCACAGCGGGTGCAGGTCGCGCGGCGGAAAATGGGCATGTCCGGGAGTGTGCTGGGGTCAAGGAAGAGCGGCGCGCGCGGGCTATGGTCGAGGGGCGGCGTGTGCTGTCTTGTCGGGCGCGGCGCACTGGCGCGGTCCATGCACGGTGCAGAGGCGGAGATAACGGGCGTGCCTCGGTGGTCCGGTCTTTCGGCTGCGTCCATGAGGTGGGATGTGTGTCGATGAGGTGCGGTGGAGCTAGGGGACATCTTTGGGTAGGGCGGCGTCCCACGGTTGCCGTTAGCGACCATTTTTTTTGCGGCGGTGATCTTGGCCATGATGAAGAGGGGATGTTGTTTGGTGCTTAGTTAGGCTAAGAGGGGACAGAGGAGAGATGAGAGGGTCGAATGGGGGACAAGAACTCAATTAGCAACAGTATTAGTTAGGCCAGATTATCTCTGCCTACCAACTGTTCGACACAATGGCCGCAAGAGAATTATTTTTGAAGTTTGAAAAGATTTTTGGTGGGTACTTTGATCTTATGCTTGGTAGTCTGTGTTTGCTTGGGATTGTCAAGGTGAACTCATTTGAGTGGTTTTTGAAAAAGTGGGATCTATGCATATGAAATGGATTCCATTTTCAAATGCCATTTAAAATTAGTGTTTAAATGTTTTTATAAGATTTCAAAGTGGGCCTTGGTACATCTTTGCTTGTACTAGCAAGGGGTGAAAAGAGTTGAGAATGTTTCTGTTTGAGTTTGACTTCTAGGAACACCTAAAGTGACCTAGTGGATTAAAATGGCCAAAGTGACCATTTGGTATTTTTATTCTTATTTGATTTCTTTTTCTTTGTATTTTGTTTCTAAATGATCTAGATGATGTGGCATTCACCTTTGAATCATTTTACAACCATTAGATCAATCAAACATGGCATTTCTAAACAATTCTATATTAATGCAACACACATATGCATTCCTAATTATTTTAATGATAAAAAGTTTTTGTTAACCCTAAATTGGGTGATTTGGATCTTGATAATCTTGATTAAAGTTTTGGGATGTTACAAAACCTTCCCCCCTTAAACAAAATCTCGTCCCGAGATTTACGAAAGAAAACTAGGAACTAAAGAGATCTGGAAACTCAGTCCTAATGTAATCTTCTCACTCCCAAGTGGCTTCTTCTTCGGTATGGTTCCTCCATTGGATCTTGAGAAATTTGATACTCCGGGTCCTGGTGGTTCTGTAAGCTTCCTCCAAGATACGAATGGGCACTTCATGATACATCAGATCCTTGTTGATATCAACAGCTCGGTGATCGATGTTCTTGAAATTTTTTGTCTTCTCCGGCACTTCTAGGCATTTGCGAAGTAACGAGATATGGAACACATTGTGGATGGCAGACATCTCTTCTGGCAGTTCTAGTTGATATGATACTTCTCCTCGACAATTTAGAATCTTGAAGGGTCCGATATATCTGGGGGCTAACTTTCCTTTCAGACTAAAACATTGCGTTCCCTTTAACGGTGAAACTTTGAGATACACAAAATCTCCGACATTGAAAGTCAGGTCTCTACGTCTCTTTTCAGCATAACTCTTCTGTCTGGATTGAGTGGTCTTGAGGTGCTCACGGACTTTGTGAACCTTCTCTTCGGCTTCTCGTAGGATGTCGGGTCCAAAAATCTGACTCTCTCCTACTTGCGACCAATTCAAAGGGGTATGGCACTTTCTTCCATATAAGAACTCAAATGGTGCCATTTGCAAATTGGCTTGGTAACTATTGTTGTAGGATAATTCTGCGAAAGGCAGACAATCTTCCCATTTTGATCCATACTCTAACACACAAGCTCTCAACATATCTTCTAGGATTTGGTTGACTCTTTCAGTCTGTTCGTCGATCTGCGGGTGATAAGCTGTGCTGAAATTCAACTTGGTTCCTAATCCTTCTTGGACTTTCTACCAAAATCTCGAGGTAAATTGGGTTCCTCGATCCGATACTATGGTATTGGGGGTTCCATGCAAACTGACAATTCTAGCAATGTACAACTCTGCTAGCTTCGAACTCTGGTAGGTTGTCTTGACAGGTATAAAATGGGCTACCTTGGACAATCTATCAATGATGATCCAGATTGAGTCATTTCCCCTACTAGAAGTAGGCAAACCGGTGATAAAGTCCATTCCGACGGAATCCCATTTCCATTCCAGAATCTGTAATGGTTGCAACAGTCTTGCGGGTATCCGATGTTCTGCTTTGACTCTTTGACACATATCACACTTGGCGATGTAGCTTCCGATTTCTCTCTTCATCTTGTGCCACCAAAATTGCTCCTTCAAATATTGATACATCTTTGTTCCTCTGGGGTGGATAGAATAAAGAGTATCATGAGCTTCTTGCATGATAACTTGCTTCAGCTCCGAATCTGCTGGCACACAGATACGTCCTTTGTACCACAAAACTCCTTCTTCATCTTCGGTAAATCCAGGTACCTTTCCTGTACTAATACGACGCTTGATTCCGTCGATACTTGCCTTTCCCTTCTGGGCTTCCTTGATCTGACTGATCAAAGTGGGTTGAAGTTCGATGCTAGCTAAAAATCCCTTGCTAACTAGCTTAGTTCTAAACTGCTCCAACTCTTCATGCAAACTTGGATGGTTCTCTTTGATCATGGTGTTTAACCTACATGGCAATCTGCTAAGAGCATCCTCTACCACATTGGCTTTGCCGGGGTGATAGTGAATGTCAAGGTCATAATCCTTGATTAACTCTATCCATCTCCTTTACCTCATATTCAGCTCCTTCTGAGTGAAAATATACTTCAAGATCTTGTGATCTAAATAAATCTCATAGCGATTTCCCATAAGGTAATGACGCCATGCCTTCAAAGCTAAAACTACAGCTGCTAATTCAAGATTATGGGTGGGGTAGTTTTGCTCATGCTGCTTCAGTTGTCTAGATAGATATGCTATGACTTTGTCGTCTTGCATCAACACACATCCGAGACCAATCTTGGATGCATCACAATACACGTCAAATGGCTTCTTGATATCTGGCATAATCAATATTGGGGCTGAAATCAATCTCTTCTTGAGCTCTTGGAAGCTTGCTTCACATTTGTCGGTCCATTCAAACTTCTTGTCCTTATTCAACAATTGGGTCATGGGTCTTGCGATGCTCGAAAATCCTTCCACGAACTTGCGGTAATATCCCGCTAATCCGAGAAATGCACGGACTTGGGTTTGAGTGGTTGGGGCTTCCCATTCTTCAACATCTTTGATCTTGGCGGGTAATGTCTACGCACTTCTATTCTTGTAGACAGTTGTTGGGCCTCCAAGTGCAGAGGTTTGTAGAATAGCAGCAAGTTTTCCCTTAAGTGGATCACCCAAGGTTTATCGAACTCAGGGAGGAAGTGGTCAAAGGTATCCCCTCTCAAACAACCCTGCAATCAAGATACAAGAAGTCTCTTGTGTCCCCAACACACCCAATACACTTGTCAGGTGTATAGGTGCACTAGTTCGGCGAAGAGATAGTGAAATACAAGTGGTATGGATAATTATAAGTGGTAACGGTTATAGAGAATAGCTTGATGGCGTGTAAAAGACTAAAGGCAAACTGAAATAAAGATGGAAGCAAGCAAACATGTAACATATCTAGTAGCAAACGGTGTTTCAATGCTTAGAAACAAGGCCTAGGGATCATACTTTCACTAGTGAACACTCATATAAATATCTTCTCTTTATGATACTACTCTTAACTACTCTCCGGTTGGACACTCTAATCCATGGTAGGGCTATAACAGCACACCTCAAAGTAAGCCTGTCCCATCTAGAAAACCCCACACTGTCACCTTGAGTACTAGATGAGTCCAACAAACACCACAATTTCATAAAGACATCCAACTCCAAATATAACTCATAACAAGTATTTGTAACCTCTAGCCTAAGTGCCACCATGGTGTGCACGCTGTCACTTTCACACACATAGGGAGAGCAGAGATCTATTAAAGCACTTGAGTAGCAAGGTAGATCTATAGATTACAAGCTCATGATCACAATATGATCATGCATAGAAAGAGAGATGAACATGTAGCTACCGGTAGAACCCTTAGCCTCGAGAGAGAACTACTCCCTCCTCATCATGGGAATCAACAATGGTGATGGAGATGGTGGTGGAGATCAATGGAGATGGCTCTAGGGGCACTTCCCCGTCCCAGCAGGGTGCCGGAATAGAGACTTTCTGTCCCCCGAATCTCCCCTTCGGTGGTGGCGGCGCTGCGGAACTTTTCGTGGCTGGAGGCAGGACGATCCAGGGTTTTGGCTTCGGGAGGCTTCTTATAGGCCAGAGGGCAAGGTTAGTAGAGTGCCAGGGGCCCACACCACCTGGTGGCGTGGGTAGGGCTAGCTCACGCCTGGGGGGTGTGGCCAGGCCCTGGCTCTCCTCCGTCTCGTATTCTGGCTTCGTGAGTCTTTCGGTAAAATAGGAACTTTGGCTTTTGTCCCGTCCAATTCTGAGAATATTCATTTTCTGACTTCCTGGACCAAAAACAGCAGAAAACAGGCAACTGGCACTGTGGCATCTTGTTAAGAGTTTAGTCCAAGAAATCATATGAAAAGTACTCCAAAGTTGGAACAAAACATAAGAAAGTAGATAAAACCAAGCATGGAGCATCAAAAATTATAGATACATTTACAATGTATCAACATCCCCATGCTTAACTCCTGCTCGTCCTCGAGTAGGTAAGTGATAAAAAGAAATAATTTTTGAGGTGCTCATGCACCATCAAAGACTTGATCAAAGTATTTGCAAAACTCAAAGCTGGGATCAAAGTACTTCAATCATAACATGAAAGACAAAGTTCTAGCAATAAGCAAAGAAACTATGATACAACATGAAAAGGCACAAACAAAAGGTTCATGAATAACATGCTTTTCAAGACATTTGTTTGTTTTCCATAAAGAAAACATAGCATAATAGTATTCAGCTTGTCCCTCAATAGAGTAGCAAATATAAATGCATAGGACACCTTCAAAGTTCATAAGAGTGACTAGATACAAATAGTTTAAAACAAGCAATATCAAGTTATGCATCAATCAACTAGTCTTGGGACAATGCACATAGAACTAAGAATGGCCACTATTCTCTCAAAGTAGGTGCATAAAGGTAGAAGGTGGAGACTCAATATAATGGTGGAAGAAAGGCCTTCATAGAAGGAAGTAGGGATTCAAGTCTCATAAAGAGCTTCCAAAAATTATGGTACTTATAGCTTTCAGCTCATTGCCCCTATCATAAGCATCTTGAAGTGATTAAGGTTAAAGTGGACAAACTATGGTGTATATGCTTGACGAAGTATAAGTTAGAAATCTCATGTCCCTTGTATACGAGGGCCGCTCCTCATGCTACTCAAGTTTAGTCATCGGTAAGTTCTTGTCATCGTAAGTACATGTGTATCATAGAGAACCGCCAACAGGGTACCCCTTGCCCGATGATACGGAAGAATCCCCATATCAAAATGACAAGGCAAGCAGACAATGAGCATCTCAGCAATCTTCTTATTTACCATGGGAATATGGTGCTTTTTTCTCTCATTCCTCTTTTCATAATCTTTTTTTTTCTTTTTCTCTTTTTTCTCAATATAGGACTCTTTTTTATAAGAAGAATGCTTCATAGACAACTCATTATGGTTATGCTGCAGGTTTCCACCATCAGCATGGATTAGACCAGCGGCCCAGGCATTTCTCTAACACATATACATAACTCCATGGACTTACAAGCTCCCCTTTCATTTCACACCGACGACATCCATATACAAAAGAGTATGATATCAACTAGGTACAAGTACCAAGTGCACTGTTGAAAGTGTTCCCCATGAAAGCATGGTTATGCTAATTCCCAACAAATAAATGCAAGCATATATAACATAGACGACACAATGGTTCAAGTTTATTAAGGGCAAGAAAAGTAAAGTGTGCCTTCAAGTCCGTGAGAGCTTTAATCACTAGTTTTCTCATAACAAGTTTAATTTGGAAGGTAAACAACAACATGAATATACTTGGAATAGCATAAGCTAGTAGGTAGGTATGGTGGACTCTTTGGAATAACTTGGTTTAGGGAGTTGGATGCATGAGTGGAACTCATACTTGGTTGCGGAGGCTAGCAAAAGACTGGGAGCGACAAACTAAGAGAGCAATAATGGCCATAATCATGCAGAGCGACAAAACATCATTAATCAAAGCATAAAGTGATATTACAAGTCGAAAACTAAAGGATCATAAAGGATATGGTGACTTGAGATAGTCATAACATGGTGTGAGCATGCGCCAAGTCAACCCAAATAAAGCATCAAAGGAAAATACCACTATACTATGCTTTAATATGCTAAAACAACGGATGATTCATCCAAGGCACATTAAGCAATCTCAATTGTTTATAACAAGTCATGCTACAGCAAAGAATACTAAGCATAAAGCCAAAACAATATCGAGCATGGCATGACAAAGCATAGGCCACAGTCAAAAACAAGCTCACTTTACCACTTAAGCATGAACTTTCCTACTCTTTTCCAAACCAAACCAAACTATTTGCAAACCAATGTATGAAAGAGGGGGTCCAACCAATTTATTCAGCAAACTAAGCAAACCAAGAAAATGAAAACCAAAACAAAAATGAAAAAGAAGACGCTCCAAGAACAACACAACTGTGCATGAAACAATAAAAATGAAGCGTTTGGAAGAAACCTGAGATTTTTATTGATGAAGAGGGGGATGCCTTGGGCATCCCCAAACTTTGGCGCTTGTACTTCTTGGATATTTCTTGGGGTGACATGTGTGGCATCCCCAAGCTTGAGCTTTAGTCCATCCTTCATCTCATTACTCATTCCTTCCATACACCTGAAATTTTTCCTTCACACAATCTTTATTAGCAACATTAGTGCACTCAAGATAAATAAGTCTTAAGGTTCAGTTCCAACACCAAATAAACTTCCATTAGAACACTAGATACTGTAGAACTTCCCTCAAAGAGCTCAATTCCCCAAAAGAACTCAAGAAGGAACCAACAAGAAACAAATGCAGAAAATGGTAGAAATCTGTCAAAACAGACCAGCAGGTAAAGATGAATTTTTTCGAAGACCTTCTGTTGCTCAAATAAAAAAGTGTTGAACTAAAGAAAGTTATATAACAACCTGGGCCAGAAGCACAAAAATTCACGCCTAAAAAAGACGTTCAGAGATTTTACACGAATGTTTACGGTGAAGCACAGAAATCTGTTTCGGGACAACAACTTTCCCAATCATTAGTTCACTCTCATTAGAGGTTACTCTTGGCACAAAAAGTAAATAAAAAGGATAAGAAGAGGTTATTACAGAAGTAATAACTTCCAAGACTCATCTAAAACTCTTGGGTTATCTCCCAACAAGTACTTTTCTTTAACGCCTTTAAGTTAGGCATGATAGTTTGAGAAGATGCTCACATAAGAAATATGAATTGCAGTAAAAGAGAGCATCAAGAAGCAAATTCAAAACACATTTAAGTCTAACCCACTTCCTATGCATAGGAATCTTGTAAATAAACAAGTCATGAAAGCACAAAGCAACAAGCATAGTAAAGCAAAACAAGTACAACTTCAAGACTTCCAACATAAAGAGGGGAAACTTAATATTGTGGAGATACATAAAACCATGTTTCCTCTCTCATAATAACTTTCAGTAGCATCATGAATAAAATTAACAATATAACTATCACATAAAACATTCTTATCATGAGCCACATGCATAAAAGAATTAATACTCTCCACATAAACATAGTAATTCTTATTGATTATAGTGGGAGCAAATTCAACAAAATAGCTATCATTATTATTCTCATCACCATAATCATCAAATATAGGAGGCATATTGTAATCATAATTAAATTTCTCCTCAATAGTAGGTGGACTGAAAATATCATATTCATCATTGTAATCATCATATATTGGAGGCATAGTATCATCAAAGTAAATTTGCTCCTCCATGCTTAGGGGACTAAAAATATCATACTCATCAAAACCAGCTTCCCCAAGCTTAGACTTTTCCATAGCATTAGCAATAATGGTGTTCAAAGAATTCATACTAATAACATTACTATTAGCATGCAAATAAAGTTCCATAGGTTTTTTAATTTTCTCTTCAAACACTTCATGTCCTAACTCAAGATAAATACGATAAAGCTCTCTATTTTTTGTTGTTGTTTTCCATTAAGCCTAACTAGTGAAAACAAGAAACAAAAAGACAAAATTGCAGAATCTAAAGGAAATAACTTCGAGCACTCACACCGGAAAATAGGAGTTTTCCGTTGGAGGTTCTTCTTCTTTAATCCTCTGGTGTGAATACATTTTACCTTACCTCCCCGACAACGGCGCCAGAAAATAGCTTGATGTCTACGCACTTCTATTCTTGTAGACAGTTGTTGGGCCTCCAAGTGCAGAGGTTTGTAGAACAACAGCAAGTTTTCCCTTAAGTGGATCACCCAAGGTTTATCGAACTCAGGAAGGAAGTGGTCAAAGGTATCCCCTCTCAAACAACCCTGCAATCAAGATACAAGAAGTCTCTTGTGTCCCCAACACACCCAATACACTTGTCAGGTGTATAGGTGCACTAGTTCGGCGAAGAGATAGTGAAATACAAGTGGTATGGATAATTATAAGTGGTAACGGTGATAGAGAATAGCTTGATGGCATGGAAAAGACTAAAGGCAAACTGAAATAAAGATGGAAGCAAGCAAACATGTAACAGATCTAGTAGCAAACGGTGTTTCAATGCTTAGAAACAAGGCCTAGGGATCATACTTTCACTAGTGAACACTCTCATATAAATATCTTCTCTTTATGATACTACTCTTAACCACTCTCCGGTTGGACACTCTAATCCATGGTAGGGCTATAACAGCATACCTCAAAGTAAGCCTTTCCCATCTAGAAAACCCCACACTGTCACCTTGAGTACTAGATGAGTCCAACAAACACCACAATTTCATAAAGACATCCAACTCCAAATATAACTCATAACAAGTATTTGTAACCTCTAGCCTAAGTGCCACCATGGTGTGCATGCTGTCACTTTCACACACATAGGGAGAGCAGAGATCTATTAAAGCACTTGAGTAGCAAGGTAGATCTATAGATTACAATCTCATGATCACAATATGATCATGCATAGAAAGAGATATGAACACATAGCTACCGGTAGAACGCTTAGCCTCAAGAGAGAACTACTCCCTCCTCATCATGGTGATGGAGATGGTGGTGGAGATCAATGGAGATGGCTTCGGGGGCACTTCCCCGTCCCGGCAGGGTGCCGGAACAGAGACTTTCTGTCCCCCAAATCTCCCCTTTGGTGGCGGCGGTGCTGCAGAACTTTTCGTGGCTGGAGGCAGGACGATCCAGGGTTTTGGCTTCGGGAGGCTTCTTATAGGCCAGAGGGCATGGTCGGTGGAGTGCCAGGGGGCCCACACCACCTGGTGGCACGGGTAGGGCTAGCCCGCGCCTGGGGTTGTGGCCAGTCCCTGGCTCTCCTCCGTCTCATATTCTGGCTCCGCGAGTCTTCCGGTAAAATAGGAACTTTGGCTTTTGTCGCGTCCAATTCTGAGAATATTCATTTTCTGACTTCCTGGAACCAAAAACAGCAGAAAACAGGCAACTGGCACTGTGGCATCTTGTTAATAGGTTAGTCCAAGAAATCATATGAAAAGTACTCCAAAGTTGGAACAAAACATAAGAAAGTAGATAAAACCAAGCATGGAGCATCAAAAATGATAGATACATTTGCAATGTATCAGCGGGATCAACAGCGACTCCTCCTGCCGACACAATATGTCCGAGGATCCTACTTCTTTCAGCCAGAACTCACATTTGCTAAACTTGGCATACAATTGATGCTCTGTAAGGGTTTCAAGGATGATTCTCAGATGTTGCTCATGGTCTTCTTCTGACTTGGAGTAGATAAGAATATCGTCTATAAACACAACAGCAAACTTATCCAGAAAGTTCATAAAGATCTTATTCATGAGATTCATGAAATAAGCAGGAGCATTGGTTAATCCAAAAGACATGACCGTATACTCATACAATCCATATCTGGTGGTAAAGGCGGTCTTTGGAATATCCGTTGCACGAATCTTAAGTTGGTGATAACCAGTCCTAAGATCAATCTTAGAGAACACTCTGGCACCAGTCAACTAATCAAACAGATCCTCTATCTTGGGCAATGGGTACTTGTTCTTGATAGTGACATCATTCAGCTTCATGTAATCCGTGCACAAACGGTTGCCTCCATCTTTCTTGTTGACGAACAACACGGGCGATCTCCATGGCGATGCACTTGGTTGAATCAAGCCTTTCTCCAGCATAGCATCTAGTTGCTTCTTCAGCTCTACTAACTCTTATGGGTTAATGCTATAGGGTCTCGGAGCTATGGGTCCGGTTCCAGGAATTAGTTCAATAATGAACTCAATATCCCGATCTGGGTGCATACCAGGCAATTCATCTGGGAATACGCCGGGGTATTCACATACTACTTTGACTTGGTCTATGGTGGGTAGGGATAGACTCTTGTTGCATTTGAATTGACGGGGCAAGGTTTCAGATATATGCTCTACTGACACTCCAGAGCTACTGGTCATGGTGATGGATTTCTTGGCACAGTCGATCAATCCTTTATGCTTCGACATCCAATCCATTCCTAGTACTACTTCCAAACCTTTGGTTCCAAGTACTATTAGATTGGCATAAAAATCTATTCCATGTATTCTGATAGGCACAGCTTTGCAAAATTTTCTAGCTTTGGTGGTTGAACCAGGTATTTGAACTATCATAACATGCTTCAAGTTGGTTGGGTGAATCTTACTAGTGCATGCAAATTCTTCGGTAACAAACGAGTGCGAGGCTCCAGAATCAAACAACACTCTTGCTAATACTGAGTTAACAGAAAACATACCCAGCACGAAAGCTGGCGCTTCTTGGGCTTCTTTGGTGTTCATGTGGAAGAGACGACCGTTGCGGTTGTGAGGGTTCCCGGGGCGAATCTTCTTCCAGGCTGAACATGGCGCTGCTGCTGAGTTGGGGCAGTCACATTGGCAGTGGCGGCAATCTTCTTGGGAGACTCATTGGAGTAGTGACCCTTCACTCCACACTCAAAACAAGTAATCTGAGACTTGTCTTTTGCTGCAACAGGCACAGCATTGCTTCCAGCCCTTGGGGCAGTGTTATTGTTGTTGTTGTTGGACTTGGGCGGTGCACGGTTGAAGTTGTTGGAGTTGCCGGGGTGGTTGTTGTTGTTTCCTCCGGTCTTCACATTTCCTCCTCTACGGTTGGGGTAGCTTTGGCGAGACATTGGAGGTCTATTGTTCTGCAGGGCATATCCGACAGATGGGTTGGGGCGATACTTCTGGGCACTGTGGGACCCAGCTTGGTGCACCATCCGGCGTTTGCGGTTGTCATTCGCTTGGTTGATCTTACCTTCCATCTAGATGGAAGAGTCGACTAGCTCTTCGAGATCATCAAAACGGGTGTTGACGAGTACCGTCTGCATCTCATCATGCGGTCCGTTCAGGAATCTCTCCTTCTTCTTGGCTTAAGTGATGATCTCATCAGGTGCATACCTGGCGAGGGACAAGAATCTGTCACGGTACTCCACTACAGTCATTCTGCCTTGCTTTAGTTCTCTGAATTCATCTCTCATTCTGGTGACTAAACCCTGCGGCACATGGGTGCGGCTGAACTTGACTTTGAAGGCTTCCCACGTCATCACTTGACCGTGGTTCATTGTGCGGGTGTTGTTCCACCATGCTCTTGCATCTCCTGCCAGATAGTGGGTGGCAAACAGAACTTTCTCGTTGGCATCCACTCCTACGACTTCTAAGTTATTCTCCATGGTCTGTAACCAATCATCAGCATCCAGCGGGTCTTCATACTTGCTAAAGATAGGGGGATTGGTATTCTAGAAGTTTTTGAGTTTGGATCCATGATGATCTTGATTTCCATGGCCCTTATTAGTGTGGGCCATCTCGGCGATCTGTTGCAGGGTGGCTAGGTTGGCTTGGCGCTCTGCTCTACTAGCTTCGTGGTCCGAAACTAGCATCTGCAGAATCTGCAGCATCGGGTCCTGTGATGAGTTGCTCCCTCCTTGGTTTCCACGAGTCATCTGAAGATTGAGATAGATAATGGGGTAAGAGGTAAAGTTCTAAGGTTCACGGTTTTGTTTTCAAGGCTAAAACTTTGAGTTTGAACTCAGGTTTTGCAAACTAGCTTCTTCTCATTCATTCAAGTCAATCAAAGCACACGATACAAACACACACACCACAACATGAAAGGGAAAACAGATGGTTTTAGGAACCATTCTGTAAGCTAAGATACAATGGGACCAATACTTCTCACTCCTACGATAGTGCTCTAGTGCATCTACTCATCATTGATGAAGGTGGAGTCATCATCGTCGGTGTAGAAGTCCATGGCATCATCCTCCAGATAGTCGTTGTCATCACTGAGGTATGAGTGAATATCCCCCTGGATGTCTTCACCTTCTTCTTCTTCTTATTTTGCTGCAAGCTGAGCTTCTTGCTCCTGGATGGTCTTCTCGAGGTCGGCCACCTTTTTGCGAAGACAGGCGATGGTGCGATCCTTCTTCTCGCGTTGTCGGCGAAGTGACTGACGATCCTTGATGAGTAGTGAGAAAGTCTGGGCCTTCTGGGCGGCAATGGCAAGGTTCTGGTTGGCGTAGGCTCGAGCATTGTCCAGTTCCTTCTGTCTGTCATACAGCAGGAAGTCCAAATTCTCCACTTGGCGCTTCAACTCCGGGTGACTTGGCATCTCTAGAGGCATTCCCATAGAATCACGCCTTGCATAGTGAGCAAAGCGAGTTCCCTGGATCAAGTTGGCGTTCTGTCTGCAAAGACGGGCGAGAGCTTCATGCATAGCCCTGGCTAATCCATCTAGCCAGTTGTTCTCTCTCACGGTGAATTGAATCTTCTCGGAAAGGGGTGCTTCCATCTTGTCTCGAAGATCATCAACTATCAGCCATTGTAAATCTCCTCCTGGGTGGTCATTGAGTTGAGCTCCGAAGAATTCCGGATGTGGACGCTCAAGGTACTCAGACAGTGCATCTAGATCCCTCTCAAAGATCAGTTGGCCTCCGTTCCCCAACTGGTAGAACTTGCAGTACTAAACTTCCATCTATAAGAATTTAGGATGAGAAAGTTAGTGAGGTGATCAAGTGTGTCAAATTTTATGGAGTAATGTAAGAATTTTGAGGAACATGAATCTTTTTGAAAGAATCTCAAGGGTAAGAGGGGAAATAGATTTTCACAAATACTCACTTTTGTTTTGAAACTAAGTTTTTGTTCGGACGACCATTCTAACTAGGGTCTCCTATGGTCAGGATGGCTCTGATACCAACTTGTCAACACCCGGATTTTTAATCCCAGATGCCTATTATGCCATACATCGCAAACCCAGGATTACCATTTTTGCGAGACATAATAGATTGGATATCACAGTACATCATCCATTACAAACCATAATAAGGTCTTACACAAATAAAGGATCTCATGGTCCAGTCTTAATACAAACAAGCAACAAAATAATAAGCATAGCGGTGGGCTCCATCTTCAGTGTCACAGGCAATACTGACGATGGGAGATGATCCTAGTTGTCATAGCTGTCCTGATGTCCTTCCTCCTGGTAGTCTTCCTCATAGTCTGGCCCTAGGAATAGCCAGCAACAAAGCCATGAGTACTCTTTAAGTACTCACAAACTATCACTAACAAGTAAGGTAGTTCTAGTAGGAATGCTAAGTTCTAAGTTTATTTTTAAAGTTAAGTTTGAAACCTAAGCTAAGTTCAGAAACAAAGAAAGATAAAATAAAGTTCTAAAACACCTACGTGGGAACTTAGTTGTCATAGTCACAACCCTGTTGTGGTCAAGTCATGTCATAATTCATTTCATAAGTCATTTTGAAAACATCTGACGACGGAACAGTATGGCCACTCCAACTGTCCATGACCGCGGACGCGGCTATTCGAATAGTGTGACACTCTGCAGAGGTGGTACACTTTCACCACAACATTTGATACATCTGTCAGGGATAACCCTGAATCATCATACTTAGTATGCAGATAATCAATCATAACCTTTCCTTTACACACTCTAGTACAAGCACCTCTCCTATGAGCTTGGCCTCCCAGCTATGGCCATCTGCCATCCTAGGCACTCCATAGGTGGATAACATCAAGAGGTAGCCTCAGCTCAACCTCTCCCACGAGGGAACCAATACTAATGTGTATAAACTTCCGACTAAGCCCTACCCAATTCAGGTATTGTGGTTGTACGGTAAAGTTGGAATGGTATCACATCCGAACCCAACCATCAGTTTTTATAAAGGGCTAAGGCTCATGCCTCAACATTTTCATCATCATAAACCATTTGTGTTTCTCAACACATGTCAAAACATCTCAATAGAATGACTCATCATTCCAAGGTTTTCATAAGCATTTTCACCAAGTATTCCCATCTAGAGTGCTCACGTTTTTGGTTTAGCTCCAACTACTAAGTTAAGAGTGTTCACTAAGGTGGGATGCTAATCTCAATCTCATGCCATAGAATGACATCTAGTATAGGCCAAGTTTTATACTCTTTATGCTATCTAAACTACTTTCTAAAATCTCACAAAGCATTACTAGAAGTAAAGAAACTTTGGTAAAGTAAAAGGGTAAAACTTGGGGTTGGTATAAATCCAAAGGTATAACCAAAGCATGCCTAATGCATCTTGCTTAGGTCCTCTTGTATAATTCTAGCTTGCTAATGATACGTTGCAAACGTATCCATAATTTTTGATGTTCCATGCTTGGTTTTATCTAGTTTCTTATGTTTTGTCCACACTTTGGAGTACTTTTCATATGATTTCTTGGACTAACCTATTAACAACAGCCACAGTGCCAGCTGCCTATTTTCTACCTTTTTGGTTCCAGGAAAGTCAGAAAATGAATATTCTCGGAATTGGATGGGACAAAAGCCAAATTTAGTTTTTCACCGAGGGACACCTGGAGCCAGAATACGAGACGAAGAGGGGCTGGGGCCTGGCCACACGGCCAGGCCTGGCCTGCGCCAGGGGGTGGTCTGGCCGCCCCAGGCATCCCCTCGGCCTCTCCTTCCGCCTATATATTGCCTCTGATACGGAAACCCTAAGTACTCGATCAAAATTCCACGAAAGAGTCTGTAGCCGTCGTCATCTCCATCCATAGATTGGGAGAAGCTCTTCCCGGCACCTCACGGAGAGGAATTCACCACAGGCCTTCTTCATCACCATGCAAGCCTCCGGTGTGATGCGTGAGTAGTTCATCTCTGGACTATGGGTCCATGTAGTAGCTAGATGGCTGGTTCTCCTCCTTTGTGCTATCATGTTTAGATCTTGTGAGCTCCGTTCATGATCAAGATCATCTATTTGTAATTCTGCATGTTGTGTTTGTGGGGATCCGATGGATATTAATATGCTATTTCAAATTGATTATTGATTCTATCATGTCTTTGTTATTTGTGATCTTGCATGCTTTCCGTTGTTAGTAGCTATCTTGGCCAAGTAGATGCTAGCAACTCCAAGAGTTAGTATTTATGCTCGATAATGGGTTCATGCCTCCGTAATGTGGGAAGTGATGTAAATCTCTAAGGTACTAGATGTGTTGTTGCTACTAGGGAGAAAACAACAATCCTTTGTTCATAGAACAATCATATTGTTTACTTTACACGCAATTCGTAATGCAATTATCCGTTGCTTGCAACTTAATACTGGAGGGGGTTCGGATGATAACCTGAAGGTGGATTATTAGTCATAGATGCAGTTGGATGTCGGTCTATGTATAATGTTGTAATGCCCAATCGAATCTCAAAGGAGTCAAGATGAGTAGTATATGCTTGTATGCTTTCTCGATGTTTGTCAATTGCCCCGCTGTAATTTGTTCACCCAACATGTTATCTATCTTAAGGAGAGCCACCTCTAGTGAACTATGCACCCCGGTCATTTTGAAGGGAATATGCCCGAGAGGCAATAATAAAGTGGTTATTATCTTATTCCATGTTTATGATAAATGTTTATTTTACATGCTAGAATTGTATTGATTCGGAAAAATCAACATATGTGTGTTTAATAAACAAAAAGGGTTCCTAGTCATGCCTCTCTTATAGACTAGCTTGTTGATTAACAAGATGATCAAGGTTTCCTGATCATGGACATTGGATGTTGCTAATAACAATGTCACACCATTGGTGGAATGATGTGATGAACATTCATCCGAAGTATAGCATTACGATCAAGTCATTATGTTTATATTGCTATAACATCATACGAAGTAATATTTATCCTTAGACCATGAGATCATGTTAATTGCTAACACCGGAAGAGTATCTTGATAACATCAAATGTCACACCATAACAGGGTGACTATAAAGATGGGTTCAGTACTACGAAGGTGTTATGTTGAGGCTCATGGATCAAGAGTGGGATTTGTCCATCCCGATGATGGATAGATATACTCCTGGCCCTCTCGGTGATATCACATTGAAATAGCTTGCAAGCAAGTGATGTGATCACTAGAATGTTATATCATGGAAACGAGAAAAGAGTGCATGTCGGTAACGAGATCAAACTAGGTATGGAGATACCGATGATCGAATCTCGGACATGTAATATATCGTGGGACAAAGGGATTTAGTTACAAGCGTTAAAGGTTCTCACGATCACAGAAGTCATCATTGAATGTGTAGGAGTCAGTATGGATCTCCAGGTCTCGCTGCTGATTATTGATCGGAGAGGGGTCTCGATCATGTCTGCATTATTCGTGAACCGTAGGGTGACACACTTAAGGGATACCGACACCGTTTGGAGAAAATATGTTTCAGATAAATATTTAAGAAAGCGCTAGAATTATTTCAATAGACACCGAAACTGTTTCGGGTGAAATTGCTGAAATTGGTTCTGCATGTAATATTGAAATTTTGCAGGGGGTTTTATGTGAATGTTTGTTAATTAAAGTAATTAACAAAATTCTGAATAAAATTAATAAAATAGTTTTATTAAATGAGAGAGCATTAAATTTGGAGAAATTTAATGCATTTAAAGTGGAGACTTTAAAAGAGAATGTGAAGGGGCAAATTTATGTGGAGGGAGTTACCACCACATGAATGGAGGAGGTGAAGGTTCACCTCCTCCATATGCCGGCCATGAAGGAGGGTCACCCCCCTCCTTACTTCTTACACACACCTCCTTGTGAAGGATCTCTCTCCCCCTCTAGTATTATTTCCCCATGGTCTCGGATTAGCGAGATACATGTTCCTGGTGGCTTTATCTAGAAAGGAGTTGCTGCTTCCGCTGCTTTGCTGGAGCGAGGGACGGAGGTTGTCGGGGTACCGGATGTGTGTGCGATCACGGATGCACCGCTGCTTTGTGGTGCTAGACTTGGTGGTGCTGGAGCTGGATCTGATGGACGTCTTTGGGCGGACCTGCTGGACTTCATCATGATCTTGAGATCGGCAAGTGTACGACTACATCAACCACGAGTTCCTACTCGTTAATAAAGCTCGTTGTCTACGAGGGTAAGTTCTCGTTGGATGTATGTCCACCCATTGCTTTGTACCTAGTAGATAGATCTTGGCGTGTAGTTCACATCGTAGGAAATTTTTTGTTTTCTATGCTGCGGACCCAACAGTGGTATCAGAGCCTGATCTATGCGTAGGTGCTTAGCACGGGTAGTACACATATGTTGATATGTGGGCGATGATGATCATGTTATTGCATCTTCTATGTATTTTGGATATTGGTGGCATAGTGGGATGAAGCGGCCTGGACCAACCTTACATGTCATCGTACATGAGACTGCTTCCACGACTGACATGCAACTTGTTTTGCATAAGTGGTTGGCAGGTGTCTGTCTCTCCTACTATAGTCAATATCTGATTTACAACGAGTTGCTAATAACTTAGTTATCCTTGTTGTGGTTCATGTTCGTAGGTAAGAACGGTTCTATCTCCGAAAGCCCTAAGCCACGTAAAACTTGCAATTGATAAATTAGAGGCGTCTAGTTTAGATCGTTGTTGGGCTAGTGTATTGATATGGTATTGTTGTAAGTAGATGTATGATAGATACTCTTACAACACACTCAACGTGTAAGTTCCATAGACCTTGGCCTTACACACAAAGGAATGATAGAGATCATACCATGATGCAAGTGATAGAGATCAAATGCATGGACCATATCATCTCACTTTACACATTAGATGTTAGCATCTTATACTGCTAGTTTGGCGCTTTCTGTAGCATTGTAAGATGATCCCTCATTTAGATATCAAGCTAAAATGTGTTCTTCCTTAAGTATGCACCGTTTTGTGGATCGTATTTCGAGACATCACGTGATGATCGGGTGTACTCGACTCTACGCTTTCATACAAACGGGTGTAAGACAGTTTTACACATGCGAGTACTAAGGTTCTTACTTGGCGAGCCTAGCATGTACATACATGGCCTCGGAACACGGACTGAAAGGTTAAGCATGAGTCATATAGTTGATATGATGCCCATATAGATGCTCGCCTTTGAAGCTACATCAACTCACGTGATGATCCAACTTGGTGTAGTGGATTTGGTTCATGTAATCACCAAAAAGGCACGAGGGATGTCGTTTTTGAGTGGGAGTTCATTTCTAATTTGGATTAGTCGAACCAAATTTGTCATAAATTAAATCAAAGTGAATTTGCATAGTTTGTTGTAGTCATTGGCATTCGTTTTCTAACTTATGCTTAGTTTTTATTTGAGATAATAGAACTATAGAATTCTGGATATTTACTTTACGAACTGGTATCGTATTGTTTTGAATGTCAATTTAAAGTTTATAAGTCCTATTGCAAACTTTCAGCAAACTCTATTTACTCCATGAAGTTTAATAAGTAGTATTAAATCAAGAGTAAGAATTCCAATGTTAGTATCTAAAGTATCATGTTTGCCTCCATGATTATTGATATTCAAAAAGTTGTTTTAATATCAAGATTATATTGGAGCTGGAAATTGTTTCAGAAACCATCATGTGTGAAAGATATTGTGATATCTGAAACAATATTTTTGGTTGCATTATGATAGAGTATAATTTAGCAAAATACATGTTCTCATATTGTATGAGAATTTGTGAAGGATGGAGATGCTAGGCATCCGAATCTACAAAAAAGGTTTTGGGAACTGATATTATACTCGTGATTCTTCCTTATAGGCTATAGTAGCTTGATCATGAAAGTTGTCATGATAAGGATGAATAGAAGATGTAAGTAAAATTTTTACTACACTAATAGATTACTAAAGAATGGATTTTTGAAAGAACACCAAACATTTGATGATGGTGATCCACTTCAAAGTGCAAGTCCAAAGGTATTAGTAGTTGACTATATACGCTTTGTACCATGTGTCATGTTGATGACACCACTATTGATGTTGATAGATTCTTTTAAAAGAAAAAGGAATTGCTGAAAGGGAATCTATAAAATATTTGGTAGAAAATAAAAGGTTGGAGATGTCCAACTTGGGTATATAGAAGATATACATGTTATGGCTGTATTCCTTGCTTGTTAAACAATGTGGTTATGAGGTATTGGATACCGGTATTGGATACTGAATTAGTTGGTATGAAGTGTCATACAGGACAACACAATTCATGAACTACAATGGCCTAAGTAACCAGCAAGAGAATGAGTGATGATGTTCATCGAAAACAAATAAAGTGTTATTGTGTTTTTCGTTGTCATCAAACCAGGCCTTCAAGATTTGTTTAAATAATTGTTATTTTGTTCCGGTATTATGAGAACAATGGCTGTTCAAATAATTACCGTATTCCATGAAGGATGGATGAACATTTACAAGTCTAGTTGGAGAAATCACATCCATAAACACTATTGCTAAAATGTCGCAAGACAAATGATTGAAAGATCACTTATGAAGTGACATCGCTGTTTGAATTATATTTGAAAGAAAACATGAAGAAACTCCATGTTGATGGAATTTTGGAGTCCTTGATTTTGATCAATTGACGCATGTGAGACTTTCCTCGAGATAATTGAAACTCCGTTCATAGGCCAAAGAGGAACGGATGACTAGCTTATTGGAAATTGTGCATGTTGATGTGCATAAGTCCATTATGTGTAGCCATATGCGATGGATCTTTTTGCTTCATATGCTCTCTTCAAGAATTTGAGTGAATATATATGTATATTTACTTAATAAGGAAGAAGTATGAAACATTTGAAAGTTGTTCAAAGACTTTCAAGATAAAGTGAAAAATCATTGTAACAAGAAAATAAAGAGTTTATGATTCGATCATAAAGGAAGATATTTGAGTTACATGTTTAGCAAAAACACCTAAGACTTGAGGAATTGTTCCATGATTTGTGTTTCCCGATAAACCATAGGAGTATGGTATATTCGAGAGATAAAATCAAACCATGTTTGACATGGTAAGATCAAGGGTGTCATTTATAAAACTGCCATTATGTTTTAAGGATTGAAGCTTTAGAGACTACCGCTTTTACACTGAAAAGAGCACCATCGTGATCCATTGAAATGACACCATATGAGTTATGGTTTGGGATAAAATCCGAATTGTCTTTTCTTAAATTTTGGTATGCTATGCATAAGTAAAATGTTTACAACCAAAGTCGGATAAGCACGTCTTTGTAGGTTATCCCAAAGAATTTGTTGGGAATTTCTCCATAACACCGAGGACAAAAGAGTTTGTTACTTGGAACGTCAAGTTTCTTGAGAAGGAGTTTTTTGTGAAAAGTTAAGTGGGAGGACAATAGAACTTTGATAAGGTTGTTGAACCTTAGCTATATGTGCTAAGTAGCGCAGTGTCGGAAAGTGTCCCGATGGCGGCCACAATGCTCATGGCTCTCGTGATTACAAAAGGTGTGATCTCGGAGATTAGAGTTCCTATAGAACCGTGTGGGTCGGTAAGAATCAAATAGTAAGATTTGATAAGCAAGTCGTTATTGTTTTGACAATGATGAACCGACTACATACAAAGAAGCGATGATGGGCCCTGACTCCATAAAATGACTAGAAGTCATAGAATCCGTGATAGTATCCATAGATGAGAAATCAAGTTTCTGAACTTGGAAGACCCTCCGGAAAGGCGTGAAGCCTATCGGTCGTGTTTGGATCTATAAAGAAATAGACATGGATGTTTGACATCTATGAAATATGTCGGAAAGAAGTTTACGACAATGTTCAAGGAGTTGACTATGACAAGATATGATCTTTCATAGCGATATATAGTCTTGACGGATTAATGTAGTAACCACTACATATAATTTGGTATATGGTAGTTGAATAAACAAAACAAGGTTCTTCTAATAGAACGATAACCTAGGACATGTACATGACATGGTCCGAAGGGTTTTGTTAATTCAAAGGGTGCTAAAAGGGCATGTAAACTTCAATAGTTGAAGTAAGCATAGCGGAGTTGGAATCTTCACCATGATGAAACTGTTAAAAGAGTTTAAATTCATCGGAGATGATGAAGATGCTTGCATTTGCAAGAAATTAAGTGGGAGCGCTGATACATATTTCTAATACATTATGTAGAGGACATATTGTTGATTGGAAATGATGTATCTTGAATTGACACAAGTTAAGGATTTCATTAAAATAAGATTTCGATGAAAGACTTGGGCAAACCCAGAATATTAGGCATCAATATCTATATGGATAGATTAAGGCGCTAATATGGTTGTGCTAGACATACATATATAAGATATTGAAAGGGTTCAATATGAGATATTGAAAGGGTTTAATATGGAAACAACAAGAAAGGTTCTTGCTGCATGGAAAGAATTGTATTCAGATTCAAGTGTTTCAACACTTGGTGAGTAAAATCACATGAAGATTCTGATCGATTATACCATGATATGTATATATCCAGAATGTCCTATGCTCTGAATGTTATGAGCATATACCAGAATGATTCATAAGATGATCATTGGACAATAGTAAAGATATTCTTATGAGCTTTGGAAGAACTAAGAATATATCATGTATAAGTGACAAATAGTTAAAGGTAGTTCATTGTAAAGTGTTACATTGATACTAGTTTTGTCACAAGATACAAATTAAATTTCTCTCAATTTAGACTATGGGTGGCACAATATAATGGAAAGGATGTTCCATGATGGATTTGGATGAGTTCCAAAGTTGAGATATTGTGACGGATACTACAACAAAAGGCTAAGTATATAACTGCTATAGTAGCAGCAAAGGAGGGCATTTGTGTTAAGTAGTTTGTTATGAAACTAGGTGTGGTTCAAAGTGGGCTAATACTATGAAGATATATTGTGTGACAATAATATCAACATATTTTGAGCCGAACAAACTAAAGGTCTCACCAGAGGACCAAATTTATACAATGCCATCTCATTTGAGAATGAGTGATGCGTAGAGACGCAAAGACATGCAAATACACATGGATCTGAAACTGTCACATCCAGAGATTATGTTAACCACTAGCAATAGCGTATATGCAACACCAGAAAGCCATAGGTGTTCAATGCGCAAAGTTTTTCAAACTAGATTATTGACTCTAGTGCAAGTGGGAGACTGAAGGGAATATGCCCGAGAGGCAATAATAAAGTGGTTATTATCTTATTCCATGTTTATGATAAATGTTTATTTTACATGCTAGAATTGTATTGATTCGGAAACATCAATACATGTGTGTTTAATAAACAAAAAGGGTTCCTAGTCATGCCTCTCTTATAGACTAGCTTGTTGATTAACAAGATGATCAAGGTTTCCTAATCATGGACATTGGATGTTGTTAATAACAAGGTCACACCATTGGTGGAATGATGTGATGAACATTCATCTGAAGTATAGCATTACGATCAAGTCATTATGTTTATATTGCTATAACATCATACGAAGTAATCTTTATCCTTAGACCATGAGATCATGTTAATTGCTAACACCGGAAGAGTATCTTGATAACATCAAACGTCACACCGTAACAGGGTGACTATAAAGATGGGTTCAGTACTACGAAGGTGTTATGTTGAGGCTCATGGATCAAGAGTGGGATTTGTCCATCCCGATGATGGATAGATATACTCCTGGCCCTCTCGGTGATATCACATTGAAATAGCTTGCAAGCAAGTGATGTGATCACTAGAATGTTATATCACGGGAACGAGAAAAGAGTGCATGTCGGTAACAAGATCAAACTAGGTATGGAGATACCGATGATCGAATCTCGGACATGTAATATATCGCGGGACAAAGGGATTTAGTTACAAGCGTTAAAGGTTCTCACGATCACAGAAGTCATCGTTGAATGTGTAGGAGTCAGTATGGATCTCCCGGTCCCACTACTGATTATTGATTGGAGAGGGGTCTCGATCATGTCTGCATTATTCGCGAACCGTAGGGTGACACACTTAAGGGATATCGACACCATTTGGAGCAAATATGTTTCAGATAAAGATTTAAGAAAGCGCTGGAATTATTTCAATAGACACCGAAACTGTTTCGGGTGAAATTGCTGAAATTGGTTCTGCATGTAATATTGAAATGTTGGAGGGGTTTTTATGTGAATGTTTGTTAATTAAAGTAATTAACAAAATTCTGAATAAAATTAATAAAAGAGTTTTATTAAATGAGAGAGCATTAAATTTGGAGAAATTTAATGCATTTAAAGTGGAGACTTTAAAAGAGAATGTGAAGGGGCAAATTTATGTGGAGGGAGTTACCACCACATGAATGGAGGAGGTGAAGGGTCACCTCCTCCATGCGCCGGCCACGAAGGAGGGGCACCCCCCTCCTCCTATAAAAGGCCACCCCCTCCTCACTTCTCACACACACCTCCTTGTGAAGGATCTCTCTCCCCCTCTAGTATTATTTCCCCATGGTCTCAGATTAGCGAGATACATGTTCCCGGTGGCTTTATCTGGAAAGGAGTTGCTGCTTCCGCTGCTTTGCTGGAGCGAGGGACGGATCTTGTTGGGGTACCGGACGTGTGTGCGATCACGGATGCACCGCTGCTTTGTGGTGCTAGACTTGGTGGTGCTGGAGCTGGATCTGATGGATGTGCTGGAGCCGGACCTGCTGGACTTCATCATGATGTTGAGATCGGCAAGTGTACGACTACATCAACCACGAGTTCCTACTCGTTAACAAAGCTTGTTGTCTACGAGGGTAAGTTCTCGTTGGATGTATGTCCACCCATTGCTTTGTACCTAGTAGATAGATCTTGGCGTGTAGTTCACACCGTAGGAAATTTCTTGCTTTCTATGCTGCGGACCCAACACATTTCTTTTACTTTCAATCTACAATCAACAGTTTACTGCTTTGTGTTTACTTTCTGCAAACTATTACTCTCTTCCACTCGATACGTTTAATCCTTTGTTTTTAGCAAAACCGGTGAGATTGACAACCTCATCGCAAGTTGGGGACAGAGTTTTGTGGTTGTGTTGTGCAGGTCTCCACGTTGCTGCTGGCACCGGTAGTGCACCCTGCCAAAGTCCAGCTAGCTACACCTTTGGGGTGTTTCCTTGCTCCTACTGGATTGATAATCTTGGTTTCATAACTGAGGGAAAACTTACTGTTGTGCTCATCATACCTTCCTCTTGGGGTTCCCCAACGAGCTCGTTAATACACGAGTCAACAAGTACTTTTTCTGGCGCCGTTTGCCGGGGAGTCAAGGACATCTTCACAAGGGGAGTCCCTCATAACCAATGTCTTTACTTTGTAATTTTTGTTTTGCTTAGTTTACTTTTTCTTTGTTTGCTTGTTTCTTTATCAAAAACACACAAAAATAGTTTTACAAGTTTGATTTCTTTATTAAAAACACACACAAAAATTAGTTCTTATTTTAAGTTGCCATTATGTCTAGCATTGCTCCAATCACTATGTCACCTGAGGAGATGATTTTCACTTTTAAACAAGGAATTGAAGAGAGTTTCAAAGAGGCTTGGTCTAGAATCTCTGATCTACATGAAAAAACTGAACCTAAAATGACTCAAAGTTGTTCCTTAGCAGTTTTTACCTTCGAATTGCTCTTTGCTATAGATATGCTTTAGATGTTGTTGTGGGAGGAGATTTTCTCCAATGCAATGAGAATGATTCTATTAATGCCATAAAGAAGATGGTCTTTACTTACAACTTGCCTAGCAAAACTGATATTTCCTTCGCAAGAATATTTGCTAGGTTGAACACTCTTGAGACTAGCACTACTAGCTTAAAAGATTGCTATAATACGCTTAGGGAGCATCACAATTATGTCCCAATAAATTCTGAACCATCAAAGTGGCTCCCTACAGTAAAAATTGAGATAAACACTGAACCTTTTCAAGCCCGTTGTGATATCATGTCTGAATTTTGTCTTATGCCTAAGGATATTTATGAATCTCTGAATACTTCGGGGCTTACTGAAGGAGGAAAAGAAATATCTCTTGCTAATAATGCTACCATATTACCTCTTGGAATAGCTGAAGGAGTGTTTACAAAGATCCTTGGGAAAATGATTTCTACTGATTATCTTGTTATTGAATGTGCAGGAAAAGGACAAATTACACTTGGAAGGTCCCTATTAGAACTCCTTGGAGCAATAATAGATGTGGGAAAAGGGACCATGTACCTTTCTTCTCCACCAAACAATCATATTTTCCCCAAGGTTAAGAATAAAAGTAAGAGAGGTAAGGGCAAGAAATTTGGTCTTAATGCTTCTTCATTTGAGAACACTTGATTCTTTTTCTTGCTTTTTATGCCTAACTTAAAGGCGTTAAAGAAAAGTACTTATTGGGAGATAAGAAAAGTACTTATTGGAAGATAACCCAAAAGTTTTAGATGAGTCTTAGAATTTATTACTTCATTAATAACCGCTCCTTATCCTTTTTATTTGCTTTTTGTGCCAAGAGTAACCTCTAATGAGAGAGAAGTAATGATTGGGAAAGTTGCTGTCCCGAAACAGATTTGTGTTCTTCACTGTAAAAATTCGTGTAAAATCTCTGAAAGTCGTTTTGAGGCGTGAATTTTTGTGCTTCTGCCCCAGGTTGTTATCTAACTTTCGTTGGTTCAACACTTTTTGATTTGAGCAACAGAAGGTCTTCGAAAAAATTCGTCTTTCCCTGCTGCTCTGTTTTGACAGATTTCTGCCATTTTCTGCATTTGCTTCTTGTTGGTTCCTTTTTGAGTTCTTTTGGAGAATTGAGATTTTTGAGGGAAGTTCTACAGTAGCTAGTGTCTTAATGGAAGTTTATTTGGTGTTAGAACTGAACCTTAAGACTTATTTATCTTGAGTGCACTAATGTTGCTAATAAAGATTGTGTAAAGTTTTGTATGAAGGAAAAATTTCAGGTGTATGGAAGGAATGAGTAATGAGATGAAGGATGGACTAAAGCTCAAGCTTGGGTATTCCACGCGTGTCACCCCAAGAAATATCCAAGAAGTACAAGCGTCAAAGCTTGGGGATGCCCAAGGCATCCCCTTCTTCATCAATAAAAATCACATGTTTCTTCCAAAACGCTTCATTTTTATTGTTTCATGCACAGTTGTGTTTTTCTTGGAGTGTCTTCTTTTTCATTTTATTTTTGGTTTTTAGTTTTCTTGGTTTGCTTAGTTTTATGAATAAATTGGTTGGACCCCCTCTTTTATACATTGGTTTGCAAATAGTTTGGTTTGGTTTGGAAAAGAGTAGGAAAGTTCATGCTTATGTGGTAAAAAGAGCTCGTTTTTTACTGTGGCCTATGCTTTGTCATGCCATGCTTGATATTGTTTTGGCTTTATGCTTAGTATTCTTTGTTGTAGCATGAATTGTTACAAACACTTGAGATTGCTTAATGTGCCTTGGATGAATCATGCGTTGTTTTAGCATATTAAAGCATAGTATAGTGGTATTCTCCTTTGATGCTTTATTTGGGTTGACTTGGCGCATGCTCACACCAGTTATGACTACCTCAAGTCACAATAGCCTTTATGATCTTTTAGTTTTCAACTTGTAGTATCACTTTATGCTTTGATTAATGATGTTTTGTCGCTCTGCATGATTATGGCCATTATTGCTCTCTTAGTTTGTCGCTCCCAGTCTTTTGCTAGCCTCCACAACAAAGTATGAGTTCCACTCATGCATCCAATCCCCTAAACCAAGTTATTCCAAAGAGTCCACCATACCTACCTACTAGCTTATGCTATTCCAAGTATATTCATGCTTTTGTTTACCTTCCAAATTAAACTTGTTATGAGAAAACTAGTGATTAAAGCTCTCACGAACTTGATGGCACACTTTACTTTTCTTGCCCTTAATAAACTTGAACCATTGTGTCGTCTATGTTGTATATGCTTGCACTTATTTGTCGGGAATTACCAGAACCATGCTTTCATGGGGAATGCTTTCAACATTGCACTTAGTACTTGTACCTAGTTGATATCATGCTCTTTTGTATATGGATGTCGTCGGTGTGAATTGAAAGGGGAGCTTGTAAGTCCATGGAGTTATGTATATGTGTTAGAGAAACGACTGTGCCGCTGGTCTAATCCATGCTGACATGGTGGAAACCTGCAGCATAACCATAATGAGCTGTCTATGAATCATTCTTCTTATAAAAAAAGAGTCCTATATTGAAAGAAAAAAGAGAAAAGAGAAAAGAATGAGATTATGAAAAGAGGAAAGAGAGAAAAAGCACCATATTCCCATGGTAAATAAGAAGATTGTTGAGATGCTCGTTGTCTGCTTGCCTTGTCATTTTGATATGGGGATTCTTCCGTATCATCGGGCAAGGGGTACCCCGTTGGCGGTTCTCTATGATACACATATACTTACAATGACAAGAACTTACCGGTGACTAAACTTGAGTAGCATGAGGAGCGGCCCTCATATACAAGGGACATGAGATTTCTAACTTATACTTTGTCAAGCATGTACACCATAGTTTGTTCACTTTAACCTTAATCACTTCAAGATGCTTATGATAGGGGCAATGAGAGCTGAAAGCTATAAGTACCATAATTTTTGGAAGCTCTTTATGAGACTTGAATCCCTACTTCCTTTTATAAAAAGGTCTTTCTTCCACCATTATATTGAGTCTCCATATTCTACCTTTATGCACCTACTTTGAGAGCATAGTGGCCATTCTTAGTTCTATGTGCATTGTCCCAAGACTAGTTGATTGATCCATATCTTGACATTGCTTGTTTTAAACTATTGTATCTAGTCACTCTTATGAACTTTGAAGGTGTCATATGCATTTATATTTTCTACTCTATTGAGGGACAAGATGAATACTTTTATGCAATGTTTTCTTTATGTGAAACAAACAAACGTCTTGCAAAGCATTGTTATTCATGAATCTTTTGTTTTTGCCTTTTCATGTTGCATCATAGTTTCTTTGTCTTATTGCTAGAACTTTGTCTTTCGTGTTATGATTGAAGTACTATGATCCCAGCTTTGAGTATTTTGCAAATACTTTGATCAAGTCTTTGATAGTGCATGTCACCTCAAAAATTATTCTTTCTTTTTATCACTTACCTACTCGAGGACGAGCAGGAGTTAAGCTTGGGGATGTTGATACATTGCAAATGTATCTATAATTTTTGATATTCCATGCTTGGTTTTATCCACTTTCTTATGTTATGTCCACACTTTGGAGTACTTTTCATATGATTTCTTGGACTAACGTATTAAAAAGAGCCACAGTGCCAGCTGCCTGTTTTCTGCTGTTTTTGGTTCCAGGAAAGTCAGAAAATGAATATTCTCGGAATTGGACGGGACAAAAGCCAAAGTGCCTATTTTTCCGAAAGTCATCAGATGCCAGAGTACGAGACGGAGAGGGGTCAGGGGGCCACCACACCACCTGGCCGCACGGCCCAGCCTGGCCCGCGCCAGGGGTGGTGAGGCCAGCCCTGGCACCCCCTCGGCCTCCCCTTTCGACTATAAGATGCCCTCGGGACTTAAACCCTAAGTGCCCAATCAAAAATCCATGAAAGAGTCTGTAGCCGCCGTCATCTCCATCCCTAGATCGGGAGGGATCTAAAGCTCTTCTCGGCACCCTGCCGGAGAGGGGAATGCACCCTGGAGGCCTTCTTCATCACCATGCAAGCATCCGGTGTAATGCGTGAGTAGTTCATCCTTGGACTACGGATCCATGTAGTAGCTAGATGGCTGGTTCTCCTCCTTTGTGCTTTCATGTTTAGATCTTGTGAGCTCCGTTCATGATCAAGATCATCTATTTGTAATTATGCATGTTGTGTTTGCGGGGATCCGATGGATATTGAGATGCTATTTCAGATTGATTATTGATTCTATCATGTCTTTGTTATTTGTGATCTTGCATGCTTTCCGTTGTTAGTAGCTATCTTGGCCAAGTAGATGCTAGCAACTCCAAGAGTTAGTATTTATGCTCGATAGTGGGTTCATGCCTCTAGTAATCTGGGGAAGTTACAGAAATCTCTAAGGTACTAGATGTGCTGTTGCTACTAGGGAGAAAACAACAATCCTTTGTTCATAGAACAATCGTATTGTTTACTTTACACGCAGTTCGTAAAGCAATAATCTGTTGCTTGCAACTTAATCTTTGGAGGTTGGATGAAACCCTGAAGGTGGATTATTAGTCATAGATGCAGTTGGATGGCGGTCTATGTATTATGTTGTAATGCCCAATCGAACCTCAAAGGAGTCAAGATGATTAGTATATGCATGTATTGCTTTCTCGATGTTTGTAAATTGCCCCGCTGTAATTTGTTCACCCAGTATGTTATCTATCTAAGAAGAACCACCTCTAGTGAACTATGGATCCCGGTCCTTGTCTTTTACATTCAATCTACAATCTTTTACTTCTTTGTGTTTACTTTATGCAAACTTTTACTTCTTTACATTCAATACGTTTAATCCTTTGTTTTCCGCAAAACACGGTGAGATTGATAACCTCATCGCAAGTTGGGGACAAAGTTTTGTGGTTGTGTTGTGCAGGTCTCCATGTTGCTACTACACCGGTAGTGCGCCCTACCAAAGCTCAGCTAGTAACACCTTTGGGGTGTTTCCTTGCTCCTACTGGTTCGATTAAACCTTGGTTTCATAACTGAGGGAAACTTGCTGCTGTGCTCATCATACCTTCCTCTTGGGGTTACCAACGAGCTCTACATCAACCACGCACCAGCACTTTTCTGGGCGCCATACACAGAGCCATCAGCAGTATGGCGATCGTGCCTGCAGTGTAGGCGAGAGGCGGCGTGCCTCGGTGGTCCAGTGCTCGATTCGTCCATCCATGAGGTGGACAGGGTCATGGTAGTCTTGGCGGAGCTATGGGACATGCTGGGTAGGTGCGGCGTGGTCTCTGGCGAGTCGGCCACGGTTGGCCGACGACGACCATTTTTGGGCGGCACTGTACTAGCGCTGCGGTGAAGAGAGGATGTTGTCTGGTGCTTAGTTAGGCTAAGAGGGGACAGAGGAGAGATGGGAGGGTCGAATGGGGGACAAGAACTCAATTAGCAACAGTATTAGTTAGGCCAGATTATCTCTTCCTGCCAACTGTTCGACACAATGGCCGCAAGAGAATTAGTTTTGAATTTTGAAAAGATTTTTGGTGGGTGCTTTGATCTTATGCTTGGTAGTCTTTGTTTGCTTGGGATTGTCAAGGTGAACTCATTTGAGTGGTTTTTGAAAAAGTGGGATCTATGCATATGAAATGGATTCCATTTTCAAATGCCATTTAAAATTAGTGTTTAAATGTTTTTGTAAGATTTCAATGTGGGCCTTGGTACATCTTTGCTTGTACTAGCAAGGGGTGAAAAGAGTTGCGAATATTTCTGTTTGAGTTTGACTTCTAGGAACACCTAAAGTGACCTAGTGGATTAAAATGGCCAAAGTGACCATTTGGCATTTTTATTCTTATTTGATTTCTTTTTCTTTGGATTTTGTTTCTAAATGATCTAGATGATGTGGCAATCACCTTTGAATCATTTTACAACCATTAGATCAATCAAACATGGCATTTCTAAACAATTCTATATTAATGCAACACACATATGCATTCCTAAATATTTTAATGATAAAAAGTTTTTGTTAACCCTAAATTGGGTGATTTGGATCTTGATAATCTTGATTAAAGTTTTGGGATGTTACAGTCTGGCCCAACCATGAAGGAACTTGCGTAGGGCACGCATTTTGTGGTTCCATCGTTGTAAGGGTGTTGCACCACTAACCGGTCTTTCCTAAATAGCCTTCACCAAATCATGGAACCCATCACGCTCCATCCAAGTTCAAATTTTAATTTATGTTTGGATTGACATAATGGTGTTCCCATAGATAAAAGTACTGGAGCGTGATCCGATAAAGCTTCAATACGTTCCAGAGCGCAAATAGTTACCATAGGAAATTTATCTTCCCAACCGGTATCCATAAGCACTCTGTCCAATTTTTCATATGTAGGCTCCGGAAGACTATTAGCCTAGGTAAACTGTCTTCCAAGCATTGTAACCTCTCTTAAGTCCAAGCTGTCAATGACAGTGTTAAACATGAAAGGCCAATGCTCATCGTACCGTCCCCGACTTTTCTCATGAGGGAATCTCAGCAAGTTAAAATCACCACCTATGAGAATAGGATATGGATTGTCCTTAGCCAGATTGACCAACTCACATAAAAAATCAGCTTTATAAACATCCTGGACAGCCCCATAGACAACGATTAGAGACCATGTAAAGTTATCAGCTTTGTTACGGATATGGAGTTTAATAAAAAAATCTTCAGCCGAACTAGCTAAAACTTCCATAGTCTCATCTTTGACGCCTCACATGATACCCCCGGATCTCCCTCACGGTGGACGTGATACCCACGTAAAGTCTAATCCACCAGAAAGGCGATTGAGTAAGGCTTGTGAGAAATCACGTCTACCAGTCTCAGAAATACCCAAAAAATTCAAATTATGATCTCTCACACAATCAACATAGAACAAATGTTTAGCCAAGTCACGAAGACCTCTCCTATTTGAAAACATGCCATTCATTGAGAAACAATAGGAGATTTGGATACACGAGTCCTCTTGCGAGATTTTTTGCTCTTTGATTTCCGACCAAAAGCTTTCAGCTCATATAATGAACCCAGCCCAGTCTCATCAAAGTCCACCTCTAACACTTCACCAACTAAGTGAGACAGGAGTTGACCATCTACTGTGGCATGTAACTCCTCCTCCTCCATTGGTAAAGTGTCAGGAACAAAAGAAACCTTAGGAGTAACCGTTAAACGGTCAACCTCCATATGTCTCAAAATAGAATTAGATAAATTAACTTCCTTTACAGATCTACCCATGCTAATACCAACATTGGCTAGCCTACTAACAATAACAGGAGTAGACAAATTAAGGAAGGATTTTGAAGAGCTCATAGTACCCTGAGAATCAAGATTCAGTTCCGCCTTCTGCCGCATAGCCTTCACCATAGAATCCTCATCAGTGGTGGATGCGCCCAGGGCATCGATACCATGACGAAGACTCCGCCTCGCCGGTGTACGTGGGAGAGAACCTGACCCCGCCTGGGCCAGGTTTCCCACAACGGGCAGCCCCACCTGGGCTGTGACCAAGCCACTGCCTGGGGAAGAACCCGACCCACCTAGGCCAGATTATCCCCAAACGACCACCCCCTCCTGGGCATCACCAGCATCAGCAACAACGGGAGACCCCGATGTTGGGGATATACTTTCCGGGTATCCTCACAGTTCCTCACTGACTAGGGTGGCCCACTTCGGGTTAGAGCATTGCTTCACGGGTGGCCCAGTCAGGGAGAAAGACGGAGTCCAATCTGCTCTGAGAAGGCCTGTAAGACTTACCGACTTAGGCCGATAATGTTACTTGTAGTTCAAGATGTACTCTGTAACCGACTCTTAGTCGTAGCCAGATAGATCTCTCTTGTAAACCCTAGGCCGGATATCTATATAAGTCGTCCTAGGGAGAGCCTTTAGGGCACCTCAATAGTCTACAATCTCAACTCGCATAGGCGAAACCCTTGTAACCCATATTCCAGCTCTGCCGTATTACTGGATTGCTAGCAGGAGTAGGATCCGTCCAAAGCCGGCGGATTCGAACCTGGGTAAACTTGTGTGCTCACCATCCTGGAATACCGTACGTCTCACACCCCTCTCTTCCGCATGCCTCGAGGACCCCCTCATGGCGTACTTGTCATCAATCTGACGACAGTTGGCGCCCACCGTGGGGGCAAGTGAGCTTCAGATCTACGTTCTGAGCGGAATCTGCAAGAATCGGAATCGGCGAGACCATCATCGTCAGTCGCATCCTCTACGCTAGTGACATCCCTCTCATCGTTCTCGATGAGACCTGGATTCCGGCTAGGGAGGCTGTGACCACCTACACAATCATGTCTTTTGGCGAGATCGATGTTTACATCGGTTTCGCTGAACCTGCCCAACCCACCCCAGCGGTGATGATAGAGGCAGAAGAATCTTCTGGGTCCCCTTTGTCCATGGAGGCGACAAAGTTCCGGATCTCAGAAAACCCTAATCCCACCCAGCCTGCACTAGTTGCGGAAACAGTGGAGAAATCTAAGCCTGAAGAAGACCTTGCAGTCCAAGTCGAATCTAGAGTGGATCTCCCTGGAGAAGCCGGATCCCAGATCGACCCACCCGTGGAAGTCGAAATCCAGGAGGAGCATATCAACGACACTGATTCTGGCTCTGGTGATGCTGGAATAGACAGACCTTTCCTAAGGTACACGCTAAAACATATGATACTGCAAGGCGAAAGCGCAGATGCAATCCTCGAGACCATCAAAAGTTTCGACATGGCTGATCGCGAAAGCCGCAGGTACCTCAGGAAGCACGCGTCGCACTTTGTCGGATATGTGGGATCCGGATCCGGCTCTACCAATGCTGGAGAAAACACCGACTCGGTGCTGGAGGCAATTGGAACAAACGCCGATGTACCCGCATCCTCGGATGAATCGATGACGTCGACAGATTTCCGAAAGTTCTCCGCGGAATATGAAGAGGAGTATAACTCCAAAGCTGCAGAAGAAGGAGAAGCCATGGATGAAGGATCCGGGGAACACTCCCCCAAATCGCAGGACGACATGAACGTCGGAGACACTGTCGAAGTCTAGATGTCCGAAATTACCGATCAGAGCTTGACTCCGGGAAACGGACCCAAAGCCGTCTTTGTTACCGGCGCTGCCAAGAAGGCAAAGAAGAAGAACAAGAAGAACAAGACCCCGGAAAAAGACCCTCTGACAGAGGAGGTGATTGCCGAGGAATACGAAGAAGACTCAGATGGAGCACTTATCCCAGAAGAGCCAAAAAAGAAGAATCGGTGGACGGACACGTGATCATCGAAGGTGAGCGTAAACTCATTGATGCAGCATTAACCACACCTATCCCTACAGCTGTAGTACTTACTACTGAAGAGCTAGACGAAAGGGCCCAAGCCCTAGAAGCGCGTCGTCAACAACTCCTCGATGAAGCCAAAAAACATTGAGGTGGAGAAGAAACGCATGGCAACTAAGGACTACATGTCTCGGTTGCACCAGAAGACACGGAAGCGTCACACCAACGACGACCAGTTCCCAACTGTTCGTGCCGTCCTTTTCGAAGATGAGATGGGGAAGCCACGGAAAGATAGCAAAGGAGATTGGGTATACCCAACCCCAGTACAGAATACCGTGGTGGCCCGAGAAATTCTTTCGGCTAATCCAGGACCGGAGGAGATCCGTTTGGGTATCAAACTACTCAACAAGGGACTGGAGCAACAGAAGGTCGCCCTGTCCGGGAGTCAAAAGCTGGTCTCAGATTCTGACCAGTGCCGCACAAATCCGGCATGGTGGTGTAAGATCCCATTACGTCCGAGCGCGGTATCATCACCCCGAACGCCGGGAAGACAATTATTCAAGAACCGGATCGTCAGGACAGCATCACAGAACTTCGCGTAACTGGAGCAACATCGCTCCAGCGGCCGAGAAAGACGCCATTGCTGCACTGAATCCGACGAACCCTCCCCGACGATAATCTAATGATCGAAGGGGAGAAGATAAAGAGAAACGACGGGAGGAGGATCGACAAAAAATGCCACCTCCTAAACATGCAAACTGTCCGGCTGAGCCTCACCGTGGTGGGAACGACGGACGAAGAAACGACGGAAACCATGCTGGGACAAGCCGGCAAGGGGCTCGTCGTAGTCAAGACCCTCCCCAGAACCGGAATAATGACGCTCCGGACGGAGGCCGGCGATCAGCCAGAAACTATCCAGCTGCACCACCCTCTCCACCACACAGTCATCACAACGGCTCCCATGGAGGGCAAGGAGGATGGCATGGCGGAGGAGGTGGTGGCAGAAGCTGAAGTTCGGCTCCAAGGCACCGTAGCCACAGCCGGCATTCGGGACGATCTCTATCCCTGAACAACACAAGGCACAGGATCAATTCTAACATAGAGGCGCGACGCTATGAAAACAATGACATGTACGTGGGCCCAAAGTGCTTTGGACCACGCATCAGAGCTACAAGATTCCCGGAAGGATTTGCTATCTCAAGACATATCCAAGCCTACGACGACATCGCTCGGCCAGATACCTGGCTTCAGGATTTTTTCCAAGCTTGCTGCATCGCCAAAGGCGGAAACAGCCTGGTCGCAACCCGATATCTCCCACTTATGCTGTGGAAGACAGCGCGATCATGGCTCAATGAACTTCCGGAGAACACCATTCATAACCGGTATGACATGCAAAGTGCGTTCTTTCGGAATTTCGAAGGCACATATCGGAGGCCCTGTTCAGTCGGAGACCTACAGCGTTGCACCCAGAAAGCCGAAGAAACTTGCCAAGATTATCCCGGATGATGGATCGACACCAAGAACTCCTGTGAAGGAGTAAACGACCAAACCGCGATTGAAGCTTTCATCGCAGGGCTCCCAATTGGTCTATTACGTCACTGCTTGAAGTGTGATAAGGTCACTAATTTGGGAGAGATGATAGAAACAGCGAGCAAGTATGCAGATGCTGACGACGATGCAGAGGGATTACTCAACGTTCTAGTTGTGCCTCAGTCAGCAAAAACAAAGCAACAAGCTCAGAAGCGCAAAAATACCTCGGAGGAAAAACCCAACGCGGAAATAGCGGTGGTGACTACTGTTTCCGGGTCTGGAGGGCGAGGAGGACACGGCGGAGGTCGCGGGCGTGGCCGTGGGACTTCGAGGGTCCAAGGTAGAGGAGAACAACAACCAGAAAAAACATACTCTTGGGCCAACATTGCCAATAACCCATGTGTGGATCACCTAGATGCCAATGGGGGCTCGTCCCACACCAACGCTGAATGTCGTTTCAATGACGACATGAAAAGAGATGATACCGCAGGCTACAAAGCTAAGCGGAAGAAGGGAAAGAAAAATCCCGAAAAGGACAAGGAGACCAAGGAAGATTCCGACATGGAGGAAGCTGATGCTTCAAATCCCAAGTCAGAAGGGAAGAAGACATTTCCCACCAAGAAGGACACTTATGTCACCTTCCTCGGATCTCAACCAGCAAAGATCAAGAAAGCAGTTCTCCACGAGCTCAATGCAATAGTTCTGGTTGTCCCTCAATATCTGGACTGGTCTGAAGTGGCAATCACATTTGACCGCGCTGATCATCCGCCTAAGTTGCATAGGCGAGGAAAATACGCCTTAATCGTCAATCCACTTATTGACGGTTATGGTTTCTCCAAGACCCTCATGGATGGTGGTAGTAGCATCAATATTCTCTATGTCGAAACGCTGCGCCAGATGAAGATCTCGGAGACCCAGCTGAACCATAGCTCTGTGATCTTTCACGGAGTTGTCCTAGGAAGACAAGTTAATTCCCTGGGAGAGATCACTTTGGATGTTACCTTTGGAACTCCAAAGAACTATCGGACGGAGGCACTTTCCTTCGAAGTGGTCCCATTCAAGAGCGCATACCACGCTATATTTGCACGTCCAGCTTACTGGGCTTTTATGGCTCGTCCGTGTTACATTTACAATATGATGAAAATTCCAGGTCCCAACGGCGTGATCACCATCAAGGGAGACCCGAAGAAAGCGCGAGAGTGCGAGGATGGAAATGCCGCCTTTGCCGAAGCCGTGCTACATGCCCAGGAGTACCAGGAGATCAAGAAGAGCATAGATCCGTCAGATGCCCGCAACAAAGAAGGAGGTGACAAAGCCAAATCCGGAGTTCAAGGCATCGAAAGAGACGAAGAAGGCACCACTGAAGGATGATGACCCCTCCAAGGTGACCCAGATAGGCGTAGGCCTAGATAGCGCATAGGAAAGCGCGCTCGTCAAGTTCCTCCAAGCAAATCAAGATATCTTCGCATGGCAGCCATCTGACATGACCGGAGTACCTAGGGAACTTGCCGAGCACTCTCTAAATGTAAACCCGAACGCTAAACTCGTCAAACAATCATTACGACGGTTTGGCGATGAAAAGCGTAAGGCAATAGCTAAGGAACTAGCGCGGCTCGAGTTAGCCGGATTCATAGAAGAGGTCATCCACACTAAGTGGTCGGCCAATCCTGTAATGGTCCCTAAAAAGGACACCACTGATTTAAGGATGTGTGTTGATTATACTGCCTTGAACAAGGCTTGTCCAAAAGATCCGTTCGCTCTGCCTAGAATTGATCAAGTTATCGATTCTCGGGCTCGAACTCCTCTGTTTCTCGGCGCATATTCGGTTATCACCAAATCCGGATGAAGGAATCGACAAAGTCAAAACTTCATTCATAACCCCTTGAACCTTACATTTTGTTATGATGCCCTTGGGCTGAAGAGCCTTGAGAGCTACGATGCAGCGTTGCCTCCATGACCAACTCGAACGCAATGTACACGTATACGTGGATGATATCGCGGTGATGTCCAAAAAGAAGGAAACACTAATTTCTGACTTGGAGGAAATGTTCGCCAATCTACGAAAATACAACATCATGCTTAACCCAAAGAAATGCTTCTTTGGAATACCAGCCGGAAAATTGTTAGGTTTCATCGTGTCTCAAAGGGGCATAGAGGTGAACCGAGACAAAATCAAGGCTATACTCAATATTTCCAGGCTAACTCGCCTGAAGGACGTACAACGATTAACTGGCTGCATCGCTACGGTCAGTCTATTTGTAAGCTAGGTTGGTGAAAGAGCCGCACCATTATACAAACTCCTGAAAAAGACCAAGGATTTTGTTTGGACCGACGAAGTTGAAACTACACTACAAGACCTGAAGAAAGTACTCTCATCTGCTCCTATCCTTGCAGCGCCGGAACCTCAGGAACCGATGTTGCTTTGTATTGCTGCGACAAATAAGGTTGTTAGTATCGTCATGGTGGTGGAGGGACCAAAGGAAAATCAGGAACACCTGGTGCAGTGTCCGACTTACTTTGTCAGCGAGGTCCTGATAGAATCAAAACAGCGGTATCCGCACTATCAAAAGTTGGCTTACGGTGTTTTTCTGGCATCTCGTAAGCTACGACACTATTTTTAGGAGCATCCAATTACCGTGGTGAGCAAAGCTCCCATGAGAGATATAATCAACAATAGTGACGCCACAGGACGCGTCGCCAAATGGGGCATAGAGATTTCAGCTTTCGATATTGAGTACAAACCTCGGACAGCAATCAAATCCCAGATCCTTGCTGACTTTGTCGCTGATTGGATAGAGACAAAGGAGAACATGATCCTACCTGAGTCGGAATATTGGACCCTGTTCTTCGATGGGTCTAAGGATCGAGGGGGCTCGGGGGCTGGCGTGGTGCTCAAATCACCCCAAGGAGATAAACTTTTATACATGTTGCAGATCCACTTCACAGCGACAAACAATATTGCCGAGTATGAAGCACTACTGCATGGAATCCGGATTGCTAAGGATATTTGTTGGGGGGATAACCCCGGGTAGGGTCACTCCGGGGTATAGAGGCCGAGTTAGCCGAGGTTCGGCAAGGCCAAAGCGGATGCTGGCCAGGTCAACTCCAGGCAGGCCGGATCACGGGGTAACCCGGACCAGGAGGGGGTTGCCTAACATTGTCTCAGTCGACTTAAGGAGTAAGTCGGAAGTGCCCGTCTAACTTATATGCAGAAACAGGTATACCCGGATCTCCTATTATCCGGGTCCCCGCTTAGCTTCTGGGAGAAGGAAGGAATCTCCCTGGTCAAAAAGAAGGTCCGGTACGCACTGCATGAGCGAAGCAAGCAAGGGAAGGACCACCGGGTCATGGCCGACAAGGGTGACGACGCCCATGTCGGCTGATGCAGGCGCCGCAGAGGCTTACATAGCTAAAGCATGTATGACACAGGGGAAAAGCACCCCAGTCAGGTTACCACTTTGAGAGGAGGCATATTCTTAGGAATATGCCTCCACGTATGCCCTAGGCAGGGACCAAGCCTTCTCTATATAAGGGGGGCTAGGGTTTCAGTAGAAGGGGGTTGGGTTTTCTTTGATACTAGCGGAGCTAAGGTTCTAGGAAAAAAACTGTGGGCAAGAGTAAGAGAGCGCCTTCTTCCTCCTCTCGCCAATACAGCTCTAGGAGCACTTGTAATCTTGAAAGGAAATCAATACAAACTTTTGTGTGGAGAATCACTCCACTATCCGTCCCTGGATTCCCTTAGCGTGCATTAGTCCCCACCTTTAGCCTATCCATGGCATCTGCCGTGACACCACCACGACAGTTGGCGCCCACCGTGGGGCTAGCGGCGCTAGCAGGGGTGAAGATCCGGACGGGAAACCTCATCGGCACCGGCAAACGCATCGTATCTGGGCTCGTTCAGCGTTTTGGAGCACTGGACTTCGTCAGCGACAACCTTGCTGCTTGACGCGCCACTTCAGCATAGCAACCTCTTCGTCAAGTTGGGTGCACACAAGGTCTACGTTGTTGTGGGCGTATCATCGTTCACCAGCGCATCGTCGTCGAGGCGAGAACCACCCCTTAAGCGTGGTTCACGGGCGCGTATCACTCGTTCCCGAACCGTCTTTGAAGTGATGATGATGCTACTGAGGCGCGCAAGCAAGGATCGACCAGGACGGGAGGTAACACCTAAGGCACCGAGGAAAGGTAGAGGACCTCCACTAGAGAGGCCTGAGAACATACTGAGAGAAGCTATGGATAGCTTGGCTAACCCGATAGCAGCAGTGGTAGATCCGGCTCAGGCACAGGCCGAGCTAGAGGAAACTAGGCAAAAGATACTAGAGGGCGCAAAGAAAATAGCCGCGGCTCAGCAGTCGCTGAACATGACGCTGCGTGAGTATGCAAAGGCAAACAAAGTTGATATGGTAAAAGTAAAAGGGAGAAATCTCATAAGCGAGATGAATAGAGAAGGTGATGATGGAGCCGAGGGGTCGGAAAACTATTTGTCGGTGTGGTTGCCGAAGTATAGTACCCGGCAAAGAACCTCAGAGCAGCGGATGCGGCTGCATCCGAGTTGGAAGGTCTGACAGGTGAGGCCCGTCAAAGACAGCAAGATAGGGTTAACGAGTTAGTTCGGATCACGAACAGACAGAACGAAGAGCTACTCAGAGCTAACCCGGCAAGAGCTGGAGCTTCCAAAATCGTCCATTCGGCGATGGGTAACCTGGAGAAATCCGCTGGAGCCGCATCATCACCTCATGGTGGTCCAAGGAGAGAAGAGGTAGTAACCTCGGCCATACGGAACAAACAGATCGTCCCGTATGACCCAACGCGTGCAGGAAAAGAAAAAGAAACACGGAAAAATGATGATCGACGAAGTGTGAGCCGAGGTAACCACGACCAAGGCAATGCCGGTCAAGAGAACGCTGCCAACGGCAATGCCGGACAGCAAAACTCCGCAGGAGCAAGACAACCGCAGCAGCGGAATATACCAAGGCAAGAGCAAAGCACCGGCCGAGGTATGCAACAGAAAGGTGCGCAACGAGAGCAAAACCGATACAACGACGGTGAATCAGAGATGGTGAACGCGGGGTACCCCAGACCGGACTATCATGTGATAGGGTCAAGGTTGGGAAGCAGGGACTTGATGCGGATGGCCTTGAGTTAAAGCTGGATCGCTGTATAGGTCGGAACAGATCGAATCTCAAGGTCCACCGGGTCCAGTGCTGGACCCGGATCATGAAGAGCCATCGGTACCCAACTTCCGGTTGCCCGGAGCCGCGAAGGCGTGTATGACGGCAGTACCAAGCCGGAGGATTGGCTGATAAACTATGCTACGGATGTGAAAATTGCCACTGGCAACTTGAGATGGGCTGTACGATACGTACCCCAGATGTTGGAAGGTCCGGCCAGAGTATGGCTGAATAATTTACCACCCGGAAGCATCAACCGCTGGACAGATTTTGAAGAAATGTTTATCAGCAACTTCTCAAGTACATATCAGAGGCCGAATAGGCCGCAGACCCTAGCAATGTGCAAGCAAAGACCTAATGAGACGGACCGTGAATTCTTAACCCGGTGGTGTACTGTGAGAAACTCGTGTGAGGGTGTCATAGAGTCACAGGCCATAGCATGGTTTGCACAAGGGTGAAGATATGGCAGCGAGTTGTGGATGAAGTTGCAAAGGAAAATGCCAATTACGTTGGCAGAGATGATCCGGATTGCTGATTCGTATGCTTTGGGTGATCCGACTCAACCTAGGCTCGCGTCAAACGAGTCAAACAAGGAGTACTATCAGAGGGACGGAGCTGGGTCATCTCGGAGGAACGATTACAGAGGAAACGATGGCAACCCGGAGCAGGGAGCCACCAACGCTAGAGAACGGGAGGGCAGTGGACTCCAAGAAACGATGGCAAGAAAACATGGACTCCGGAGCAAAAGAAACAGTGGCAGGAAAAGAAAGACCGTCTGAGGTATACCTATGAGTCGATGTTGGACCAGCCGTGTAAGTTTCACACGCCAAATCCGAACAGCCCGGCGGGTCACACAACGAGGCAATGTGAGTGGATGCGTAAGATAGAACAAGGTGGTTTGGGGAATGCTCAGGCACCCCGGAATGATCAACCTCGGCAGGAGTTACCTCAACAGCAATTGCTCTCCGGGCGAACACGCAACAGCTAATGTTGCCTCCCCCTCCGAGGTATGACAACAATGAGAGAAGGGATGCAGTGCATCAGGTCGAAAATCAGCAACAGCTGGATCAGAGGTACCCCGGAAACGAGGGAAGGAATGAGTACAGAGAACATCACCAGAGCTATTGTGTGTTCACAACCGAGGAAACAGATAGGAAAAGCTTGTAGCGTCGACATATGGAAGTCAATGTGGTAATGCCAGCAGTGACGAGGTACATGCCTTGGTCGGACCAGGAAATCACCTGGAACATCAAAGATCATCCTAAGCTTATGCCGAGTCTAGGCTCGTATGCGCTAGTGCTAGATCCGACATTCATTGGACCAAACATCAATGTGAGGTTCTCCAAGGTACTGATTGACAATGGCAGTAGCATTAACATCATGTATGCGGATACGATGCGCAAGTTGGGCATCTCGGAGAACATGCTCCAGGCTACGAGAACAACTTTCCATGGCATTGTACCAGGCATTTCTTGTGAGCCCATAGGCAAAGTCCGGGTCGACGTGCTATTCAGCACAAGGGATAACTGCCAAACTGAAAATCTAGAGTTTGAGGTGGTGAACTTGGAAAGTGTGTATCACGCGTTACTCGGAAGACCAGCATTGAACAAGTTCATGGCAAGCTGCCACATCAGTTATCTGAAGATGAAGTTGCCCGAGCCAAATGGAGTGATTACCATTGCTGGAGATTTCCGATGTTCCATTGAGTGTGCTTCAGCCGGGTCTAACCTAGCCGAGTCACTCGTGATTGCGCAAGAGAAAAGAAAAATCCAAGAGGTGGCGGCATTAGCTCAGTCCGCGTAGCAGTGTATGCCGGCGTTGAGTAACCCACATGGAAGCGTTTCATTCCAAGCCGCAAAGGACACCAAGAAGGTTCCAGTTGATGACATGTTCCCGGAGCGCACCGTAACAATTGGTGCCGGGTTAACTAACAAATAGGAAAGCGAGCTTGTCAACTTCCTCCGTGAGAATTGGGATATTTTTTCTTGGTCTACACAGGACTTGCAAGGTGTTCCGAGGGAGTTGGCCGAGCACTCTTTGAATGTAAGGCCCGGAGCAAGGCCGGTGAAGCAACCTCTCTGCCGCTTCGCTGAGGATAGGAGAAAAGTCATTGGAGACGAGATAGCTCGATTGCTAGCAGCAAGATTTATCATGGAAGTACTATATCCGGATTGGCTCTCTAATCCGGTGCTGGTAGAAAAGAAGAAGGATGATCCGAACGTAGCAGTGGTTTGGCGTATGTGTATCGATTACACGAACCTGAACAAGGCGTGTCCAAAAGATCCATTTCCACTGCCGAGGATAGATCAGGTCATAGACTCAACCGCGGGATGTAAACTGTTGTCATTCATTGATGCATATTCTGGTTTCCACCAGATACCTCTGAACCCGGATGATCAAATAAAGACTGCGTTTATTACCCCGTACGGGGCTTATTGCTATCGCACAATGCCGTTCGGTTTACGTAATGCAGGTGCAACGTACTAAAGATGTATGCAAAAATGTTTGCACGACCAAATAGGTCAAAACGTACAAGTATACGTGGATGATGTGGTTATCAAGACCAAGGAAAGCAAAACGCTCCTTGACGACATCAGGTAGACATTCGCAAACTTGAGAAGGTTCCGGATGAAGCTTTACCCAGAAAAATGTACCTTCGGTGTCCCGGCTGGAAAATTACTCGGATTTCTCCTCTCCAGCCGAGGTATCGAGGTTAGTCCAACTAAGATTCGGGCCATTGAGCGAATGGAGTTTCCGAAGTATCTTAACGATGTCCAGAAGTTCACTAGGTGCCTAGCATCGTTGAGTCGATTTGTATGTCGGCTGGGAGAAAAGGCATTGCCTCTCTACCAACTCATGAAAAAGTCAGATAAGTTCGTTTGGACACCACAGGCCGATGAAGCCTTTGCCCACTTAAAAAAGATGTTGGCCACTGCACCAATGTTAGCCTCTCCACTATCAAAGGAGCCAATGTTGCTCTACATAGCCGCAACCAACCGAGTTGTAAGTGCAGTGATTGTAGTGGAGCGCAATGAAGAGGGTAAGTCGGTCGAGGCCGATATATTACTTGAGCGGTATTATGCGCCTCAAAACAGAACTACCTGCACTTTCAAAAGGTGGCATATGGCGTCTATATGGCGGCAAAGAAGTTAAAGCATTACTTTGAGGAGCACCCCATCAAAGTGATATGTGAAGCTCCCATATCCGAGATAATGGGTAACAAGGATGCGAGCGGCAGAATTGCAAAATGGGCAATTGAGTTAGCCCCTTATGCCCCAATCTGACGGAAGAGAAGCGATCAAGTCTCGGGTTGTGGCGGACTTTTTTGTAGATTGGGCGAGGTACAATCTGAACCACGCCACCAGATCCGAACTCTTTGGAGGATGCACTTTGTGGTCAAAACCAAAACCGGATTAGGCGTTGGGGTTGTGCTTACCTCGCCAAAGAAGGACCAGCTAAAATCGTGTGCAGATCCATTTTGACATCAAACAATGTCGCTGAGTACGAGGCTCTTGTGCATGGGCTCAAAGTGGCAAAAGAGATTGGCATACGTCGGATAATATGCTTTGGCGACTCGGATTTGGTGGTGCAGCAAGTGTCCGGAGTGTGGGACGCCCTGGATCCAAACATGGCACTATACAAATTTCACGTGCAGAAGATATCTGGTTACTTTGAGGGGTGTGAATTTGACCATGTACCCCGAGTGGAAAACGAGGCTGCCGACATGCTGTCGAAGCTCGGATCGACCCAACAGGCAATTCCACCGGGTGTAGCATTGGAACACCTCAGAAAACCATCTATCAGGCCGTCCCCAGGAACCGACTCGATTTATGTCCTAGAAGATACGAAATCCGGAGCTGAGCCATGGACATTGACATGGGAGGTAGTACGCGAGACCCGGGGACTGCATCAGCCAACCCGAGGACTGCCTCAAAAAACCCGGGGACTACCTCGCTTGACCCGGGGACGGCTCAGCGTGATCCGGCTGAAGTTATGCCGGTAGATCAGATGGAAATTGATGAGGACGTATTCCCTCCACGAGCGATACCACCTTGGGCACTGCCTATATTCCAATTCTGAAAAGGCGGGCGTTACCCCGAGGAGGTGTTAGCCAGGCAAACTCAGAGGAGAGCAAAAGCATACACGATTATCAATTCCGAGCTGTACAAACGGAGTGTAACCAACGTCCTCCAATGATGCGTTGACCCGGAAGAAGGACTTGACATCCTCCGAGATATACACCAAGGAGAATGCGGGCATCATGCCTCATCCCGAGCCTTAGTGGCAAAAGCATTCCAGCATGGGTTCTACTGGCCAAGTGCCTTAGAACAAGCGGAAGATCTGGTGAGAAAATGCAATGGTTGTCAAAGGTATGCCACTAAGACACATATGCCAATGTCGGAACTCAAGACCATACCAATTACATGGCCATTTGCCGTATGGTGCTTGGATATGGTTGGCCCGTTCAAACTGGCGAAGGGAAACATGACACACATTTTGGTCATGGTGGATAAGTTTACAAAATGGATTGAAGTGAAGCCTATAAGAAAATGTGATGGAGCTACGGCCATAACATTTCTCAAAGACATCATCTTGATATACGGTTATCCTCACAAATTATCATAGCGATAATGGCACAAATTTTCTTTGAAGGAGCATTTGCGCGATTCTGCCGAGATAAGAAGATCCTGGGCGTAGCCTCGGTAGCCCACCCCGCATCGAACGGACAAGTGGAAAGATCCAACGGATTAGTATTATCCGAGATAAAACCCTGGCTCATTGAGCCACTGCAAAGATCAGCGGGGTGCTGGATAGAAGAACTACCAGCGGTACTGTGGAGTTTAAGAACAACTCTGAATCGATCAACAGGCTATACACCGTTTTTTCTGGTATATGGGGAAGAAGCTGTATTACCAGCCGACATAGAGCATGATTTGCCTAGGGTCACCTAATACACAGAAGCCGAAGTGCAAGAAGCCCGGCAAAATGATGTTGATCTGCTGGAAGAAGCGAGAGAAGCCTTGTCCAGATCCGCCATATATCAGCAAAATCTCCGACGCTATCATAGCCGGAAAGTGTGCCCCCGAGTCTTTCGGGAAGGCGATCTGGTGCTCCGGATGGTACAACGTACTACTGGCATGCATAAATAATCCCCCCCATGGGAAGGGCCATTCATTGTGAGCAAAGCATTGCACAATGATTCTTACTATCTTATAGATGCAAAGCCACAGGAAAAGAACAAGGCGGACACGTCCGGAGAGGAATCTAAGCGACCGTGGAATGTAGCACTACTTCGTCCCTTCTACACTTAGCTAAGAAGTGTATGTATCTGAGTTGTCTCAAATGTCGGTATGTATGTCGGCAATGAGCTTATCAATGAAATAGCAGTGCCTCGAGCAGTAACTCGGGGACTGCCTTAATAATTATTGTTGTTATCTCTCGTACGTTAGCTGGAATAAGTTGTTCTGCTTAACCCGGATTAGTAATGTGTGAGCACCAAAAACCCAACTCTTCGACTTGTTGCTGTCCAACAAGAATTGGCTTCATGGCAAGCAAGAGAACAAGTTTGGAATTGCGTAGCACATGAAAAACGACTAAGGAAACAAATTTATTCGAGCTAACATTTGTTTTTCGGACTAACCCTGTATTTATTTTCAAGTTATTATGCTGAATTATTTTTAGCTAAGCCTAAATGTTTCTAAGTATTATTAAAACAATTTTTGAAGCTCGGATTCGTAAGTCATAAAACCGAATCAAGGTAGACACGGACCGAGCCAGAGGATTGGACGAACAAGAAAATGAAACTCGGGGACTACGCTCAAGTTAATCCGGCATAGAAACGTAGTAGCAAAATATCACATATACAACATACAATTGCACCCGACATACCGGGGATCTGATAAGTTTTCAAGTTTTTTTTTGATCTAAGGAGCAGCAGGAGGAGGAAGTTCGGCATCGTCGTCGCTGTCTTCAATATCCGAGGCATCACCTTCTCCGTCCTCATCCGACCCATTTTCAACGTTCTCAATGTGCTCGTCCCCCATGGATTCTAGGAAGCTCGGTCCTTCAACCCAGTCATGGATAGGAGAATATTTGACGAGGCTGTAGGCGCAAGCCTGGTGCCGAGCTACCCACTCCGGGTCATCAGTCCATCTGGATCTGGTGCGCCGACGTGTAAGGAGGCTGAGGTCGATCTTCTCATACCACGTGAGTATGTGGTGAAGGATAGTATCGGCTGCGGCACGCCTAGCGGATTCTCTCTAGAGATCGAGCTGGGTCTCAGTCTCCATTAGCTTCTCGACGAGAATCGCGGTGGTCTCCGGGCTACTCTCTACGGGCCAGAACGTGTCGAAAATGCAAACTGCAACGTCGAGGATATCCTTGCCGTAATTCTTGATGATCTCCACGCGAGATGACAAGCTGACCAACAGGTCCTCCATGTCGTAAGGAACCTCCTCACCAGCAGGAGCGGCAGGAGTACCCCTCACTTGGCGAAAATCTGCAACTGCTGCGCTTGCAATAGTGATGCTCTCAGGAAATTTGCCTGGAAGCTAGACAAGGGAAGAAGGTAAAGAAAAGACATATGAAGCAACCCGGAAAAGTAGGTCGGAAGGAACTTACGTGATATGTGGCTAAGGATCTGGGTTAACTCCTTGATGAAGTCATCGTGTCTCTTGCGAAGTTGCTCAAGCTCAGCGTTTGCCGACCCAAGCTGGATGTCAGATTCTTTAAGTAGGTCCTGGTCCTTGGAGATCTAGAGAGTAAGGCGCTCACGCTCTTCTGTGAAGTTCTGGCCAACCTTTTGGAGCTCGGTTTGGTGCTGGGCCTTCATCTCAGCCTTGAGCTTGGCAATCTCGTTGTCCTTAGTCCAGAGCAGAGCAAGCTCATCATCCTTTTTCTTCAGCTCGGCTTGATGCTGCCCTGCTTGTTCGAGAAAATGCAGCATCATATCAGGCACGGGCACACTATCCTCAAGCGATGCTGAAATAGTATGTTGACCCGGCAGAGCTGAGGAGTGAATGTTTGCCGAGCCAAGGAGAAGAGGAAATGGAAAACACTACGAGGTCGGACAAAAGAGGACATACCCCGGATTTCCTCCAAGTTCTTCTGCGTGATCTTGTTCTCAGCCTCCACCCCAGCTGCAAAAACCGAATGAGGAGATTAGTTCGGCAGAAGAAGGTGAAGAAAAACGGAGAAGTACCGAGGGAGAAAATTACCCCTCTTTTCATGTTCTGCAATAAGTGCAACATGTTTTGCGCGTAGCATCTTGTGGGTATCCAGCAGGCGTTGGAATTCAGCGCTCCGGCGATTGGTGGTTACCTGAAAAAAGTACAGAAGTGTAAAATTAGCTTGGTACATATTCGAAGTGTACAAGATCCGGGCCAAGTGGAACTTAACCCGGCTCTAGGTGTGTGCATATTAAAGTGTACAAGATCCGCCAAGTGGAACTTAACGGCTCTAGGTGTGTGCATATTCGAAGTGTAAAAGATCCTGGCCAAGTGGAACTTAACCCGGCTCTTGGTGTGTGCATATTCGAAGTGTACAAGATCCGGGCCAAGTGGAACTTAACCCGGCTCTAGGTGTGTGCATATTCGAAGTGTACAAGATCCGGGCCAAGTGGAACTTAACCCGGCTCTTGGTGTGTGCATATTCGAAGTGTACAAAATCCGGGCCAAGTGGAACTTAACCCGGCTCTTGGTGTGTGCATATTCGAAGTGAACAAGATCCAGGCCAAGTGGAACTTAACCCGGCTCTAGGTGTGGGCATATTCGAAGTTCACATGCAGCTACGTTAGTTTTCTAATGAGCATCCGGCCGAGTAACAAGCTACTCCACCGGAGGCTCGGGGACTAATGGTTATTATCTACAGCATGTAAAGGAGAAACAACATACCTCCATCATTCGCCCCGCGAGGTTAATTGCCTTAGCGGCGGTATTCATTTGGGTGGAAAATTCTGCGGGGCCGAACTTTTCTGGGAGATCGTCGTTGTGGACGAACTCCACCTTGTTCCAGTTCATGACGAAATCAATAAGGCTCGGAGGGTACCGCTCACCGGTGGGCATATGGGGTGCCACAAAGCCCTTCGCGTGTGCTTCTTTCCTCTCAACCAAGGCAAGGGCTAGGCTGGTATGCAGAACCATCTGCTGTGCATCAGTTGGCTCGGCAGGAACATCCTTCGCTGCTGGAGCTTTCTTGGGAAGCATCGATGATAGGGTTCGCTGCCCAGCCTCGACGGATGCTGACTTGGTAGTATCCGGAGTCTTTTTGCCCTTAGCTTGCTGGGAAGAAGTAATTGCAGTGGATTTCCCCTTAGAAGCTGCTGGAGTAGTTCCTCGCCAAGGTTGAGATGACTCGGACGAGGCAGAAGAACTTGGCACTGGAGCTCTTGTAGCTGGACTTGGAGCTGTTGTTGGTTTTCTTGGTGCCGGAACAGGTGCTGGAGCTGGTTTGGTCCTTTACTCTTTGGTGCTGGTGTTGAGATAGACTCGGTGGCTGCTGGTTGCGGCGATGCGAGGTGGTGGGCCGTTGCATCGGCTGGACCGACCCCTCCGCTCCGAGGCACGTTCCTCTCGGCAGGTAGTCGCGGAACTTCGGGCAGCATGAGAACCCTTAGGAATAGGGCTCGTGGACGTGACGTCGTCACGAGGAGGAAGGGCGGATCGAAGTGGTGAAGAGATGCTTGATCCGCTCTAAGGGACCTCCACCGGAGCCCTAAAGAAGAGAATAATGTCAGAAGAGAAATTACCACGATGCAAGGAGAAGTGAGTTACGCAACGAAAAATGACTTACGCATCTGAGGTTTCGGCCTCCTTGGGTTTCCGGGCCCTTCGTGCCGGGGCTTTGCCTGCCGGCTTGGAGGCAGTCTTGTCTTCGGCCTTCTTTCGCCTTTTTGTGGGCTGAGAAGGTTCGGAGGAAGAACTTACTGCGGCTCCATGCTTCTTCTTTGACGCCACCGGAACCGGCTCGCCCGTAGCAAGTGGAGGATCCTCGTGGATATGCCCACCGGGGTTAGCTGATGCCGGAAAGGCAAAAGAAAGAGGGACAGCCTCAACAGGTTCAATCACGTCGACATCCGAGTCATCCTCATCATCGGGCCAGTCTCTAAGAGAAGAGAATTTACCGCTGGGTCGTTTTGTAGCGTAGGTCATAGGGATAAACATCTCCTGGTCCGGCTCCTCCTCATCCAGGATTTCTTGGTCCGACGCCCACTTAAGGGTCGGATCCGTACCATCCTCAAGAGTTTGCTGAAGGAACAGCTGAGAGAAAGCATGAAGAACAGAGTCAAAAATACAACAAAAACCGACACATATTTGATCCGAAATAAGTTTGCCCCGCGAAGCTTACCGCGGGAGGGAGCCTGTCATGACAGAAGTGTTCAATTCCCCACGTCCATTCGGCGGAGAAATCCTTGTGGGTGGTGAAGAGAGCCTTAACCCGGCGAAAAATCTCCGTGTTGCTCAGCTCGAAGGAGGAGGTCCGGTTGGGGTCGCGGCTGAAACTCATGTGGCACACCTTGTGGGTGCGCTTCTGGAGGGGAGAGATTCGGTTGCGCACGAACGTGATCATAGCATCCTCGTTGCGCAAACCGAGTTTCTTCAGTTCCGTGAACCTCTTGTTAACTTGGTTGGCCAGAGCCGTGGGCTTCTTGGAGACCTCCTCCCAGAATTCCGGATCAGGTGGACCCGGAGTGTAGGGGAGCAACCGAATCAAATCTTCGGTGCCTGAGTTCCGGACATAGAAGAAGGTCCGGGCCCATCCTTTGCAGGAGTCAAGCCCGGTGACCCAGGGGAAAACGGAAGTCCTCCGGGGTGAGAAGGACGCAGCTCCGAATTGGGTGAGCTGCTTGTCCTTGGATTCAACTTGGATATTGGGGATGACGTTACGACGAAGGCCGAAGAACCGGATCCACAGCTCCTTCGTGGGCCACAGTCCGGTGTAGCCTTCGATCGTAGAAGCAAAGGCAGAGAGAGGTGATAGCATTGGCTGGAAGATGGTGCGGCTGCAGGTGGTACGTGCTAAGCCAATCCCAGAAGAAATCGCTCATCGGTAGGCCGAATCCCCGTTGAAAGTGGGACAGGAACACGAACTCACCCGGATTGGGTGAGGGGCCAGTTCGGCGGAGGAGAGGCAAGCGCCCGGCGAGAATCGTCTGGTCCGGTAGAGCCAGTCAAGGTCATCTTAACAGACCCATGATCCGGCCCACGCGCCACGGTCCGCCGCAGCGGCGTCCTCCTCCATGTCTTGCTCGACGACGACGAGCTCCTCCTCCGTCATCTCGTGGTCGCTACCCTCGCTGGCGCTGGCGAAGGCGGGGATCTGAGGCCTGGATTGGTGAGGACCCGTGGCGAGGAAGTCACGCAGCGGTGGCTGCGACGCAGAGGCACGGGGAAAAGCACTGTGGCGCGCTGCTAGAAGCAAGCGGCGGCCGGTGAGGAAGACGAAGGAGAAGAGCAATGAGCAGAGGGGCGCAAAAGAGGGAAAACGCTAAGGGGTGCGCCCCTCCTCTACTTAACCACCCCCTGAGAGGGTGAGTGGGATTGCGCTATGCCAACGAGCCACACGGTGTGGCCGTATATCACCTGCATCAGCCAATCGGAGAAGAGCCACACAGAGGGCCATAGAGCGGGGGCAATCCCATGACGTGACGCGCTGATGCGGTAAACGAGGAGGTAGGCATGACGTGACCCTCGCACAGTGATAACTGACAATTACTGCGACGGTTACTATGCAGGCCCTTAAAATAAGACGAGGTAATGATTAGCCTCCACGTGGGTTGGTGTATGAAAGAAGGTAACAAGGCCCGGATCAAACCATGGTAACCATGGGATCCGAGCCAAAGTGGTAACCCGGCCGGCAAGTGAAAACTTGGAACGTGCGAAGGGAACGTAAATCCATATAATCCGAGATAAAAAGCTGACTCGGAAATAACATCCAAGGCTCGAACATAAATGAACCTGATGTGGCCTTAGCGGCCAAGGCAGCTAAGACCGCACCAGCTTCGGGGACTAATGTTGGGTGTTGGGGGATAACCCCGGGTAGGGTCACTCCGGGGTATAGAGGCCGAGTTAGCCGAGGTTCGGCAAGGCTAAAGCGGATGCTGGCCAGGTCAACTCCAGGCAGGCCGGATCACGGGGTAACCCGGACCAGGAGGGGGTCGCCTAACATTGTCTCAGCCGAATTAAGGAGTAAGTCAGAAGTGCCTGTCTAACTTGCATGCAGGAACAGGTATAGCCAGATCTCCTATTATCCGGGTCCCCGCTTAGCTTCTGGGAGAAGGAAGGAATCTCCCTGGTCAAAAAGAAGGTCCGGTACGCACTGCATGAGCGAAGCAAGCAAGGGCAGGACCACCGGGTCATGGCCGACAAGGGTGACGACGCCCATGTCGGCTGACGCAGGCGCCGCAGAGGCTTATGTAGCTAAAGCATGTATGACGCGGGGGAAAAGCACCCCGGTCGGGTTACCACTTTGAGAGGAGAATATGCCTCCACGTATGCCCTAGGCAGGGACCGAGCCTTCTCTATATAAGGGGGCTAGGGTTTTAGTAGAAGGGGGTTGGGTTTTCTTTGATACTAGCGGAGCTAAGGTTCTAGGAAAAAACTGTGGGCAAGAGTAAGAGAGCTCCTTCTTCCTCCTCTCGCCAATACAGCTCTAGGAGCACTTTTAATCTTGAAAGGAAATCAATACAAACTTCTGTGTGGAGAATCACTCCACTATCCCTCCCTGGATTCCCCTAGCGTGTATTAGTCCCCACCTTTAGCCTATCCATGGCATCTGCCGTGACACCACCACGACAATATTGGCATCCGACGTTTGATGTGTTACAGAGATTCGGATCTTGTTGCTCAACAAGTGTCGAATATTTGTAACGCAAATAAACACATGGCAGCATATAAAGCTGTCATGGATGATCTATCTAAATCGTTCGAAGGGTTTGAAGTTCAACACATCCCTCGAGCAGAAAATGAGGAAGCAGATGCACTATCTCGGATAGACTCTGCGCGGAAAGAGGTCCCGGATGGCGTGTTTTTAGAGCATCTCCAAGTTCCCTCAATAAAGGGAGTAGATGAGGAATATTCGGCCAAATCCGACTCACCTTTAATAGCAGTTCTGGCTATAATACCTAGCTGGACTCAACCCTACCTTGAATATTTGGTAGATGGCAAATTACCCGAAGACGAGGTGCTGAGCTGGCAGATTATCCGATGAGCAAAAGACTATACTATTGTTAAAGGTGAGCTCCATAAATGGAGTATTTCTAGGGGTTTTCAGCGTTGTGTATCTCCGGAAGAAGGAATGGAAATCTTAAGTGAAATCCATGAAGGCGAGTGTGGTCACCACGCTGCAGCCAAATCTTTAGTGGCAAAAGCTTTTAGACATGGATTTTTCTGGCTTACAGCTCAGGCAAATGCCGAACGATTATTCAAGACATGCAAAGGCTGCCAAAAGTATGCCAAGCAAGCTCATGTTCCGGCTGATCAGCTGCGAACAATACCTATAACATGGCCCTTTGCGGTCTGGGGGCTTGATATGGTAGGACCTTTTAAATGAGCTCCAAGTGGATTTACTCACCTCTTAGTGATGGTGGATAAATTCACCAAATGGATTGAGGCTAAACCCATCACAAGTTGTGATGGAGCAACAGCCAAAAGATTTGTCGAGGATGTTATAATCCGGTATGGTTATCCGCATAGCATTATCACGAACAACGGGAGTAACTTTTCTATGGGAGAATTGGCTGAATTCTGCAACGAGCAAAATATCCGGCTTGACATTGCATCAGTCGCACATCCACAGGATAATGGACAAGTCGAAAGGGCAAATGGTTTAAACTTACAAGGCCTAAAACCAAGACTCGAAGCACCACTAAGACATGCTGTGGGGGCTTGGGCAGAGGAATTACCCTCTGTAATTTGGAGTTGACGAACAACTCCAAACAGGTCAACATGATACACACCTTTCTTCTTGGTCTATGGCGCAGAAGCAGTTCTTCCTAGTAATTTGATTCATACTTCTCCTAGAGTGGCCGCGTATATCGAAGAGGATGCCGAGATTTCTCGACAAAATGATCTCGACTTAGTCGAAGAAGTTCGCGTCATTGCTGAAATGAGATCTATAGCCTATCAGCAGAAGTTACGCAAGTATCATAGCCAGAGAGTCCGAAATAGATCCTTCAATAAAGGTGATTTGGTTCTCCGGCTTGTGCAACAAAGAAAGCACAAACTTTCCCCGGTATGGGAAGGGCCCTTTTTAGTTAGTCGAGTATTGCACAATGGATTGTACTACTTAACTGACATGAGGCCAGTCAAAGAAAGACCTGCTACTAAGAAGAGAAAGAGAGCTGGAGGCAGTACAAATCTGGATGAGTTAGACAGACCATGGAATATTGCTCAGCTACATCCCTTTTATTCTTAGTTTATTCTTCTTTGTAATCATATATATGTATATGTTCTGAGAGAAATAAAAGTTTTGGTTGCCTCAAGTTTTTCTGAGAAGTTTTTACCATCTTATTTCTGAATGATCATGTCATAGTCAAAAATCCTAGAATGCTTGAAAGTACTTTATGCTCATGTTCGTTCTGGCTAGATTTCTGATTCTAAAATTACTACCTTCGGGTATTACTCTAAAGTTTCTAGTCTTTACTTTGGTTATTTGTCTGATTGCTGGATGCGGGCATTTTTCGAGTAGTGAATTGTTGGTACTGGAAGCCGGCTTTGTTTCCGAGTTTAAACTGGTTTAGCAATTGAGCTCCGTTGCTCGGCAAAGTTTCCGGCGGAAGGTTTAGCCGGCTCACGAAAGGGACGAGGCGGAAAGCCAAATAAATGATAAGTAGAGACAAAAAGTACAAGTGCTTATGTAAACATTTCAGGCACGCAAAAATTCCAAGCCAGAAAGTGCTGAATAGATCAAAATCTTAGCACTTGCAAGATAAATAGTACTTAATATTTACAATCGCATCAGGTTTTTTCGGAATAATACATAAATTTCTGGTCTATGATGCAGTAGGAGATGAAGGATCTGCCGGCTCGCTGGTCACTCCGCCTTGGTATCGTTCCGAGATGTCCGCATCCGAGGTGGTGCATTCATCGTCGGAAACTTCTTCGGTTTCCTCTAGAGGAGGAGGTGGAGTAGCTACGCGGGTGAAGAAGGGGATCTCGTAGCTGGTCAGATCAGCCACGTGACACCCGTATCCGGCGCAGGAGTACATGATGGCTTGAAGGTCCTTCTCCTGGCCGTCTTCGTCTACCTTGTAGTACCCTCTGGTCACTTGCCATATCTCCATGTTTCCATGGTGGCTCATGACCATGGTGAGAGCGTTCTGCGCAGCAGTCCACGCGTAGGACATATTCCAGTCCCGAACAAGCTGCGGCATCTCCTTGGCCTTGTCCCGCACCTGAAAATCCGACATGCTTGGCATGTCCGGAATCTTGAGAGCTTCGCCGACGTCCTCAAGGGACTGGCAGAAGTCATGAAGCAGGTCACCAACTTGGGTAAGCCGGTGGGTGCAGGGCTCGGAGGAGGAAGAGTCCGTCAAGTTCAGAGGACCTATACACAAAACAGGTTAAGTAAAATCCGACATTGATAAAAGTCGAAGAAAGAGACAAGTCAGATAGATGGAACGTACCAAAAATGACGTCGTCAATTTTGCTCTTCTCCTCCCGGAGACTCTGGAGTTCAGCCCGGAGCGCCTGGGACATATCCTTCTCTCTGCCAAGCTCATTTTTGAGATCCGGGATTATTTTATCTTGAGCAGCGATCTTGCGATCATGCTCATCAGTGGCCATGGAGGAGGATTCAAGGACTTGAGCTATGCTCCTTTCATGATCCGCCTTAAGTTTATCCAGTTCTTGGCGAAGTCCCTTGTTCTCCACCACCAGGGTCTTGAGGTTCTCGGCCTCTTCAATCATGGTGACGGATTGTTTCACCAGCATTGTAAGACAAAAAGAACAAAAGTTCAGAAAAATTAGACATTGAAAATAACAAGGACAAGGTTTGAGTCTCGTAATATTTACCTTCGGCCTCATCCTTGGCAACTTTAAGCTCAACATTTTTAAGTCGGAGAGCTTTGATCTCTCTCCGCTTATCACAGACATTGGTCAATAATTCCTGGTTATAGGAACATACTTTCTGTAAGTCAGAATACCCAAAGTCAGAAAGCTACTTAAGACTCGGGCTAATATTTTTTGCTAAATACCAGCACGAGCCTTGGGGGCTACACTAGTTCGTCCTTTGGCATCCTAATGAAGCATAAACCCGGATTGTTTATCCTACTTCATGCTTGGGGGCTAGAGGATATGATATAACATAATGGAAAATACAGGAGTTGGAACTCCGACTTACATATTGCTCGCGGGTGAGTTTATCCAAACCCGCGTTCACTTCAGCAGCCACCTTTTCGGCGAGAGTCAGAGGAATCACGGGAGCTGTTGGAAGCTCACCGGTCCTAAACCTCTCATCGTGAAGGCGGACTTGGGCGAGAAGGTCAGAGAAATTGACGTCCTCTGCTTCTTGCGCTTCTTCTTTGGCAGATAGATGGCTTTTCTCCAGGACTTGCCTGGCGAGCCGCTGGATTTCTTCGGCAGATTTCCGGGTCAGGCCAAACTTGGCAAGACCCAGATTGCTCATGAGATTTTCGGCGAAGGTTTCTGCCGAGGATCATTACCCGAAGAGGGTTCACCCTTATCTTGATCTAACACACTCATGGCGACGTCAGTTTGCAACCCAAGGTTCGCAGGCTCCACTGAAGGAGCCGGATCTTCTGCGACGACCGGGGAAGGAACGATCGCCGGCGTTGCAGAAGGTTGAAGGGCAGGAGTCGGAGGATCCATGGAAGGGGAAGCTATGGTAAGCTTCGTCTGATGCAAGGGTTTCGAAGAAATCCCTTTCCCCTTTCCCTTGATGATTGATTTTGCTTTGAGAAGGTGGTAAAGTCGGAAACATTACATCTCAGAAAGAAATTTGAGTAAAGTACAAAGGCGGAAAGTTGTGACTGAAAGTTACCTCTTCACGATAGGCACCTCCTTCGTGCCAACGGCCACTGTCGGAGCTTTGTGCTTTTTGAGCGCAAGATCCGGCAATGGAACTACCTCCACCTCCTGAGAGAACTCCGGAGGATATCCTTCGAGCGGAGCAAATTCTTACTCGGGGAGGTCAGCAAGCTGAAAAGAAGAAAACACATCAGTATTGCAGTATAACTCAAAGAATGAAACACATAAAAGGTATGATGATGGAAGCTTACCGGCACCACGGGGTTTTCCGCCATGTGCATGTCCAGAGAAACCTCCGGAATCCTCCTCTCGATCCGCTCCTTGATCAGCCACTTGATTTGGCTTATGTAGCCTTGAGTGGTGTAGGCTTTGGAGCTGATGCGGAGGGAGCCGTTTGGAGACAACGTGATGGAATGCATCAGTCGGGTTCCGTGGTACTGAAGTGGCTGGATCCGACGTGAGACCCAGCACTGGACCAAGTCGGATCCCTTCAGACCATTGTGCTTAATCAAATATTCGATCCGCCTCTTAGCGAGGATCAGATCGTCGGAAAGAGCCGGAGCAGCCTCGTACCAGGAAGGTTGGGCCATGGCGGCTCCATCGAAGAAGCCGGCAAAGCGGTAGCTTTGTCGGGAGCCGAAATATCCCTATGATAGAAAATGTGGCTGGCCATTGTTTGACCGAGTCACTGGCTAGAATTTTGGGATAAGCTCGGTCACGTCTAAGTGAAAAGCTGATAGTGCCGGTGATGTAAGGAACACCGGTAGTGATGGAGTTTCTCCGGACATGAAAGTAGTACCGGAAGAGAGTCAAACTCGGCCTAATGCCGAGAAAGCCCTCACAAAGCGAAGCATACGCACTCATCTCTAAGAGAGAGTTGGGAGGAAGATTGTGGAGTTGAACTCCGTAATGATCTATCACCTCGGAGAAGAACTCCGAGGGAGGAAAGGACAGACCTTGGTTGAGATGGGTGCCTAAGTGGACCCGCTCGCCGTCGCGCAGGTTGGGGACGGTTTCCCCGTAGCCGCTCCACCAGTCGCCGGCGACGAGAAGCCCCTCCTTCTCCACGTTCTTAAGGAACTCCTCGTTGAGGGCGCAGGGGATCCAGATTCCCCGGAAGCTCTCCTTCTCTGCTGCTGCTTCCGCCGTCACCGCCGCCGCCACTGCCGCCAAACCAGAGGAAGAAGATGAAGCCATTTCTCCGGTGAGAAAATGACCTAAAAGGGGTGGCGCTGGAAGTATTGTGGAGGAAGAACACGAAAGCTCTAAGCGCGCAGGAGGATTGGGAGGAAAGGAAACGGCAAAGGACTGGTGGAAAGGAGAAGGAAAAATCCAAACCCCTTATATCCACCTAACTGCGCCAAGATTCGTGCAAATGCTACAATGTAACCGCCACGTGTCGTGGAAGGAACTGGGAAGGACCCACGCGATGATTGCGTCGCCTCGATCTCCACGCACGCATTGAAACGGCGCCTCGGTTCCGCGGACCACGGACCCACCAACGGTCATCTTGTGAGCCGACGATGACGTGACTTGACCATGCTTGTGTCAGGTGGCGTTAGAGACCAAGTTCCGGCTTAGTTTGAAATCGAGCTGGAAAATCTGAGTAACCTATTGATAGGTCTGACTTATTTTTAAGACCCGGGTCATATTTTTTGTTGTGAAGTTTCAGGAACCCTTCAAGATTCTGCAAGCCGAAGATCAAGCTAGACGATGATAAATCTGACTTTGGATCTTGGAGGCCTCCGGGGGCTGCTGTTGGGGATATAGTTTCCGGGTATCCTCATTGTTCCTCACTGACCAGGGTGGCCCACTTCGGGTTAGAGCATTGCTTCACGGGCGACCCAGTCAGGGAGAAAGATGGAGTCCAATCCGGCTACGGGAAGGCCCAGAAGACTTACCGACTTAGGCCCATAATGTTACTTGTAGTTCAAGATGTACTCTATAACCGACTCTTAGTCGTAGCCGGATATATCTTTCCTGTAAACCCTAGGCCGGATATCTATATAAGCCGTCCTAGGGAGAGCCTTTAGGGCACCTCAATAGTCTACAATCTCAACTCGCACAGGCGAAACCCTTGTAACCCATATTCCGGCTCTGCCGTATTACTGGATTGCCAGTAGGAGTAGGATCCGTGCAAAGCCGGCGGATTCGAACCTGGGTAAACTTGTGTGCTCACCGTCCCGGAATACCGTACGTCTCACACCCCTCTCTTCAGCACGCCTCGAGGACCCCCTCATGGCGTACTTGTCATCAATCTGACGACACCCGACCCCTCCCGGGCCAGGCTCCCCCCGTCCACCCTGTTCGCCGGAGCAGCGGGTGGTGTGCTCGTCCTCAGTGTCGCCGGGACGTCCACTAGTGTCGCCCCCTCCCCAGTCGCTGCAGGGGTACTGGCGGCCTGCCTCGCTAGACCATCAGTTAGCCCCTCATGGCCAAGCCCGCTCACTGCCTCATCAGTAACCACCTCCATCAAAACAGGCCCATCCACAAAAGGTCGCGGAACCATACGACCCAACATATTAGGCCGACCACGAGATGGGGAAGGCGACATTCTCGCAGAATCATTCGCCACCTTAAGAGCCGCATGCAACTGAGACAGAGTGACATGTGGGGAAGCACTAGCAGAGCGGCATCCACGAGGGGGGGAGTCAAGCGGAAGGGCATCAAGAAGTTCCTTCCCACGCTTTGTAACAGGAGAAGCATTGAAAGGAGTCACAACATACACCTGCACATGGACCTGTCTCGACGAGGACGGTGCGGAGCTCCCTGACGCAGCCGATTGGATAGAAGGCCCTACCGTAGCTGGAGTCAAAGTCGTCTCAGAAGTATCCATAGCAGCATCTCTGGCGTTACCATTACCACCATCCTCGAGGTCATCCTGGTTCCTCTTCTACAGGTAGGGTGAAAAACCAGGCTCAGGAACAAACCCTGCAAGCTCCAACCGAAACCGAAGCTCATACCCTTTGAGTTTAACCACAGCGTCAGAAGTGAGGTAAAAGCCCAGAGCATCCTGCTTCTTGTTAAACACAGTAATATCAAACATGCCGACCAAAATACGGACAATACCGCTCCGCCTCAGGGAAAGCAAGTCCACATCAATAGTGGTGCCCATAAGCGACCCCACTGCCCATAGCCCAAGGAAAGTGCCTAGGAAATGAGGACCCCCCTCCACATACACCCAGACTTGATGCAACTCACACTTGTGTGGAATCTCCTGAATCTTGTATGCAGACACGGTCAGTTGAGTCTTGCTCTGCGGAATTGAGAACTGGCTACCATCCACCCTGTCAAGGTCTGCGAACGATGAAAAGCTAACCAGAAACGCGTTGTCCCCATGTGGTAAAGCTTCCCACTTCCACTGAGCACGAACCTACTAAATTGCTAGAAATAGATCAAACATGAGCGATCGATAGTAGGTTCTGTGTATAGATAACGCATGGTCGTGTGTCAAAAACAAAATTGACGTCTTGTCTTGTTCTTATTTCTAATGTATTTCAGGTTAATGTGTGCGCGTGGGAAACATAACTTACACGTGTAATGAAATTGGCTACTCTAGCTACCCTCCTATAGTCCTATTGTATACATAGTACCAATTTACTCGCAAAAAATACTAGCGCTATTAGCAAAAAATACCTTCTAGCAACTAGAAAAAAACAAGTTGCAACTTGTAGCTTCCATGAAGCAAATCCAATGGTGAAGGGCATTTTTTCTCAACAACCTATTTTAACTATAGAAAACTTAGCTGCAACAGACTTGCAACTCCCATCTAACACAAATCATGAGAGGAATCCCACCATCATGAATATTTTTCTCGGTTACAACCTACTTGCAATTAGAAAAACTCAGTTCTAACCCACTTGAAGTTGAAAAGGTTCAATTGCAACCCACATACAACTCACGTGCTAGCATCAATCACGATGCAAATTCAACAGTTGATAATATATTTCTCTTAGTTGCAAACCTATTTGCAACTAGAAAAATACTCAGTTGTAACCCACTTGCAACTCCTACACTAGTACGAATCACAACATAAATTCGAGACATTTATGGAGAAAAGACACTTGCTACAACACTCTGCACTTGGAGTCCCAACAAGTTGGACACGTGGAGTTGTTGCCATCACCAAGTTAGTACCTTCTCTAGGCCTTCTCGTAGCTGGATGTGCCTCCGTATGCCTCGTTGACTGGGCCGCCCACCGATCCATAGGCTCTAACCACAAGTGGGTCACCCTGGTCTCCGAGGATAAGTGTTGGTCGTGTTCATCGCAGCGGTAGCATCACCGGGTACCCCTTGTACTAGAGCCTCCCGACAGTGGTAGGAGAGCATCCACCATTCGCAGCAAACATTTCCTCACCGAGAAGGTGTCGTCGTCGGAGAAAGACGCCGACATCATCGAAGCGGTAGAATCATCAGATACCCCTTGTAGTAGAGCCTCCTGCCACTAGTAGTAGAGTAGCCCACACTCGCAGCAAAAGGCGCCTTGTCGAAGAACACGGCGTTGTCATGCAGCGGTAGAATCACCATATACCCCTTTGTGTAACAGAGCAGCCCACGACTCGTAGCAAAAGGTGACTCGCCAGAGAATACGCCACCGACCACCCATTGTAGGAACACCTCTTACCGCTCGCCGCAGCACCACCCACCAAATGTAGCAAGGTCGGTCGCCTGCTGTAGCAAAAGTTCGGTCACCCCTTTGTATCAAGGTCGACTGCCCCTCGTAAAGCCTAGCCATCCCTTGTAGCAAAGGCCGACTACCCTCCATGCAGCACCATCCATTGTTGTCACGCCTTGGTAGCAAGGCCGGTTGGCCCTTGTAGCAAGGTGGATGTACCTTTGTAGCAACATGGGCTACCGATGGCAGCATTGTGGTCTTCTATGGTCTCCATCCATCGGCGAAGTCTGGCCCGGCGATAGGTTAGGGCGTGCAGCAGCGGGGGAGATGGAGAGGAACGCATGCGATGGGAGAGGAGAGGAATGGGGTATAGGAGTGAGTGGGCGGCGCGTGGCTAGGGCGAGAAGCGCCATCGAGCTCCTGGTGCGGTTGAGAGTATGCGAGAAGAGGAAAAAGGTATAGGAGAATGCGTGGCTGGGAGAGGATGCGGTATAGGTGGACCACACACCGCGTGGTGCGTGCGGATTGCGACCCCGAACGAGCGAGGCGAAGGGTCGGGGCCTCGGGGGGATGAAAACGTTGCATCCCCTTGACTGTATGTATCATTTTCCAATATTTTACTCCTCCGTCGCTGATTTACTAAATCAACAAACACTTATTATAGAGTGGAGAGAACATTTTTTAGCATAAGAATATTTCGAAAGCAGATTAGAAGAACCTCCTAGGTACATTCGAATCTCTTCTTTGTTTCAGTCCTATAAAGCAATGATAGGTAAAATAACCTAGTTGGGCAATTGATCCATTACGTAATTCAGCCCAAGCCACCATAGCCCCATCTGTTCGTCGTTGCTCTCCACCGTCTCGCGAGGAGACGCGGAAATGCTATTTGCCACCGCACAGGGTGGAAGTCCCGTTGGGCCAGGCCAGTTCACGAGGCGTTTTCCTTTTGCATTTTTTTCTTCTTTTTATCTGTTTTTTTTGTTTTTATTTTTGTTTATGTTTTCTAGAAAATCTTTTTTAATTTTTTATGTTTTTTAAAATTTTGGTTCATGATTTTTTATTTTTGTTCATGTTTTTTGTAATTGGTTTATGAATTTTCGGAAATTGGTCTATATTTTTCAAAATTGGTTCATTTTTTTTTGAAATTGATTCATATTTTCCGAAATTGGTTCATAATTTTTGAATTTTTGTTCACGATTTTTATAAAAAAATAATTTTAATTTTTTTCATGATATTGAAAAATCTTCAAAATATTCATAGTTCTTAAATCATTATATAGAGAATGCTCAGAGTTTAGACAAAATACAGAAAAAAGAGACAGAAAAAACAAGAAATCTTATCAACTGGGCCAGCCCGCTTAGCTCTCCTTCAGGCTCACCAGGCCGCATATAGCACCTCCAGAAAAAGAAAAAAAAAGTAGACGCGCACCCGGTACACGACTCAGTGACACACCCGTGCGGCGCGGCTTTACATCGATCGTGCCTTATGTGTCACCTCGTCACGGGCACACGCTCTGTTGTCCAGTACGGCAACATGGGGCAAGGACACGTCGGATCACCGGACGGCTCTCGCATCGAAGCATTCCCTCGTCGCGTAGGAATAGGATAGGGGATGCCGATAAGCATCACCAAGTTCGAAATTCGTTCACGTGCTTAATCGCGCTTCTGCCTTCTGCACCGTACCGTTCGACCCAAAGAAGATCTTGCAAAACAATACGTACGTAAACAAGTGTATTTCTAAGATTTAGCTAAGTTAAACTTTATTAAATTTGATCAACCTTTTAGATAAATATATCAATATATATTAAAAGAAATTAAATTATAAAACTAAATTTGAAAACAAATCTAGTGATACCAATTTGGTGTCATAAATATTGGTACTTTTTCTATAAAGTTCGTCAAAGTTTACTAAATTTGACTTAAGACAAGTATAGAAGTACACTTATTTGTGAACCGGAGGGAGTATTACATAACGAGAATTAGTGGGAGTATGATTTACATTTTACAGGTCCTCTTGATTTAGCACGAGAAGACCCAAACACAGGCCGAGCTTATGCACGGCACTATTTACACATATACAGGACTAGCAGCAGCCTGTACACGACGATACGAGATAGATACACTCTTGTTGGCTAGATTCGCAGTAGGATCACTTGTCGCTACCACGGTGGTACCGTGCCAGTTCGTGCAAGTAGAGTAGTACTCCCTCTGTTCTAAATTACTCCGCGCGCACGCTTACCTAAGTGGCCTAGTATTTTCTCATTTTTATCAAAAAATTCTTAAAATTTTTGGTATACGTAGTACATATTTTATACTATCTATTTCAAAAATTCGAGAATTTTTTTGAATGAAAAATGAGAGAGTACTAGTTCACCTACATAAGCGCGACGGCGGAGTAATTTGAAATAGAGGGAGTACTGCACCAGCGTGGAGCAGGCGGACGTGGCGGGATTGAACAGCGCGGGGAGCAGGTACTTCCGGCCGTGCGCGCCGTTGGCGTTGTAGCTCGCCCCGGTGGCCGCGTCCAGCAGCAGCTGCCCCGCGTACCCGGGGTACGCGCCCTTGCCGTACACGCCCGTGCACGCCGTCGCGGCCTCCAGCGGCGCGACGCTGTCGCCCTGGTAGAACCCGTCGCCGAACGGGTTGGTCACCGCGCCGGCCACCATGCTGGCCACGTTGGCCACCAGCGCGTCCATGCCCACGTCGCCGTTCGGCGGCGCCAGCGCCGGCGCCTGGGGCCCGTACGCCGGCGGGTGGAACGGCCACGCGCACTGCCCGGCGCACTGCGTCGCCGAGTTGCCCGCCCAGACGTACGCCGTGCCGGCCTGAGCGTCGACCGACCCGTGCCTGCCGCACCGGCTCACGCAGAAGCCTTCCACGGCCACGTCCTGCGCCGTGAGCACCAGCGCGATGCCGCCCATCGCGGGCCTCGCCTTGGCCGCCAGAGCGGGGAGCTGGGACAGCTTCAGGTTCTTCCCCAGCGAGCACGCCTCGTCGCAGACCTGGCCCGACAGGACCACGCGCGCGACATTGGCAGCGCCCCCCGCCGCCGCCTTGGACAGGTACAGCCAGGGCCGAGCCGGCAAAATCCGAGGCCCTATGCGAAACTCTAAAATAGTGCCCTATCTTATATTATAATTGGGATATATTAAGTATCATACCTGTCAATTTTCAGATATATAATATTTATTTGAATAACATCACTCTTTTAGGGTTTTTCGAAATGAAATCTTCAATCATATTCTTATAATCAATCTTCTCTAACACTTCACTCTCAAGTGATATTGTAACCAAATTATTGAGTCTTTGTTGTGTCATTGTAATACGCATATATGACTTCAAAATCTTCAATTTAGAAAAGCTCCATTCTGCTGATGCAACCGTGACAGGAATAGTCAACAAAACTCTATATGCAATACTTGATTGGAAAAACAATCATGTCGCTTAAAAAAATTCAAAACTTCAATCGGCCCCATTTTTTTTTCGTCGGCAATCATGTCGCTCCATGATTCTAAAAACGCAGATGAAAATATATAAAAGATAGGAAAATTTAAAAATCAGCACAACTCTAGCTTGTACTAGTGGCGATCATAGCGTGGATACCTACAATCCGAAGACATAAAATAAAATCGAAACTCACCTGGCGACCGGGCGACCCTGCGACTGTGACCTACGTTGGGCACGAGTCCACGTCGGGCGTATCCGATATCTCGCGATCGCGTGGTCGCGTGGATGTGAAGCGACCACGGACGAGACGTATTCTCCTAACTCTAACTCTGTACTCCCGTCATGTAGCTGTTCTTGGCAATCACGATGGATCAGATCAGATCCATCCTTGACGACTCGCGTGGATGTGGAGGAACCAGGAGTCCACCACACACGGACACACTATGAGGCCCAGCTAAGCATAATGCCAATTCTAACTTCTATTTTTCATTCCAGTAAATATATAACAGGCCTATATAAAATTTTGGGCCTCCTAAATTTTGGGGCCCTGTGCGGGCCGCACGTATGGCACAGCAGTGGGCCCGGCCCTGGGTACAGCTGGTGGATGCTGCTCCACCACTGGGAGACGGACGGCGAAGGGGACGCAGGCGGCGCGGCGGAGAGGGAGAGGAGGAAATCGGAGACGATGGCCTTCTGCGCCGCCGTGAAGCTGCCGTACTAGAGCACGGACACGGGGATGTCGCCGTGCAGCACCGAGCCGTTGTGGTACGTCACGAGGGTCGACTGGGGTTGGACCAGGAACATCAGCTTCCTCGTGGTAACTGACGCGGCTGCCATGTTTGTGGCAATCGCAATTAGCAGCAGGACGAGGAGATTTTCCTTGGCCATTTGGGGGAAGCACAGGGGTTTAGGTTTTGGAACAAGGTTTTGCGTCCTGTTTGCAAGTATGTGTGTGTGGAGGAAAGGCAGACCGAGAGCAGTTTATATAGGGGAGCCTGCATGGGACGTGCTATAATTAGAGGCACTATTCTTAGAGACACTATTTATAACCGTTTCTAATTGTATTCTTTTGTGGCACTTTAGAAAATTGTGCCTCAAATGCTTAGTTTATAGAGGCAGTTTTTAAAATGCCACCGAAATTTAAGGTTTTGGAGGCACCACCTCTAATTTTTTGAACATTTGAGGCAGATTTGAGTGTCTCTAATGTTGAACTATTTGTGGCCCGTTTATGAGTGCCTCAAAAGTACAGTTCTTTAGAGGCACTATTGACAAAATGCCACAAAATATATAGCATTTAAGGCACAAATAAAATTGCCTCAAAAGGTATGTCTTTAGAGGCACTCAAATGTGCTTCTATTGATAGATTAATTGTGACACTTTTAGTTGTGTCTCAAATAGACAGTTTTTTGAGTCACATCTAATAATGCCTCTAATAGTTAGTCATTTGAGGCTTGTTAAATGCCTCAAATGTACGATCATTTGAGGTACTTCCAAGTGTGCCTCACATGAATACTTATAGAGCTATAAAACATAATTTCATTATGAGCTTTACTAGTCCATCCGTCCATAAAATGATGTCAGATGGGTCTATTTGCAAAAGCCCCCTTTGACAAATTTTTGACTAAACCCGAGTTCCATGCCGGTCATCTTCCTCGCTCCCTCACTGGTTTGCTCCGTTCAACTCGTCGCCGCTGCTCTCCCCCGCCCCACCCGCCCCACACCGCAGCTTCCCACCCACAGCTTCCGCTCCCCAAGGTCGGACTTTTCTGTCCAAGACACCGCCTTGCTTCCACCATAGGATGAAGATCCCTTCAATTCCGATCCCTACAGTAAGCGGGTTCATGTCCGGTGTGGGGTGTGGCGGTGAACTCACCCCGGTGGGGGCTAGCGCGCCGATGGGCGGGCTTGCGGCAGCCGGCGGGGGCGCCGCGTCGGGATCCAGAGTATGGCGTGGGGTTGTCTCGAGCGACCGATTGGGATCGGGACAACTTGTGGAACTACGGTGTATATACCTCGTTTTTCTACTACTCCTTATATGCATAGGGACAAATATTTTATTTTGTACAAGACCTCTAAATTCTCAGGTACGGCCCTGCTTGTCAGGCCATTGTACTACATTAGATTTAGGGGTACGCCTTGGCGCACGACTCCGTGGCTCTCGTCCGATTTCTATTTTGTATAACGCTAATAAAAAAAATTATATTCTCATGAACAGATTAAGGCGATACATAGCTGGGGGCAAAGAACACACACCAAAAATGCGTAAAGGCCACCAAGTATCGCTATTTCTACAAGTTGCGCAATCGATGTTGAGCATTGTAAATCAAGTAAACGGGTAATCAATGTTGATGAAACAATAAATTTTGTTTGATTTTCAAAAGGAACCTCGAAGGATTGATAAAAAAGGAACATAGGTATATGCACGGTACTGTGAGAAAATTAATATCAAGTAAAATAGGTCAGCTCTAAAATATGCACGATAGATGGATAATTGTTTTTGTATAATCAATTATATTATGAAAAAAAGTAATATACACATAGCTTAACTATACTGCATCTTGCAGACTCTTGCATACCGAAAGAGTTTTGTCAAATGGATAAAGAGCAAAGCTGACATTTTCGATTTAAACCAGTTCCAAAGGAAAAGGAGGGCAGTTGATCTCCACAAGCCACTTCATGGAGAGGTAGCCACATGGACAGTATACACGGGCCATCTTTCTCATTGATCTGCAGGATACAAAACATTGAGTGTAAATCTTGAAGACATAACACAAAGTGCCTTGTAAAAAAATTCTAAATGCAAACAGAATCCCATGGAGACTTAAGTACTAATACAGTTCTCCCTCAATTTATGGACTCATTATGTTAACTGGGCATGCTTGCCTTTTCTTAAAGATCAGTTACAACAGACATGTAGGCAATAGAAAGTATATATTTCATTACAGTTGATATTTTTATTGTATAGAGGGGATTTCCTTGAGAAAAAACATATCATGCCATCTCAATGACACTATTCTTGTTATGTGAAAGCTCTTTATTTTTTGCTTCTTTCATTTATGAAGTTTCTTAAGCCTAATGCATACACTGCATTTGGATAATCTAGCAATGTGTATATAATCTAGCAATGTGTATAAACAGAGAAATTTTGCATGACAAACATTGGGAGGGAGAATTACCTGCCATAGCCTTCACATGCCAGTTCATGCTGAGAGGGGTTTTGTGCACAGAAGGCATCACGACAGTCTGCAATTACACCCATGAAGCCATGGGCCCATGGCCATGTCCCAGTCACTACAGCTAGGTAATGCCAGTTCTGAACTAAGATGCATATGCAGAAAGAAAGACACATGTTTGTTCAAAGTTCTCGCATACTACCACTATTTGCTCCCCATAGCTGAATGTAACCCAGAATGGTCTCAATATAAGGATGGCACTACGCCTGTATGGCCTGCATGCTCGGGAAGAATTTCTTATCAGATGAACAAAAGAAGATTTTGACTATACCACTTATTCAGAAAAAAATTAAATGCACGAAAACAAAGTAAATCTAAACTATTACTCACCTCATGGTCAAGTTGTCAAGGATATCGAGGCTTTCAAACAAAACTCTGCACTTTTGCATACATCACTACCGAGTAGATAAATCCATGATAAAGTATACATTATAGTAGTAAAATAAATTACCTAGATGCACTGAGCTTAAAGATGTTGATCTATACATGGTAAGGTGCGCCTCATATGACTATTGTGGCAACCGCGTGAGCACCATCCCATGTTCTATAAATCGTACATTTTTTAAATTAATGTCAAGGAAAATAGGCCAGCTCATGGTAATTGAAATAGGTCAGAGGATATCTCGTACCTTAGGAGTTAGGACAACAGTTTCCGTCTCACAATCTAGTTCTTGGTTTTCTTTTCCAGAGCATTAGCCGAGGCCTTTAGCGACGATGACCTATGCCTAGAGTGGAAAGGAAAAAAAGGAACATAATTAAACAGGGTTATGAATAGCAAAAGATCTCAAAACATCTATGAGGCCATGCATGTGGTGGCTCTTGCAGAAGAAACCTCTGTCAGTTGCTACGCTGTGAGACACCAGTCTTGCATAATCCACTGATCCATGTATAGTATATCAATAAGCTAGAAAGATTCAGAAAATTCTGAAAATTCATGTTCAAAGAAAAGCGCCAACACTAACTAACTTGGTATGCCCTCACATTCCAAAAGTGTCATAAACTTACTACACAAATTAGAATCGGCACGGCTACACTAAAATTTTCATGAAACAATCCCGCCAGTAAGAAGCTACTACAACTCATGAGCTTGCAATGCTTCCTATGTGTAACAAAATTACAAACAAAATATGAAAATTTCACCATAAGAGAGAAGTCAGAGAAACTCCAACCGATAAGCAATAACGACAACCTTGAAATGAAGAACTGGCACTGACTTGAAATGACCTCAATAAACAATTTATAAGCGGGAGGAGGAATTCATAGTGTCATTATTTGGTCCTTTATTGATGATGATGGCTGCAGAAGGAAGAATAACACCAAGGTTTGTTATTTGGTCCCATAAAGCACAAAGTGATAATTCTTTTTTATTTAACTACAGAGCTGTGTTCTCTCAAGCTACATATGATTTGATATTTTGAAACTTTGACTATCTATGACATACTTAATCAGATAATACACATTTGACATTTCATACTGCAAATGAATCTCCTGTCCTAATAATCCCTAAGTTTCACAGTTAACCTATGATGGTATTTTTATTTTTTATTTTTCTACTACAAACAGGTCAAAGTTTGTTAAGGCTGATAAGTTGATTTTGCAGGACTCGTTCACCTGCACAGACATTATCCCAAAAATAAAACGGATTGCTGGCTTCAAACTACTGAATAACTGTACATGGACTTTATTCAGAAGTCAGTAGCATACATAAATTTATCCCTAGTGAGTTGAGAGAGAAAACATCACAGTAGCTGTGCAAAATAAAGAAATAATTCTTCTCTAACTACACAAATAGGTGAAACCCTAAAGACATGCGATAATTTATAGACCAAGGAGGGATTGCACTATCATGGCACTGACCTTTGAAATGAATCATTAACCTTTGATCTTGATATAATATAATTCTCTCTGGGAACCATGAAGTTGAGCGGATAAGAATTTATGGCCGGCAGATAAGGACGACAGAGTAACATTAAGTTCTATGAATCTTTAGTGGGTACTACCACCATGGTGACTGGCAGAGATGGATCATTGCATGGTTAAACAAATTGTGCTTCTAATAAAACGGAAGGAATAGGCCTTGTTACCTATTCATCCAAATAAGAACAATACAAATTTTCTGAAGAAAATAAAGTGGAACACAGATTGCAGAAACAATATGATATGCAGAATGTATATACGCTATTTTGAATAGTTGATTTCCTCAGAACCCAACTAAGAACTACATGAGGCAAAAAAAAATCAGTTCTGGACAATGAGAAAACCGTCCAACCAAATCACACAATTAGATACCCTATGGAAAGCCTGGACAATATTCTACAAATTACATTTAGAGACTAATTCAAAATTATGGACAGAATAACCCAGGATTTGAGTCAAAGATTAGTATCCCAAGGCATCAGCTTGAGAAATCCTCTAGTTGAACCTACGGACACATTTCAGAACAACACAAGCTATGATTGAATTAGGTTCAGGCAAAAACGGAGCTAGCAAACTGCAGCTAGGTTCGGTGGCCGAAGTAAAAAAATGATGCTTGCAAAATTCAAATAGCTACACGGAGTACTTGGCCTGTCATCATCGATTGGAGATTCATGTTCTCCTGTAGTCTGCTTGGATTGTTCTAGAGGTAAATCCGAGTATTGTCTTTGAAGTGAAGTTGGAGATGGAACCGTAAAGTTAATAAGTGATACTATTTTTTCTAGAGAGAAATAGGAGTGAGTCTCTGGATTTACCTCGGAATAAGCCTTGTTTTCTAGTGATAGTTCAGTTGGCTCTGTTCGAGTTTGAACCACTAGGACAATTGCAGAAATATTGACATCATCATTGATCGTGTCTTCTTCAGTTGTTGGGAAACTTTGGCTTGAAGTTGCTCTCGCAGGGCTCCTGCACTGTCACAAAGTTTCCATTCGCGTGAGACCTACAACCAACCACTTACCATGCTAAGAAATAAACACGAGATGCAATAATAGATTTAAAACACAAAGGAGGTGCCAATGAGTTAAAAAGTAGATATATGCAGATACAACTTATGCTAAACCTCATATGTGGATTGGATCCTTTACGTAACAGGTAAGCATCAAATAAGAAAAGTAGCCCAAAACTATAGCCATCTGAAGAATAGTGATATCATGGAGAGAAAATAAAAATCACTATAATTAGTTCAGGTCTGAGTTCACTGTTTTTCCAACAAAAAGTAAATTAGCGGGAAAGTGAAATTATCTTAACAAAAATAGATATTCATTATTCAAATCAATACTCAATTACAATGGCTCAGTATCGTTTTCAGAAAGCTCTCACATATCACCTACCTAAAGTAGCACTTGGGCGCCTGGGTAGCCTAAATGGCAGCAAATGTTCATATTACCTTGTCAATAATATAAATCTCTTCTACTATATTAGATTTTTCTTGGAGCTATGGACAGGAGAATGTACATATTACCTTGTCAACAAACTGCAAAAATACCTAAATGTAACCTTAATAAGCTATCGAATCAGAACATTTGTGCAAAATTCCCATATGCCACATTACTGCACTAAAATGTAAGCAAAAGAAGAAATCGACCAACGACCAATCATCTGAAACCAGGACGAATCGGAAACATGAAGCCAGAAGAAAAACTGGGACAAAGTGATCCTGATTAGCATAGCCCTTACCTCATACTTGACCTTGATGCTGGTCGATCGACGCTTATAATGTCCTCCTAGATCAATGCTTATAATGTCCTCCAAGATCATGAGTTGCTTCAACAACAGTCCCAAATAGGTGAACTACCGAGTTGGAAAGTTCTACCTAAAGTTCTTCTCATACCTATGAAAATGTGGATAATTAGGTCCTTTCAGATTCAAATAAATGTGACGATGGTAAGTATAAGCAAATGGACATCGATATCAAATACGAAACATGGATTTCAAAAAATTCATTCATTTGTTTAGATAAGAAGTAAAATAAACACAATTCTGTGGGCTAAACAAATGACCATGAAAGACAAGAAACCTATAAGAAATGAGAAACCTCTCAGGCAAAACAGAAATACTCATGATTTATCTGTAGACAATCACCTCTTTAGGCTCAACCGAAGAAGACAACTTAATATGATCTTCAGATTTAGCCAGAGGCAGTGAGTCGTGGAACAATGCTCTCCTGACAGATTAAACGACAACACTTTTCCCATCACTGCACATAATGCAAAAGGGTGTTTAGACTAAATCAAAGGAATGTCCATCTCTTGATTTGGCAAACGAAGACCCAAACCGTCGAAAGGTATGGTCCAAGGGGTTTTGTGACCGATGGAGGCGTCTGCGGTAGAACTATCTCAGAACCAACCTGCCTATAAACCAACATAAGTAACACACTACAAGAAAAGTTTTCTTCCGCAACGAATTGGCCTGACGATCGTCGTAGAAGGCGCGTCTTCCGCGACGAAATTCTCGGCTCGGCCGTGGCCGATGGAAAACTTTTTTTTTCCGGTTTCGCGGCCCTCTACTACGACGGATCTGCTAAAAACGTGGAGGAAGCTCGGCTGGCGTGTGGCAGAAGCAAGATTTTCGTTTCCTTGCGCGATGTTGACTCGCCGAAGTCTTTTGAGGCGTGTGGGTCCTGGACGTCAGTGTATCTAGCGGATCATACTTTTCGGTCGCGCCTTCCTGATTTGAACTCGATAACGTTGCTCGAGGCGTCTGCCATTTAGTCAGGCCGCTAGGTCCCACATGTCAGCCTCTCATTAGAAGGATCGTGTGTATAATGTATTTTTTTCCTTTGCTCGTGCTACCCTGTTCCGAAGTTGATAGCGCTGATCGATGCATCTACCGTCTAATCAACCTCTTGGGACCCACATGTCATCCTCTCATTAGAAGAAACGTGTGTATGATGGAATTTTTTCCTTCGCTGGCGCTACCCCGTTCCGAGTTGATAGCGCTGCTCGACGCATCTACCATTTAACCAACCTCCCGGGCCCCACATGTCATCCTCTCATTAGAAGAAACATGTGTATGATGAATTTTTTTCCTTCGCTCGTGCTACCCTGTTCCGAACTTAATAGCGATGTTCGATGCATCTACCGTTTAATCACGATGCTGGACCCCACATGTCATCCTCTCATTAGAAGAAACGTGTGTATGATGTTGTTACGCCTTCGTGTTCTGAACTTGATAGCGTTGCTCGCTGCTTCAGCCGTTTATACAGGCTGGTGGGCCTAACATGTCAGTCTCACATTAGAAGAATCGTGGGTACGATGGAATTTTTTTCTTCTCTAACGCTACCATGTTCCGAACTAGATAGCGTTGCTCGACGAATCTGTCGTTTGCTCATGCTGCTGGGTCTCCCATTTCAGCCTCTCATTAAAAGAAACGCGTACATGCTGAATTTTTTTCTCGCTTGCGCCTCCCTGTTTCGAACTGGCTACGTTGCTCGATGCAGCATCTATATAAGGCCGCGCTGCTGGGTCCCACATATCAGTCTCTCTGTATATGAAACATGCGTATGATGCACTTTTTTTGGCCATGTCCGCTGTTTTGACCTTGGCAACTTGTTGGGTCCCAGATGTCAACCACCTCTGTGCAGAAAACATGTCTATGCTGGGTCCCAGATGATAGCCTCTATTTGAAAGAAACGTGTATATGTTGGACTATTTTTCAGGTCCCAGATGTCAGCCTCAGAGTACAAAAAATGCTCATAAAGGCCAATTAAAAAGATTCTGGGCTAACTTAGGGCGGATGCCCTATTCGTCATGGCTTATATTCCATGGGCTCACTCCTAAGTTGAATGGGCTATGGTCGGTGGCCACAAGACCACGAAAATACGGAATTAGAAGGTATTGGGCTATGCTTGGGCTGATAGGCTAATTTCATGGGCTATGCTTGGGCCTGCTGGGTCCGACATGTCAGCTTCTCTGTAAGTGCAACATGTGTATGATGGACTTTTTTTCGGCCGCGTCTGCTGTTTTCACCGTGATAGCCGTGTATGGTCTTACTGTTGGGGCCCTTATGTCAGCCTCTCTAGCATGTTCTGGCTTGTGGGTCCCCGATGCAGCCTTGTATGTTCTGTCTGGTGGGTCCCCGATGCGAGCCTCTCTGTACAAGTATTTAAACTTTTGTTTCGAACCCACCCTCAAAACAAACTCCAAGGACGCTGCATGCTGGTGGGTCCGTGATGTCAGCCTCTCCGTAATGCGATATTGCTAGAAGGAAAAAATGTAAATCCAAGATACGATTCGAACAAAAGACCTTCAAATCAAATAAATGTAAACTGAGTGTGTTGACACTACAACAAAGATATTTATAGAATAAATATCATTAAACTTTTATTAGTACTACAATTTATGTATTTGTCTTCTTAAAAATATTTTGGGTGTCTATGTTTATCTCTTTTAAAATATAAAAGGGCAACGCTCCTGGCATCTGAATTTATAAAATGCCACACAATGGAGTATTTTCTTAAAAACATGGGTAGACAGAGTTTTTTTATTTTGAGAGTTGGGGGCAATAACCAAAAGGCCGAATTAAAAAGAGTTGGCTATTCTACATAGGCTGCTCTACGTGGGTTATACTCCGTAGGGCAGGCTCCATGGGCTTCATTCTCAAATTTTAGTGGGTTGTGTTCAACAGTCCCCTGACCTCTAAAAGGCCGAATTAATATGTTCTCGGCTATGCACCATGGGCTCCTTTCTCAAATTTCACTGGGCTGTGGTCAGCAGTCCCCTGATCCCGAAAAGACCGAATAAAAATGTTCTGGGCTAAAGAGGGGCCGAATGAGCTACGGAGTACTAGATGTCTTCTCCTGGTTAATAAAAATTGCATTGTGATGTGCTCGGCCGGATTCGAAACAAAGACCTCAGAGAGGGAGGGGAAAAGCGATAATTATTTTTGGCAGCTATTCATGTCAAAATTCAGCAGTACAGAATAAGGTAAAAAAATTATCAACAGATTCAAAGTTCATATTCAGGAGCACTTGACCAATTCAGCAGCATTTCAAAAGTGACCAATTCAGCAATACAAACAATGAAATACAAATAGCAGTACGGATAGAACCAGTTTTTGTTTCAGCTCTAAAAACCTTGTCGCGTGATCAGTTTGTCGTTTTCACCAATAACACTCGACCATTGGAGCAAGCAAAACTGACGATCAAGTCTGCTTTGAGTACCTTCTTCTCACATCAATGCATGTCTGACCCCCATATGCAACCCAAAATGCCCAAGTCTCATCTAGATTGTGACACGGCCATATACAAGGGCGACGAGCACTCGTCCGTTTCATATTCAGCAGCACATGATAGATTCAACAGCAATTTAAAGTGACCGATTCAATGATGGCAGAAAATGACCAAAAGAATTGACAGATTCAGCAATGTCGACATTGAAATTCAATGGATGTACAATAATGTGACAAAGCCAAGTTTCAAAAGGAAAGCGTGACCATGTATTTTCTCCACTCGATCTGAATAAGTCCAAGTACATAGGTATTACTACAAAATAAATTAGCAGTAGCTGAACTCCATACAAAATACTTAGTAGAAGTGTACAACTACAAGCTTACACTAAGCTAGGAACCACTACATGTCCCATCATACGTACTCGAAGAAACGAGAATGCTTCAGCGTGTCAAAGTGCTGGCCGGGCTACACCCTTGATTTCCTGCTTAGGACGCGTCTCTTGTTTCATTGTCGCCTGTCGGCCTCTAGGTCAGCAGCATACATGTAATATTCATATGAAAAACCAGGAAGTTCGGGATCCTTAATTTCGGCAATTCCAATTACGAAGGGAATCTGCTGCCACCAACATAAACTAGCTAATTAGTACAACATTACATACACTCACAGTAGGATCATCACAAGAGGATTAAGATGTGATATCTCACCGGTGAATCTTGTCCGACGACATGTTCAGTAGTATGCCAGTAAAGATGTGGCTTGGACAGAAAAAACATGAGCACTTCCTGTGCAGCGTTGGCCGGCGACGGCCTAATCGTTGTCTCGGGTGACCTCTTTACTACAACCTGATTGAAACTAGCGAACAAGACCAACGACCAAAACCTCACCTCGTACCGTGGCAATTCGCACGCCGCCGACCTGACCGGCCTGACGGACAGGAGCAAGTCCGTGCTATGCCCGTCAATTTGGGCGATGAACATCTTGCCCTCCTTCTCGATGCTGATGACCTCAGCTCTGAGTGAGCCCGGTGCACGAACCGGCACAGACGGGTCCCAATTTTTGGGGCTGTATTATGGGCACTGTCATCGAGTGGGTAGATATGAGGTGCTCAACAAACACTTTTTTGATGCCGGTGAACTCGCATCCTAGCTCCACGTAGACACACCGGCGGTAGTTGCACGCGATCTTGTGGTCGTAGACGTCCTTGTAGGAGACCAAAGTCCAGCAGATGTCATTGGGGCATCTACTACCTTTTCCACCAGCGACTTGGCGGTACATCTCCTTGGAGCATACGGCCAGCCGGACGACGCTAGTAGTGTCCATACACTTAGCTATTTCGTTGAAGACATCGTCCCCGATATTCGTCCTGACGTTGTTCAGCCGGTTGTGCCTCGAATCGACAGCTATCACGTCCGAATGATTAGGGGCAAGGGCAGATCTATGTATGACTGTTGGGCTTACTTGGAGGAGAGGGGTGGCAGCCTGGAAGGATAGATGTAGCAGGTGAGATGGCGAGAAAAATGTGTGAAGTGCACGCTAGAGAAGATCCAAATGCGGCCTCTCGAAGTTGGGAATGACTCTTAAGGAGGGGTTTTTGCCGTGCTCCTACGGCAGTCTTCTGCTGGGCGTACTGCATCGAGCACGCCGACTAGAGTTATGGAGTAGAGAGTACTATAGGTACTCTAGACTGGCACGCTGCTATGGAGTGTTCTCTCATCACATCTCAGTTATTAGAACTCAGAGATGACTTATTTACTGCTTCCATTTTTATACTACTCCCTCCAGTTCGTATTCTAATGACGTCAACTTTGTCTAGATTTATATCAGTTAGACAGAGTAGTTGTAAGTTGAGTCACTTACCTTTTTCGGTACTTCATAGTACGTACCAAAATACCAAGATGCTGAACCTCATATGAACTTTGTAGAAAGGTACCCCTTTGCAAAGATTGGCAAGCCTGCTAAAATTGCTGAAACTTCTAGAAAGGCAAGAACCCACGGCCTAAATTGCATCATGCTTGGTGAAATAACGACAGGTTCCCAGTTCATATTCAGCAGCATTTCAAAGTGACCGATTCAGCAATACAGACTCTGAAATTCAATAGCAGGATAGCGAGAATCAATTCTTGTTTCAGCACTAAAAATCTTGGTATGGGATCAGTCGCTTTTCTCCGAACACACTCGATCATCGGAGCAAGCAAAACTGACCATCAAGCCTGCTTTTCTATGCATACTTTCTACTCACATCAATGACTGTGTGACCCACATATGCAAACCAAAATGCCCCAAGCCTCATCTAGATTGTGACAAGGCCATGTTTCAAAAGAACAGTAATACCATCTACTGCCCTTGATCTAAAAAAGTATCAGTACGTCAGTATTAGTTCTACAAGATACTTTACTACTGTAATAAAAATGATAGAATATTTGACAGATTCACTACCATTTGAAAGATTCAACAGCACTGAATAAAACACAAAAATATCAATAGATTCCAAACACATAATCAGTGGCACTTGATAGATTCAACAACATTTCAAAGTGACCGATTTACCAGTACAGATAATGACCAAAAGTATTGATAGATTTAACAATGCAGACACTGAAATTTAATAGATGTAGAAAGGCCATAATTCAAAAGGACAGAGAGAACATATTCTGGCCATGTTCCAAAAGAAGAGCAAGACCATCTACTGGTCTTGATATAAACAAGTATCAATACATCACTATTAGTTCTAAAAAATAGTTTAGTAATAGCAACAATAGAACGTTCAACGGATTCAATGGCACTTGAAAGATTCAGCAGTACTGAATAAGACAGAAAAATATCATCGGATTCCTAGTTCATAATAAGCGACACTTGACAGATTTAGCACCATTTCAAAGTGACCAAAGGAATTGACAGATTCAACAATGCAGACATTGAAATTCAGTAGATGTAGCAAGGCCATGATTCAAAAGGAAAGAGAGACCTTATTCTGCACTAGATCCGTCGGTCTGAACAAGTACCAGTACATAGGTATTACTCCTACTACAAAATATATTAGCAGTAACAGAACTCCATACAAAATACTCAGAACTACCTTAAGCTAGGAACCACATGTCCCAAAATGATAAGAAAAATCCGGTTGAGGAGTACATGTGTTCAAGTTAGGATCATCACAAGAAGATAAAGATGGGTTAATCGCTAAGAAATAGGAATGCAGAAGTGGGACAAATGGGACAGGCGGGATCCTTAATTTTAGACCCCTAGACTAACTCTAAACTAAGTGGGAGAAGTGGGACAAGTAGGATTTAACAAATCTCACTTATCCCGCTTATCCCACTTAGTTTAGAGTTAGTTTAGAAGTCTCCCACATATCCCACCTCTGCATCTACGGTAATAATCTTGTCAATACGAAGCTTGTATTCCATGGTGAACTCTGATGGTCGATTCCGACAATGAGCGACTAGATTAGACCGACAAACCGACAAAGAGCAAGTGGCTTTATAATTCGCATAGAATACCTTCTTACACAAGCCATTTGGATGTGCAGAGCTCAACTTCACCATCAACTGCGTCGACACTCGCGCCGCCGGCCTGACGCACATGACAGATGTCAAGATGACATCGTCGCGCCCGTCGAATAGCATGCGGAACACCGTGTCATCGAACCCGGTTAGCCCGATATCTACATTTTGCGAGCCCGGTGCCGGTGCCGGCTTAGAGATGTACCTTCCTTTCCTACCATAGTGTAAAATGCGCAACCTCATGGCGTGGGCTTCTCTGAGATGGGAGTGGAGCACAAACGGAATTACGGCGAACTCGCAGCTAGGCACCACGCAGTTCCATTGGACTGCATCAGCGAGCATTGAACATGAAGACATATTTGGCTGGACAGCCCATACCAATTGGGTCTGTCACCAACATAAAGTAATTAATTAGTATGACATTACATATATTCATATTAGGGTCATCACAAGAAGATTTATATGTGTTAACTCACTCTTGGTTGATATTCTTGTAATCCAGGGGGAATTCCGACAACATCTTGAGAAGCTCGCAGGTAATGCCTTGGTTTCAACAGGTACGACATGAGCCGTTTCAGCGCGACTTCAGCCAACGAAGGCTTGCTCGTTTTCTCAGATGTTGCTGCCATTTCGACCGAATGGAGCTTATTCCATGAAGGCAGCGACCATAACATCACCTTGTACCCCTGGTGATTCGCACGCTGCCGACCTGACGTACCTCATGGATAGGAAGATGTCCGTGGTGTACCCTCCAATTAGGGTGGCAAACTCCGTGCCCTCTTTCCCGATGCCGATGATCTCTGGTGCGTGCACCCGGTTAGTCGGATACCAGTACTTGTTGGAGTAGGTCACTTGGGGCAAATAGTACATCTTGTGGGCAAGTTTCAAGTGGTCAAAGAGCTAGTGCAAAGTCAATGGCCGGTTGAAGAACTCACATCCTCGCTCCGTGCAGGCTATGCACAGGGCGTAGTAGCACTGGATCTTGTGCTCGTAGACATTATTGTAGGAGACAAATGAACAACATCGGTCCTTGGGGCACCTGCTACCTTTTCCGCTGGCGACCTGGCGGTACAGCTCCTTGGAGCATGCGGCCAGCCTAACGGTGCTGATAGTGTCTAGACGCATAGTGATTTTGTTGAAGACGTCATCGCCGACCTTGCTCCAGCCGTAGTGCCATGGGTTACACCTCGAATCCGCCATCTCGTCCAGACGGATTGGGGGCGAGGGTGGATCTATGTAGAGTTACTGGTGGTTTTTGGAGGAGGGGGCTGGTGGCCTGGAGGGAGTGATACAGCGTACAAGATAGGGAGTAAAATGTGTGAAGCACGCGCCTGAGATGCGGCCAGGCGGTGTCGGCGAGTGGGGATAAACTAAACGGAGATGGGGAAGATAGGATGGATCTTTGAAAGTGGTTTTTTTCTTTTCTTCTACTGTAAGAAGTGGCTGCATCAAGGATGCCGGCTAAGCGTGAATGCGTGTAAAATGCGCCCCTGTGCAATAAATTAAACATGTCACTTCCTAGTATAGTACTTTCTCGCCACGTCAGCTTCTATTTTCATACTAGTATTAGGGCATAACCTATGGTGATAGAATTTGTCTATAAGCTAGGAGGTTTTAATAAAAAGCTTCCGATGTACTACTGAATTCCTGGTTAGCCTAAAAAGTATTTGGAAAATTTTAAGAGTAATCTATCTATCTATCGTGCTTACTTGTAGTTGAAATTTGACACGGTCGGTGGGAGTATGGTTTACATCGAAGACCTCAAAAAAGAGAAAATTACATAGAGGTCCATAAACTTAGCACAAAGGGCCCTAAAGTTAAGCAAGCAAAAGCACTCGGGCCCTTTTCGAGCGAGAAAGTGAGCCCTGCCCTTTGTACTACTGTATTTGCTACACACAAACAAACAAAACGCTCCTCACACTTTCGAACCAGCGTGTTGGGGGTGTGCTTGGTGCTTCCTCTTTGCAGGGTGTGAAATGGAATAATAATGCAGGTCGACGCACGTGGGTAGCGCCACGTTGTAGACAAGAGATCAGCGGGCCAACATGGTGTGTGTGGATGGTGTTGAGGTAGGAAAGGAGAGAGAAAACACAATTTGTTTTGCGTGCATATATATAGTAAAGGTCCTGAAATTTTGACAATAGGTTCAACTTCTTGCTAAGATTCTACATCTTGACAACTTAACAAAATTATATTAGGTCAAACTTGAGATAGAAGTAAGCGTGTGATAGATAGCTCTTGGATTAGTTGTCTTGTCGAAGGTAGATGGGTGCATCTTCTTTTAGTAAACGATGTTCTAGGTGTGAGTTTCCAACTATCAGGAAAGAACATTCTCAATTTTCCCATGTTTTGTGAATTTTAAAACTTCCTAGCTAACTCTACCGACTTGAATGAGACTCTATGCCAATTTATCAAAATTAGGTCAAATTTGAACTACAAGTAAATTATAGATTGCTTTGGAAGTTTTACGATAAAGCTTTCGATGGTTTTCGATGTACTGAATTCCTAGTTAGAGCTTCAAAAGTTTGTTGGGACATTTTAAGAGCAATCTATCTATCGCGCTTACTAGTAGTTAAAATTTGATATGGATGGTGGGAGAAAGTACGATTTGCATCGAAGACCTAATTTTTTTTACATAGAGGTCCATAAATTTAGCATAAAGGACTCTAAAATTAAGCAAGGAAAAGTAGTTTGGTCCTTCTTGAAAGAGCAACTTAGCCATATACCCTTGGTACTAGTGTACTTGCTTCACACACACACAAAAACAATCCTCACACTTTTGAACGAGCGTGCTAGGGTGTGCTTGGTGCTTCATCTCTGCAGAGTGTAAAATGTAACGGCAAGGCAGGTCGACGCACGTGGGTAGCACCGAGGTCAGCCAGTCGAGGTGTGTGTGGATGGTGATGAGGCAGTGTGAAGGAGAGAGAAAACACAACTTATTTTGCGTGCATATCTTACCACTATATAGTGTATGAATAACTTTGAATGTTGATCGCTGGATCAAGACTCGCGAATCCCGGCGTTTCTAGCCGTTGGATCTTCTTTTCCATTCTAGCTTCTAGAAGAATCTATTGATAGTCTTCGATATAATGAATGCTATGCACAAACCTCAAAACACACTTCTCCATCATACTAGAAGGTTCTCTTTTGTTTCTAGACCATGTTATCAAAAATTTCATGTGTTAGGTAGCTAAATAATCTTTGATTTCTACATGATGGTACAAAGTACAAGGACCAAATATACACCCATACTTTATGGATGTTGATCAAATTTTTTTTTGTGCTTTACTAATTATAATTGTATATAGTGATGATGATATGCCATACGTCTACTATCCGAGTCTCACGTGCAACTTACTAGTAGCTAATAATCGTTGACTTCTACATGATCTTACCACTATATATTGTACAAACAACTTTGAATATTGATCGTTGGATCAAGACCCGTGACCCAATATTTCCGGCCATTAGATCTTCTTTTCCATTCTAGCACCTTGAATATTCTATTAATAATCTTCATTACAAACCACTATATAGTGTATGAATAACTTTGAATGTTGACCATTGGATCAAGACTCGTGAATCCCAGCTTTTCGAGCCGTTGGATCTTATTTTTCCATCCTATCATCTAGAAGATTCTATTGAGAGTCTTCGGCATAATGAATACTATGCACAACCTCAAAACACACTTCTCCATCATACTAGAATCTTCTCCCTTATTTCTCTAGACCATGTTATCAAAAATTTCATGTGTTAGGTAGCTAATAATCTTTTACTTCTACATGATGATACAAAGTACAAGGACCAAATATATACACCCATACTTTATAGATGTTGATCAAATTTATAATTTTTTGTGCGTTACCAATTATAATTGTATATAGATATGTCATATGTCTACTATCCGAGTATCACGTGCAAGGCACGTGCAACTTACTAGTATATAGTAAAGGTCCTGAAATTTTGACAAGAGGTTCAACTTCTTGCTAAGACTCTACATATTGACAACTTACTGAAATTAGGTTAAACTTTAGCTACAAGTAAGCGTGATAGATAGCTCTTGGAATAATTGTCTTTTCGAAGGTAGATGGTGGCTGCATCTTCTTTTACTAAACGATGTCGTCGGTGTGAGCTTCCAACTATCAGGAAAGAACATTCTTGATTTTCCCATGTTTTGCGAATTTTAAAAATTCCTAGCTAACTTTGTCGACTTGAATGAGACTATGTGCCAATTTATCAAAATTAGGTCAAGTTTGAACTATAAGTAAATTGAGGTTGCTTTGGAAATATTTCGAAAAAACTTTTTGATGGTTTTCGATGTACTAAAATCCTGGTTAGCTTCGAATGTTTTTTGGAAAATTTTAAGAGGAAACTATCTATCGTGCTTACTTGTAGTTAATTTGACACGATCGGTGGGAGTATGGTTTAGATCGAAGACCTCAAAAAAGAGAAAATTACATGTAGAGGTCCATAAATTTAGCACAAAGGCCCCTAAAGTTAAGCAAGGAAAAGCAGGTGGGTCCTTCTCAAGCGAGAAACTGAGCCATACCCTTCGTACTACTGTACTCGCTTCACACAAAAAACGCTCCTCACACTTTCGAACCAACGTGACAGGGGATGTGCTTGGTGCTTCCTCTGTGTAGGGTGTGAAATGGAACGACAAGGTAGTTCGACGCACGTGGGCAGCGCAACATTATGGACGAGGGAGAGATTAGCCGGCAGGGGTGTGCGTGGATGGTGATGAGGTAGTGAAGAAGGATAGAGAAAACATAATTTGTTTTGCGTGCATATATATAGTAAATAAAAGGTCCTGAAATTTTGACAATACGTTCAACTTCTTGCTAAGAAATTGCATCTTGTCAACTTAACGAAATTAGGTCAAATTTGAGCTACAAGTTAGCGTGATAGATTGCTCTTGGATTAATTGTTTTTTCGAAGGTAGATGGGTGCATCTTCTTTTAGTAAATGATGTCTTCGGGTGTGAGTTTACCAACTTTCAGGAAAGAACATTCTCGATATTCCCATGTTTTGAAAATTTTAAAACTTCCTAGCCAACTCTGTTACACAAATAAGGGAGGCAGCGCGAGACTTTCAAAAAAAAGCAGCACAAGATCAGCGTAGAAGAGGACTTGAAGGCGGTGCGATGTCAGAGCAAAGCTATGATGGGATGCTGACATGAGGTACAAGGTACACTCCAATACTAGTAAATGTATGGACCTACTACTAGTAGGAGTATATGCACGCAAAAAAGTTGCATTTTCTCTCTCCTTCGCTGGCTCTCACCATCCATCCTCCATCGATTTCTTCTCTGCAGCCGCGGGTGCACAGTCCGACTTGTCTCTTCCTCATCCACAACAGGTTCAACTTCTTGCTAAGATTTTGCATCTTGACAGTTTATCAAAATTAGGTCAAACTTGAGCTACAAGTAAGCGTGATAGATTGCTCTTAAATTAATTATCTTTTCGAAGGTATATGGGTGCATCTCTTCTTGTAAAAGAAGGGTAGTCGGTGTGAGTATCCAACTACCAGGAAAGAACATTCTTAATTGAACTGGTTCGACCTCTAGCTAAGATTTTGCATCTTCCTCAAAAAAAAAAAGATTTTGCATCTTGAAAATTTTGAACCCCTTTTGAAAACGATCACATGAAATAGGGAGAGAGAGGAAATGGTATTTCTATTCTCTATGGGTAACCCACAAGCTTGAGGTGCACCTTAGGCTTAAAGATAACTTTATTTTTTCCACTATGTATAAGGTGAACCTTAGCGGATGCCACATAGTAGGCCATTTTTTTGAACGGGTAGTAGGCCATATTAAGGTGTGCTTTTTTACACAATGCAGGAGTAGTACGTATATTTTTTTGCTTAGACATATGGTCACCTCTGTCCACACGCTGTACATGCTGAGAGAATAAAACGTTGGCACGGGAAGAGGGCAGCAGCGAAGAGAAGTTCAAGGCGGTTCCATGTCAGAGCAAAGTTATGATGGGTTTCTGACACAAGGTACTCCTACGGCCTTACAGTGTACACTCTACTAGTAGTAAATTTCAGGACCTATGCACGCAAAACAAATCGTGTGTTTTCTCTCTCCTTCCCTGTGCTCCATCTCTCCTCCCCTTTCCCCTTGCGCACCGGTCCGGCTGATCTCTCTCCCCTCGTCCACGGCATGGCGTTGTGCACATGTGCCTTGGTACGACGGCTCTGTGTCTCTGGCGTGTTCGGCAGTTGACGAGGGTTTAGCTCGTCAATTCCCATTGTTATGGACTTGGGTTTTGGAGAAGGACTGAGCGCTGGAGGCATCAGTCGGCTAGCAAACAAGCACACAAGGACGCAAGTTTTACCCAGGTTCAGGCCCCGTAGAGGTCCCTACTCATGCTTGTCTGCTCTTGGAATTAACGAAGGAATCGAAGATTACAGGGGCGCACCGATGCAATCTGGCGAGAGTTGTGGAAACTAGGGCTATGTGTTCTCCTCGCCGCCCCTCCTAGCCTTTATATAGATAGGCTAGGTCTCGGGTGGCAGATCGAGTCGGTTACAGATTAGGGTTTTCCCTTTAAACTTTCTATCTTAAGGTTCTTCTTGTCTCGCAAGCAATCGACACTCCGTGGGCCACTCGAATTCTCCATTTGGGCCTTCGCAACACCGTGGGATTCTGCCGTATCCGGATCGTATATACCAAACTCGAGTACCTGTAGGGTATACCCATGTCAGTAGCCCCCAAGTGTCCAGTGGAATCGCAGATTCGACTGTGGACTTTATGGAGTCTTTTTTCGAGTGCATGACCGAGTACATTTTCGAGTGTCTAATTTGTGTCATAGGGATTGTTGATATACGTGCCTGATTTATCCGATGTATCGGTATCAGTTAACTTCCTTATGGCAAAACAACGCAATCTACTCAAACTCGAGTCCCCGGACTCGAATTCGGAAAAGTGCTGGCGTAATTTGACTCAGGCCGCGAAGGTCTTACAAGAGTCGAATTCCAGTATATAAGTGTGACCACTTGACGCGTCCGTCAAGGCATGTTCATCGTACCTGCAGGCACGGATATGTTTCTGGTAGTGCGTAGTAGATGCGTTGCCAGGACTTGTTCAGGTCTTATCTTCATGCTGTAAGCGCGGCATCCAAATTTTTGTCATCGCGGAGATGATTCGGGTGGCCCAGGAGACGTAGTCTCCTCGTAGGGAAAGTGTGAGGCGGATTCGCCATAGCATTCGGGTGTGGAGGTTATCAACACACAGTATGATGTACAAATAATCATAGGGTGCACGACCAGCGCTCCTTATGGGAGTAGCCCTCGAGTTCCTGGTTGAGTCGAAGGCTCAGGCGGGGACTAAAAACTTTTGCGACCGCTGTCGCCTTTTGTTTCTTGTTCCAGTCGAATTTGTTTCCGGTGCTCCCTATGGGAGTAACCCATAGTCCTCAATCTAATCATAGATTCAAGTGGTAAGTATGTTCTGATTGTTCTTATACCTGCATAAAGATAAATCGTAGGGTCCGCGACCAGTGCTCCCTATGGGAGTAGCCCCCGAGTGCTTGGTTGAGTCGAAGACTCGAGCAAGGACTAAAGTAGTCGAAATATTCTGCTGCTGAAATCAATGACGTCAGTGCTGACATTGTGATGACCTTGGTTACCCGTGTGAGCGGTTTTGACGGGACGTGACGAGTGGTGGGTCCCACTTTCTGACTTCAATTTGACCGGGCGTGCGTAATCTTCTGTTTTAACTGCATCTCCTCGATTTCCGCGCGTAATGGGAATAGTGGGGGGACGGTTCGTGCTTCAGCTTTGCCACGTGTCGATGGTGATATACGCCACACGTGCAGTAGGGTTTCTGCTGGCCGTTGGATGGTGTCTGGGATGAGGTTAAGTAGTAGCACAGCTGCAGTAATTTCCCCATCTCTCTTCGTTGTTCTTGCCTCCATTGCCATTGCTGTTGCTCTCTTCCTCTTTGCGCACCTTCTCATTGTGGCGCTGGACCATCTCCGCATCTTTCCGAGCTACTTCCTCCGTTCTCACCGCCATCAGAAGATGGGCAAGAAGAAAGGAGGCACCGCCGCTGGGTCTGCCGCCGCCATTGCTGCCGCCAAGAAGAAGGGCGGTTCGGCCGCTGTGGGCACCAGCGCTGCCGGCGCTGGGAAGAAGAAGGGCACGGGTACCCGCATCACCAATGGCGCTTGGCAAGCGTCTATCATCAAATCCTCCGAGCTTCATCTTCATCGTCAAGATGGAGTTCTTCCCTCCACGGAGGGCGATTCGCGAGTGCCCAGCGAGGAGGTAATCCCATGTCCTCCTTCTGGTTTCCGGGCGATGTTCCTCGTGTTCATCACCCGAGGTCTTTCTCTGCCCCTGCATCCTTTCTTCAGGGGCCTCCTTTGCTTCTACGGGCTCCAGCTGCATCAGCTGTCCCCAAATTCTATTCTCCACATCTCCTACTTCATTACCCTTTGCGAGTGCTGGCTTGGAGTCGAGCCACACTTTGGCCTCTTTAAGAGGTTATTTAAGCTGAAATGCCAGTCGGCATCCGGTTCAGTAGTCTACGACATAGGAGGCTGCGGAATCCACGTCGACTCCTCTGTCACCTACTTTGTCATCAAGCTCACCGCATCCGTCCAAGGGTGGAGGGAAACGTGGTTTTATATCCGCGACCAAAAGGCTGACGGAGAGCATTATGGACTCGCGCCCTTCGATCCCATGACACCGTGCAAGAGGAGGTGCTCCTAGAAGAACATAGTGATGCCTAGCGAGTCCGAGGAAACAGAGGTGCTATACAAGCGCGTCTGCGACCTCGAAAGTCGCATAGGTAAAGAAGAGGGTGGTGCCGCCCTCATTCGCACGTGGTTGCGCCACCGTGTCTAGCCTCTGCAGTCTAGAGTGCACCCAATGTACTGTTGTACCAGAGCTGAGGATGTCACTCGCATGTCTGCCGAGGGCATTTTCACGTGAGGTAGATAAGAGGGTGCGGCTGGTTACCAAATACACCGCCAAGGAGGTTCTCCTAGGTGAACCAGTCGTGCCTCCTTTCGATGCCTCTAACCCCCCTCCTGAGGTAGAGTTATCTTGTGAAATAGTTTCCTTTTGCGGCTGCCTTTATGATATATAATGTTGTATTTTATGAATGTAGGACTGGAAGGTGTCTCCCAACTTGCCCCCTCAACCTGAAGGGATTATCCCACGTGAAGTGGATGAAGAGGACGAGTCGGAGTCGACTGTCCCAATTGAAGAGGAAGAGGGAGCCCCCGAGTCCAGCAGCAAGGACACTCACAAGCGATCCCGCAGCAAGGACTCGGATGCCTCGTTGCCGTCATCACCAGAAGGCCCTTCTGCTATTGCAGAGGAGCCGATCCCCTCATTCCTGTGCGCTCCATGGCTCCTCCTGCCCGAAAGAAGCTGCGGCTGCCAAAGGAGTCGTCGGAGTCAGAGGAGCAATCCTTCGACCTTGATAAATTTGACTGGTGAGTTCGTGATGTTGTCTTAGTTTCTTTTTGGAGTTGCCCTCCCTGAGGTTTTTTCTTGACGTGTTTTGCAGTTAAGCGGCGTTGTTGTCTTCTGGCGACATCCAGTTTGTGAAGGAATCCAGAGTCACAGACTCCAAGGCCAAAGAAGTGGCCGAACAATCTTGTTCTCCTCCATTGGCGGCCCACTCCGGGCACAATTCTTCGAGTTCCCCTCATGCTGGGGAACACCAGATTGTTACCCGGACGACTCCACGGTAGTCATCTTCGGAGTCTCTGGAGGACCATGTAAGCATCTCTTTGTTGTGTTGGCAGTCGAATATATACTTGGTGCTGTTGCTGAACTTTTGTTTTCTTCTAATGCAGCTCATCATGAGGGAGGCTGCTCTCCTGGTGGAGCAAGTCCTGGAGGTGGGTCGACAGCATGCATGACTGGACAATCGCCATCACGTTGTTGAAGGTTAGTATTGCCTTTGTATTGGTCTTGGTGAAGTGTCTAGATGCGATTTATGATACATCCTTTCTTGTAGTTGAGCATAACGAACTTCTGCATCATGCCACTTCACTTGAGAAGGCGCTTGCCGCGGCGGCGAAGAGTCGCGACGAAGCAATCACGGCCTTGGAGGAATCACAAAAGCACGAGGAGGACTTGCAGAAACGCGAAGAAGACTTGCGTTCCTCCAATGCCGAGAGGGAGAAGTTGCTCGAGGAGTAGCTTTTCTCGATTGCGAAGTCCCTCTCATGTATTCTTTCAGCTGAATTTTCTTTGTTTATTGCCTCGTCATCTTGGTATTGTACCAACATTTTACTGTATGTAGATGCCGGCAGCCTGAGCTTTGATGCCCAGGCCCTTCATCACGACGATGCATTGGCTGGTGCCATCGCCGCAGTCGAAGACCGCAACACTTCTCTTCAAGGGACGCTCATCAAGGCCAAGAATGTGCTCAGTCGCATACGCAGGGATCTAACTCCCAAGGATGTACTTCTTGAAAACCTGGAGGACCTGGTGGAATCCCTTGTTGGGGGTATTCCCATGGACTTCAGGAAGTCCCAGTGGTCCGTCGGTGCCACCATGGCACTCGCAATGGTGCAAGCCCATGGCCCGGAGGTGGATCCTGCCGCGATTTCCATGGCGATGCCCGTCGGCGTAGATGGCCAACAGGTAGTGTTTGCTCCCTTTGCTACTGGCTGTGGTAAATATGGGCCGCAGCTCATCAGTACCGTCGCCAAGTACTCCGAGGAGCTGCAGCGAGCGAAGAATGCGGCGAAGGCTGTGGCATCAGGGGCCGGAACTGGAAAGTCTATGGCGTCAGAGACCGCCATGGATTCGACGAGGCCCTCGAAGTCCAAGTCGAAGTCGAAGAAGCAGGCTGCTCCTTAGTAGCTATCTTGTAATAGTTGTAGTTTTAACTTCTATGTTGGAACAATGCTTTTATGAAAGTGTCCTAGTCGAAACTTTTGCTGAGCTTGAATGCATCTATGCCTTTTGTCCATGTATTCTTGGTCTCTTATTTGCTTTTTCTTGGTTCGTGATAGGGTACGTCGAGTGGTCCTTAGAGTGGTCCTCACGATCCTCCACCAGTCGATGAGATCTTGGCTCAGTCGCACTCAAAGGTGGACGAGTTGTCCTTGCTTTCGCGATGGCGCGATCGCATTAAGAAATTGGAGCGTGAGTTGCCCATCCTTCGTGGTAGCGCAGATGTATGGAAGTCGAAGGCGGAGAAGGCTACCGCCCACAAGCAGTATCTATTAGAGGAGGTGACATAACTGGGTGATCAATTCAAATGTTAGCTTTCTGCCCTCTTATCTTTTCCTTTAGCCAGTCGTGGCGATGCCTTGTCTTCATACTTTGCCCTTTTTTGCTTGGTGTAGTTGTTAGTGCTCGTCATCCGCAGGATGAGAAAGACCGGATTGCCATTTGGATGAATGACTTGACCCAGGAGCAGCTTCAGGCGAGTGGGTACTTTTGGGTGGACCATGACCGTGCGATCGCTCTTGCGACCCTGCAGGGTCGTGCTTCTCGAGTACTTCACTTTTTGAAGAAGGCGCAGTCGTGCCTTAGGCATATTTATCAAACGATGTTCCCGCTGGACGCCGTCCCTTCAAGCCTGTTGGCTCTTCTGGCGAAGTTCCAAGATCTGAGTGCAGTTCGCGAGTGCGTGCGGCAGTAGTTAGTGGTCGGTGCTAAGGCTGCTTTGTCGTTGGTGCGACTGCATAGGCTATATGTAGACGTTGCAGCTGTTGCTGATGGGTCACCGACCCTGCCAGAAGGTTCGACCTGGAACATGGTTCCACATTATCAGGCAGTTGATCACCTAGCAGAAGAAATCGTCGACTTCTTCGAGGAGCAAATGAACGTTCTTCTGTTGCAGCAGTAGCTTTATCTTGTATCCTGCGCATAATTGTACAAGTGTTGTAAAGTTCGTATAGATATGTTGGGTGTAATTAATTTCTATTGATATGTAAAGAGCTTGCTAGCTTATATATTTTGCGAGTGTTTTTGTACTCTGTAGTTCCTTTTTGTTAGCCTAACTTGTGTTATCTCAGCACCTTGTCAACCTGTCAGGTGCGTTCCAACTGGGTTGGTTTTTTATCAAGGGTTCGATTGATGTCATGTCAGCTACTCGGGATACTACAACTTGTTCGCAGAACAAGGATGTAAAGGGTGGCATAGCCCCTGAGTGACAAGATTGCCAGAAAAACAAGGAAAAAGCAATGAGTTTTGGGGCACTTAGCTTTATTTATTCGCAGAATAGTACGAGGTACAATGTTTGGCTAAGTAGCCTGGCTGAATAGCCTTATTTGTAATGTAAAAAACGACTAGGGGTAGAAATGACGCAGCTGTGAGATGTTCCAGGGGTTGGAGTATGCGACTCTTGTCTTGAATCTTTAAGGCGATAGGCGCCACCTGGGATTACTTCTGTAATGACGTAGGGTCCCTCCCAGGGAGACTCGATCTTGAGATTCCCTTGTTGCTTGAGTCGCAGGACCAGGTCTCCTTCAACGAAGGATCTTGGGCATAGCCTTCTGATGTGGTAGTTGCGGAGGCTCTGTTGGTAGATCGTTGATCTTTCCGCTGCGATTTCTCGCGCCTCGTCAAGAAGGTTGACGTAGTCTTCGAGTGCAAGAGTTGACTCCTTCTCGCTGTAAGCGACCACCCGTGGGGCTTTGTAGCGTACTTCTGCGGGTAGCACCGCTTCAGCGCCGTGCACCATGAAGAACGGGGTGTATCCCATGGCGTTGTTTGGAGTTGTGCGTAGGCTCCAGAGTACGGATTGCAACTCATCTGGCCAGCATCCGGCAGCTTGTTCGAGTGGCCGGAGGAGTCGTTTCTTGATTCCACCGCAGACAAGGCCGTTGGCCTTTTCGACTTGACCGTTGGTCTGTGGGTGAGCTACTGAGGCGTAGCTTATGTTGATTCCCTGGTTTTCGCAGAATTCCTGGAACTCCTTGGAAGTGAAGTTCATCCCATTGTCCATGATGATGCTGTGTGGCACTCCGAAGCGATAGACAATGGACTCGAAGAACTTGACGGTGCTGGATCCTGACTGGTTTGTCACCGACATGGCCTTGATCCACTTGGTGAATTTGTCGACTATGACCAAGAGATAGACGTAGCCTCCTCGCGAGGATTTCGGGAGCTTGCCGACCATGTCGAGTCCCCATTGTGCGAAGGGCCAAGCCAATGGTATTGGCCGGAGTTCCGCGCCAGGTGCGTGCGGTTTGTCCGCGAATCGCTGGCAAGCGCTGCAGCGCTGGACGATGTCCTTGGCATCGTGCATGGCCGTGGGCTAGTAGAATCCAGCTCATAGAGCTTTGGCAACGAGGGCGCGATTGCCAGCATGGTGCCCGCAACTCCCTTCATGGATGTCGAGGAGGACGGACCTTCCGTCCCTGTTGGAGACGCACTGTTGGAGTACTCCTGTGATGTTGCTCTTATATAGTCCACCGTTGATGACGGTGAATGCCTTGGATCGTCGTGCAATGTGTCGTGCATCAGTCGGGTCATCAGGAAGCCTCTTGCTAAGAAGATATGTGATGTAGGGTTGAGTCCAGGATGGCTCGATCATCATGACGCCCATTGGTCCTTCGAGTCCTGTGTCAAGCTCTAGGTCGCCGAGTGCCATTGGCTCATTGGGTGGCGTAGCCCCTGAGTCCGTTGACGCGCTTGCTTTCTTCTCTAGAGCCTTTGGTTTGATGGAGCGTTCGCAGATATGCTCGAGAAATACCCCAGGTGGTATGGGGGCGCAGGTGGAGCCAATATTGGCGAGTGTGTCTGCCTCTTCGTTGCTTTCGCGGCCTACGTGCTGCATCTCATAGCCATCAAAGTTCCCTTCGAGAGTGTCATAGAGGTCGCGATAGGCGATCATGTTATCGCTCAGTGTGTCACACTCGTGCATCGTTTGGTTCACCACCAGTTTGGAGTCACCGTAGATGATGAGCCTCTTGGCGCCGCAGGCTTTCGCCATCCGCATCCCATGGATTAGGGCCTCGTACTCAACTTCATTGCTGGAGGCCGTGAATTGTATTCACAGAATGTATTTTAGCTTTTCTTCCTGGGGCGATGTTAGTATGACACCTGCAACGGCCCCGTCCTTTCGTTTGGACCCATCGAAGTGCATTGTTCAGAGATAGGACATATCTGGCTTTTCAGGGAGCTGTTTCTCCATCCAGTGCACGAGGAAATCGGGGAGGACTTGCGACTTGATCGCATCGCGCTTTTCATATGTGATGTCTCGTGGAGACAGCTCGATTCCCCAAAGCATGACTCGTCCGGTGGCATCAGGGTTGTTGAGGATATGCCCGAGCGGCGCGTCGTTGACCACCAAGATTGGGTGCTCCTGGAAGTAGTGGCGCAGTCGCCTGGCTATCATGAAGACGCCGTACACCAGCTTCTGGTAGTGCGGGTACCGCTGTTTTGTTGGCGTGAGCACCTCGCTGAGGTAGTAGACTGGGCGCTGGACCGCGTGGACCTTGTTTTCCTCGGCTTGTTCCACCACGAGCACCGTGCTGACCACCTGGTTGGTGGCGGAGATGTAGAGCAGCAGTGGCTCCTTTTTGCGAGGCGTCACCAGTACTGGCGAGGTGGATAGTAGGCGTTAAGGTCTTCGAATGCTTCTTGTGCTTCGTCTATCCACTAAAACTTGTCAGTCTTGCGGAGAAGTTGGTAGAAGGGCAGCCGCGATTCGCCCAGCCAGCTGCTAAATGCCTCTTATGTTCTTTGGCTTATCCATTGCCAGTATGGCTTTTATTTTCTTCGGGTTTGCCTCGATCCCCCTCGCGGATATGAGATACCCCAGTAGTTGCCCAGATGGTACACCGAAGGAGGATTTGTCCGGATTGAACTTGATCCGGTAGCGGTCTAGGTTAGCGAAGGTTTCACATATATCGTTGATTAGTGAGGCTTCCTCTTTTGTTTTGATGACGATGTCATCAACGTAGACTTGGATGTTGCAACCAAGTGGATTCTTGAGGCAGGCCTGGATGCACCGCTGATAGGTGGCTCCTGCGTTTTTTAGCCCGAAGGGCATCGTGTTGTAGCAGAACACGCCGAAGGGCGTCGTAAACGCTGTTTTCTCTTGGTCTTCCTCCTTCATTCGAATCTAATTGTAGCCTGAGTAGGCATCGAGGAAGCAAAGATGCTCACATCCCGCGGTGGAGTTGATGATCTGGTCGATTCGCGGCAACGGGAAGTGATCCTTTGGGCAGTGCTTATTCAAGGAGGTAAAGTCCACACACATCCGCATGATATCTATGTCTTTTTTAGGCACAAGCACCGTGTTGGCGAGCCAAGTGCTTTCCTTGATCTCGCGTATGAATTTGGCGTCGAGGATTCTGTTGATCTCCATTCCGACTGCATTTGTTCTTGGTTCAAACAGTCGCTGAATTGTCTGCTTGACTAGCCTTGCATCTGGATTTACGTTAAGTGAGTGCTCGGCGAATTCCCTGGGGACTCCTGGCATGTCCACTGGACACCAGGCGAAGATCTCCCAGTGCTCACAGAGGAATTTGACGAGCGCGAGTTCCTATGCGGAACTCAAGTTTTTGGCGATGAGAGCCATCTTAGTTGGGTCCGTTGGGTGGACCTGGACTTTCTTCGTGTGCACCGACGAGTCAAAATATAGGTCGGGTGAACTTGTCCTGGTCAGGGGAGGCAGAATGTTGTATGTCGACTCCTTTAATCTTCTGAGTTCCTCCTGCATGCTGAAGGACTGGGAGATTCTGTTGAATTCCCTGTCGTAGCTGTCGGACCTCTCGAAGTTGCCGTTGATTGTGATTATGCCGTTTGGACCCGACATCTTCATCTGTAGGTAGGCATAGTGCGGTACTGCCATGATCCTCGCGAACGCGACAAGTCCGAGGATGCAGTGGTATTGGGAAGGCCAGTCGATGACCTCGAAGTCGATGCGTTCTCGCCAAAAGTTTTGTGGCATGCCAAAGATGACATCGAGTTTGATTTTGCCAAGGGGATATATGCCCTTCCCTGGGACAATGCCATGGAACGTCGTGTCTGAAACTTCCAGACACGTCAGAGGGATCCTCATCGCATGCAAGGTACTCGCGAACATGAGGTTAATGTCGCTGCCGCCATCCATGAAGACGCGACTCATGTCGAAACCCCCAATCTGCGCCTCGAGTACGAGGGGACAGTGGCCTAGACGAGGAACTTGGCGTGGGTGGTCACGCCTGTCAAAGGTGATGCAGGAGTCACTTCCACTAAGGTACTCAGTGGTGGAAGGTGGAGAGTTTATCATTAAGTGGACTTGGCGAGTGATGGCCTTCTGCACTCGATTTGAGGGATGCCCCTTTTGGATCATCCCCATGTTTCCCACGACTCATGGGTATGGTTCGCCTCCGTGATGCTGTATCGGTGCGGCCCTGGGCGGTGGTGGTCGGGCGGTGGCGGAGGAGCTCCATGTGGCACAGCGCCTGGGGCGGCTCCATAGCCCCTGTTGACTGCATCGCGATTCATCCGGGCCAGGCCTTCGTGGAGTTTGAGGAACTCGCGGCGGTCCTTGAGAAGGTGGCTGGATTTCTTATTTCCATCGTGCTTGCCGAAGAAGTGCATGTTGTAGGGCCCGGACAGTTTGTCCTCGATAGATGTTGCGGGTGCCTCTTCGCGAGTGTGGCATTGCCACACCTGCGTGGTTTTTCTGCTATCGCGGTATCCACCACTGCGGTATCCGCTGTTGCGGTTGTCGTCACGTTTGTCGGCGTAGCCGGCTGCGACCATGTTGACCTCGTCACGGTCATCGTAGACGCGCATTCGACATTTGCTTCGGCGATCACGCCTACACCCAAGGTCATCGTCTTCATCGGAGTAGGTGCGGTTCTTCACCGATTCTTCTCCGTTAGCCCACCGATTCGTGATTTCCATCAGGTGGCCGATCGTTTTGGGCTTCGAGCGGCCCAGCTCCTCCCTGAGCTCTACACAGCGAATGTCGCTGTTGAATGCGTCGATTGTGCGATCTTCCAAGATGTTTTCTATGGAGTTCTTGATGATGGACCACCTCTGGATGTACGAGCGTAGCGATTCGCCCGATCTTTGCTGGCAGCTTCTCAGTTCTTTGATTGATGCGGGCCTTTTGTAGGTGCCCTTGAAATTGCGCACGAAGCTATAAACCAGCTCTTCCCAACTGCGAATGGATTGGCACGGGAGATTATTGAGCCATGCGCGAGCGGTGCCCTACAGCTGTAGCTTGATGGCTCGGTGTTGATGTAGAGCTCGTTGGGAACCCCAAGAGGAAGGTATGATGAGCACAGTAGCAAGTTTCCCTTAGTTATGAAACCAAGGTTTAATCAAACCAGTAGGAGCAAGGCAACACCCCAAAGGTGTTGCTAGCTGAGCCTTGGCAAGGCGCACTACCGGTGCTAGTAGCAACATGGAGACCTGCACAACACAACCCACGAACTCATCCCCAACTTGCGATGAGGTTGTCAATCTCACCGTGTTTTGCTGAAAACAAAGGATTAAACGTATCGAATGGAAAGAAGTAATAGTTTGCAGAAAGTAAACACAAAGCATAAAACAGTTTGTAGATTGTATGTAAAGGAAAGGACCGGGATCCATAGTTCACTAGAGGTGGCTCTCCTTAGATAGATAACATGCTAGGTGAACAAATTACAGTGGGGCAATCGACAAACATCGAGAAAGCAATACATGCATATACTAATCATCTTTACTCCTTTGAGACTTGATTGGGCATTACAATATTATACATAGACCGCCATCCAACTGCATCTATGACTAATAATCCACCTTCAGGTTATCATCCGAACCCCCTCCAGTATTAAGTTGCAAGCAACAGATTATTGCTTTACGAACTACGTGTAAAGTAAACAATACGATTGTTCTATGAACAAAGGATTTTTGTCAAGAGCACATCTAGTACCTTAGAGATTTTTATCACTTCCCAGATTTGAAGGGAATATGCCCGAGAGGCAATAATAAAGTGGTTATTATCTTATTCCATGTTTATGATAAATGTTTATTTTACATGCTAGAATTGTATTGATCGGAAACATCAATATATGTGTGTTTAATAAACAAAAAGGGTTCCTAGTTATGCCTCCCTTATAGACTAGCTTGTTGATTAACAAGATGATCAAGGTTTCCTAATCATGGACATTGGATGTTGTTAATAACAAGGTCACACCATTGGCAGAATGATGTGATGAACATTCATCCGAAGTATAGCATTACGATCAAAGTCATTATGTTTATATTGCTATAACATCATTTGAAGTAATCTTTATCCTTAGACCATGAGATCATGTTAATTGCTAACACCGGAAGAGTATCTTGATAACATCAAACGCACACCGTAATAGGGTGACTATAAAGGTGGGTTTAGTGCTACGAAGGTGTTATGTTGAGGCTCATGGATCAAGAGTGGGATTTGTCCATCCCGATGACGGATAGATATACTCTAGGCCCTCTTGGTGATATCACATTGAAATAGCTTGCAAGCAAGTGATGTGATCACTAGAATGTTATATCACGGGAACGAGAAAAGAGTGCATGTCGATGAAGATCAAACTAGGTATGGAGATACCGATGATCGAATCTCGGACATGTAATATATCGCGGGACAAAGGGATTTAGTTACTAGCGTTAAAGGTTCTCACGATCACAGAAGTCATCATTGAATGTGTAGGAGTCGGTATGGATCTCCAGGTCCCGCTTCTGATTATTGAATTGAGAGGGGTCTCAATCATGTCTGCATTATTCGCGAACCATAAGGTGACACACTTAAGGGATACTGACACTATTTGAAGCAAATATGTTTCAGATAAAGATTTAAGAAAGCGCTGGAATTATTTCAATAGACACTGAAACTGTTTTGGGTGAAATTGCTGAAATTGGTTCTGCATGTAATATTGAAATGTTGCAGGGGGTTTTATGTGAATGTTTGTTAATTAAAGTAATTAACAAAATTCTGAATAAAAATAATAAAAGAGTTTTATTAAATGAGAGAGCATTAAATTTGGAGAAATTTAATGCATTTAAAGTGGAGACTTTAAAAGGGAATGTGGAGGGGCATTTTAATGTGGAGGGGTTACCACCACATGAATGGAGGAGGTGAAGGGTCACCCCCTCCATGCGACCATGAAGGAGGGCACCCCTCCTCCTATAAAAGGCCAACCCCTCCTCACTTCTCACACACACCTCCTTGTGAAGGATCTCTCTCCCCCTCTAGTATTATTTCCCCATGGTCTTGGATTAGCGAGATACATGTTCCCGGTGGCTTTATCTGGAAAGGAGTTTCTGCTCCCGCTGCTTTGCTGGAGCGAGGGACGTAGGTTGTCGGGGTACCAGACGTGTGTGCGATCACGGATGCACCGCTGCTTTGCGGTGCTGGACTTGGTGGTGCTGGAGCTGGATCGATGGGCGTCTTTGGGCGGACCTACTGGACTTCATCACGATCTTGAGATCGGCAAGTGTACGACTACATCAACCACGAGTTCCTACTCGTTAACAAAGCTCGTTGTCTACGAGGGTAAGTTCTCGTTGGATGTATGTCCACCCGTTGCTTTGTAGTTCACACCGTAGGAATTTTTTTGTTTTCTATGCTGCGGACCCAACAGTGGTATCAGAGCCTGATCTATGCGTAGGTGCTTAGCACGGGTAGTACACATATGTTGATATGTGGGCGATGATGATCATGTTATCGCATCTTCTATGTATTTTGGATATTGGTGGCATAGTGGGATGAAGCGGCCCGGACCAACCTTACATGTCATCATACATGAGACCGGTTCCACGACTGACATGCAACTTGTTTTGCATAAGTGGTTGGCGGGTGTCTGTCTCTCCTACTATAGTCAATATCTGATTTACAACGAGTTTCTAATAACTTAGTTATCCTCGTTGTGGTTCATGTTCGTAGGTGAGAACGGTTCTATCTCCGAAAGCCCTAAGCCACGTAAAACATGCAATTGATAAATTAGAGGCGTCTAGTTTAGATCGTTGCTGGGATAGTGTATTGATATGGTATTGTTGTAAGTAGATGTATGACAGATACTCTTACAACACATTCAATGTGTAATTTCCATAGACCTTGGCCTTACACACAAAGGAATGATAGAGATCATACCACGATGCAAATGATAGAGATCAAATGCATGAACCATATCATCTCTGGCAGTTTGTTGAGATCAAATGCATGAATCATATCACTTTACATATTAGATGTTAGCATCTTATACTGCTAGTTTGGCGCTTTCTATAGCATTGTAAGATGATCCCTCTTTTAGATATCAAGATAAAAATGTGTTCTTCCTTAAGTATGCACCGTTTTGTGGATCGTATTTCGAGACATCACGTGATGATCGGATGTACTCGACTCTACGCTTTCATACAAACGGGTGTAAGACAGTTTTACACATGCGAGTACTAAGGTTCTTACTTGGCGAGCCTAGCATGTACAGACATGGCCTCGGAACACGGACCGAAAGGTTAAGAATGAGTCATATAGTTGATATGATGCCCATATAGATGCTCACCTTTGAAGCTACATCAACTCACGTGATGATCGGACTTGGTGTAGTGGATTTGGTTCATGTAATCACCAAAAAGGCACGAGGGATGTCGTTTTTGAGAGGGAGTTCATTTCTAATTTGGATTAGTCGAACCAAATTTGTCATAAATTAAATCAAAGTGAATTTGCATAGTTTGTTGTAGTCATTGGCATTCATTTTCTACCTTATGCTTAGTTTTTATTTGAGATAACAGAACTATAGAATTCTGGATATTTACTTTACGAACTGGTATCGTATTGTTTCGAATGTCAATTTAAAGTTTATAAGTCCTATTGCAAACTTTCAGCAAACTCTATTTACTCCATCAAGTTTAATAAGTAGTATTAAATCAAGAGTAAGAATTCCAATGTTAGTATCTAAAGTATCATGTTTGCCTCCATGATTATTGATATTCAAAAAGTTGTTTTAATATCAAGATTATATTGGAGCTGAAAATTGTTTCAGAAACCATCATGTGTGAAAGATATTGTGATATCTGAAACAATGTTTTTGGTTGCATTATGATAGAGTATAATTTAGCAAAATACATGTTCTCATATTGTATGAGAATTTGTGAAGGATGGAGATGCTAGGCATCCGAATCTACCAAAAAGGTTTTGGGAACTGATATTATACTCGCGATTCTTCCTTATAGGCTATAGTAGCTTGATCATGAAAGTTGTCATGATAAGGATGAATAGAAGATGTAAGTAAAATGTTTACTACACTAATAGATTACTAAAGAATGGATTTTTGAAAGAACACCAAACATTTGATGATGGTGATCCACTTCAAAGTGCAAGTCCAAAGGTATTAGTATTTGACTATATACGCTTTGTACCATGTGTCATGTTGATGACACCACTATTGATGTTGATAGATTCTTTTAAAAGAAAAGGAATTGCTGAAAGAGAATCTATAAAATATTTGGCAGAAAATAAAAGGTTGGAGATGTCCAACTTAGGTATATAGAAGATATACATGTTATGGCTATATTCCTTGCTTGTTAAACAATGTGGTTCTTAGGTATTGGATACCGGTATTGGATACCGAATTGGTTGGTATGAAGTGTCATACAGGACAACGCAATTCATGAACTACAATGGCCTAAGTAACCAGCAAGAGAATGGGTGATGATGTTCATCGAAAACAAATAAAGTGTTATTGTGTTTTTCGTTGTCATCAAACCAAGCCTTCAAGATTTGTTTAAATAATTGTTATTTTGTTCCGGTATCATGAGAACAATGGTTGTTCAAATAATTACCATATTCCATAAAGGATGGATGAACTTTTACAAGTCTAGTTGGAGAAATCACATCCATAAACACTATTGCTAAAATGTCACAAGACAAATGATTGAAAGATCACTTATGAAGTGACATCGCTGTTTAAATTATATTTGAAAGAAAACATGAATAAACTCCATGTTGATGGATTTTTGGAGTCTTTGATTTTGATCAATTGACGCATGTGAGACTTTCCTCGAGATAATTGAAACTCCGTCCATAGGCCAGAGAGGAACGGATGACTAGCTTATTGGAAATTGTGCATGCTGATGTGCATAGTCCATTATGTGTAGCCATATGCGATGGATCTTTTTGCTTCATATGCTTTCTCCGAAAATTTGAGTGAATATATCTGTATATTTACTTAATAAGGAAGGAGTATGAAACATTTGAAAATTGTTCAAAGACTTTCAAGATGAAGTGGAAAATCAATGTAACAAGAAAATAAAGAGTTTATGATTCGATCATAAAGGAAGATATTTGAGTTACATGTTTAGCAAAAACACCTAAGACTTGAGGAATTGTTCCATGATTTGTGTTTCCCGATAAACCATAGGAGTATGGCATATTCGAGAGATAAAATCAAACCATGTTTGACATGGTAAGATCAAGGGTGTCATTTATAAAACTGCCATTATGTTTTAAGGATTGAAGCTTTAGAGACTACCACTTTTACACTGAAAAGAGCACCATCGTGATCCATTGAAATGACACGATATAAGTTATGGTTTGGGATAAAACCCAAATTGTCTTTTCTTAAATTTTGGTATGCTATGCATAAGTAAAATGTTTACAACCAAAGTCGGATAAGCACGTCTTTGTAGGTTATCCCAAAGAATTTGTTGGGAATTTCTCCATAACACCGAGGACAAAAGAGTTTGTTACTTGGAACGTCAAGTTTCTTGAGAAGGAATTTTTCGTGAAAAGTTAAGTGGGAGGACAATAGAACTTTGATAAGGTTGTTGAACCTTAGCTATATGTGCTAAGTAAGCGCGCGGAAAAGTGTCTCAGTGGCGGCCACAATGCTCATGGCTCTCGTGATTACAAAAGGTGTGATCTCGGAGATTAGAGTTCCTATAGAACCGTGTGGGTCCGTAAGAATCAAATAGTAAGATTTGATAAGCAAGTCGTTATTATTTTGACAATGATGAACCGACTACATGCAAAGAAGTGATGATGGGCCCTGACTCCATAAAATGACTAGAAGTCATAGAATCCGTGATAGTATCCATACACGAGAAAACAAGTTTCTGAACTTGGAAGACCCTCCGGAAAGGCGTGAAGCCTATCGGTCGTGTTTGGATCTATAAAGAAATAAGACATGGATGTTTAACATCTATGAAATAGTCGACATGTCGGAAATAAGTTTACGACAATGTTTAAGGAGTTGACTATGACAAGATTTGATCTTTCATAGCGATATATAGTCTTGACGGATTAATGTAGCAACCACTACATATAATTTGGTATATGGTAGTTGAATAAACAAAACAAGGTTCTTCTAATAGAACGGTAACCTAGGACATGTACATGACATGGTCCGAAGGGTTTTGTTAATTCAAAGGGTGCTAAAAGGGCATGTAAACTTCAATAGTTGAAGTAAGCATAGCGGAGTTGGAATCTTCACCATGATGAAACTGTTAAAGAGTTTAAATTCATGAGATGATGAAGATGCTTGCATTTGCAAGAAATTAAGTGGGGCTGAGACATATTTCTAATACATTATGTAGAGGACATATTGTTGATTGGAAATGATGTATCTTGTATTGACACAAGTTAAGAATTTCATTAAAATAAGATTTCGATGAAAGACTTGGGCAAACCCGGAATATTAGGCATCAATATCTATATGGATAGATTAAGGCGCTAATATGGTTGTGCGTACATACATATATGAGATATTGAAAGGGTTCAATATGGAAACAACAAGAAAGGTTCTTGCTGCATGGAAAGGATTGTATCAAAATTCAAGTGTTTCAACACTTGGTGAGTAAAATCACATGAAGATTTTGATCGATTATACCATGATATATATATATCCAGAATGTCCTATGCTCTAAATGTTATGAGCATATACCAAAATGATTCATAAGATGATCATTGGACAATAGTAAAGATATTCTTATGAGCTTTGGAAGAACTAAGAATATATAATGTATAAGTGACAAATAGTTAAAGGTAGTTCATTGTAAGGTGTTACATTGATACTAGTTTTGTCACAAGATACAAATTAAATTTATCTCAATTTAGACTATGGGTGGCACAATGTAATGGAAAGGATGTTCCATGATGGATTTGGATGAGTTCCAAAGTTGAGACATTGTGACGAATACTACAACAAAAGGCTAAGTATATGACTGCTATAGTAGCAGCAAAGGAGGGCATTTGTGTTAAGTAGTTTGTTATCAAACTAGGTGTGGTTCAAAGTGGGCTAATACTATGAAGATATATTGTGTGACAATAATATCGACATATTTTGAGCCGAACGAACTAAAGGTCTCACGAGAGGACCAAATTTATACAATGCCATCTCATTTGAGAACGAGTGATGCGTAGAGATGCAAAGACATGCAAATACACACGGACCTGAAACTGTCAGATCCGGAGATTATGTTAACCACTAGAATTAGCGTATATGCAACACCAGAAAGCCATAGGTGTTTAATACGCAAAGTTTTTCAAACTAGATTATTGACTCTAGTGCAAGTGGGAGACTGAAGGGAATATGCCCGAGAGGCAATAATAAAGTGGTTATTATCTTATTCCATGTTTATGATAAATGTTTATTTTACATGCTAGAATTGTATTGATCGGAAACATCAATATATGTGTGTTTAATAAACAAAAAGGGTTCCTAGTTATGCCTCTCTTATAGACTAGCTTGTTGATTAACAAGATGATCAAGGTTTCCTGATCATGGACATTGGATGTTGTTAATAACAAGGTCACACCATTGGTGGAATGATGTGATGAACATTCATCCGAAGTATAGCATTACGATCAAAGTCATTATGTTTATATTGCTATAACATCATACGAAGTAATCTTTATCCTTAGACCATGAGATCATGTTAATTGCTAACACCGGAAGAGTATCTTGATAACATCAAGCGTCACCGTAACAGGTGACTATAAAGGTGGGTTCGATTACGAAGGTGTTATGTTGAGGCTCATGGATCAAGAGTGGGATTTGTCCATCCCGATGACGGATAGATATACTCTAGGCCCTCTTGGTGATATCACATTGAAATAGCTTGCAAGCAAGTGATGTGATCACTAGAATGTTATATCACGGGAACAAGAAAAGCGTGCATGTCGGTAACGAGATCAAACTAGGTATGGAGATACCGATGATCGAATCTCGGACATGTAATATATCGTGGGACAAAGGGATTTAGTTACTAGCGTTAAAGGTTCTCACGATCACAGAAGTCATCGTTGAATGTGTAGGAGTCAAGATGGATCTCCGTGGTCCGCTGATTATTGATCGGAGAGGGGTCTCGATCATGTCTGCATTATTCGCGAACCGTAGGGTGACACACTTAAGGTATACCGACACCATTTGGAGCAAATATGTTTCAGATAAAGATTTAAGAAAGCGCTAGAATTATTTCAATAGACACCGAAACTGTTTCGGGTGAAATTGCTGAAATTGGTTCTGCATGTAATATTGAAATGTTGCAGGGGTTTTTATGTGAATGTTTGTTAATTAAAGTAATTAACAAAATTCTGAATAAAAATAATAAAAGAGTTTTATTAAATGAGAGAGCATTAAATTTGGAGAAATTTAATGCATTTAAAGTGGAGACTTTAAAAGAGAATGTGAAGGGGCATTTTAATGTGGAGGGGTTACCACCACATGAATGGAGGAGGTGAAGGGTCACCCCCTCCATGCGCCGTCCATGAAGGAGGGGCACCCCCCTCCTCCTATAAAAGTCCACCCCTCCTCACTTCTCACACACACCTTCTTGTGAAGGATCTCTCTCCCCGTCTAGTATTATTTCCCCATGGGCTCGGATTAGTGAGATACATGTTCCCGGTGGCTTTATCTGGAAAGGAGTTGTTGCTTATGCTGCTTTGCTGGAGCGAGGGACGGAGGTTGTCGGGGTACCGGACGTGTGTGCGATCACGGATGCACCGCTGCTTTGCGGTGCTGGACTTGGTGGTGCTGGAGCTGCATCTGATGGACGTGCGGGAGCCGGACCTGTTGGACTTCATCACGATCTTGAGATCGGCAAGTGTACGACTACATCAACCACGAGTTCCTACTCGTTAACAAAGCTCGTTGTCTACGAGGGTAAGTTCTTGTTGGATGTATGTCCACCTGTTGCTTTGTACCTAGTAGATAGATCTTGGCGTGTAGTTCACACCGTAGGAATTTTTTTGTTTTCTATGCTGCGGACCAAACAAGTTTACCAGAGGCATGAACCCACTATCGAGCATAAATACTAACTCTTGGAGTTGCTAGCATCTACTTGGACAAGATAGCTACTAACAACGGAAAGCATGCAAGATCACAAATAACAAAGACATGATAGAATCAATAATCAATCTGAAATAGCATCTCAATATCCATCGGATACCTGCAAACACAACATGCAGAATTACAAATAGATGATATTGATCATGAACGGAGCTCACAAGATCTAAACATGATAGCACAAAGGAGGAGAACCAGCCATTTAGCTACTACATGGACCAGTAGTCCAGAGATGAACTACTCACGCATCACACCGGAGGCTTGCATGATGATGAAGAAAGCCTCTAGGGTGAATTCCCCTCTCCGGCAGGGTGCCGGGAAGAGCTTCAGATCCCTCCCGATCTAGGGATGGAGATGACGGCGGCTACTGACTCTTCTATGGATTTTTGATCGGGTACTTAGGGTTTTCGTCCTGAGGGCAATATATAGGCGGAAGGAGAGGCCGAGGGTGGCTGCCGGACCACCACCAGCCTGAAGGCCGTGGCTGCTGCCAGGTGGTGTGGCCGGCCTCCAGCCCTTCTCCGTCTCGTATTCTGGCATCTGATGACTTATGAAAAAATAGGCACTTTGGCTTTGGTCCCGTCCAATTCCGAGAATATTCATTTTCTGACTTTCCTGGAACCAAAAACAGCAGAAAAGCAAATGGGCAATCGTGGCTCTTATTAATAGGTTAGTCCAAGAAATCATATGAAAAGTACTCCAAAGTGTGGACAAAACACAATAAAGTGGATAAAACCAAGCATGGAACATCAAAAATTATAGATACATTTGCAATGTATCAACATCCCCAAGCTTAACTCCTGCTCGTCCTCGAGTAGGTAAGTGATAAAAAGAAAGAATAATTTTTGAGGTGACATGCACCATCAAAGACTTGATCAAAGTATTTGTAAAACATTCAAAGTTGGGATCATAGTACTTCAATCATAACATGAAAGACAAAGTTCAAGCAATAAGACAAAGAAACTATGATGCAACATGAAAAGGCACAAACAAAAGATTCATGAATAACAATGCTTTGCAAGATGTTTTTTTGTTTCACATAAAGAAAACATAGCATAATAGTATTCAGCTTGTCCCTCATAGAGTAGCAAATATAAATGCATAGGACACCTTCAAAGTTCATAAGAGTGACTAGATACAAATAGTTTAAAACAAGCAATATCAAGTTATGCATCAATCAACTAGTCTTGGGACAATGCACATAGAACTAAGAATGGCCACTATGCTCTCAAAGTAGGTGCATAAAGGTAGAAGGTGGAGACTCAATATAATGGTGGAAGAAAGGCCTTTGTAAAAGGAAGTAGGGATTCAAGTCTCATAAAGAGCTTCCAAAAATCATGGTACTTAATAGCTTTCAACTCTCATTGCCCCTATCATAAGCATCTTGAAGTGATTAAGGATAAAGTGAACAAACTATGGTGTACATGTTTGACAAAGTATAAGTCAGAAATCTCATGTCCCTTGTATACGAGGGCCGCTCCTCATGCTACTCAAGTTTAGTCACCGGTAAGTTCCTGTCATTGTAAGTACATGTGTATCATTGAGAACCGCCAACGGAGTACCCCTTGCCCAATGATACGAAAGAATCCCCATATCAAAATGACAAGGCAAGCAGAGAACGAGCATCTCAGCATTCTTCTTATTTACCATGGGAATATGGTGCTTTTTTCTCTCTTTCCTCTTTTCATAGTATGTCTTTTTTTTCTTTTCTCTTTTTTTTCTCAATATAGGACTCTTTTTTTATAAGAAGAATGCTTCATAGACAGCTCATTATGGTTACGCTGCAGGATTCCACCATGTCAGCATGGATTAGACCAGCGGCTCAGGCGTTTCTCTAACACATATACATAACTCCATGGACTTACAAGCTCCCCTTTCATTTCACAATCATTTACATCCATATACAAAAGAGCATGATATCAACTAGGTACAAGTACCAAGTGCAATGTTGAAAGTGTTCCCCATGAAAGCATGGTTCTGCTAATTCCCAACAAATAAGTGCAAGCATATACAACATAGACGACACAATGGTTCAAGTTTATTAAGGGAAAGAAAAGTAAAGTGTGCCATCAAGTTCGCGAGAGCTTTAATCACTAGTTTTCTCATAACAAGTTTAATTCGGAAGGTAAACAAAAGCATGAATATACTTGGAATAGCATAAGCTAGTAGGTAGGTATGGTGGACTCTTTGGAATAACTTGGTTTAGGGAGTTGGATGCATGAGTGGAACTCATACTTGGTTGTGGAGGCTAGCAAAAGACTGGGAGCGACAAACTAAGAGAGCAATAATGGCCATAATCATGCAGAGCGGCAAAACATCATTGATCAAAGCATAGAGTGATACTACAAGTTGAAAACTAAAGGATCATAAAGGCTATGGTGACTTGAGATAGTCATAACATGGTGTGAGCATGTGCCAAGTCAACCCAAATAAAGCATCAAAGGAGAATACCACTATACCATGCTTTAATATGCTAAAACAACACATGATTCATCCAAGGCACATTAAGAAATATCAATTGTTTATAACAAGCCATGATACAGCAAAGAATACTAAGCATAAAGCCAAAACAATATCAAGCATGGCATGACAAAGCATAGGCCACAGTCAAAAACGAGCTCTTTTTACAACATAAGTATGAACTTTCCTACTCTTTTCCAAACCAAACCAAACTATTTACAAACCAATGTATGAAAGAGGGGGTCCAACCAATTTATTCAGAAAACTAAGAAAATAAAAGCAAACGAAAAAACCAAAACAAAAACAAAAAAGAAGACGCTCCAAGAACAACACAACTGTGCATGAGACAATAAAAATGAATCGTTTGGAACAAACCTGTAATATTTATTGATGAAGAAGGGGATGCCTTAGGCATCCCCAAAGATTTGACGCTTGTACTTCTTGGGTATTTCTTGGGGTGACACGCGTGGCATCCCCAAGCTTGAGCTTTAGTCCATCCTTCATCTCATTACTCATTCCTTCCATACACCTGAAATTTTTCCTTCATACAAAACTTCACACAATCTTTATTAGCAACATTAGTGCACTCAAGATAAATAAGTCTTAAGGTTCAGTTATAACACCAAATAAACTTCCATTAGAACACTAGCTACTGAAGCACTTCCCTCAAAAAGCTCAATTCCCCAAAAGAACTCAAAAAGGAACCAACAAGAAGCAAATGCAGAAAATGGCAGAAATCTGTCAAAACAGACCAGCAGGTAAAGACGAATTTTTTCAAAGACCTTCTGTTGCCCAAATAAAAAAGTGTTGAACTAACGAAAGTTAGATAATAACCTGGGGCATAAGCACAAAAATTCACGCCTCAAAAAGACGTTCAGAGATTTTACACGAATCTTTACGGTGAAGCACATAAATCTGTTTCGGGACAGCAACTTTCCCAATCATTACTTCTCTCTCATTAGAGGTTACTCTTGGCACAAAAAGCAAATAAAAAGGGTAAGAGCGGTTATTACTGAGGTAATAACTTCCAAGACTCATCTAAAACTTTTGGGTTATCTCCCAATAAGTATTTTTCTTTAACGCCTTTAAGTTAGGCATAAGAAGCAAGAAAGAATCAAGTGTTCTCAAATGAAGAAGCAATAAGATCAATACCAGAAATATTTTCAACAAGGCAAGGTATATCATCCAAATAAGTTCTAGAGGATCCTCTCTCAATGCTCTTAGGTCCACTATTCTCATCAAAAGGGTTTGCAGGAACAATCCAATCAAGATTCTTTTCTATGGCATCATGTATTGCTACTAGTTTAAAGGGTATTGGTATCTTAGGTTCCTCCCCATTAGGTTCGGTTTTTTTCATCTTTTGTCGTGTACCAACAACATCTACACATGATCCTAGCATATTGAAACGTTCAAAGACTTTCCTAGCTTCCTTGGCAACATCATAGAACTCCTTAAACAAAGTTTCTAGAATAAAATCCCTCTTTTCAGGGTCCTCAATTTCTTTAAGCTTAAGAAACATTACTTGCATTAAGGGGTTGAGGTTAACAAACCTAGCTTCTAACATATGAATTAAAGAAGCTGCAGCAATCTCATAGTTTGGAGCAAGTTCTGCAAGGGATCTATACTCAGTATCTTCATGTTTGCTAACATGATTAAAGAATTCTTTAATATTATCTTTCCCAATTATAGAACCACTACCAATTGAAAGGTCTTTCAGGGTGAATTTAGGGATCAACATGGTGAGCTAAGGAAGAGGTGACAACTAAAGGAGACTTAATTTTTGTGTGTTTTTGGTAAAGAAAGCAAACTAGTAAAACTATTTTTTTGTGTTTTTGATAAAGAAACAAGCAAACAAAGCAAAAATAAACTAAGCAAAACAACAATAACAAAGTAAAGAGATTGGTTATGAGGGACTCCCCTTGTGAAGATGTCCTTGACTCCCCGGCAACGGCGCCAGAAAAATGCTTGATGGCTCGGTGTTGATGTAGAGCTCGTTGGGAACCCCAAGAGGAAGGTATGATGAGCACCTCAGCAAGTTTCTCTCAGTTATGAAACCAAGGTTTAATCGAACCAGTAGGAGCAAGGAAACACCCCAAAGGTGTTGCTAGCTGAGCCTTGGCAGGGCGCAATACCGGTGCTAGTAGAAACGTGGAGACCTGCACAACACAACCACGGAACTCTGTCCCCAACTCGCGATGAGGTTGTCAATCTCACCGTGTTTTGCTGAAAACAAATGTTTAAACGTATGGAATGGAAAGAAGTAATAGTTTGCAGAAAGTAAACACAAAGAAGAAAACAATTTGTAGATTGTATGTAAAGAAAAGGACCGGGATCCATAGTTCACTAGAGGTGGCTCTCCTTAGATAGATAACATGCTGGGTGAACAAATTACAGCGGGGCAATCGACAAACATCGATAAAGCAATACATGCATATACTAATATTCTTGACTCCTTTGAGACTTGATTGGGCATTATAACATTATACATAGACCGCCATCCAAGTACATCTATGACTAATAATCCACCTTCAGGTTATCATCCGAACCCCCTCCAGTATTAAGTTGCAAGCAACAGATTATTGCTTTACGAACTGCGTGTAAAGTAAACAATACGATTGTTCTATGAACAAAGGATTGTTGTTTTCTCCCTAGTAGCAACAGCACATCTAGTACCTTAGAGATTTTTGTCACTTCCCCAGATTACCAGAGGCATGAACCCACTATCGAGCATAAATACTAACTCTTGGAGTTGCTAGCATCTACTTGGCCAAGATAGCTACTAACAACGGAAAGCATGCAAGATCACAAATAACAAAGACATGATAGAATCAATAATCAATCTGAAATAGCATCTCAATATCCATCGGATCCCCGCAAACACAACATGCAGATATACAAATAGATGATCTTGATCATGAACGGAGCTCACAAGATCTAAACATAATAGCACAAAGGAGGAGAACCAACCATCTAGCTACTACATGGACCCGTAGTCCAGAGATGAACTACTCACGCATCACACCGGAGGCTTACATGATGATGAAGAAGGCCTCCAGGGTGAATTCCCCTCGGCAGGTGCCGGAAGAGCTGATCCTCCCGATCTAGGGATGGAGATGATGGCGGCTCTGCACTCTTCTATGGATTTTGATCGGGCACTTAGGGTTTTCGTCCGAGGGCAATATATAGGCGAAGGAGAGGCCGAGGGTGCCGGGTCCGCCACCACCTCGGCACAGGCCAGTGCCCTAGCCGCTGCCAGGTGGTGTGGCCGGCCTCCAGCCCTTCTCCGTCTCGTATTTTGGCATCTGATGACTTACGAAAAAATAGGCACTTTGGCTTTTGTCCCGTCCAATTCCGATAATATTCATTTTCTGACTTTCCTGGAACCAAAAACAGCAGAAAACAGGCAGCTGGCACCGTGGCTCTTGTTAATAGGTTAGTCCAAGAAATCATATGAAAAGTACTCCAAAGTGTGGACAAAACACAAGAAAGTGGATAAAACCAAGCATGGAACATCAAAAATTATAGATACATTTGCAATGTATCAACATCCCCAAGCTTAACTCCTGCTCGTCCTCGAGTAGGTAAGTGATAAAAAGAAAGAATAATTTTTGGGGTGACATGCACCATCAAAGACTTGATCAAAGTATTTGTAAAACATTCAAAGTTGGGATCATAGTACTTCAATCATAACATGAAAGACAAAGTTCGAGCAATAAGACAAAGAAACTATGATGCAACATGAAAAGGCACAAACAAAAGATTCATGAATAACAATGCTTTGCAAGATGTTTGTTTGTTTCACATAAAGAAAACATAGCATAATAGTATTCAGCTTGTCCCTCATAGAGTAGCAAATATAAATGCATAGGACACCTTCAAAGTTCATAAGAGTGACTAGATACAAATAGTTTAAAACAAGCAATATCAAGTTATGCATCAATCAACTAGTCTTGGGACAATGCACATAGAACTAAGAATGACCACTATGCTCTCAAAGTAGGTGCATAAAGGTAGAAGGTGGAGACTCAATATAATGGTGGAAGAAAGGCCTTCATAGAAGGAAGTAGGGATTCAAGTCTCATAAAGAGCTTCCAAAAATTATAGTACTTATAGCTTTCAGCTCTCATTTCCCCTATCATAAGCATCTTGAAGTGATTAAGGTTAAATTGAACAAACTATGGTGTACATGCTTGACGAAGTATAAGTTAGAAATCTCATGTCCCTTGTATACGAGGGCCGCTCCTCATGCTACTCAAGTTTAGTCACCGGTAAGTTCTTGTCATCGTAAGTACATGTGTATCATAGAGAACCGCCAACTGGGTACCCCTTGCCCGATGATACGGAAGAATCCCCATATCAAAATGACAAGGCAAGCAGACAACGAGCATCTCAGCATTCTTCTTTTTTACCATGGGAATATGGTTCTTTTTTCTCTCTTTCCTCTTTTCATAATCTCTTTTTTTTCTCTTTTTTTTCTCAATATAGGACTCTTTTTTTATAAGAAGAATGCTTCATAGACAACTCATTATGGTTATGCTGCAGGTTTCCACCATGACAGCATGGATTAGACCAGCGGCCCAGGCGTTTCTCTAACACATATACATAACTCCATGGACTTACAAGCTCCCCTTTTATTTCACACCGACGACATCCATATACAAAAGAGCATGATATCAACTAGGTACAAGTACCAACTGCAATGTTGAAAGTGTTCCCCATGAAAGCATGGTTCTGCTAATTCCCAACAAATAAGTGCAAGCATATACAACATAGACGACACAATGGTTCAAGTTTATTAAGGGCAAGAAAAGTAAAGTGTGCCATCAAGTTCGTGAGAGCTTTAATCACTAGTTTTCTAGTTTAATTCGAAAGGTAAACAAAAGCATGAATATACTTGGAATAGCATAAGCTAGTAGGTAGGTATGGTGGACTCTTTGGAATAACTTGGTTTAGGGAGTTGGATGCATGAGTGGAAGTCATACTTGGTTGTGGAGGCTAGCAAAAGACTGGGAGCGACAAACTAAGAGAGAAATAATGGCCATAATCATGCAGAGAGACAAAACATCATTGATAAAAGCATAGAGTGATACTACAAGTTGAAAACTAAAGGATCATAAAGGCTATGGTGACTTGAGATAGTCATAACATGGTGTGAGCATGTGCCAAGTCAACCCAAATAAAGCATCAAAGGAGAATACCAGTATACTATGCTTTAATATGCTAAAACAACGCATGATTCATCCAAGGCACATTAAGAAATCTCAATTGTTTATAACAAGCCATGATACAACAAAGAATACTAAGCATAAAGCGAAAACAATATCAAGCATGGCATGACAAAGCATAGGCCACAGTCAAAAACGAGCTCTTTTTACAACATAAGTATGAACTTTCCTACTCTTTTCCAAACCAAACCAAACTATTTGCAAACCAATGTATGAAAGAGGGGGTCCAACCAATTTATTCAGAAAACTAAGCAAATAAAAGCAAACAAAAAAACCAAAACAAAAATGAAAAAGAAGACGCTCCAAGAACAACACAACTGTGCATGAAACAATAAAAATGAAGCGTTTGGAAGAAACCTGGAATTTTTATTGATGAAGAAGGGGATGCCTTGGGCATCCCCAAGATTTGACGCTTGTACTTCTTGGGTATTTCTCGGGGTGACACGCGTGGCATCCCCAAGCTTGAGCTTTAGTCCATCCTTCATCTCATTACTCATTCCTTCCATACACCTGAAATTTTTCCTTCATACAAAACTTCACACAATCTTTATTAGCAACATTAGTGCACTCAAGATAAATAAGTCTTAAGGTTCAGTTCTAACACCAAATAAACTTCCATTAGAACACTAGCTACTGAAGCACTTCCCTCAAAAATCTCAATTCCCCAAAAGAACTCAAAAAGGAACCAACAAGAAGCAAATGCAGAAAATGGCAGAAATCTGTCAAAACAGACCAGCAGGTAAAGACGAATTTTTTCGAAGACCTTCTGTTGCCTAAATCAAAAAGTGTTGAACTAACGAAAGTTAGATAACAACCTGGGGTAGAAGCACAAAAATTCACACCTCAAAAAGACGTTCAGAGATTTTACACGAATCTTTACGGTGAAGCACATAAATCTGTTTCGGGATAGCAACTTTCCCAATCATTACTTCTCTTTCATTAGAGGTTACTCTTGGCACAAAGAGCAAATAAAAAGGGTAAGAGCGGTTATTACTGAGGTAATAACTTCCAAGACTCATCTAAAACTTTTGGGTTATCTCCCAATAAGTACTTTTCTTTAATGCCTTTAAGTTAGGCATAAGAAGCAAGAAAGAATCAAGTGTTCTCAAATGAAGAAGCATTAAGATCAATACCAGAAATATTTTCAACAAGGCAAGGTATATCATCCAAATAAGTTCTAGAGGATCCTCTCTCAATGCTCTTAGGTTCACTATTCTCATCAAAAGGGTTTGCAGGAACAATCCAATCAAGATTCTTTTCTATGGCATCATGTATTGCTACTAGTTTAAAGGGTATTGGTATCTTAGGTTCCTCCCCATTAGGTTCGGTGTTGTTCATCTTTTCTCGTGTACCAACAACATCTACACATGAGCCTAGCATATTGAAACGTTCAAAGACTTTCCTAGCTTCCTTGGCAACATCATAGAACTCCTTAAACAAAGTTTCTAGAATAAAATCCCTCTTTTCAGGGTCCTCAATTTCTTTAAGCTTAAGAAACATTACTTGCATTAAGGGGTTGAGGTTAACAAACCTAGCTTCTAACATATGAATTGAAGAAGTTGCAGCAATCTCATAGTTTGGAGCAAGTTCTGCAAGGGATCTATCCTCAGTATCTTCATGTTTGCTAACATGATTAAAGAATTCTTTAATATTATCTTTCCCAATTATAGAACCACTACCAATTGAAAGGTATTTCAGGGTGAATTTAGGGATCAACATGGTGAGCTAAGGAAGAGGTGACAACTAAAGGAGACTTAATTTTTTTGTGTTTTTGGTAAAGAAAGCAAACTAGTAAAACTATTTTTTTGTGTTTTTGATAAAGAAACAAGCAAACAAAGAAAAAAGAAACTAAGAAAAACAAAAATAACAAAGTAAAGAGATTGGTTATGAGGGACTCCCCTTGTGAAGATGTCCTTGACTCCCCGACAACGGCGCCAGAAAAATGCTTGATGGCTCGGTGTTGATGTAGAGCTCGTTGGGAACCCCAAGAGGAAGGTATGATGAGCACATCAGCAAGTTTCCCTCAGTTATGAAACCAAGGTTTAATCGAACCAGTAGGAGCAAGGAAACACCCCAAAGGTGTTGCTAGCTGAGCCTTGGCAGGGCGCAATACCGGTGCTAGTAGCAACGTGGAGACCTGCACAACACAACCACGGAACTCTGTCCCCAACTTGCGATGAGGTTCTCGATCTCACCGTGTTTTGCTGAAAACAAAGGATTAAACGTATCGAATGGAAAGAAGTAATAGTTTGCAGAAAGTAAACACAAAGCAGAAAACAATTTGTAGATTGTATGTAAAGAAAAGGACCGGGATCCATAGTTCACTAGAGGTGGCTCTCCTTAGATAGATAACATGCTGGGTGAACAAATTACAGTGGGGCAAGTGACAAACATCGAGAAAGCAATACATGCATATACTAATCAGCTTGACTCCTTTGAGACTTGATTGGGCATTACAACATTATACATAGACCGCCATCCAACTACATCTATGACTAATAATCCACCTTCAGGTTATCATCCAACCCCTCCAAAGATTAAGTTGCAAGCAATAGATTATTGCTTTACGAACTGCGTGTAAAGTAAACAATACGATTGTTCTATGAACAAATGATTGTTGTTTTCTCCCTAGTAGCAACAACACATCTAGTACCTTAGAGATTTCTGTCACTTCCCCAGATTACCAGAGGCATGAACCCACTATCAAGCATAAATACTAACTCCTGGAGTTGCTAGCATCTACTTGGCCAAGATAGCTAATAACAACGGAAAGCATGCAAGATCACAAATAACAAAGACATGATAGAATCAATAATCAATCTGAAATAGCATCTCAATATCCATCGGATCCCCGCAAACACAACATGCAGAATTACAAATAGATGAACTTGATCATGAACGGAGCTCACAAGATCTAAACATGATAGCACAAAGGAGGAGAACCAGCCATCTAGCTACTACATGGACCCGTAGTCCAGAGATGAACTACTCACGCATCACACCGGAGGCTTGCATGATGATGAAGAAGGCCTCCAGGGTGAATTCCCTCCGGCGGTGCCGGAAGAGCTTGCATCCTCCGATCTAGGGATGGAGATGACGGTGGCTACAGACTCTTTCGTGGATTTTTGATCCGGTACTTAGGGTTTTCGTCCTGAGGGCAATATATAGGCGGAAGGAGAGGCCGAGGGGTCTGGGGTTGCACCACCCCGGCGCTGGCCATCCGCCACGCCTGTGTGGTGTGTGGCCGCCCACCCTCTCCGTCTCGTATTCTGGCATCTGATGACTTTCAGAAAAATAGGCACTTTGGCTTTTGTCCCGTCCAATTCCAAGAATATTCATTTTCTGACTTTCCTGGAACCAAAAACAGCAGAAAACAGGCAGCTGGCACTATGGCTCTTGTTAATAGGTTAGTCCAAGAAATCATATGAAAAGTACTCCAAAGTGTGGAAAAAACACAACAAAGTGGATAAAACCAAGCATGGAACATCAAAAATCATAGATACATTTGCAATGTATCATAGCTGCAAGCATTGCATGGCCGTGCTTCGACTCCTGCCATGTAGTCTGATGGAGGAGATGTGGTCCTCCAACCAGATTTTCGAGTCCTGTAGACCATAAAATTTTGGGTTCTCTGATGGTAGTTTGAACCCTTTAGGCATTTGCTTCTGCCTCATGTCCCTACTGAAGCACCTGGCGCCACAGAGTTCAGTCTCGTCCTCTTCTAAGTTAGTCGAATGAGCGTGTCTTACCCTTGATTTATCGATTTTGTGTTGCGTGAGGTCATCACGTGCATCGTAGTCGTGACCGTGCCGCCGTGAGCGGCGACGCCGGGATAGGTCGTGGCTATCGTCGCTAGATGAAGGCGAGGAGTAATGTTTTGCCAGAGCCTTGCTTTTCTTTGGTTCTGATGCAGGTTCTTTGTCGAGAGCTGCCTCGACTAGCCCCAAGCCCGCGATCATAGATCGGTGCATGGCAGCTCGTGGATCCCCAGCTGGCGGCTGGTTGTTGAGGCGGTACATGGTGGCCAGGTTACCGCGGGTTGCAGCGTCTTTGGGTGCATGTTGCCCCATGTATCCACCGTCATGGAGCCGAAGTCGAGGACTTTCGCGGCCTCCACGCGCTTCTCCTTGGTGAAGTGGTCCAGTCGAGATCTTCTCTTGTTGGCCAGGTACTCATTGCCTTTGGAGGAGGATCCTCCATGGGAGGAGAGCCCGGCTCGCCGAAGGCTTGATTCGTCTGCCACCTTTTTACGCGCTTCGATTTGCACGATTGCATGTAGCTGGCGTCTGTATTCCTCCTTCAGTAGCCAATGGTAGCCCATCAGCATGTCTTGCAGGGAATTGTGGGGCAGAGGATTGCCTCACAAAGCTTCTCGACAGCGGGCCCATTTGTTGTCGTTGAGATTGATCACCACACGTTCTCTCGTGTGCTCATTCACTATGGTAGGCGGTTCTCCTGCCGCTCCATTGTTGACGGGCGCACCGTTGCCACTGTTGGTGGGGACTCCATTGGCGTACTGCCGTTGGGTGGTCCAGTGTCGTTGGGCGGTCCAGTGCCAGATCCGAGGCCAATGTTTTCGCGATTTGCGTAGTGTCGCCTGCGTTGATGACTACGCACATGAAGTGATTGGGGAAGCTGTTGCTTCCGCAACTTTCAGATCCAGAGCCGTAGGATCCATCTTCAGTGGCCAGGTCACCCAGATCGGATCCGCGATTGCTGTCGCTGTCCGTGCTCCCAGCTGTTGTTGAGGTGTTGAACTCGCTGATGGTGCCGATTGGTGGTGGGAACCACGATGCTAGAGCAATCGCGGGTGCCGTCGGCTGGTCAGGCATGCGAAGCATGCCCATCTGACCAACCTAGAAGTGGAAGCTCCCAATCGCCAGACTGATTCCATCGCCCATGGACTCGAAAGCCGGGCGAGTGGCCGGCGTGTGGATGGTGAAGTCGAACGCGCCGAAGAGCTGGAGAATCTCTACTGTTGTGGAGTTGTAGATCACGGTTGATGGGGCCGAAGAAGTCGTGACATCAGCACTCCCAGTTCCCACAGACGGCGCCAATTGACGAGGGTTTAACTCGTCAATGCCCATTGTTATGGACTTGGGTTTTGGAGAAGGAGGAAGCGCTAGAGGCATCAGTCGGCTAGCAAACAAGCACACATGGACGCAAGTTTTACCTAGGTTCAGGCCTCATAGAGGTCCCTACACTTGCTTGTCTACTCTTGGAATTAACGAAGGAATCGAAGATTACAGGGGCGCGCAGATGCAATCTGGCAAGAGTTGTGGAAACTAGGGTTGCGTGTGTTCTCCTCGCCGCCCCCTCCTAGCATTTATATAGATAGGCTAGGTTTTGGGTGGCAGATCGAGTCGGTTACAGATTAGGGTTTTCCCTTTAAACTTTCTATCTTAAGCTTCATCTTGTCTTGCAAGCAATCGAGAGTCCATGGGCCACTCGAATTCTCCATTTGGGCCTTGGCAACGCTGTTGGCTTCTGCCGTATCCGGACCGTATATACCAAACTCGAGTACCTATAGGGTATACCCATGTCAGCAGCCGTGCGTTGGTTTGGAGTAGGGACGAGGAGGAGTACATAGGAAGGAAACCACTTTGGTCCTTGGCGGAACAAAAATTCAAAGTTTTCCGGTTTTCGAAATTTTCACTTGCTTCCCAAACATTAGGAGGGAAGGTTATCCAAAAGATCGGCCAAACATCAAGAGGGAAGGCAATTTTGAACATTTATCACATTGAATAAACGAAAAACAAAAAACAAAAGTTTTACTCATGATATCCTATCATGTCTTGTGCACCACGTGCCACGAAAACTGTAATCATGGGATTAGATAAGTTTTGGAAAAATAGCTTCACAATATTGTCCTACAATGTGTATGGATACTATCGGGTTTATTTCATCCCGAACGACCAAGGTCATCAAGGTGCATCTTGGCATAGTAAGAATTGCTGCATGTGGGAGTTTCCAACAATTAGGAAAAAAAGAATTTCAATTTTCCCAGTGAGGACGGTGGTGTTTTTTGTGAAGAAAGTCCAAATAATATGGTTTAGAATGCCACAAGCCACTGGTTTCACACATACTATAGTTTATCATGGTTCCTATCTAACTTCGGCTAAAAGTTTACATATTACGATGGGTCGTGACACGCGGTACTAGTACACATACTACTACATAGTAGATTTTCTCTCTCCTTTGCCCCCCTCTCACCATCCATCCAATATCCTCTCCATTTCTCCTTGCTTCCCGTGTAAGCTTTCACGCAATGATTATACTTCTAGTCTGAGATGTAGCGGTGCAGAAAAAGATGAGGCCCACTGTAACACCCTCGGATCGGCCCTATGCAAGTTTTAGTGCTTCCCGCCAAACCCACATAGAAACGATTCAAGGACGCCCACCAGGCACTTGCGTGCGGGTGGAAAACAAAGTAATACCATTAAACATTAGTCCATGATGGAACCCACAGAACATATATATACAACAACGACTCCATGAGTCAAGAATACAGATATACTATACAAAGATCCAAATCACCTTGAAAACGATAGAGCGTCCGGCTACAGACAAGATGCAAATGGGGCTAAGAGCCCTGAAGAATAACCAATGGCATCCATAACCCTGCCCAGGCCAAGCCGGAAGGGTAACCCTGCTAACAACGTCGAACTCGTACCTGCTAAACAAAAGGGGTGCCGACAAAGGGCGAAGGGAAAAAGAGGAGCGTCAGTACTAAGGCCAGTACACGGCGAGGCTAGAATTCGGTGGCTCACGCCTACATAGGTATGGTGGACTGTAGCGGCAGCGCAGCATGCACTAAACAACCTATAGAGACTCGATTAACAGTCGGCTATTAGAGAGAGATAAGAAAGACATATTCGGTACCAACCTTATACTAACACCAATCATACCCATCCTGGTATTCTCCCTCGAGACCAAATGAGGAAGTCAAACCAAGGAACTCACACAATTGGCAGTTTTATTCATTCCATTGTAGTTGCAGCACTTACTAATCAGATATAGATAGCATGAGTCATCCTGAAGCATAAGTAGTGGACAGTTTTAATTACCATTCCGTTGTAGTTGGAACATTTACTAGTCAGATATAATTGTCCTGAGGAATCCCAAAACCTAACAGTTGTTGGCACTTCTATTCCATTCCATTGGAGTTACAATACTTACTAGGAAGGTACAGCATGTCACAAAACAACCCCAGATCCACCAGTTGTTGGCATTTTAATATCCATTCCGTGATAGTTGAATCTGATTACTAGTCATATATTAAGACAAGTTTATATCACTACTTTAGTTATGCTTGTCTATGACCGAGATACTGTGCTCCAAGTCGTCCATAACCGCGGACACGGCTTTCAGAAAGATTTACCCTGCAGGGGTGCGCAAATAGCAACACACACACGATCAACCTCGGAAAAACCAAATCAAAACCCAACGAGGCTTTCACGACAAAGCAATCACAGGATTCATAAAATATTTCAGGGGGCCACCCCACTAAGCTACCCGCAATGAAGTTGGCCAGCTCGGGAATGGACCCAGGGTTTGCGAGAATGACTGGGAACCCGAAAGTGTGACTGGGCTTGTTGATACTGCGAAATCATGCCGTGATCCAAAACAGTACAGGTGCTCCACGCACAATCGTAAATAAAGCAGTAAAGCATGGCATAAGTACAAGATAGTAATAAAGCCCCAAACTAGTTTGTGGCCCCAAGAAATAAGAAATGAATCAAGCTCTGGCTAAGGGGGATTCATAGAGTCTCCCGTGTGTGGATAGTGCGAATAGTCAAGGAACAGGTATCAAGTACTCGGGGCCTACGGGACACATGTGGACATGAAAAACCAAATAGCATATATTGTCCACCGGTGCCTCTTTTATTTGTTGTACCAGCAATTTAATAGTTGTATTTAAAGTCATGATCCTCTCCACCATTAAGCATGTGCCAACCTTCCAACAACGGTGGGACAACAACAACGCACAACAACACGTGAGCAAGCAACTATGACTCGCAAGGCCGACTGTCTATGAAACAATAGGCAATAGGATGTGTCCAAGGCAATATAGAGGTTGTAGGGAATATAAATGGTACACGAAAACTAAAGCATCGCAACGCGGATAGCAATAGATCAACAGGAGGAAATAAAGACACTAAATGCAAAATAGGTAGAAAGGGGGAGAATGCTCGCCTGGGAAACACTGCCGACGGATCATATCCGGAGAACTTGTCGATACTCGCATCAACTCATTGGCCTAATCCGCGAAGAAGCAACACTAGAAGAAACACCGGATGCAATATTTAATACTACGGCAGAAGATCCGACATGCTTATGATATGATGCATGGCATGGCACAGATGCGGTGCAACTAGTCAAAATTAAGCGGAACCGGGGTCCCGACAATTAATTAATATGTTCGAGTTATTTAGATATCCCGCAATTTAAATGTTGAGTTAGCAAGGCAAAGCATGGCATCTGTTTGCTACACCAATTTAAATGGAGCCGATATAAGACTAGAATAGCCCGCATATAGACTCCATATTTATTTATAAGGTGAATCGGCGTAATACCCCCAATCCACAAAATATGTATGTGACATGAATAATTAAATATGCAACAAGTATATATATCATATTATAAAAATAGGGGTCTTGGATAGGGGTCACACATGAGGGTTCGGAGATCTTGGGTTCCAGGGTCGGGGTCTGGTCTCAGGGTCCGGATCTGGGGTTCGGTTCGACGGGATCAGTCTTCGGAGGTCGTTGTCGGACTTGGTTTGGCGTCGGTGACTCATCAGACTCGCCCCGGTCGGTGTCGATCTTGTCGTCACGACGATCTTGTCGGGTCCGCGTATCGGGTCGGTCTTGGCGTTCGGGAAGAAGAACTTGGCATTCCGGTGGCGATCTTGGCGGTCTTCGGATCCGGGTCTTGCATCCGGGAAGGAGTACTTGTCGCATTTGTGGTCTTCGGGTTCGGTCTTCGGATTCATGTCGGCGCGCTCGAGGTCTCGGTCATCGCATTCGGGAAGAAGAACTCGTCGGATCTCCAGATCCATGTCGACGCACCGGGGTTCTCGGGGCCTTCGGGTGTAGGAAGGAGATCTTGACATCTGTGGTTGGTGGCGTACTTGTGCGGTGTCGGTGGTATTCGGCGGCACGGGGTCGGGGTCGAACTTGTCGAGAGGGTTTTGAACAAAAAGGGGGTAGCCTTGGCAGCGACGTGCACAACAGAAGTGAATTGGGCTGCCGACGAGAGGGACCTGCAAAGCGACCTGTCAGCATCACAACTGATGGCTTCCTGCATTTGAACAGGAAAACCCGGGCAACGAACAACGCGTCCTGGAGGTAGGCAGAGAACACTCAAGTGGAGGCCCTCCTGGCGATGGGCGAGGAAGGCGGCTACCTTGTGCCTGCTAGGTGGCAGCCAGTAGTGGGGCTCGCAGGCCGGGGGTGAGGCGCACGGAAGGGCGAGGTCAACGAGCTTGGGGTCGCGTCCGGGCTCGATGATGGAAGCTCGAGGCGCGGGGCCGGGTGTGGCCGAGGCGAGGATGGACGAGGCCGCCGGTAGCAGGTGCTTGCAGGGAGGCGCATAAAGGAGATGGGCCAGGGCGGCGGCCGGAGCCAGAGGGGCGGGACCACGGTCAGAGAGGCGGTGGAGCCAAGACCGCGGACGAGCTCATGAGCGGCGGAAGCCTGGCGCGCTACAGATAGGAGAGAGGCGCCCGGTGAGGAAACAAAGGCCAACGAGGCTTGCTGCGGTGAGGTGGAGGCTGGCAGATGTCGAGGTGGAGGGACTCGGCAGCGCACATAGAGGCAACGGGGAGGGAAGCTGGCATCCCTGGCGGTGGTGGGATCGAAAAGAGGAGCAGGGGCAAGAGGATAGAGCGGGTGGATGAGGTGTGCACGGTTGGTGGTTGCCGATCTAGGAAGGAGACAGAGTCTCGGGGAGACGATGAGGCCGACAGGAATGCGTCGGTGGGTTGGGGCCCACGTGGGCAGCCAGGGGTGGGGCACGGGGTCACGCTGGCGGGTGTGGGCGGGAAAAAAGGGCAGGTGACGGTGGTTTGCGTGCCCAGGTGGGGCTGGGGAATCCCGAGGTGGGCGGGGCCGGCTCTCCCGGTGGGACCCAGGGGAAAAAAGGAGGGAGGCAGGGCTGGCTGGGTGGAAGGCTGAAGGTGGGGCCCTAGCTACATGAGGCTGCCGGCGGCGGCTGGGTTGTCTGGGTGGGTATGGGGATTAGGTAGATTTTTAGTCTAGGGTTTGGGGTGGTTCGATCGGGGTTGTAGGCTGCTATCTGTTGGGCTTTGGGCCTGGCGGCTTGCGGCCTCCCCTAGAAAAATATTTATTTTAGTTATTTTATTTTTAGAAAGGATTTTATAAATAGTTTTTAGATAAATCAAAGATCCAAAAAAGACCGGGGTTTTGATTTGAATAAAGACGGGGGATATTTTAGAAAACAAAACTAGGCTTTTAGAAAATAGTTTTAGACAAAACATATGCATAATGATGATGATGCTCAAATGCAATATGGCATGATGACATGAGCATGTGGCATGATGATGCAATACACGAAAACACAGCGATTTTCTGGTAGTGGTTTTAGCGGGATGCCACAATTCGACACCACTAACAAGGGATCTTGCCCTCGAGATCCGCCTCGTGGTACGGGGAAGAAGGATGATGGTCGGACTATTCTCACTTCGTGTAGATCCTCGCAACACCACTAACAAGAGGTCGTTGTCCATGATCATCGAGAGAACACTCTGGGGGAACAAGGACGAAGATAGAGGCCTCAGAAGATAAAGCCACCTCTAACTTCCGGGGACGAAGTAAAATTGCTGGATCCACCGATTCAATATACAAAAGCGAATGATAAGAGTAGTCGGATGGTGATCAGTCCATCGCGCACCTAGAGCATTACTTTGTACATGAATAGGAGAATTATGCAACCAACTCTCAGAATCAGACTGAAGATCTCGACAAGTGAGGTTTGGGAACAAAAGAGTGATGCAGACTCTACATCGGATCTGGCGTAGCTGATGTCGTCGCGTCAGAAAACACCGGAAGGCACAAACAAGGAACAAAGAATGGTACCACAGATAAAGGATTACTCGGATAGCACGAAGACCGGATGTAGAAACATCGTTACCAAAAGAGGAAGCGGAACCCTGAAGGTACGACAGGAACCCAACCACGAGAAATCCTAGACTCGAAGTAAAGATAAGAGTAGATTCCAAACACGCGAAGGAAAGAGGAGAATATCACATGGGTAAGAAGTAAAGGCAGACCTAATTAGATCTATCCAACCGAATTTGCAAAATAGTTTTGACACTCTACTTCGGCCGTTAGCTAGGTTATCCTACAGGCTAGACCAGTGGGGTATCACAACTGCCGAGCTCTGATACCACTCTGTAACACCCTCGGATCGGCCCTATGCAAGTTTTAGCGCTTCCCGCCAAACCCGCATAGAAACGATTCAAGGACGCCCACCAGGCACTTGCGTGCGGGTGGAAAACAAAGTAATACCATTACACAGTAGTGCACGATGGAACCCACAGAACATATATATACAACAACGACTCCATGAGTCAAGAATACAGATATACTATACAAAGATCCAAATCACCTTGAAAACGATAGAGCTCCGGCTACGGACAAGATGCAAATGTGGCTAAGAGCCCTGAAGAATAACCAATGGGACCATAACCCTACCCAGGCCAAGCCGGAAGGGTAACCCTGCTAACAACGTCGAACTCGTACCTGCTAAACAAAAGGGGTGCCGACAAAGGGCGAAGGGAAAAACAGGAGCGTCAGTACTGAGGCCAGTACACGGCGAGGCTAGAATTCGACGGCTCCCGCCTACATAGGTATGGTGGACTGTAGCGGCAGCGCAACATGCACTAAACAACCTATAGAGACTCGATTAACGGTCGGCTATTAGAGAGAGATAAGAAAGACCTATTCGGTACCAACCTTATACTAACACCAATCATACCCATCCTGGTATTCCCCCTCGAGACCAAACAAGGAAGTCAAACCAAGGAACTCACACAGTTGGCAGTTTTATTCATTCCATTATAGTTGCAGCACTTACTAATCAGATATAGATAGCATGAGTCATCCTGAAGCATAAGTAGTGGGCAGTTTTAATTACCATTCCGTTGTAGTTGGAAAATTTACTAGTCAGATATAATTGTCGTGAGGAATCCCAAAACCTAACAGTTGTTGGCACTTTTATTTCATTCCATTGGAGTTGCAATACTTACTAGGCAGGTACAGCATGTCACAAAACAACCCCAGATCCACCAGTTGTCGGCATTTTAATATCTATTCCGTGATAGTTGAATCTGATTACTAGTCATATATTAAGACAAATTTATAGCACTACTTTAGTTATGCTTGTCTATGATCGAGATACTGTGCTCCAAGTCGTCCATAACCGCGGACACGGCTTTCAGAAAGATTTACCCTGCAGGGGTGCACAAATAGCAACACACACACGATCAAGCTCGAAAAAACCAAATCAAAACCCAACGAGGCTTTCATGACAGAGCAATCACAGGACTCATAAAATATTTCAGGGGGCCACCCCACTAAGCTACCCGCAACAAAGTTGGTCGGCTCCGGAACGGACCCAGGGTTTGCGAGAACGGCTGTAAACGACTGGGAACCCGAAAGTGTGACTGGGCTTGTCGATACCGCGAAATCGCACCGCGATCCAAAACAGTACAGGTGCTCCACGCACAATCATAAATAAAGAAGTAAAGCATGGCATAAGTACAGGATAGTAATAAAGCGCCAAACTAGTTTGTGGCCCCAAGAAATAAGAAATGAATCAAGCTCTGGCTAAGGGGGATTCATAGAGTCTCCCGTATGTGGATAGTGCGAATAGTCAAGGAACAGGTATCAAGTACTCGGGGCCTACGGGACACAGGTGGACATGAAAAACCAAATAGCATATATTGTCCACCGGTGCCTCTTTTATTAGTTGTACCAGGAATTTAATAGTCGTATTTAAAGTCATGATCCTCTCCACCATTAAGCATCTCCACCATTAAGGATGTGCCAACCTTCCAACAACGGTGGGACAACAACAACGCACAGCAGCACCTGAGCAAGCAACTACGACTCGCAAGGCCGACTGTCTATCAAACAACAGGCAATAGGATGTGTCCAAGGCAATATAGAGGCTGTAGGGAATATAAATGGTACACGAAAACTAAAGCATCACAACACGGATAGCAATAGATCAACAGGAGGAAATAAAGACTATAAATGCAAAATAGGTAGAAAGGGGGAGAATGCTCGCCTAGGAAACACTGCCGACGGATCATATCCGGAGAACTTGTCGATACTCGCATCAACTCATCGGCCTAATCCGCGAAGAAGCAACACTAGAAGAAACACCGGATGCAATATTTAATACTACGGGAGAAGATCCGGCATGCTTATGATATGATGCATGGCATGGCACAAATGCGGTGCAACTAGTCAAAATTAAGCGGAACCGGGGTCCCGGCAATTAATTAATATGTTCGAGTTATTTAGATAATCCGCAATTTAAATGTTGAGTTAGCAAGGCAAAGCATGGCATCTGTTCGCTACACCAATTTAAATGGAGCCGATATAAGACTAGAATAGCCCGCATATAGACTCCATATTTAATTATAAGGTGAATCGGCGTAATACCCCCAACCCACAAAATATGTATGTGACATGAACAATTAAATATGCAACAAGTATATATATCATATTATAAAAATAGGGGTCTTGGATAGGGGTCACACATGAGGGTTCGGAGATCTTGGGTTCCGGGGTCCGGGGTCTGGTCTCAGGGTCCGGATCTAGGGTTCGGTTCGACGGGATCGGTCTTCGAAGGTCGTTGCCGGACTTGGTTTGGCGTCGGTGACTCATCGGACTCGCCCCGATCGGTGTCGATCTTGTCGTCACGACGATTTTGTCGGGTCCGCGTATCGGGTCGGTCTTGGCGTTCGGGAAGAAGAACTTGGCGTTCCGGTGGCGATCTTGGCGGTCTTCGGATCCGGGTATCGCATCCGGGAAGGAGTACTTATCGCATCTGTGGTCTTCGGGTTCGGTCTTCGGATCCGTGTCGGCGCGCTCGAGGTCTCGGTCATCGCATTTGGGAAGAAGAACTCGTCGGATCTCCGGATCCATGTCGGCGCACCGGGGTTCTCGGTGCCTTTGGGTGCGGGAAGGATATCTTGACATCTGTGGTCGGTGGCGTACTTGTGCGGTGTCGGTGGTCTTCGGCGGCACGAGGTCGGGGTCGAACTTGTCGAGAGGGTTTTGAACAAAAAGGGGGTAGCCTTGGCAGCGACGTGCACAACAGAAGTGAATTGGACTGCCGACGAGAGGGACCTGGAGAGCGACCTGTCAGCATCACAACTGATGGCTTACTGCATCTGAACAGGAAAACCCGGGCAACGAACAACACGTCCCGGAGGTAGGTAGAGAACACTCAAGTGGAGGCCCTCCTGGCGACGGGTGAGGAAGGCGGCTACCCTGTGCCTGCTAGGTGGCGGCCGACGGCGGGGTTCGCAGGCCAGGGGTGAGGCGCACGGGACGATGAGGGTTGACGAGCTCTGGGTCGCATCCGGGCTCGATGATGGAAGCTCGAGGCGCGGGGCCGGGTGTGGCTGAGGCGAGGATGGACGAGGCCGCCGGTAGCAGGTGCTTGCAGGGAGGCGCATAGAGGAGATGGGCTGGGACGGCGGCTGGAGCCGGAGGGGCGGCACCACGATCAGAGAGGCGGTGGAGCCGAGACCGCGGACGAGCTCATGAGCGGCGGCAGCCTTGCGCGCTGCAGATAGGAAAGAGGCGCACGGCGAGGAAACAGAGGCCAGCAAGGCTTGCTGCGGTGAGGTGGAGGCTAGCAGATGTCGAGGTGGAGGGACTCGGCGGTGCACAGAGAGGCGACGGGGAGGGAAGCTGGCATCCCTGGCGGTGGCGGGATCGAAGAGAGGAGCAGGGGCGAGAGGATGGAGCGGGTGGATGCGGTGTGCGCGGTTGGTGGCTGCCGAGCTGGGAAGGAGACGGAGTCTCGGGGAGAGGATGAGGCCGACAGAAACGCGTCGGTGGGTTGGGGCCCGCGCGGGTAGCTAGGGGTGGGGCATGGGGTCGTGCTAGAGGGTGTGGGCGGGAAAAAAGGGCAGGTGGCGGTGGTTTGTGCGCCTAGGTGGGGCTGGGGAATCCCGAGGTGGCCAGGGACGGCTATCCCGATGGGATCCAGGGGAAAAAAGGAGGGAGGCAGGGCTGGCTGGGTGGAAGGCTGGCGCGGGTGGGGCCATGATGACGCCCTGGTGCACACAAGGCAAGGCATGTGAGGTCCGGGCGGCTGGGTAGTCTGGGTGGGTATGGGGATTAGGTAGATTTTTAGTCTAGGGTTTGGGGTGGTTCGATCGGGGTTGTAGGCTGCTAGCTGCTAGGCTTTGGGCCTGGCGGCTTGCGGCCTCCCCTAGAAAAATATTTATTTTAGTTATTTTATTTTTACAAAGGATTTTATAAATAGCTTTTATATAAATCAAAGATCCGAAAAACACCGGGGTTTTGATTTGAATAAAGATGGGGGATATTTTAGAAAACAAAACTAGGTTTTTAGAAAATAGTTTTAGACAAAACAAATGCATAATGATGACGATGCTCAAATGCAATGTGGCATGATGACATGAGCATGCGGCATGATGATGCAATGCACAAAAACACAGCGATTTTCTGGTAGTAGTTTTAGCGGGATGCCACACCCACACCATACCACCATCAATCAAGTTCGGTGACGCAACTTTGTGAAGAGTATACGTACACTGGTAGTACTGTAGCTAGATAAGTATGTACTACTATAGACACTTAATTTTTACCAGAGGAAGTAAGAGACACCGAGTAATTCAGCACGATCAGCATGATTCTCTTCATTTTTGGATAAAGCGGGGAGCCTCCTGAATTCTCTGGGCCGAGAAAAATCATGAACCGACAAGTCTGGTATAATCCTTTTTTTGTTGACGGGACGAGTCCGGTGCAATCTATTTATGATATTTTGAAATAGTTTCAGGGTATTAACACAAGCACGACTATAAATAGACATTATAAATTGCAACAGTACGCACCCCTACTTTCACCCAAAACACCCAACCCGCCGTTGCTTAGAACTCGATCTCTCTCTATTTCTTTCCAAAACGTCGTCTGACAACTCTCTCCAAAACACGTCGATTGACCTGACAAATGGGAATGGCCCCGAAACTCCACTGAAGCCTGACTCAATGGATGTGCCATAGCTGCCGCCATTTCGACTCCTCTGATGATCAAGATAGCCACTGGCAATGCTTTTTCGAATGGACACCACCACCAATGCCGAGCGACTCTGATAAGATGGAAGATAAGATTGAGGAAGAGGATGAGTCTGAGGTCGACCTTGAGGAGGAGGCCGAAGACGATGACAGGGAGGAGGCCGAGGACGATGATGGGGAGGAGGCTGAGGACGACGACGAGGAGGTCTCTTCCCGCCCCTCACCGAAGAAGCGTGCCCGACTGCAAAATTAAATGGCGTCCAAAGAAGAGGCAGGCAGTGTACTATATATCGTAATTAAGTACGTGCGGTTAATTTGGCTTAGAGTGCACTCACTGTATTCTATCAAAATATAGATAATGTCCACTGCATGTTAGTACTATATGAAAATACTTATTTCAATGTGTGTCATGATACATGGTTTTTTTTGCGGGAGGGGGGTGGGGTGGTAATGATACATAGTTGAAACTTAAATGGTGTCCTCTTATATTTGTGCTTGTTTGGACGAAAACTAAAAACATGGATTTGGACAACTTTCGAAAACCTTGCTACACAATATGGTCATAACCATGTATGAACATTGTTCACATTTTAAGCCAAGTTACCAATGTCAAGGTCATATCTGCATCACTCGTCCCATTTATTGGGATAAATTAAAGAAAAGTAAAGAAAACAATAAAAAATGTTAAGCACTTATGTATGGTGTCCTCTTTCGTATATGATAAACGTGAATTTTGACAAGGTTTAAAAACACTTCTTCACAATATGACCAGCGATGTCTAACATACTCCATCTCAAAATAGATGTCTCAGAATTGTTTAAATTGTTGGAGATATGCCCAAGAGGTAATAATAAAAGTGGTTATTATTATATCTTTGTGTTTATGATGAATGTTTACATCCCATGCTATAATTGTATTATAAGGAAACACTGATACATGTGTGTTTTGTAAACATAAAAGAGTCCCTAGTAAGCCTCTTGTGGAACTAGCTTGTTGATTAAATGATGATCATGGTTTCCTGATCATGGGCATTGGATGTCATTAATAACAAGGTTATATCATTAGGCGAATGATGTGATGGACACACACCCATAGTAAGCGTAGCATAAGATCAAGTCATTAAGTTCGTATTGTTGTAAGCTTTCAAATGCATAGTAACCTAATCCTTCGACCATGAGGTTATGTTAATCACCATCACCGCATGGGTACTTTGATGACATCAAACACCGCTTCGTAACTGGGTGGTTATAAAGGTGTCATTGGGTATTCTAAAAGTATGTGTTGAAGCACATGGACCAAGATTGGGATTTGTCCATCCATATGACGGATAGATATGCTCTGGGCCCTCTCGGTGGAATGTCATCTAGTTAGCTTGCAAGCATGTGACTAGGTCACAAGGGATGACATAACATGGAACGAGTAAAGATTACTTATCAGTAACAAGGTAGAACTAGGTATGGAGATACCGACGATCAAACCTCGGATAAGTAGAATATCGCGTGACAAAGGGAATTGGTTTCGTATGTTAATGGTTCTATCGATCACGAAGTCATCGTTGAATATGTGGGAGCCATTATGGATCTCCAGATCCCGCTGATGGTTATTGATCGGAGAGGTGTTTTCATCATGTCTGCATATTCACGAACCGTAGGGTGACACACTTAAGGTTCGAAGTTGTTTTAAGTAGATATGGAATATGCGTTGGAGACTGAATGTTGTTCGGAGTCTCGGATTGGATCCGGGACTTCACGAGGAGATCCGGAATTGTCCGGAGAATAAGATTTATATATTGGGATCATTTTCTAAGTTTGGAAATGTTCCGGAGTGTTTGTATGGAGATTCTAGAAGGTTTCGGAATGTTCTAGAAGGTTCTAGAAGATTTCTTGGAGTTTGCTTGAAAACCAAGAAAGGATCAAGGAGTCTTTGTGGGGCAAGACACGGATTCATGGGGGAGGAGGATTCCTTCCCCCCTCCCAATCCGCCGGCCAAGGAGGGAGGGGAGTCCTACTAGGACTCCCCCTCCCATGGCGCCTCCCTCCTTTAAATAGAGGGGAGGGGGCGCCACCCCCTAGACCTCTCCCATAACAAGCCCTAGCCGCCGCCTCTCTCCTCCTCCTTCCCTCTGCTCAGGCTTAGGTGAAGCCCTGCATAATTCTCTACTCCACCACCACCACCACACCGTCATGCTGCTGGGATTCCGTGGAGAAGATCTACTACCTCCGCTGCTTGCTGGAACGGGGAGAGGAAGGTCTGCTTCGACTCTGCACATGTGACCGACTGCGGAAGCGCTGCCGGAACATGGCGCCGGAAGGATCGTCCACACGATCTTGAGATCGGCAAGTGATCGACTACATCAACCCTAAGATCTAATCTCGTAACGCTTTCAGATCTAGGAGGGTTAGTACAGATCTATCTCGTTGCACATGTCTAATAGATTAGATCTTGGCTTTTATCTAGATTAGATCTGGGTTTTGTTCGTTCTTGCGGTAGAAATTTTTTGTTTTCCATGCTACGAACCCATCAGTGGTATCAGAGCCTTGTCTATGCGTAGATCTGTTGCACGAGTAGAACACAATGGTTTTGTGGGCATTGGTGCTCGTGCCGTCTTTTTCTTTGTGTACTTTGCATCTTGTGGTATGGTGGGATGAAGCGGCTCGGGCTAACCTTACATGTCATCGCACATGAGACTTGCTCCACGCTTGACGTGTAACTTGCTTTGCACAAGTGGCTTTGCGGGTGTCTGTCTCTCCCATCATAGTATAGATCCAATCTACACTTTGCACTCGATAGCACTTGTATCAATGTTGTGGTTCAGTTTCGTAGGTAAGATCCGTTCTTATTCGAAAGCCCCAAACCACGTAAAACATGCAAAGAAAATTAGAGGCGTCTAACTTGTTTTTGCAGGGGTTTTGTGATGTGATATGGCCATCATGTGATTGTGATTATATTTGATGTATGCAATGATCCTTATTGTAATATGGCAACCGGCAGGAGCCTAATGGTTGTCTTTAATTCTGTTAAGACCTGCGTGTCTATTCATCTTGTAATAGCTTTATTCCAAGTAGTTGTAATAGTTGCTGGTGATGATGGACAACCATGAAGCGGCGCCACTGACCTTGACGCAATGCTGGTGATGATGGAGATCATGTCCGTGCTTTGGAGATGGAGATCAAAGGCATAAGAGAAAGGGCCATATCATATCACACTAATTATGAATTGCCTGTGATGTTAATCCTTTATGCATCTTGTATTGCTTAGATCGCGACGGTAGCATTATAAGATGATCCCTCTCACTAAATTTCAAGTAATAAAGTGTTCATCCTTAGTTGGCACTGATGCTAAGACTCATCGTCTCGAAGCATCTCGTGATGATCGGATGTGATAGATTCTACGTGTGCATACAACGGGTGCAGGCCAGATTTGCACATGCGGAAACTAAGGTTAATCTTGACGAGCCTAGCATGTATAGACATGGTCTCGGAACACGGAATACCGAAAGGTAGAGCATGAATCATATAAGTGATATGATGAACATGAAGATTGTTCGCCGATGAAACTACATCTTCTCTTGTGAAGATCGGACTTGGTGTAGTGGACTTGGTTTGTGTAATCACTAAGACAATGTGAGGGATGTTGTTTTGAGTGGGAGTTCACCTAGTTAATTTAAGAATTAAAGTAGAACTCAACTTATCATAAACTTAGTCTAAACTACTTGCAAATTTGTTGTAGATTATGGCGAACCTCTCCATCAATTTCAATGTGTTCCTAGAGAAAGAAAAGCTTAAGAACAATGGAAGCAATTTCACGGACTGGCTCCGTGGTCTGAAGATTGTCCTCAGGGCTGGTCAGATGACCTATGTGCTCGAAGCACCGCTAGGTGACCCACCTGCAGATGATGCCACCGATGACGTAAAGAATGTTTACGCCACTCGGAAAAATCATTGCTCCACAGTTTAGTGTGCCATCCTGTACGGTTTAGAAACGGAGCTCCAGAAGCGTTTTGAGCACCACGACCCGTTCGAGATCATTAAGGAGCTCAAGCTCATTTTTTTGACTCACGCGGCCGTGGAGAGCTATGAGGCCTCCGAAAAGTTCTTTACCTGCAAGATGGAAGAGGGAACCTCCGTTAGCGAGCACGTGCTCACCATGTCTGGGCACACAAACAAGCTCCAAGAGTTGGGGATAATGATTCCTAATGAGTTAGGGATTCACCGTGTCCTCCAATCACTGCCACCGAGTTATAAGAACTTTGTGATGAACTACAATATGCACTGTATGAACAAGACGTTGCCTGAACTATCGTCCATGCTGAAAACTGCTGAAGTGGAGATCAAAAAGGAGCACCAAGTGTTGATGGTCAATAAGACCACCAATTTCAAGAAATAGGGCAAGCCTAAGAAAAAGGGCAACTTCAAGAAGGACGGCAAGAAAGTTGCCGCACCTGCTAAGAAGCCCAAGGCTGGTCCTAAACCTGAAACTGAATGCTTCTACTGCAAGGGTGCTGGTCACTAGAAGCATAACTGCCCCAAGTACCTGGTAGATCTGAAGAATGGCAACATCAATAAGAAAGGTAGATTCGATATACATGTTATTGATGTGTATCTTACTAGTAGTCATAGTAGTGCCTGGGTATTTGATACTGGTTCGGTTGCTCATATTTGTAACTCGAAACAGGAGCTGCGGAATAAACGAAGACTGGCAAGAGATGAGGTGACGATGCGCATTGGAAATGGCTCCAAGGTTGATGTGATCGCCGTCGGCACGCTCCCTCTACATCTACCTTCGGGATTAGTTTTAAATTTGAATAATTGTTATTTGGTGCCTGCGTTAAGCATGAACATTATATCTTGATCTTGTTTATTGCGAGACGGTTACTCTTTTAAGTCTGAGAATAAAGGTTGTTTGATTTATATGAGTAATATCTTTTATGGTAATGCACCTAAGATGAATGGTTTATTCTTATTGAATCTCGATAGTAGTGATACACATGTTCACAACATAGATGCTAAACGAATAAAATTGAATGATAATACTACATACATGTGGCACTATCGTCTTGGTCACATTGGAGTGAAGCGTATGAAGAAACTCCATTCTGATGGACTTCTTGAATCACTTGATTTTGAATCACTTGAAAGATGTGAAGCATGTCTAATGGGAAAAATGACTAAGACTCCATTCTCTGGAATAATGGAGCGAGCTACAGACTTATTGGAAATAATACATACCGATGTGTGCGGTCCAATGAGTGTAGCGTCGCGTGGTGGATATCGTTATGTTCTCACTTTCACGAATGACTTAAGTAGATATGGGTATGTCTACTTTATGAAACATAAGTCCGAAACTTTCGAGAAGTTTAAGGAATTTCAAAGTGAAGTGGAAAATCATCATAACAAGAAGATTAAGTTTCTGCGTTCTGACCGCGGAGGTGAATATCTGAGTTATGAGTTTGGCATGCATTTAAAGAAATGTGGAATACTTTCAGATTGACACCGGGAACACCACAGCGTAATGGTGTGTCTGAACGTCGTAATCAAACTCTCTTAGATATGGTTCGGTCTATGATGTCTCTTACAGATTTACCACTATCGTTTTGGGGCTATGCGTTAGAGACAACCGCATTCACTTTAAATAGGGCACCATCTAAATCCATTGAAATGACACCGTACGAATTGTGGTTTGGTAAGAAACCTAAGTTGTCGTTCCTTAAAGTTTGGGGTTGCGAAGCATATGTAAAGAAGTTACAGCCTGATAAGCTTGAACCCAAAGCGGAGAAATGCGTCTTCATAGGATACCCTAAAGAAACAATTGGGTATACCTTCTATCATAGATCCGAAGGCAAAGTTTTTGTTGCCAAGAATGGATCCTTTCTTGAGAAGGAGTTTCTCTCGAAAGAAGTGACTGGAAGGAAAGTAGAACTCGACGAGGTTATTGAACCTTCTCTCGGAATTGAGAGTAGCGCAGCACCGGAAGATGTTTTTATGCCGCCTGCACCAATTGGAGAGGAAGCTAATGATGGTGATCATGAAACTTCGAACGGTTCTTGAGAACCTCGCAGTCAACGAGGGTTCGTACCACTCTGATTGGTATGACTCGCTTTGAACGTCATGTTGGTGGACAACACTGATGACCCTGCGACGTATGAAGAAGCTATGGTGAGCCCAGATTCTGACAAATGGCTAGAAGCCATGAAATCCGAGATGGGATCCATGTACGAAAACCAAGTGTGGACTTTGGTGGACTTTAGGATGGCCGTAAGGTCACGAGAACAAATGGATTTTCAAAAGAAAAATAGATGCGATGGTAATGTTACCGTCTATAAAGCTCGACTTGTCGCGAAAGGGTTCCGACAAATTCAAGGAGTTGACTACGATGAGACTTTCTCACCAGTAGCGAAGCTAAAGTCTGTGAGGATTTTGTTAGCAATTGCTGCATATTTCGATTATGAGATTTGGCAGATGGATGTCAAAACGGCGTTCCTTAATGGTGACATTGAGGAAGAGTTGTATATGGTACAACCCAAGGGTTTTGTCGATCCTAGTGATGCTGACAAGGTATGCAAACTTCAGCGCTCCATGTATGGACTGAAGCAAGCATCCCGGAGTTGGAATCAACATTTTGATAAAGTAATCAAAAACTTTGGATTTATACAAACTTATGGAGAAGCTTGTATTTACAAGAAAGTGAGTGGGAGCTCTGTAGCATTCCTAGTACTATATGTAGATGACATATTGTTGATTGGGAATGATATAGAACTTCTTAATAGCGTCAAAACCTATTTGAATAATAGTTTTTCAATGAAGGATCTTGGCGAAGCGGCATATATTCTAGGCATCAAGATTTATAGAGATAGATCAAGACGCCTAATAGCGCTTTCACAAAGTACATACTTAGACAAAGTTCTAAAGAAGTTTAGAATGGAAGAGAGCAAGAAAGGGTTCGTGCCCATGTTGTCAGGTAAGACCTTGAGTAAGACTCAAAGTCCGGCTACGGCAGAAGATAGAGAAAAGATGAATAAAATTCCCTATGCCTCCGCCATATGTTCTATCATGTATGCCATGCTGTGTACAAGATCAGATATAGCACATGCTATTAGTTTGACTAGCAAATATCAAAGTGATCCTGGAATGGAACACAGGACAGCGGTCAAGAATATCCTAAAGTACCTGAATAGGACTAAGGATATGGTTCTTTCTTATGGAGGTGATGAACAGATTGTTGTAAACGATTACACTGATGCTAGTTGGAACACCGATCCAGATGACTCGAAGTCACAGTCTGGATACGTATTTATTTTGAATGGTGCTGCAGTGAGCTGGAGGAGTGTCAAGCAAAGCGTTGTGGTGAAATCTTCAACTGAATCAGAATACATAGCTGCTTCGGAGGCTGCACAAGAAGCCATATGGATGAAGGAGTTTCATTACTGAACTTGGCGTGGTTCCCAGTGCGTTGGACCTGATGGCCATCTACTGTGACAACACAGGTGCCATAGCTAATGCACAGGAGCCAAGGTCACATAGCAAGCTGAAGCACATCAAGCTACATTTCCATGCTATTTGCGAGTATGTCCGAGATGGTGACATCAAGATTTGCAAAGTACACACTGATCTGAATGTGGCAGATCCGTCTAAACCTCTCCCTAGAGCAAAGCATGACCAACACCAGAACGCCATGGGTGTTAGGTATATTACCATGTAATCTAGATTATTGACTCTAGTGCAAGTGGGAGACTGTTGGAGATATGCCCAAGAGGCAATAATAAAAGTGGTTATTATTATATCTTTGTGTTTATGATGAATGTTTACATCCCATGCTATAATTGTATTATAAGGAAACACTGATACATGTGTGTTTTGTAAACATAAAAGAGTCCCTAGTAAGCCTCTTGTGGAACTAGCTTGTTGATTAAATGATGATCATGGTTTCCTGATCATGGACATTGGATGTCATTAATAACAAGGTTATATCATTAGGCGAATGATGTGATGGACACACACCCATAGTAAGCGTAGCATAAGATCAAGTCATTAAGTTCGTATTGCTGTAAGCTTTCAAATGCATAGTAACCTAATCCTTCGACCATGAGGTTATGTTAATCACCATCACCGTATGGGTACTTTGATGACATCAAACACCGCTTCGTAACTGGGTGGTTATAAAGGTGTCATTGGGTATTCTGAAAGTATGTGTTGAAGCACATGGACCAAGATTGGGATTTGTCCATCCATATGACGGATAGATATGCTCTGGGCCCTCTCGGTGGAATGTCATCTAGTTAGCTTGCAAGCATGTGACTAGGTCACAAGGGATGACATAACATGGAACGAGTAAAGAGTACTTATCAGTAACGAGGTAGAACTAGGTATGGAGATACCGACGATCAAACCTCGGATAAGTAGAATATCGCGTGACAAAGGGAATTGGTTTCGTATGTTAATGGTTCTATCGATCACGAAGTCATCGTTGAATATGTGGGAGCCATTATGGATCTCCAGATCCCGCTGATGGTTATTGATCGGAGAGGTGTCTTCATCATGTCTGCATATTCACGAACCGTAGGGTGACACACTTAAGGTTCGAAGTTGTTTTAAGTAGATATGGAATATGCGTTGGAGACCGAATGTTGTTTGGAGTCTCAGATTGGATCCGGGACATCACGAGGAGATCCGGAATTGTCCGGAGAATAAGATTCATATATTGGGGATCATTTTCTAAGTTAGGAAATGTTCCGGAGTGTTTGTATGGAGATTCTAGAAGGTTCTAGAAGATTTCTTGGAGTTTGCTTGAAAACCAAGAAAGGATCAAGGAGTCTTTGTGGGGCAAGACACGGATTCGTGGGGGAGGAGGATTCCTTCCCCCCTCCCAATCCGCCGGCCAAGGAGGGAGGGGAGTCCTACTAGGACTCCCCCTCCCATGGCGCCTCCCTCCTTTAAATAGAGGGGAGGGGGCGCCACCCCCTAGACCTCTCCCATAACAAGCCCTAGCCGCCGCCTCTCTCCTCCTCCTTCCCTCTGCTCAGGCTTAGGTGAAGCCCTGCAGAATTCTCTACTCCACCACCACCACCACACCGTCGTGCTGCTGGGATTCCGTGGAGAAGATCTACTACCTCTGCTGCTCATTGAACGGGAGAGGAAGGTCTGCCGACTCCGCATGTGTGACCGATCATGGAAGCGCTTGCCACGCTGGCGCCTTAAGGATCGTCCACACGATCTTGAGATCGGCAAGTGATCGACTACATCAACCCCGAGATCTAATCTCGTAACGCTTTCGGATCTACGAGGGTTAGTACAGATCTATCTCGTTGCACATGTCTAATAGATTAGATCTTGGTTTTTATCTAGATTAGATCTGGGTTTTGTTCGTTCTTGCGGTAGAATTTTTTTGTTTTCCATGCTACGAACCCATCATAAATTTGGATGTATCTAGCCACTATCTAGTCTAGATACATCTAAATTTTAAAAAAATTGTGACATCTATTTTGAGACGGAGGGAGTACTTGGGTTTCAAGTTAAATAATGACAAATGTCGTGTCCATTTCGGGTAGATGGGGTGCATCTTGGCATGGCATACTAATGTTGTTAATTGGACTTTTCAACTTTTATGTATAGAATTTTGTTAAATTATTTTATAAGTGCCACATATAATTATTTTTTAAAGAAAAGGCAAAGAGTATGGCTCCGAATGCCACAACACACTAAATTTCACACAAAATAGAGTATGTTTCATGGTTAAAAAGTTTCATGAATTTTCAGGCCTTCTAGCTAATTTCGCATAATTAAATGACATTTTGTCAATAAAACCAAAGTAAGTAAATTTTGATCTACAAGTGCGTGATAGATTGCTTGTAAATTTGTCAGAAATTCATATAGTACTAATTATTGTACCCACGCAGTCATACTGAAAACCGACTATTGTTTTAAAAGATACAACTTCTTTGTATGAATTTTCATGCTGACACATCTGACCAATTTCAAAAAAGTGAAAGAAAATAAGGAAACATGCACACAGACTTTTAGTAGTACTCCTATTAAAAATTCATACTTGTAAAACAGTAAAGACGGCGCTATTAAAGTTTCAATACAAGGGACCTGGGCACCTTCACCGACCCTCCATAATTAATCTTTCTTCCTCTTAGACTTTGCAGGTATGGCTCCAAAGGCCGGAGCTCCCCGTGGGAAGAAGAAGACCTAGGTGGCAGTGACAAAGGCCATAGAGAAAAAGAAGACATGTCGCCGGCTTCTGAATCCTGCTATGGCCACTCCAAGTCCCAGTCTCACACCAGGCAGCCGCAGGAAGAAGTAGGTGTCGAGGTCCGTCAAGGTCGGGCTGCATTTCCCCGTCGACCGGATCGGGCGCTACCTCAAGGAGGGTCGGTACTCCCAGCGCATAGGCTTCGGGGATCCCGTCTACCTCGCGGTCGTTCTCGAGTACCTCAATGCCGAGGTGCTGGAGCTCGCCGGGCAAGCCGCGAAGGACAGCAAGAAGATCCACATCATCCCGAGGCACGTGATGCTCGGCGTCATGCGCGACAAGAAGCTCAGCAAGCTGCTGGCCGGTGTTACCATCGCGCACAGCGGCGTGCTGCCCAGCATCCACGAGTCCCTGCTTGGCGATGGTACCGCGGAGGACGCAGCCAAGTTGCCCGCGGAGGATGCTGCCAAGTCGCTTGAGAAGACCGCGGAGTCCCCCTAGAAGTCGTTAAGTTGTACTACTACTCCGTATGTGTTTGGGTTTGCTCTGTTTGTAGTTTGGTTAATCATCAGTATCAATGTAATATTTAGATCTGTGATGCTAAGAAAAAGCTTGTGAGGGTTCTAAAAAAATGTTGTTTTCCTAATCTTATCCTATACTCCATTTATTTAGTACTCCCTCTGTTCATAAATATAAGACGTTTTAGCTTTGTGAAATGAATGTATCTAGACGCCTTTTAGTGTATAGGTTCACTCTGAACCTCTACGAACCCATACACTAAAAGACGTCTAGGTACATTCAATTCACAAAGCTAAAACGTCTTATATTTCTAAACGGAGGAAGTATTACTCAGCATATTAGGTTTAGTCAAAGTCAACCGTTACAAAGTTTGACCAACTGTATACAATCTTAAATAGTATACTCATTGAAAAAAATCAATATACAGTAAAAAATGTCGTCGGTGTGAGTTTCGAACTATCAGGAAAGAACATTCAATTCTCAATTTTCCGAGAGATGACAAGCGAGGTTGTTATTTTTCGTTAAGAAAGTCCGAAGAATATGGATCTGAATGCCACAATCCAGGTTTTCAGACATATATATATATATATAGTGGACCAACATGTTGTACTGACGATACCCATGTTTTATGTGCTTTCAAACTTCCTATCTAACTCTGCCAACTTGAATGACTTTATCCCGATTTATCAAAATTATATTAGGTTGAATTTGAACTACAAGTAAATTGTAGGTTACTTTGAAAGTTTCATGAAAAAGCTTTTCGAGGTACCCTTCGGGGGAGGGGTGAATTAATATATCAGAAACCACTATGAGCTTTGATGATAGGTTCAACTTCTTTCTAAGATTTTGCATCTTGACAATTTAACAAAATTAAGTCAGAATTGAGCTACATGTAAGCGCGATAGATTACTCTTGAATTAAATGTCTTTTCGGAGGTAGATGGGTGCATCTTCTTGTAGTAAACAATATCGTCGGTGTGAGTTTCCAATTATCAGGAAAGACCATTATCAATTTTCTGAGTAATGTCAAGATTATTCTCTCTCGTAAAGGAAGTTCGAAGAATATCGATCTAAATGCCAGAAGCCAAGTTTTCACACACACATATATATATAGTGGACCAACATATTGTATTTATGGTTTCCTCTGTTTTATGAATTCTCAAAATCGCTACCTAACTTCACCCACTTGAATGACCTTGTGTCGATTTATCAAAATTAGGTCAAATTTGAACTACTACAAGCAAATTGTAGCTTACTGTGAAAGTTTTATGAAAAAGCTTTTGAAGGTACTCATCGGGGGGTCACAATTAATATATGAGAAACCATCCAACGAGATTTTGATGACAAATTCAACTTCTTGCTAAGATTTTGCATCTTGCCAGTTTAACAAAACTAGGCCAAACTTTAGCTACAAGTAAGTGCAATAGATTCCTCTTGATTTAAAAGTCTTTTTGGAGGTAGATATAGGTGCATCTTATTGTAGTAGACAATGCCGCCAGTGTGAATTTCCAACTATCTTACGAAAGAACATTCTTAATTTTCGAGTGATGACTAGATTGTTCTTTCCCCTAAAGAAATTCCAAAGACTATGGATCTGAATGCCACAAGCCAAGTTTTCACACATATATAGTGGAACAATACGATGCACTTACAATTTACCATGTTTTATCAGTTCTCAAATTTCCTAGCTAACTTCACCCACTTGAATGATTTTATGTCGATTTATCGAAATTAGGTAAAATTTGGACTACTACAGGTAAATTCTAGGTTGCTTTGAAAGTTTTACGAAAAAGATCTTGGAGGTACCCATCGAGGGGAGGGTCAATTAATATATATCCGAAACCACCGAGAGTTTTGACGATAGGTTCATCTTCTTGCTAAGATTTTGCATCCTAACTATTTAATGAAATTAGGTCAAACTTTCCTAATCGATTAACTTTGAACATTGATCATTGCATCAAGACTGGCAAATCCAAACATTGCTAACCATTGGATATTCTTTTCCATTCTTAGCATCTAGAAAGATTCTACTGATAGTCTTTAGCACGATGAACACTAGTATGTGCAAACCTCAAAACCCACAGTACTTCATTATTACTTGGTTTTAGGGTCCTTGTGCCAAATGCACGGACTTGGATGGAATTTTCATTTTTTATGAGGTTCTTGATGTAACTTGTACTTCCACCGACCACTCGAGCACCTCTCTCTTACGAGACCTACCATTAGATCGGCCATTCATAGTACTTCTTATCTTTATCTTGTCTCTTATCTCTTACAATACCATATATACCACCACTACATAGTGTAGGGATTAACTTATTTTGAGCATTGGCCGTTGGATCTCAAGACAGGCAAATCCAAACATTGCTAACCGTTGGATCTTCTTTTCCACTCTTAGCATCTATAAAGATTCTATTGATGGTCTTTAGCATGATGAACACTAGTATGCGCAAACCTCAAAACACACATTACTTCAATACTCGTTTTCAGGGTCCTTGTGATAAATGCATGGACTTGGACGCAATTTTCATTGTTTATGAGGTCCTTGATGTAAATTGTAATTCTACCCACCGTGTTAACTCTCAAGCACCTCGCTCTTACGAGACCTACCATAAGATCAGCCATTCGCAGTACTTCTTATCTTATCTTTTATCCTGTCTCATATCTCTTACAATACCACTACATAGTGTAGGGATTAACTTTGAACATATTAACCGTTGGATCAAGACTAGCAAATCCAAACATTGCTAACTATTGGATCTTTTTTCCATTCTTAGCATCGAGAAAGATTCGATCTATTGATAGTCTTTAGCACGATGAACACTAGTATACGCAAACCTAAAAACACACAGTACTTCATTGCTTAGTGTTAGGGTCCTTGTGCTAAAATGCATGGACTTGGATGCAAATTTCATTTTTTACGAGGTTCTTAATGTAACTTGTACTTCCACCGACCGTGTTAACTCTCAATCACCTCGCTCCTAAGAGACCTACCATTAGATCGACCATTTGCAGTACTTCTTATCTTACCTTTATCTTGTCTCTTATCTCTTACAATACCATGCATACCACCACTAAATAGTGTAGGGATTAACTTATTTGAACATTGACCATTCGATCAACACTGGCAAATCCAAACATTGCTAACCGTTGGATCTTCTTTTCCATTCTAGCATCTAGGTCTGTACTCCCTCGCTCCGTCCCAAAACACAAGGCACCTAAGGATTGGCAAAAGTCAAACCTTACTAACTTTGACCAAATATTTAGAAAAAAATCTCTACATCTACAATATTGAATGGACATATTAAGAAAATATACTTTATGGTGAATCTATTGATATTAATTTAGTACTCCAAATTTTTATATTTTTGTGTATAATCACGGTCAAACTTAAAAATTGTTGACTTTTGACTAATCCTTAGGCGCCTTATATTTTGGCGGAGGGAGTACTATTCAACACGAATCCAGTTGGTCTGAACCATTGGATCTAATAGCCCAACGGTCATGATTAGTGCTATGGATCCAATTCAAAACTACTCCACTATAGTAGTATAAGTAGAGAGAATACAATCTACTGTGCTATGAAATTTTGGGGGTGGTGACATGATGGTTCTAGAACATGCATGGTGGAGTTTGATCTAGGTACTATTCAACACGGATCCAGCTTCTCTAAACCATTGGATCCAACAACCCAATGGTCAGGATTGGTGCTGTGGATCCAATTCAAAACTACTCCACTATAGTAGTAGAGATAGAGATATCTTATCTTATCTTATCTTACGACTATATAGTGTATGAATAACTTTTAATATTGACGGTTGGATCAAGACTCGTGAATCCCAACATTTCCAGCCGTTGGATCTTCTTTTCCATTCTAGCATCTAGAAGATTCTAATGATAGTCTTCAGCATAATGAATGCTATGCACAAACCTCAAAACACACTTCTCCATCATACTAGAATCTTCTCCCTCGTAGTTAATAATCATTGACTTCTACATGATCTTATCTTATCTTATCTTACCACTATATAGTGTACGGATAACTTTGAATGTTGACCGTTGGATCAAGACTCGTGAATCCTAGCATTTCTAGCCGTTGGATCTTCTTTTCCATTCTAGCATCTAGAAGATTCTATTGATAGTCTTGAATACAATGAATCCACTATGCATAAACCTCTCCAAACACACTTCTCGATCATACTAGAATCTTCTCCCTCGTTTCTCTAGACCATGTTACCAAAAATTTCAAGTGTTAGGTAGCTAATAATCTTTGACTTCTACACATGATGATACAAAGTACAAGGACCAAATATACACCCATACTTTATAGATGTTGATCAAATTTATATATTTTTTTGCTTTACCAATTATAATTTTATATAGTGATGATATGTCATACGATTTACTATCTTAGCCTTATTAAGGTGTGATTTTTTACACAATGCGGGAGTAGTATATTTCTTTGCTTAGACATATGGTCACATATGTCCACGCGTTGTACATGCTAAGAGAATAAAACATTGTCAAGGGAAGAGGGCAGCAGCGAAGAGAAGTTAAAGGCAGTTCCATGTCAGAGCAAAGTTATGATGGGTTTCTGATACGAGGTACTCCTGCGGCCTTACAGTGTACACTCTACTAGTAGTAAATTTCAGGACCTATGCACGCAAAACAAATCGTGTGTTTTCTCTCTCCTTCCCTATGCTCCATCTCTCCTCCCCTTTCCCCTCGCGCATCGATCTGGTTGATCTCTCTCCCCTCGTCCACAGTGTGGCGTTGCGCACGTGTGCCTTGGTACAACAGCTCTGTGTCTCTGGCGTATTCGGCAGCCGCGTGTTGGTGTGGAGTAGGGACGAGGAGGAGTACATAGGAAGGAAACCACTTTGGTCCTTGGCGGCACAAAAATTCAAAGTTTTCCAGTTTTCGAAAATTTCACTTGCTTCCCAAATATCAGGAGGGAAGGTTATTCAAAAGATCGGCCATTCGTAGTACTGTACTCTTATCTTCTCTTTATCGTGTCTTATCTTTTGCAATACAATACAATATAATACAATAAACCACTTCATAGTGTACGGATTAACTTTGAACATTGATCGTTGGATCAAGACTAGCAAATCCAAACAGTGCCAACCTCTTGATCTTCTCTTCCATTCTTAGCATCTAGAAAGATTCTAGTTTAGCATGATGAACGCTAGTATGCGCAAACCTAAAAACACAAACTCCATTCCTCAGTTTTCATGGTCCCTGTGCTAATAAATGCATGGACTTGGATGCAATTTTCATTTTTATGAGGTCCTTGATGTAACTTGTACTTCCATCGACCGTGTTAACTCTCAAGCACCTCTCTCCTATGACACCTACCATTTGATCAGCCATTCGTAGTACTTCTTATATTCTCTTTATCGTGTCTTATCTCTTATAATACAATAAATCACTGCATAGTGTACGGATTAACTTTGAACATTGACCATTGGATCAAGACTAGCAAATCAAAACATTGCCAACCTCTTGATCTTCTTTTCCATTCTTAGCATCTAGAAAGATTCTACTTTAGCACGATGAACGCTACTATGCGCAAACCTAAAAACACAAAATCTATTGCTCAGTTTTTAGGGTCTCTGTGCTAATAAATGCATGGACTTGGGTGCAATTTTCATTTTTATGAGGTCCTTGATGAAACTTGTACTTCCACTGACCGTGTTAACTCTCAAGCACCTCTCTCCTATGAGACCTACCATTTGATAGCCATGCGCAGTACTTCTTATCTTCTCTTTATCGTGTCTTATCTCTTACAACACAATAAACCACTGCATAGTGTACGAATTAACTTTGAACATTGACCGTTTGATCAAGACTAGCAAATCAAAACATTGCCAACCTCTTGATCTTCTTTTCCATTCTTAGCATCTAGAAAGATTCTAATTTAGCACGACGAACGCTACTATGCGCAAACCTAAAAACACAAACTCCATTGCTCAGTTTTTAGGGTCCCTGTGCTAATAAATGCATGGACTTGGGTGCAATTTTCATTTTTATGAGGTCCTTGATGTAACTTGTACTTCCACCGACCGTGTTAACTCTCAAACACCTCTCTCCTATGAGACCTACCATTTGATAGCCATTCATAGTACATCTTATCTTCTCTTTATCGTGTCTTATCTCTTCCAATACAATAAACCACTGCATAGTGTACAGATTAACTTTGAACATTGACTGTTGGATCAAGACTAGAAAATCCAAACATTGCCAACCTCTTGATCTTCTTTTCCATTCTTAGCATCTAGAAAGATTCTACTTTAGCATGATGAACGCTACTATGCATAAACCTAAAAACACAAACTCCATTGCTCAGTTTTCTGGGTCCTTGTGCTAATAAATGCTTGAACTTGGATGCAATTTTCATTTTTATGAGGTCCTTGATGTAACTTCTACTTCCACTGACCGTGTTAACTCTCAAGCACCTCTCTCCTACGAGACCTACCATTTGGTAGGCCATTCGCAGTACTTCTTATCTTCTCTTTACTGTGTCTTATCTCTTACAATACAATAAATCACTGTATAGTGTATGGATTAACTTTGAACATTGACCGTTGGATCAAGTCTAGCAAATCCAAACATTGCCAAATGCTAGATCTTCTTTTACATTCTTAGCATCTAGAAAGATTATACTCCCTTCGACCCAAATTAGTTGACTTAGATTTGTCTAGATTCGAATGTATCTAGACTTGTTTTAGTGTTAGATATGTCTGAATCTAGATAAAACTAAGTCAACTAATTTGGTTCGGAGGGAGTACTTTAGCATGATGAACACTAGTATGCACAAACCTCAAAACACAAACTCCATTGCTCAGTTTTCAGGGTCCTTATTCCAATAAATGCGTGGACTTGGACATAATTTTCATTTTTATGAGGTCCTTAATGTAACTTGTACTTCCACCGACCGTGTTAACTCTCAAGCACCTCTCTCCTACGAGACCTACCATTTGATAGGCCATTCAAGTACTTCTTATCTTCTCTTTATCGTGTCTTATCTCATACAATACAATAAACCACTTCATAGTGTATGAATTAACTTTGAACATTGACCGTTGGATCAAGAGTAGCAAATCCAAACATTGCCAACCGTTGGATCTTCTTTTCCATTCTTAGCCTCTAGAAAGATTCTACTGATAGTTTTAGCACGATGAACGTTGGTATATGCACAAACCTCAAAACACACACTTCATTGCTCTCAGTTTCAGGGTCTTTGTGCTAATAAATGCATGGACTTGGATGCAATAATTATCATTTTCATGAGGTCCTTGATGTAACTTGTACTTCCACCGGCTGTGTTAACTCTCAAGCACCTCGCTTGTCGGGGGGATGACCTCCAGATACCCCAACCAGACAAGAATCATGGCAGTCAGATTGCGTCCAGCTGGTTGAGCGCAGCCGGACAGGAGCAAGTCGAGCCGGCTCCCTCACGGTAGCCGGAACGGCAGGGAGCAGCCGGATACATCACCGTAGCCGGACTCAATCAATAGGATAGTGCGACGTGTTGCATAGGGCACAGTACACCCTGGTACGACGACAAGACCCACAACTACCCGTCCATACCGAAGACTTTGTGGGGTGACGCAGGAACAGTGGCCAGATGCTGACGACGGGCTCGCACGGCGTTCACTGTACCCATGATGACCTTACCGCTTGTATCCTGATGGGATGTAAGTGTACCGAGTACTGTAGATGACCAGCCGGCTGGGGCCCACCTATGGGACCCACCAGCCAGACTGGCTAGTAAGACCGTTGCCTCTCTACCTATATAAGGAGGGGCAAGGTTCCACTAGAAGGGGTTGGTCTGAGTGCATTTAAGGCAGTAGCTAGAGAATACAACTCAAGGAGCGATTATAGCCTGTATACCACTCATAGTTATTTCGGCAGGAGTAGGAGCTTTACCTCATCACGAGGGCTTCGAACCTGGGTACTTCCTGTGTCCAGCTACACTTGCTTGTATCCAATCCCGCCTGCGGACACCATCGATAGCTTCCCTGCTAGTCCCCACACCTCTATCTAACCTGCTTAGGTACTGCTGTTCCCAATACAACGACAGTTGGCGCCCACCGTGGGGCAAGATGGCTTTGACCGGAGTCACGTTCCGCACGGGACCCCGCACTTCAGCCGGTGAGCGCGTGGCCTCTGGCCTGGTGCTCACGCTCGGCAAGTTCGATTGCATCATCGACAACGCTTCCTGCTTCGTCGGCACCTTGTTTTCGGCAAACGGTTCTATCATGCTTTTCAGTGACCTCCCCGTCTATGTTGCCATCGTGCCAGAGCGTTTCCCTAGGGAGATTGTTTCCGTCGCGGAGCCGCCGCACCTGGGCAGCAGCGCCTCCGTCGCCCTCATGGCATCAAGGTAATGATGGTCGGCTCCAGCTCTCACACCCTCGCCAGCCGCGGGAGCGGGGCGCGGACGAAGGCGGAATTTCTGTGTCGTCATAGTCCCGAAACCCGGTGGAGGAGGCCATCGACCGGCTCCTCATGCCGGTTAACCTCGGGGATAACCCGGAGGAGGCGGAGGCCAATTTCACCATGGAGAGACGGCTTCTCCTCCAGGAGGCCATGGAGCTGGCTGCGACCCGCAAGCAGCTCGAGATCACCCGGCGCGAGTACGACCGCACGCATGGCTTCACTTCGGCTACCGCGGAGCCGAGCCAGTGCGGGCAAGTGCGACGCCGGGGTGGCGAGCTAGGCGGTAGGATAGAGAAGGATGGTGATCCGGATCCTACACTCGCTCTCATCCGGCCCACCTACAGTACGCCCATCAAGAACCTGCGCACGGTGCCAGCCGTAGTAGACAAACTGCCCAACTCCGGTGTAGGAGCTCCTCCGGATCGCGGACGAGCAGGCTGATGCCAACTGGCAGATGCAGGAGGACCCTAGCTGCTCCAAGGGAAGCAAGCCGCCCACCAACAGCAAGGGCGCGCCCCACGACACCCAGCAGGCGTCCTCTCCTCCGGCCAAGGCCCGCAGCAAGCGTTGCGGTTCTAGCAGCAAGGGCCAGCCGCGCCAGGAGCAAACGGTGAATAGCAACCCACTGCCTCCCCCTCCACCAACCGGAGCGCCAAGACCTGTCGGTTCCCGTCTCTCGGGCCGGGTAGGAGAGCCCAACCCAAATCGTCCGGATGCCCGTGACCGCATCGAGCTCCTCGCTCAAGCGCGCGTCACGGAAGAGGAAGACTCCACCGGACCGGTTTGTTTTGGACCCCGCATCCAGAACGAGCCGTTTCCGGAGAAGTTCACCCTGCCCAGGGACACCCCCAAGTACGATAGCAGCATGAAGCCGGAAGATAGGCTGACCGACTATGCCACGGCAGTCGGCGTCGCCCATGGGAACAAGCGCACAGTTGTGCGCTACGTCCCCCTTATGCTAACCGGGTCAGCAAGGACATGGATCAACAGCCTCGCACCCAACGACATCAATGCCTGGCAAGACTTTGAAAAGGTGTTTCTCCAAAACTTCAACGGCATATACAAGCGTCCGGGCCGCCCGCATGACCTAGCCCTATGCGTCCAGGGCGACCGCGAGACGGACCGTGAGTACCTCGCCAAGTGGACGGAGTTGCACAACACATGCGAGGGCATCCTGGAGAGCCAGGCCATCAGCTTCTTCGTTGAGGGATGCTGAGAAGGCACCATGCTTCGCCACCGGCTACTGTGTGATTATCCAAAAACCATGGCGGAGATCATGACAGTTGCGGACCAGTACGTTACGGCGGATGCTGCCATGAAGCAACCCCTCCGAGTAAGTGCCGACAGGCATCCGACTCCGTCGCGACCGTTCGAGCAATCCGGCTGGAGAAGCCGGATCCTCCAGGCGCCACGACAATGACAACCGGTTCCAGGGGGGACCGCCAAGCCGGACAGCAGAAGCCCCGCTACCACGCGCGGCAGGTCAATGCTATGGAAGGCGCGCCCGACGTGCCGGCTAATGATGCAAGAAGGCAGAAGCCGCGGCTCACCTTCGACCAGATGTTTGACGGCCCGTGCAAGTGGGATAGCGGTCCCTTCAAGCTGGCTACGCACACCACCGAATCGCAATTGACCCGCCAAATTAAAGGACCAGGGCAACCAGCAACGTCTTCCCTCGCCCCCTCCTGGTGGACCGCCACCACCGGCTAGGGGAACCGGTAATGATGGTAAAGACGGCAACGGCGGCAACAACAACAACAACAATGGCTATCCCCAGCCTCACACTGCCTACCACATCTTCGAGACGGAGCTAGATGACAAGCACAGCCACATGCGACGCTCCAAGGAGGTCAATGCCATCGTCTCCCCAGTCCCCTAGTACCTGAACTGGTCGGAGACCTCCATCACCTGGAGTCGGGAGGACCATCCAGAATAGCTTTCGATTCCTAGGGGCTACGCCATGGTGCTTGACCCCCTCATCATCTTTAACGAGCGCACCTGCCGCTTCTCACGCGTCCTCATCGACGGAGGCAGCAGCCTCAACCTCCTCTACTAGTCTTCGCTGGAGAAGCTGGGCATCCGTGAGTGTGACCTACGCCCGACTACCACAACGTTCCACGGCGTACTGCCAGGACCGGCCTGCGCCCTGCTGGGTAAAATCCAGCTGGACGTCATCTTCGGGACCGAGGAGAACTTCCGCCACGAGCTGATATGGTGCGAGGTGGTGAACCTAACGAGCTCCTACCACGCTCTCCTCGGGCGCCGGAAAACTGAACGCAGGAAGGAAAACAGCATCTGGCGAGCTCTCGAGGATTGCTCGAGGTCGGAAAAACACTCATATTGTAGCTATCGGTGTAGCGGTGGTCGGCGCGATTCAACTGAGCGTGCAGCTGATAAATGGCAGTCCAGCCGATACAGGCAACCAAACGCGCGTAGCGGATTCGCTCCGGCCAGCAGCCAAACGCGGATGCGCAGCCTGGCGCCCTTCGAACGGGGTCTAGCCGGACCAACCGGCAACCCAACAGGGCGAACACGCTTCTGGCCGGTCACATCAGCAGCCAAACGGACGAAGTCACGCCAAGTCGGCCGATTCAGCCGGAACGGGGACCGAACCGGGCGAGTCCGACAGACAAACAGAGTCAGACGGACTGATGTAGCCGGATCCGGATTTTTCTTGCTCTTACTATCAGGATTCCTCTAGCCGGGTTTTTCCTTTCTTTTCTTTCGACCAACTGCAAACAGCCAGATTTTTTCTGTTTTTAGCCGGACTCTCTTTTGCTTTTTCTCATCATTTTTTTCCTTTCTTTCTGGCCGACTACAGCTCGCCGGCCCTCTTCTTTCTTTTTTATTTTTCCTCACTTTTTCCAACCGGACTTCTTTTCCATCTTTCTAATCGGATTGGTCTAGCCGGATTGGCTTCCTTAGCCGGATCCCTCCTTATTTCCTTTTTCCTCTCTATTTTTTTCTCATTTTTTTTCTTGCTCTTTTTTTTTCTTAACCGACTACAAACAGCCGATTCTCTCCCTTTTTTCCTTTCACTCCTTTTTCTTTTTCTTTCCCAGCCGGCAGCTTTCTCACCCGGACGTACTTCTCTTCTTTCCTAATCGGTCAAACCCACCACGTCCTCCCTTTTCCCTCAACCGGCCGCCCCGATCACTACTTTTCCTTTTCTCTTGCCCCGCACCAACCGGCCGCCCGCAGCGTGCTCACGACTGGGGCGACGAGGCTGCGCGGTAGCCGGCTTGGCGGCAGCACGGTGATGCGTTGGCGGAAGGGCGGGCCGCAGAGTGGACGCGACGCGGCGGGGAGCTTGCGGCTGGCAGTGCGGCTGCGGCAGGCGGGCGGCGGCCCGGGAAGGTGATGCGCGGTGGACGGAGCTGGCGCGGTGGACGGAGCTGGCGCGGCAGGGTACGCGTGTGGGCGGCGAGGGAGCGGCTGCTCGAGGCGGCGCGATGGAGCTTACTTGGAGCGACGCGACGAGCACGTACGGGCGTGCAACTCACGGGGCGGTGGCACGGCTGCCGGACTGCCGAGGGCGGCGGCACGGGGACGTGCAGCAGCGGGAGGACGCGGCGACGCTGCGGGTGGGCGGCGCGGCGCATCCGCTACAGGCGCGGCGAGCCGGAGGGGGCGCGGCACGGTGCGATGAGGACGTGCGGGTAGGTACGCACGCGGGCGCGCGGGCAGAGCTAGTTGCTGACGAAGAGATGGCGAGGCCAACGGCGATGACGGTTTCCGCGGATGATGGACGTGCAGCGGCGCTGGCGCGTACGGACACGGGCTCGTGAAGCTTGCTGCCGGGAGGAACCGGACGATGCGCGCGGGAGGTCGCCGGAGGCACGGCGGCGGTGCCGCAGGCACGGCGACAAGCATGAGGACGGCGCAGCCTGGCGAGCGCGAACGGTGGCGGGAGAGGCTGGAGTCATGAGCAGACGCAGCCACGCGGGCGAAGACGGATGAGCCCGGAGCCGCGAGCGCACGCGGATGCGGATGGACGCGAGCTCGCGGAGCTCGCTGAACAGGTTGAAGACGGGTACGCCGATGGCGCGGCAGCGGGGGCGAGCCCCCGAGCCTCACGGCGACAGCGGCAGTGAGCCCCCGAGAAACTTGACGAAGCGAAGTCGGTGACGACGGCGCGGAGGCGGCGAGCCCCCGAGCAACTCGAGACGGTGTCGGAGCCGGCGATGATGAAGAGGTCCCGTGCAGACGGAACTCCGGGCGAAGCTGTACTTTGCCCCACGGTGGGCGCCAACTGTCGTTGTGTTGGGAACGGCAGTACCTGGATAGGTTAGATAGAGGTGTGGGGACTAGCAGGGAAGCTATCGACGGCGTCCGCAGGCGGGATTGGATACAAGCGAGCGCAGCGGGACGCAAGAAGTACCCAGGTTCGGGGCCCTCGTGGTGAGGTAAAACCCCTACTCCTGCCTGATCTGTCTATGTGGGATATACGAGCTACAAGTGCTCCTCGAGCTGTATTCTTTAGCTACTGCCTTAAATGCAGTGAGACCAACCTGTCTATCTGTATGTGTATGTGTGTGCTCGTCTGAGAGAGCTAGCTAGCTGAGAGTGATCGATCAGACTAGTACTAGTGTGTGTGGGAGTGATCGATGGGTGGCTGTGTGAATGTCTCCCCTGAGAGTGAATCCCTCCCTTGCCTTATAAAGGTGGCCAAGGGGACATGGTGGGACCCACTCAGCCTAACTACTACTATACATGGTGTCATGCATGATGTAGTGTATAGTGTATACTATTGCACACATCATCTGATAAAGTAGCATGGGCCTTGCGTCTTCGGTCTTGTCTGTTGTCTTCTCGTTGTCCTTCTTCTTATCTTCTCGTACGTCAGTCTGGGGATCCAATGTATAGCTGGGTAGCGATGTAGTAGTAGTAGCAGCTGGTACTACGCCTGCCGATCGATTCGGCTAGGAGAGGTCAACCGGCCTGGAGGGAGCGACCGCCAGGGAGTGGCAGCACGTAGCGATTAGCAGCCCTGTCCACCGATCGAGCTGGCCTGGGGATGCCTCGATCGATCAGCCGTTCCCGGCACCTGGCGGCCCAGCCGGACGGGGGCCTGGCGGCCTAGCCGGGCGGGGCGAGGCGGAGGCCCATCCGGGTAGCGGCCCAGCCGGGGGAGCGGGAGAGGGACTTCAACCGGGGAGGCCGGCAGCGGGAGCCCACCCGGGACGGGCGGCGCGACCCACCCGAGGGCGAGGCATGGCTCAGCCGGGCAGGGGAGCGGACGGGAGTCCGGCTAGCAGCCCAGCCGGGAGGAGCTGGAGCCGGATGGGCCACGATGGCCGGCCCAGCCGGGCGGGGGAGCAGCCGGGAGCGCCCCCAGTCGAACGGGTAGGAGCCCGTAGGCGCGGCTGTGGGCCGGCTGGGAGGCTCCAGCCGGCCCAGAACGAATCTGCTGCAGTCTTTTTTATTCCTGTTGATGTAGACGCCTTTTTGACTGTCTTGCTTGCGTCTTTGGGGTATGTAACTACCTCGGTGAATTACGCTCCTAGTACAAGCCTGGATGATCAGAAATGGTTGAAATAGTACGGTGGGGCCCAAATGCCACTCACAGGTAGACCTTTCGGCCGTCCTAACCATTTCCAAACATCGGGACAAGAACGGGCGTAATCGGCAAAGCGAAGGGATCAACTACATACACAAATGAGTATGTATGCAAGCCACCATACAATAGTACATCAGAGCCATTCCATCTAAAAAGAAAGGAAATATAGCAACGCCATACGGCAAGATCCAAATATCCTAGATAGATATAATAGTTTAGGATATCTCCTCATACATCAATCAATAGAGTATCAAGCGAAGCGAAGACAAAATCCAGTATGGATAAGAAGCAAATCGGCATAAGATGCCCCATAAATAAGCACATCCCGCCCACGTATCTCACGGATCCCCGCTCCTCGAATCTCTACAATCAATGATCGTTGTCCACATCGTCTGCCTCTTCCACCCAAAGATCCATCTTATGAGTGTACTGTTCATCTGAACTAATTTATCGTGTGAGACCCTAGGGTACTCAACAAGTCTTTATGCCTCTAAAGGGGACACAACAGGGTGACGAATTGCAGCAAAAGATAAACCCTAACAATTCTATAGATATTGCTAACCATCCGTCTAACCGAGATAGACGGATGTCCGTGAATTAATAACAACAGTTATAACAGTTATAACGGTAATATCCATAGATCCATCCTCCTCCTCGCCATCGACGAGGAAGCGATTTAACAACCCCATCCGCTGGCAGTTTTATTAACCATTCCATGAGTGTTGCACTATTTACTAGTCGATATTTAGTCAAATTAAAAGCGGTACTTTAGTTATGCTTGTCTATGATCGAGAAACTGTGCTCCAAGTCGTCCATAACCGCATGACACGGCTTTCAGAAAGTTTTACCGCAGGGTGCACAAATAGCAACACACACTGATATGCCTCGAAAAACCAAATCAAAACCCAACGAGGCGCCACGACAAAGCAATTACAGGATTCGTAAATATTTCAGGGGCCACCCCATTAAGCTACCCGCAACGGTTGGCTCAGACGGACTCAAGGTTTGCGCCAATGGCTGTGAACGATCGGGAACCCGAAAATGTGACTGGGCTTGTCGACACCGAAAACACTCCGCTTTCCTAACAAGATACAAAGGTGCAAGACTGCACAATTTAAATAAAGCAAGAAGCATGGCATAAGTACAGGATAGTAAATAAAACCTCAAACTAGTTTGTGGCCCCAAGAAATAAGAATGAATCAAGCTCTGGCTCAGGGGGGTTCATAAGCCTCCCGGATGTGGATAGCGCGAATATTCTTGGAACAGGAATCAAGTACTCGGGGTCTTACGGGACACAAGTGAGCCTGAAAAACCAAATAGCGGATATGGCTCACCGATGCCACTTTCATTAGTTATCCCATTACTACTCAGATTAAGTTGTTTAGGTACCTCGTTATCCATCGGACACTCACATACCCTACACATGCTGTTCTACGACTCGCATGGCTCAAGCAACTCCTGTAGTAATGGCTCATGGGATGGAGGAACAAGCTTCGGTGGGGTTTAAAAGTAAAGGCTATGCAATACTTGGGATTCAAATTTATGCAATCGCAACTCAATGATGCAAGAATAAGATAGAGGCAATAGGTACTATATGTATGCAAGCATGTGGTAGTGCTTGCCTGGCAGCTCAGTTGAAGCAAAGGATGGATCTGGGTAGTGCTCCTGGTTCTCTTGATATATCCCCTACTCAGCGTCTATTCGAAGAAGAACCAAACAAACAAGGACCAACATAAATAAAGTGCACAAGCATATGAATAAATGCGACAAGCAAACAATCATGACATGATGAATGATGCACAATTTGCATGGCAATAAGGTAGCATGGCATGGGTGAGGTGTGAAGTACAAGATTAAATCATTTTATTAAGTTTTGGCCCCATTTTATTCACAATTAAGTTGATGTTCACTTTATATTTATATGATGCATGCTGCAAATCCAAACATGGAATGCATAAACAGAAAGGTCTCGTCGAGCTAATCATTTTAGACATATTATTTATTAAATTTGGAGTTATAAAACAAAAGTTATTAATTATTTAAGACAAAAGGGCATTTTATTGTAATTTAAATAAACTTGGAATTTTAAGTGTTCAAAATATATTTTGAAGGCCATATTTGAATTCCTCATATTTTCCTGATTTGAAAACATATATTATTTGTTTAAATTGGATTTACCAATTAAAAGTTATTAAAAACAGAATTAAATTTGAATTTGATTTAATTTGAAAAAGATTTGAAAATAAAACAGAAAACAGACAGACTTTTGTTACTCAGACTAACCTAGCCCAAGTCGCACACAAGTGGGCCAGATGCTGACTAAGCGAAACAGTGGCAGAGAAGGGTTTCTCACCGCTGTCAGCCAACCACAGAGACCGAGTGGGTCGGCGGCTCGCAGCCCACGTGCTGCCGAGGGACTGGCTCAGCCCACGCCACGTAGAGGGAGCGGGTTGAGGATTTCTAAAGCCTAGGTACCTTTTGCAAAAAGACAGGAGGCCGGGTGGGACCAAGCTGGACCGGGTTAGGAGTAAAAAGAAGCGGGGTTTAACGAAAACAGCGTCGCTGACTGCGGCTTCTTCTCGGACGGATCGGTGCTCGCGCGGTGCGAGCGGGTGGGGTTCAACGGGACCTAGGGCTCGCGCGCGGGGGCGGAGCCACTGCGGTGGCCTGGGCTTGTTGTCTGGGAGGCGGACGGGGCCTAGATGGGGCTTACGCAACGCTATGGCGAGGGAAAACGAACGCGCCACGGCTACGTACGGCGTTCGACGGAAGTATCGGGCGGCCCTAGACGGCCACGGCGAGGCGACCATGTCGTGGCGACCGAGATGCTCACCGTGAGGCTGTCGGTGGCGTTGGTTCGGCTCGAGGCACAGCGATCGACGCCGAGGCAGGCCAAGGCCTAGGGTTTGCGCGCTGCTCGCTGGTACTAGTGGCTCCGTGCTCCTTCGACGACGGGCGTGTTCCAGCGACGCAGGGAGCCTCCTGGTACTCCAACCACTCCACGGACTGCCTCACGTGGAATGGAACGGGCGCGGTGGAGGCCGAGGGTGCCACGATGGTGTGGCGGCGATGGTGGAGAAGAGAGGGAGGAAGGTGGCTCTCGGCCAGATCTGGAGAGGCAGGGGTTCCGTGGGGTGGTGGTAAAGCAGAGGGAGGGAGGCCGACGCTGGGAGTGGGGTAGACGATAAAGGTGGCTCGGCCACCTTTATCCTCCCTCTCCTTCACGTGCTTGGTAGGGGCAGGTAGGGCAGGGGTAAGGAGAGCTGCCAGGTGGGGTAGGGCAGGCCAGGGTCGGGGTGGTTTGGGCTGGGGCCCCTAGGGCAGAGAGAGAGAGCAAGAGAGGGAGAGGGGGTAGCCTCGGGTAGGTTTAGGTTTGGAGCTAGGCTCGGTTAGAGGGTAGCTAGGGCAGGGGTGGGTGGCCAGGGAGAGAGGGTGTCCGGTGGGGCCAGCTAGGGTTTGGTTTAGAGGGGTGACTCGGCTAGAGAGGAGAGAAAGAGGGGAAGGTGGTAGCTTAGGGTTTAGCTAGGCTGGGGTATGGGTTTAGATAGAAAGGTGAAGAGAGAGGGTGAGATGAGAGAGAGATGAGGGGTGAGGTTTATGGTTTGTCAAGCTCAAGCAAGATCAAGCAAAGAGCAAGCAAGAACTAGACAAGGAAAAGAGAGGGTGAGGTGGTTTAGGTATGATCAAATAAGATCAAGCTAAAAGAGAGAGATAGAGAGAGTGAGATGATCCACCCAAAACCAGATGAAAACCAAATGACAAGCTAAAAGGGTACTTGCATGGCACATGCAAAATATTTATTGCCATGTTGATTCTTGTGAAACAATACATGGCATTATTATGATGCATCCCCAAAATTGGAGTAAGTCCCAAGCAAAGGAATTTAGAAAGAATTCCAAGTGGAGTATATGGAGATGATCACATTGGATTATATTTGGGGTTTGCTAGTGTGTATATGCCACTAGGTATTTAATAAGCCCTCAAAAATATACCAACATGATGATAACCCCAAAACCACACCTATGGAAGCTAGGAAGAGGTTCCACTCACAAGGCATGCAAAGGTGGCCATGTGGCTCTCATGTTTCAATATTGTGAAAACAACATGATGCTAAGATGAGAGCATGTGGTATAGAATTGGATCCATCCCAACCCACATGAGCTAGAGGTAAACTCAATAAATGCCAAGCTCATATTTAGTTGGATGGTGGAATTATAAGGTGGTGAAAGAAAAGGTGGTGGATTAATAAGAGATATGCCCCCCCAACTCAACTTGGGCATCAAACAATATATCAAGAACCAAATACAATATCAAGAGGCAAATACAATTAATAATGCATATGAGATAAGAACCAAAAGGAAAAGAGTTTTATATGATGCTCAAATGCAAGGTGGCATGATGACATGAGCATGATATAATGATGATGCAACAATTATATATTTGAAGGTAGCATTATATAGACTAGGCTAGTAGCATTGCAATTGTTAGACAATTGGGATGCTACAGGGTACCCGGGGATAATACCCCCGACACCATCCATCCAGCTACTCGGTTTCCTCATCTCACAACGAGGGATCGAGGCGAATCTGGAGAAGATTGCAGCCATCGAGAGGATGCAGCCGCCTAGGAGCTTGCTTGGAGTCCAGAAGTTCACAGGATGTCTAGCCTCCCTCAGCCGTTTCGTCAGCCGGTTGGGGGAGAAGGCACTTTCGTTGTACCAGCTGATGAAGAAGACAGACAAGTTCTCTTGGACCTCGCAGGCCGACGCTGCTTTTCATGACCTAAAGCGCATGCTATCCACAACACCGGTTCTAGCCACGCCGACTAACAAGGAGCCGATGTTGCTCTATATAGCAGCCATCAGCCGGGTCGTCAGTGTCATCCTGGTGGTGGAGCGCCCCGAGGAAGGCAAGGCTTAGCCGGTTTAGATACCCGTCTACTACCTCAGCGAGGTTCTCTCCCTCTCCAAGCAGAACTACCCCCACTACTAGAAGATGTGTTATGGCGTGTACCTAGCGTGCAAGAAGCTCAAGCACTACTTTCAAGAGCATTCGATTAAGGTCGTGTGCACTACACCCCTTTCAGAAATCATCGTCAACAAGGACGCCACCGGTCGAGTCGCCAAATGGGCCATCGAGCTCGCCGCCTACTCCATCCAGTACAAGCCCTGGCTCATGATCAAGTCGCAAGCTCTGGTGGACTTCCTCGTCGACTAGGCCGAGACCCAGTACCTCCCACCGGTTCCTAATTCGGACCATTGGAGGATGGAATTCGATGGTTCGAAGATGCTCGGGGGCTTGGGAGCCGGCATCGTGCTCACCTCGCCCAAAGGAGACCGGCTAGAGTATGTCCTCCAGATCCACTTCAAGTCCTCCAACAACGTGGCCGAATACGAGGCGCTGGCACAAGGCCTCCGGCTAGCCAAGGAGATTGGTGTCAACCGGATCCTTTGCTTCGGCGATTCGTATCTAGTGGTGCAGAAGGTATCCGGATAGTGGGACGCCCGCGATGCAAACATGGCCCTCTACTGGTTCCACATACAAAAGCTCAGCGCCTGCTTCAACGGATGTGAGTTTCATCACGTCCCTCGCGTCAACAACGAGGCAGCCAATTCGCTCGCACGAATCAGATCCACTAGGCAGGCGATCCCACCGGGGGTGTAACATCCCAAAACTCTAATCCAAGTGATCAAGATCCAATCCACCCAATTTAGGGTTAACAAAAACTTTTTCTATTTAAAAATCTTTAAGCATTCATATGTGTGTGCATTTAATTTAGGAGTTGTTTTGAATTGCCATATTTGAGTGATACATTGATTGTAAAATGATTCTAAGGTGAATTAAACATCATCTAGATCATCCCCAAGCAAATCCCAAAGAAAAAGAAATCAAAAAGAATAAAATAAACAAATGGTCATTTGTGCCATTTTAATCAACTAGCCTACTTTGGCTATTCCTAGAACTCAAATCTTAACAGAAACAATTGTGGTTCTTTGCACCCCTTGCTAGTACAAGTAGTGATGTACCAAGGCCCACTTTGTTTCACCCCAAAAACTTTCAAACACTAAATTTAAATGACATTTGAAAATTGAATGTAGTTCATATGTATATATCACACTTATTCAAAAACCACTCAAATGAACTCCACTTTTAAAACCCAAGCACACCTAGAAGCTCAAGCATAAGATACATCACTCCACCAAAATTCAGCCCAACATTCAAAACTTTTTCTCTTGCGGCCATTTGATCAAACAGGTGGCAGGCAAGATTTCTCTGCCTAACTTATACTATTTTGTGATCAAAGAGTTGTCGTGTTTTTAGCCTTCATTTGGTTCCCCTGTCCCCCCTGAGTCCAACCAAGTCCCCACCGGCCTACACCTAAGCCGCAGCAGCAGTGGAGCGCCACCACTTTGTGGTCACCGCCGGCCAGAAGATGGCAACGCGCCAGAGACCACGCCGCGCCATTCCAGCGTGTCTTCTAGCTCCGCGCAACCCTACCGCACCTCCTGTCCACCCCTCGATCAACCCCATCCCCTGGATCACTCCCTAAGTCATTCCTTTCTATACGAAGCCAGAAGCGCGCTTAAAGCGCTGGAGACAGACCGCCTCGACCCCATCCCGTGCATGCCGCTCCGCCTTGACCCTAGCACCCCGCCAGACACGGCCGTGTGCCGCCGCGCAACCCACAGTCGCCGAGCGCCGTGTCGAGCACCGCCTCTGTCTCCCAGAGCGCGCAACGCTCCCGACCGCATGCCACCACCCCTAGCCGCGCTATTAAGCCGTAGAGCACCACCAGGAGGCAAGCCACCGTCCACCTACGCTGCCCATGCTGATAGCGCCCTGTATCGTCGCCACCGACGAGCTCGTCATCGCCCCCTCGGTCCCCTCCTCGAGCCTATATAAGGAGGCCTTCCCCAGCCTCAATCTCCACACCATTCCACTCCCCTCTCTCCCCTAAACCTTTCCCACCTCTCGCCGGAGCAGCTCGAGCCGTAGTTCACCAGAATTGCACCGGAGGAGCCCGCTACAGAGGAGGAGACGCTGCCATCGATTCCGTCTACCGCAGCCCCTGCCGTGACCTCGCCTGAGTCCGCCGTCGCCGTCCAGTTCGATCACCCGCCTCGCTGCACTAGCTGGAGCCCTGGTACGTCCCCAGTAGACCCCCACTGGCCGTTTAGGATTCAGTCTCGCCGGCGACGAGTCCGTCGTCGACGACGACTGTGGACCGTTGATCTATCTTCTAATCGTAGCGCCCAGATCGTCCCATACCGTTTCGGGTTTATGTCTCACTGACAAGAAGGACCAACCTGACAGCCGCCCTCTGTGCCACTGAGCGTCACTGGGCCGGCCCATTTCCTTTTCCGCGCGACCCAGTTATTTCAAATATAGATTTTTCTATTTAGGTTTAAACTCAATTCTGTCCCTTAGTTTAAAAATCAATTCAGGAAGATTTACTGAACCAAATTGAGTGATTCAAATTTTGTTAGAAAGCTACTGAAAAGATCTATCCAGGCCCGTTGGGTTTAATTCATTTAGAGTTAGAGATCTCTCCTGGTAAAAATAACAAGACAGAAGCTTTTGCACATTCAAACATTTTTATAAAATCAACCATAATAGCTTTTGAATTGATTCCAACTCTCAAAAATCACATTTAACCATACCTATCTAAATATGTAATAATATTAAGGTTTGCATGCAGTGACTTTGGACTAGTACCAAAATAATACTATATAGGCATTTCTAGTCACTTTAAATCATTAAATATTAAACTTAAACTTATTAAAATGTGATCCAACCCTTAAATCACATTCCCATATGTTAGAATATGTGGCGATGACATGTGTCCACATGATCCCATATTTTAATTGGAGAATATTAAATCTTAGTTAATTTCAATGAGTAGAAATTACTTTTCTTAAATAAAAAGAATAAAGCTAGTTAATTAAACCTTGTGATGCTTGTGATGATAATAGATCATCAAATGGGTGCCTTAGTATGCTAAGTAACTAATTAAGCAGTGTTTGGTGATTGTGTATTCCGTATGTATTTATAAACGATAGTACCGACCAAGCTTTCGAGGAGGAGGAGTTCTACCAAGAGGAGGAGGAAGAAAACTTCAACCACTGCACCAACCAAGGCAAGCTATTGTTATCAAGCTAGCACTAAGCAAGCCATCATTAACAATGCAAGCTAACCCTTGCAATCTAGATAACCTAAGCACAGGCATTAGGCATGCTTTGGTGATACCATTTTGGACTTATATCTATTCCAAGACTTAATTCCAAGCTTTACTTTTCTTTACTTTACCAAAGTCCTTTACTTGTTTGAAGGTAGCATAAAGAGTATAAAACTTGACCTATCTAGTTAGACTTAGATGTCATTCTATGGCATGAGATTGAGATTAGCATCCCACCTTAGTGAACACTCTTAACTTAGTAGTTTAGAGCTAAACCAAAAACTAGATCACTTTAGATGGGAATACTTGGTGAAAATGAATTGTGAAAACCTTAGAATGATGAGTCATTCTATTGAGATGTTTTGACATGTGTTGAGAAACACAAATGGTTTATGATGATAAAAATGTTGAGGCATGAGCCTTAGCCCTTTTACAAAAACTGATGGTTGGATTCGGATGCGATACCATTCCAATTTTACTGTACAACCACAATACCTGAATTGGGTAAGGCTTAGCCAGAAGTTTATATGCATTAGTATTAGTTCCCTCGTGGGAGAGGTTTGAGCTGAGGCTACCTCTCAATGTTGTCCACCTATGCAGTGCCCAAGATGACAGATGGTCATGGTTGGGAGGCCATGCTCATAGGAGAGGTGCTTATACTAGGGTGTGTAAAGGAAAGGTTATGTTTGATTATCTGCATACTAAGTATGATGATTCAGGGTTATCCCTGCCAGATGTATCGAATCTTATGGTGAAAGTGTACCACCTCTGCAGAGTGTCAAACTATTTGAATAGCCGCGTCCACGGTTATGGACAGTTGGAGTGGCAATACTGTTTCGTTGTCAGATTTATTTTCAAAATGACTTATGAAATGAATGATGAATCTTGACTTGACCACAACAGGGTTGTGACTATGACACTAGCTTCCCAACTTTAGTGATTCTAGAACTTTTTTTTATCTTTCTTTGTTTCTGAACTCAGCTTAGGTTTCAAACTTAACTTTACAAATCAACCTAGAGTTAGAATTTCCCACTAGAACTACCTTACTTGTTAGTGATAGTTTGCGAGTACTTAAAGAGTACTGATTGCTTTTGTCCCTGGCTATTCCCGTGGCCAGACTATGAAGGAGACTACCAAGATGAAGGACAGCAGGACGGCTATGGTAACTAGAACTATCTTCCATCGTCAGCATTGCATGTGCCTCTAAAGATGCCCCACTGCTACGCTTATTATTTATTCCGCTGCTTGTTGTATTAGGACTGGATCATGAGATCCTTATTTGTGTAAGACCTTATTTATGGTTTGTAATGGATGATGTACTGTGATATCCAATCTGTTATGTCTCGCAAAAATGGTAATCCTGGGATTGCGAGGTATGGCATAATAGGCATCTGGGATTAAAAATCCGGGTGTTGACAGGGGGCTCCTTGGAGCACCTGCGCAAGCCCTCCATCAACCCGTCCCTTGAGTCGGATTCCATTATCTGGGCAGGGAGCGCTCCGATTGACGGCATGGCGAACGCAGAGTCGGCAGAACCGGCAAAGAAAAAGGCCCGCACCAACCCTGGCAAGTCCGTACCTTCCGGCCTTCCGGACCGGCTCGGCGGCTGTCGTTCTGGGTACCTCATCCGGATGACCCCCCGACGACCATCAACCAGAGAACGGAAGCATCCTTACTAACCGGGAGATACCATCCTGGGCACAACCCTTCATGGACTACATCGCCAATGGAGAGCTTCCGGATGATGAGGTGGAGGCCAGGAAAATCCGGCACCGCACGCACATGTATAGCATCATCAACAAGGAACTATACAAGCGCAACATATCCGGCATCTTCCAAAGGTGTGTCGATGTGGACACAGGCTACTGGCTGCTCAAGCAAAAACCACCAGGGCGAGTGTGGATATCACGCTTCATCTAGGGAAATAGTTGCTAAGGCGTTCCGCCACGGTTTCTATTGGCCCACCGCCCTTGAGGACGCTGAGCAGCTAGTCCGTGTGTGCAACGGGTGCGAACGCTTCGGGCGCTCAGACACATGCCGGCTTCGGTACTCAAGACCATACCGATCACCTGGCCCTTTGCTACCTAGGGCCTCGACATGGTCGGCCCCTTCAAGTGGGCGCGCGCAGGCATGACCCATCTGCTAGTGGCGGTGGAAAATTTTACAAAGTGGATAGAGGCCAAGCCTATCCAGAAGCTGGACGGGGCGATATTCGTCACCTTCTACACTGACAGCATCAACCGGTTCGGCTACCCCAACAGCATCATCACCGACAACGGCACGAATTTCGCCAAGGGGGCCTTCGCCTGGTTCTACAGCAACAAGGGCATCCGGCTGGACCTTGCTTCTGTCGCGCACCCGCAATCCAACGAGCAAGTCGAAAGGGAAAACGACCTAGTGCTAGCCGGCATCAAGCCATGCCTCATCGAGCCCTTGGAGCGGTCGCCCGGATGCTAGATCGAAGAACTTCCGGATGTGCTGTGGAGCCTCCGCACCATGCCGAATAGGTCAACCGGCTTCACCTTGTTCTTCCTCGTATACAGCTCAGAGGCCGTCCTCTCCGTGGACACCGAGTTCGACTCTCCGTGCAAGCTCCTCTATGATGAAAAGGCCAACCAGGAGGCGCGGGAGGATGGCGTGGACCTCCTCAAGGTGGCCCGCGAGCTGGTATTGTCCAAATCGGCCTTGTACCAGCAGCGCCTACACCACTACCATTCGAGCCGGATCCTCCCCATTGCATTCTGCGAGGGCGACCTGGTTCTCCGGCTGGTGCAAGACACGAAGGGCATGCACAAGCTATCACCGCCCTAGGAGGGTCCCTTCATCATCAGCCGGGCGCTGCCCAACGACTCCTACTACCTCATCGACACGCAGCAGCCGCGCAGGAACAAGATGGACAAGTTGGAAGAGGAGACAGAACGCCCCTAAAACACGGCCCTGTTCCGCCCGTTTTACACCTAGTCACCAGACAGTATATGTATCCCGCAAACCCTATGAATGAAAATGTAGACACCTACGAGATGCCCGGGGGCTCCTTGCTAGAAATTGGTGTGTACTTGTTTTCGGTTCAGTTTTTCCGGCTCCAGCAACCCCTGCCAGGGGGCTCGCCGGCTTGTCCAACCTGCTAAATCAACAAACCGGCTAAGTAGTGTGCGATGATGTCAGAGGCCCACTCTTCGTCTCAGCTATAGACCGCAACCCGGCTGTCCGGCTAGCAAGAGCAAAAGCCCGAGGCATCCCACATGAAAAACGGGGAGGAGATGCGACAGATCGGGCGTCCCGGCCTTGCAACTAGCTTGAGACAATCTGGCTACCAACCCGTCAATACCGTGCGCAATGTATTGTCAGCTCCCTTCGATTCCGGCTGCAGACCGCAACCCGGCTGCCCGACAAGGACGGATCATAAACAGCACAGCACACGGGAAAATGCCTAAGTGTCCAGAGAGGCACAGGCTAGTTTTCGAAAAATAAATCCGCCTTCCGGCTAAAAGGCGATACCTTAACCGACTAACGTATTGACGAATGGGAATGTATGTATGTTTGTTTTTTGTACGACTGCATCGAGTCGGAATTTAGGAAGAAGGAAGATTTGAAGTCCTTGCCTTCATCAAGCACTCCGAATCTAACACCCACTAGGTCGCCGCCTGATGGAATCATGTAGTTTCCGACCGGCTAAAGGAGTTAGCCGGATATTTGGAGCCCAGGTGAGGGCAAGGGCAGGAAGAAAAGAAGAAGATTTCGAAGTCCTTGCCTTCATCAAGTGCTCCGAATCTCGGGGGCTACATCCACTGGGTGCGCTCGCGTGCCCCCAACAGAATCTTGTAGTTTCCGACCAGCTAAAGGAGTTAGCGGATATTTGGAGCCCAGGTGAGGGCAAGGGGCAAAATAAAAATAAGAAGATTCGAAGCACCTGGCTACGCCAGCTACTCCGAATCTCGGGGGCTACACCCAGTGGGTGCGCTGACACGCCCCCACTAGAACGGAAGTTCCCCCGGCTGTAGGCGTCCAGCCAGTGGAAGTAACCGGCTAGAGGTGTCTAGCCGGACAAAGCTAAAGATTTGAAGAAAAGAGAAGATTCGAAGCACCTGGCTACGCCAGCTACTCCGAATCTCGGGGGCTACACCCAGTGGGTGCGCTGGCGTTCCCCCACTAGAGTTGGAGTTCCCCCGGCTAAAGGCGTTCAGCCAGATAAATTCAATCGGCGAAATATCAAAACTTCAGAGCACACGAAAATCACAATTTAGGAAGCAAGCCAAGTAGTTCAGTTGGATAAAAAAGTGGGGAGACAAAGCTCCCATGAGTTCACCCGGTGTCAGAGACAGCCAGCATAGACAATAAGGTTCGGTCAGAACAAGTACACCCGGCATCCCGGGAATCATATCTAGGCAGAAGGGCCTTTGCCGTCTCCGGAGGAGGAGGAGGCGCGTTGGCTGATCCGGCTCCGGTGTCCCCACCGGTCGGCTGTGATGAAGCTTCCGCATCCGGAGTGTCGACAGACTCCGAGTCAGTGAGAACCTCGTTGACATCTGCGTGGTCGGCAATATTGATGGCGGAGGCCCGGAGCTCCATATGGGCCTGGCGGATGGTGGCGAGGTCGGCACCAGCACGGAAACCCCCGTCGATCTTATCGACGTGGGCGTCCTTGTACCAGGAAAGCATCAGGGCCAGGGCCATTTTCTCCCCAACTCGTGTCGCTAGATCCCTCAGGCGGTTGACGGTAACTGGCACCTCCGCCACCTTGGCCGCCAGCTACGCCATCATATCCGGAACCGGAGCATCTGGCCACAGAAACACGAAGATGGCCTGAGCCGCATGGCAAACCTTGGCGGCCTCCTCGCTAAGGAGGACGGCCAACTCACAGGCAATGGCTGCTCCTCGCCGATTCTCCCAGAACGGTTATATGCCGAGGGTCTACGCCGGGATAAAAGGCTGTCAAAAAAAGAACATCAGATCCGACTACCGGATCCGGAAAGACGAAGGGAGTCGGAGAGAAAACTTACCCTTCGCCATGTGCCCGACCTGCATTAGCTCCTCCACCAGAGCCTTCTCCCGAACCGTCAGCCGTTTGACCTCTTTCTCTTGGTCCTTGTTTTGGGCCTCGAGGAGGTCAAATGCCTGGGCCCGGCTGGCGAGGGTGGTGTCGTGCTCCTTGACAGTGGCCTCCAGGACGTCCATCTTGGCGTGCCAGTCCTTTTTCTGCAGCCGAAGCGTAGAATTGGACTTACTCAGCCGGTCGTTCGCCTTCTTCAGATGATCGATTTCCCGCTGAGCACACACCATGATGGCTGCAAAAAGCCGACTATCAAAAAAAATGAATAAAAGGAAAGACCAAAGTATCCGGCTGAGGGGACTTACTCTACAAGGTCTCGTTAGTAGCTGCAAGCTTCTGCTCCACGGTCCGGTTGCCGCTGGCTGTGGCCTCGAGCAGCCGGATCTCCTTCACCGCCAGCTCGAGAGTGGCAGCAAGGTCCGCCAGTGAAGCGGCGGAGAAGGTGTCGTTGTTGATGGCGTTGGCAACCAGCGACTCCTTCGCCTCGTCCACCACCGTCCGCCACTCCTCCCCGGGCTCGTCGTCGGAGTTGTCGTCGGTGACAACCACGAGCTCCTTGCCGGCGGAGGCCCTCCGCGTCGCCGCGGGAGAACTACCTCCACTTTGTGAAGAGGGCGCAGCCGTGTGATGACCCACAAGTATAGGGGGTGTATCGCAGTATTTTCGATAAGTAAGAGTGTCGAACCCAACAAGGAGCAGAAGGTGCTGGCTAGTGGCTTGGAGCAGGAATTCTTTGTAAATACTTATCAAACAAATTTTTAGGGGTTTTTGATAATGCAAGTAAATAAAGTACGAGTAAATAAAAGACAATAAGAATAAATGCAGCAAGTGGCCCAATCCTTTATTCAGCAAAGGACAAGTCGGTTGTATTACTTAAGATGACCAAACATTCTCGAGGACACACGGGAATATCGTCAAGTGCTTTCGCTTCATATAGTTGATTCTTCTTCTTTAGTTTGCTAAGTGTTGTGTGGGTGAACCTGTGCTAATGTACCGACCTTCCTAGGCTAATACATACTTGTGATTATACCCCTTACAAGCATCCACAAGTACAAGAAATTAATTAAGGTAGAAACATAACCGCAGCTTTAAACTCTAAGACCCTGACGTCCCTTATGCAATGGTTTCCTAACGGGGGTTCAGGTTTCTGTCACTCCAGCAACCCCTACGATTAGTAGCCAAATACACAATGCATTCCCCTAGGCCCATATAGGTGAAGTGTCATGTATTCGACGTTCACATGACACCACTAGAAGAAGTACACCACAACTTAAATATCATACTATTGAATCTTTGTCAACACAATTCCACTACTAACAACATGACTTCTCCCATGTCCTCAAGAACTAAACGAACTACTCACAAGACATCATATGGATCATGATCAGAGATGAAATAATGATATGTAACAATCTGAACATAAACGATAATTCAATGGTTCACTCAATAGCATCAACTACAAGGAGTAATCAACACCGAGAAAGTTTCCCCTAAGAACTATGCAAGATTCAACCCAATTGTTACAGCGATATGAAGCGGTGATGATGGTGCTAATGGAGATGATGGTGGTGATGATGATGATGATCCCGATGAAGTCCAGCTTGATGGTGGTGTTGATGGCGACGATCTCCCCTCTCCAGAAAGGAATTCCCGCGGCAGAATTCTGTCTGCCGGAGAGATCTTTCTCTCTCGGTGTTTTCCGCCCCGTAGAGGCGATGGAATCTTTCTGTGGTTTCTCCCCGAGTCTTAGGATTTCGGGAGGATAATATACGCCAGAGGGGAGAGCCAGGGGTGGACCAGGGCGGCCACACCACCTGGTGGCGCGGCCTAGGGTGGCCCGCGCCAGGGGGTGGTGTGGGCCCCCTATGGCCCATCTCCGCTTCCCCTTCTGGCTTTCTTCGTCTTCTAGAAAAATAGGATTTTCCATGTATTTTCCCGGATTTTTTGATCTTCGCGAATTTAGCCTCCAAACATCACCTTTTCCATCAGAATCCTGACTGCAGCGGTCCATGCTCCAAAAGTCATCAACCATACAAAAATTAATGAAATAACATAAGTATCATCTCTTAATACAAAATATATCAATGAATAATAGTAAATTATGATATAGAATAGTGATGCAAAATGGACGTATCAACTCCCCCCAAGCTTAGACTTCGCTTGTCCCTGTTTAAACTGAACTCAATAAACATGACCTCAGGTTTATGGAGTGAAGAGTCGATAAAAGAATACGGACAAGAAGCATCACATTCATCAATACATAAGTCATAGTAGAAGACAACTCACTATTATATAACTTAACTTGCAATAAGTAAAGGAAACACAATAAAGATCCATAAAGTAAATCATAATTGGTAATGGAAAACTTAGCTCTTGGTTGAAGAATTTGCTGGAGTTCACAAATAACTGATTTTTAATGATAGCTTTCAAAGTAGTAGACACTAAGATAAGAGCAAAGTGCAAAACAAGGAACATAAGAAACATGATTGAATAAATCATCATATGAATGAATGAAACACAACAACTCAAAATGCTTGCTGAGGTAGAAGGGAATAGGTTTACTGAATCAACTAAAAGGTAAAAGATAGGCCCTTCGCAGAGGGAAGCAGGGATTTTAAGTTTCATAAAGAGCTTCCAAAAATTATGGTACTTGTTAGCTTTCAGCTCTCATTGCCCCTATCATAGGCATCTTTAGGTGATTAAGGTTAAAGTGACACAACTAAGAGGATATGCTTGACAAGTTATAAGTTGAAATCTCATGCCCCTTACTTACGAGTACCGAACCTCATGCTACTCAACTTCAGTCACAAGTAAGCTCGTGTCATTGTAAGTACATATGTATCATAAAGAACCGCCAACAGGGTACCCCTTGCACATGATACAGGAGATATCCCATAATCAAAATGACAAGGCAAGCAGACAATGAGCATCTCAGTGATCCTTTTATTTGCTATTTGTATAGGTTTTTATTGAGGATGCTTCATAGAGTGCTCATTATGGATATGCTGCAAGTTTCCACCATGATTAGGCATGGGTTAGGCTAGCGGCCCAGGCGTTTCTCTAACACACATATAAACTCCATGATCTTACAAGTTCCCCTTTTATTTCAGACCGTCGGGATCCATAAGCAAAAGAATCATAATATCAACGGAATATAAGTGCAATGTTGAAAGCGTTCCCCATGATACATGGTTCTGCTAACTTCAACTTATAAAGCGCAAGCATATACGCAACAAAGATGGACACAATGGTTCAAGTTTATTGATTGCAAGAAAGAAAAGTGTGCCATCAAGTTCGTGAGAGCTTTAATCACTAATTTTCTCATAACAAGTTTAATTTGGAAGGTAGATAAAAACAATAATTTACTTGGAATAGCAATAGTGCTAATAGGTAGCTATGGTGGACACAAATGGCATAGGTTTTGGTTTAAGGATTGGATGCACGAGAAGCATTCCCTCTCAGTACAGGTTTTTGGCTAGAAAGGCTGGGTAGCAAGCATACGAGTTGAAGGAAACAAACAAACATACAAGTGATAAAAACAAACATGCAATCTTCCTTGGAAGCACAAAAGATATTAACTAGAGAATACTAAACCTATGAGCAAATCAATAAAGAAAGATGATGAAATTATATTTCTTCAAGAGTACTTTTATCTTTTTCATTCAACTCTCAAAAATAGTGTTGCTACTGACCGAGCCAGGTTTGCCAAAACGAACTAAATTAACTCAATGATCCCAAAGTGATACCAATACTAACGACAAGATCAATCATATAACCATGAATTGAAAACTAATAAAAGATATGCAAAAGAGTAAATGATAGAACTTCTCATTAATATTCCATAACGGGAACTCACACCAAGGGATACATATCTAACGAGAGAGGGGACACTTCCATAATGCAAACCATCCTACATGATAACTCCTCTATTCATGATATGACTTTATTAAAAAGGTAAAAAGAGAGAAGATAGTGATGTGATAATGCGGCACTCCCCCAAGCTTGGAACAAACCAAGGGGATGCCAAAACCTGATGACGAATTACTCCTTCGGTGGTGGTGGTATTCTCTCGTCATCGTCCGACTTCCAGGGTAAGGGCTCCCCATCAACAAAGGACATCGTGGTCTCCAGCATCCTGAAACTTGCAGTAGCACTTATGCATTTAAACCTAACCTCGTACTCACAATTTTGATTTTGAACGTCGTAGAGCTGTGCTTGCAGTTGGTTGGTTGTTTGGTGGAGTGAGAGGACTTCATCCCTAAGCTCAGCAGTCTCCTTTTGGTGCTCAGCGATGAGTTCAGAGCAAATCTTATGGATGATATCCACTTCACGTTCCGCCATCTTCTTGTACCTAAAGACTTCTTGCTCTAGTTTTTCCATCCTGTCCTCCAGACTTCCTTCACCTTTACAGCCTTGAACCTCCTTTATCCGTACCTCTCCATCTTCAAGGAACAACTCCTTGGGATGAATCTTCAACTCTCTCATGTATGGGTTGATGATATCCACAGAAGAATCTTCCTTGGCTGATCCAGAGGAAGACATTTTGGCTCCAAATCTAGGACTCTACCTGTCAGAAACAGATCGAAATGAAAACACGATGAGAACACGATATACGAACCTTGGGGGATCCGGAGGATTATATATTACGAAGTTTTACAACAAAAGGAAAGTACTGGGAGAAAACGGGTCGGAGACGGAGGCCGAGGTGGCCACACCACCTGCTGGCGCGGTCAGGGGGCCCGCGCCAGGGGGTGGTGTGCGCCACCCTGGCTCCGTTTTTGTCCCTCTTTTGCTTCGTAGCTTTTCTTGTTGGATAAAAATTGCAAAAATATAATTGGATAGTATTTTCGCAGAACTTTTCTCACTAGATCTGTTACCTATTCGAAAGCGGACTCTATAGGTGTCTGAATTTGGTCTTTGATAAATTTTTCCGGAGTTACCACTTGAAAAGCATCAACATCTTCATTGTAAGAATCTCCAGCAATATAGTGCTTGAGTCGCTGCCCATTCACCACTTGTGTCGTGTTATCTTTTAAAGAAGAATTTTTTATTGCTCTCGAACGCTACACTTCTTCAGTAACGAAAGGTCCTTCCCATTTTGATAGTAATTTCCCTGCAAAAAATTTGAGACGATACCTATACAATAGAACTTTCTCACCGACATGGAATTCTCTCTTAAGTTTTCGCTTGACATTGTTGGGGATATACTTTCCGGGTATCCTCATAGTTCCTCACTGACCAGGGTGGCCCACTTAGGGTTAGAGCTTTGCTTCACGGGCGGCCCAGTCAGGGAGAAAGACGGAGTCCAATCCGGCTACGGGAAGGCCCAGAAGACTTACCGACTTAGGCCCATAATGTTACTTGTAGTTCAAGATGTACTCTTTAACCGACTCTTAGACGTAGCCGGATAGATCTCTCCTGTAAACCCTAGGCCGGATATCTATATGAGCCGTCCTAGGGAGAGCCTTTAGGGCACACCCAATACTTTAGACCCTCAACTCGCACAGGTGAAACCCTTGTAACCCATATTCCGGCTCCGCCATATTACTGGATAGCTAGCAGGAGTAGGATCCGTCCAAAGCCGGCGGATTCGATCCTGGGTAAACTTGTGTGCTCACCGTCCCGGAACACCGTACGTCTCACACCCCTCTCTTCCGCACGCCTCGAGGACCCCCTCATGGTGTACTTGTCATCAATCCGACGACAGTTGGTGCCCACCGTGGGGCAAGTGAGCTACGGATCTGCATTCCGAGCAGAATCTGCAAGAATCAGAATCGGCGAGACTATCGCTGTCGGTCGCATCCTCTACGCCAGCGACGTCCCTCTCATCGTTCTCGACGAGACTTGGATTCTGGCAAAGGAGGCCGTGACTGCCTACACAATCATGTCTTTTGGCGAGATCGATGTTTACATCGGTTTTGCTGAACCTGCCCAACCCACCCCAGCGGTGATGATAGAGGCGGAAGAATTTTCTGGGTCCCCTTTGTCCGTGGAGGCGGCAGAGTTCCGGATCTTAGAAAACCCTAATCCCACCCAGCCCGCACCAGTTGCGGAGATAGTGGAGAAACCCGAACCTGAAGAAGACCTAGCGGTCCACGTCGAATCTGGAGTGGATCTCCCAGGAGGAGCCGGATCCCAGATCGACCCACCCGTGGAAGTCGAAATCCAGGAGGAGCATATCAACGGCACTGATTCCGGCTCTAATGATGCCGGGACAGACAGGCCGTTCCTAAGGTACACACTAAAACGCATGATACTGCAAGGCGAAAGCGCAGATGCAATCCTCGAGACCATCAAAAGTTTCGATATGGCTGATCGCGAAAGCCGCAGGTACCTTAGGAGGCACGCGTCGCACTTCGTCGGATACGTGGGATCCGGATCCGGCTCTGCCGATGCTAGAGAAAACAACGACTCGGTGCTGGAGGCAATTGGAACAAACGCTGACATACCCGCATCCTCGGATGAATCAATGACATCAGGAGATTTCTGAAAGTTCTCCGCAGAATATGAAGAGGAGTACAACTCCAAAGCTGCAGAAGAAGGAGAAGCCATGGATGAAGGTTCCGGCGAACACTCTCCCAAAACGCAAGATGACATGGACGTCGGAGATAATCCCGAGGTCCAGATGTCCGAAAGTACCAATCAGAGATTGACTCCGGGAAACGGACCCAAAGCCGTCTTCGCTACCGGCACTGCCAAGAAGGCAAAGAAGGACAAGAAAAACAAGACCCCAGCAAAAGACCCTCTAATAGAGGAGGTGATTGCCGAGGAATACGAGGAAGACTCGGATGGAGCACTTATCCCAGACGAGCTGAAGAAAGAAGCATCGGTGGATGGACACGTGATCACTGAAGGTGCCGTAAACTCAACGATGCCGTATTAACCACACCTATCCCTATAGCTGCAGAACTTACTGCAGATGAGCTGGACGAAAGGGCGCAAGCCCTAGAAGCGCGTCATCAACAACTCCTCGATGAAGCAAAAAACATCGAGGTGGAGAAGAAACGCATGCCAAACAAGGAATACATGTCTCGTCTACATCAGAATGCACGGAAGCGTCACATAGATGACAACCAATTCCCACGTGTCCGTGCCGTCCTTTTTGGAGATGAGATGGGGAAGCCACGGAAAGATAGCAACGGAGATTGGGTATACCCAACACCAGTACAAAATACCGTGGCAGCCCGAGAAATTCTATCGGCTAATCCAGGACCAGAGGAGATCCGTTTGGGTATCAAGCTACTCAACAAGGGACTAGAGCAGCAAAAGGTAGCCCTGTCCAGAAGTCAAAAACTGGTCTCAGATTCTGACCAGTGTCGCACAGATCCGGCATGGGCTGGCGTAAGATCCCATTACGTTCGGGCGCAGTACCATCACCCCAAACGCAGGGAAGACAACTATTCAAGAACCGGATCTTCAAGACAACATCACAAAGCTTCGCGTAACTGGAGCAACATTGCCCCAGCGGCCGAGAAAGACGCCATCGCTGCCCTGAATCTGACGAACCCTCCCCAACGAGAATCTAAGGATCGAAGGGGAGAAGATAAAGAGAAACGTCGGGAGGAGGATCGTCCGAGAATGCCACCTCCTAGACATGAGAACCGTCCGGCTAAGCCTCACCATGGTGGGAACGACGGACGAAGAAACGACGGAAACCATGCCGGTACAAGCTGGCAGGGGGCTCGTCGTAGTCAAGCTACTCCACCCTCTCCACCACATAGTCATCACAACGGTTCCCATGGAGGGCATGGGGGACGACATGGCGGAGGAGGTGGTGGCAGAAGCCAAGGTCTGACTCCATGGCACCGCAGCCACAGCTGGCATTCGAGACGATCTCTATCCCCGAACGACGCAAGGCATAGGATCAACTCCAACATAGAGGCTCCGCGCTATGAAAACGATGACGTATATGTGGGCCCAAAATGCTTCGGACCATGCATCAGAGCTACAAAATTCTCAGAAGGATTTGCTATCTCAAGACAAATCCAAGCCTATGACGGCATTGCTCGGCCAGACACTTGGTTACAGGATTTCTTCTAAGCTTGTTGTATTGCCAAAGGTGGAAACAGCCTGGTCGCAACCCGATATCTCCCACTTATGTTGCGAAAGACAGCACGATCATGGCTCAATGAACTTCCAGCAAACACCATCCATAACTGTTATGATTTGCAAAGCGCGTTCTTTCGGAATTTCGAAGGCACATATCGGAGGCCCTGTACGGTTGGAGACCTACAGTGTTGCACCCAGAAAGCCAGAAAAACTTGCCGGGATTACCTCGGATGATGGATCGACACCAAGAACTCCTGCGAAGGAGTAAATGATCAAACTGCGATTGATGCTTTCATTGCAGGTCTCCCTATTGGTTTACTGCGCCATCACTTGAAGTGTGACAAGGTCACCGATTTGGGAGAGATGATAGAAACAGCGAGCAAGTATGCAGATGCTGATGACGATGCAGAAGGACTACTCAATTCCCTAGCTGTGCCTCAGTCGGCAAAACAACCAAAGCAACAAGCTCAGAAGCGCAAAAATACCTCGGAAGAAAAACCCAACACGGAAACAGCGGTAGTCACTACTGTTTCCGGGTCTGGAGGGCGAGGAGGACGTGGCGGAGGCCACGGGCGTGGCCGTGGGACATCAATGGTCCAAGGTAGAGGAGAACAACAACCAGGCAAAACCTACTCTTGGGCCGACATTGCCAATAACCCATGTGTGCATCACCTAGACGCTAATGGGGGCTCGTCCCACACCAACGCTGAATGTCGTTTCAATGACGACATCAAAAGAGATGACACCGCATGCTACAAAGCTAAGCGGAAGAAGGGAAAGAAAAATCCTGAAAAAGACAAAGAGACCAAGGAAGATTCCGACATGGAGGAAGTTGATGCTTCAAATCCCAAGTCGGAAGGGAAGAAAACTTTTCCCACGAAGAAGGACACTTATGTCACCTTCCTTGGATCTCAACCAGCAAAGGTCAAGAAAGCAGTTCTACACGAGCTCAATGCAACAGTTCCGGCTATTCCCCAGTATCTTGACTGGTCGGAAGTGGTAATCACGTTTGACCACGATGATCATCCGCCTAAGTTACACAGGTGAGGAAAATGCGCCTTAATCGTCAACCCACTTATTAACGGTTATGGTTTCTCCAAGACCCTCATGGACGGTGGTAGCAGCATCAATATTCTCTATGTCGAAACGCTACGATAGATGAAGATCTCAGAGACCCAGCTGAACCATAGCTCTGTGATTTTTCACGGAGTTGTCCCAGGAAGACAAGCTAATTCCCTGGGAGAGATCACTTTGGATGTTACCTTTGGAACTCCAAAGAATTATCGGATGGAGGCACTTTCCTTCGAAGTGGTCCCGTTCAAGAGCGCATACCACACTATATTCGGACGTCCGGCTTACTGGGCTTCTATGGCTCGTCCGTGTTACATTTACAATATGATGAAAATTCCAGGTCCCAATGGCGTGATCACCATCAGGGGAGACCCGAAGAAAGTGCGAGAGTGCGAGGATGGAAATGTCTCCTTTGTCGAAGCCATGCTGCACGCCCAGGAGTACCAGGAGATCAAGAAGAGCATAGATCCGTCTGAGATGCCTGCAACGAAGAAGGAGGTTACCAAGCCAAATCCGGAGTTCAAGGCATTAGAAGAGACGAAGAAAGCGTCGTTGAAGGATGATGACCCCTCCAAGGTGACCCAGATAGGCGTAGGCCTAGATAGCGCATAGGAAAGCGCGCTCGTCAAGTTCCTCCAAGAAAATCAAGATATCTTCGCATGGTAGCCATTTGACATGACCGGAGTACCTAGGGAACTTGTCGAGCACTCTCTAAATGTAAACCCGAATGCTAAACCCGTCAAACAGTCCTTATGACGGTTTGGCGACGAAAAGCGTAAGGCAATAGCTAAGGAACTAGCACGGCTCGAGTTAGCCGGATTCATAGAAGAGGTCATCCACACTGAGTGGTCGGCCAATCCTGTAATGGTCCCTAAAAAGGACACCACTAATTTAAGGATGTGTGTTGATTATACTGCCTTGAATAAGGCTTGTCCAAAAGATCCGTTCGCTCTGCCTAGAATTGATCAAGTTATCAATTCTACGACAGGCTCGGAACTCCTCTGTTTTCTCGACGCATATTTCGATGATCACCAAATCCGGATGAAGGAATCTGACAAAGTCAAAACTTCATTCATAATCCCCTTCGGAACCTTCTGTTTTGTTATGATGCCCTTTGGGCTGAAGAACGCAGGAGCTACGTACCAGCGCACTATGCAGCGTTGCCTCCACGACCAACTCGGACGCAATGTACATGCATACGTGGATGATATCGCGGTGATGTCCAAAAATAAGGAAACACTCATTTTCGACTTGGAGGAAATGTTCGCCAATCTACGAAAATACAACATCATGCTTAACCCGAAGAAATGCTTCTTTGGAATACTAGCCAGAAAATTGTTAGGTTTCATCGTGTCTCAAAGAGGCATAGAGGTGAACCGCGACAAAATCAAGGCTATACTCAATATTTCCAGGCCAACTCGCCTGAAGGACGTACAAAGATTAACTGGTTGCATTGTTGCGGTCAGTCGATTTGTAAGCCGGCTTGGTGAAAGAGCCGCACCATTATACAAACTCCTGAAGAAGACCAAAGATTTTTATGCAGGATCGAAGCTGAAGCTGCACTACAAGACCTGAAGAAAGTACTCTCATCTGCTCCTATCCTCGTAGCGCCGGAACCTCAGGAACCAATGTTGCTTTATATTGCTGTGAAAAATAAGGTCGTTAGTATCGTGATGGTGGTGGAGAGACCAGAGGAAAATCGGGAACACCTGGTGCAGCGTCCGACTTACTTTGTCAGCGAGGTCCTGGCAGAATCAAAACAGCGATACCCGCACTATCAAAAGTTCGCTTACGGTGTTTTCCTAGCATCTCGTAAGTTATGACACTACTTTCAGGAGCATCCAATTACCATGGTGCGCAAAGCTCCCATGAGAGATATAATCAACAACAGCGATGCTACAGGACGTGTTGCCAAATGGGGCATAGAGCTCTCAGCTTTCGATATTGAGTACAAACCTCGGACAACAATAAAATCCCAGATCCTTGCTGACTTTGTCGCTGATTGGACAGAGACGAAGGAGAATATGATCCTCCCTGAGTCGGAATGTTGGACCCTCTTTTTCGACGGGTCTAAGGCTCGAGGGGGCTCAGGGGCTGGCGTGGTGCTCAAATCACCCCAAGGAGATAAACTTTTATACGTGTTGCAGATCCACTTCACAGCGACAAACAATATTGCCGAGTATGAAGCACTGCTGCATGGAATCCGGATTGCCAAGGATATTGGCATCCGATGTTTGATGTGTTACGGAGATTTGGATCTTGTTGCTTAGCAAGTCTCGGATATTTGTAATGCAAATAAGCACATGGCAGCATATAAAGTTGTCGTGGATGACCTATCTAAATCGTTCAAAGGGTTTGAAGTTCAACACATCCCTTGGGCAGAAAATGAGGAAGCAGATGCACTATCTCGGATAGGTTCTGCGCGGAAAGAGGTCCCGAGATGGCGCTTTTTTAGAGCACCTCAAAGTTCCCTCAATAAAGGGAGTAGATGAGGAATATCCGACCAAATCCGACTCACCTTTGATAGCAGTTCTGGCTGTAATTTCCAGCTGGACTCAACCCTACCTCGATTATTTGGTAGATGGCAAATTACCGAAGGCGAGGTACGAGCAGATTATCCGACGAGCAAAATCCTATACTATTGTTAAGGTGAGCTCCATAAATGGAGTGTTTCGGGTTTTCAGCCTGTATCTCCGGAAGAAGGAGTGGAAATCTTAAGGGAAATCCACGAAGGCGAGTGTGGTCACCACGCTGCAGCCAAATCTTTAGTGGCAAAAGATTTTCGACATGGATTTTTCTGGCTTACAACTCAGGCAGATGCCGAACGATTAGTCAAGACATGCAAAGGCTGCCAAAAGTACGCCAAGCAAGCTCATGTTCTGGCTGATCAGCTGCGAACAATACCTATAACATGGCCTTTTGCGGTCTGGGGGCTTGATATGGTAGGACCTTTTAAACGAGCTCCAAGTGGATTTACTCACCTCTTAGTGATGGTGGATAAATTCACCAAATGGATCGAGGCTAAACCTGTCACTAGTTGTGATGGAGCAACAGCCAAAAGATTTGTCGAGGATGTTATAATCTGGTATGGTTATCGGCATAGCATTATCACGGAAAACGGGAGTAAATTTTCTATGGGAGAACTGGCCGAATTCTGCGATGAGCAAAATATCCGGCTTGACATTGCGTCAGTCGCACATCCACAGGCTAACGGACAAGTCGAAAGGGCAAATGGTTTAATTCTACAAGGCCTGAAACCAAGACTCGAAGCACCACTACGACGTGCTGCGGGGGCTTGGGCAGAGGAACTACCCTCTATAATTTGGAGTTTACGAACAACTCCGAACAGGTCAATAGGATACACACTTTTCTTCTTGGTCTATGGCGCAGAAGCAGTTCTTCCTAGTGATTTAATTCATACTTCTCCTAGAGTAGCCACGTATATCAAAGAGGATGCCGAGATTTCTCGACAAAATGATCTTGACTTAGTCGAAGAAGTTCGTGTTGTTGCTGAAATGAGATCTACAGCCTATCAGCAGAAGTTATGCAAGTATCATAGCCAGAGAGTCCGAAATAGATCTTTCAATAAAGGTGATTTGGTTCTCGGGCTTGTGCAACAAAGGAAGCACAAACTTTCCTCGTTATGGGAAGGGCCCTTTTTAGTTAGTCGAGTATTGCACAATGGATCGTACTACTTAACTGACATGAGGCCAGTTAAAGAAAGACCTGCTACTAAGAAGAGAAAGAGAGATGGAGGCAGTACAAATCCGGATGAGTTAGACAGACCGTGGAATATTGCTCAGCTACGTCCCTTTTATTCTTAGTTTATCCTTCTTTGTAATCATATATGTTTACATGTTCTGTGAGAAATAAAAGTTTTGGTTGCCTCAAAGTTTTTTCTGAGAAGTTTTAACCATCTTATTTCCGAATGATCATGTCATAGTCGAAAATCCCAGAATGCTTGAAAGTACTTTATACTCATGTTCGTTCTGGTTTAGATTTCCGATTCTAAAACTGCTACCTTCGGGTATAACACTAAAATTTCTAGTCTTTACTTTGGTTATTTGTCTGATTGCTGAATGCGGGTATTTTCCGAGTAGTGAATTATTGGTACTGGAAGCCGGCTTTGTTTCCGAGTTTAAACTGGTTTAGCAATTTAGCTCCGTTGCTCGGCAAAGTTTTCGGTAGAAGGTTTGGCCGGCTCACGAAAGGGACGAGGCGGAAAGCCAGATAAACGATAAGTAGAGACGAAAAAAGTATAAGTGCTTGTGTAAACATTTCAGGCACGCAAAAATTTCAAAAGTCAAAAGTGCGGAATAGATCAAAATCTTAGCACTTGCAAGATAAATAGTACTTAATATTTACAATCACATCAGGTTTTTTCCGGAATAATACAGAAATTTCTGGTCTATGATGCAGGAGGAGATGAAGGATCTGCCGGCTCGCTGGTCACTCCGCCTTGATATCTTTCCGAGATGTCCGCATCTGAGTTGGTGCGTTCATCGTCGAAAACTTCTTCGGCTTCTTCTACAGGAGGAGGTGGAGTAGCCACGCGGGTGAAGAAGGGGATCTCGTAGCTGGTCAGATCAGCTACGTGGCACCCGTATCCGGCGCAGGAATGCATGATAGCTTGAAGGTCTTGCTCCTGGCCGTTTCGTCCACCTTGCAGTACCCTCTGGTCACTTGCCATATCTCCATGTTTCCATGGTGGCTCATGACCATAGTGAGAGCGTTCTGCGCAGCAGTCCGTGCGTAGGACATGTTTTAGTCCCAAACAAGCTGCGGCATCTCCTTGGCCCTGTCCCGCACCTTAAAATCCTACATGCTTGGCATGTTTGGAATCCTGAGAGATTCGCCAATGTCCTCAAGGGACTGACAGTAGTCATGAAGAAGATCACCGACTTGGGTGAGCCGGTGAGTGCGGGGCTCGGACGAGGAGGATTCCATCAACTTCAGAGGATCTATACACAAAACAAGTTAAGGAAAAACCGACATTGATAGAATTCAAAGAAATAGATAAGTCAGAGAGGTGGAGCGTACCAAAAATGACGTTGTCAATCTTGGTCTTCTCCTCCCGGAGACTCTGGAGTTCAGCCTGGAGCGCCTGGGATATGTCCTTCTCTCTGCCAAGCTCATTCTTGAGGTCCGAGATTATTTTATCCTGAGCAGCAATCTTGCGATCACGCTCATCAGTGGCCATGGAGGAGGATTCAAGTACTTGAGCTATGCTCTTGTCATGGTCTGCCTTGAGCTTATCTAGCTCTTGGCGAAGTCCCTTGTTCTCGACTACTAGGGTCTTGAGGTTCTCGGCCTCTTCAATCATAGCGATGGATTGTTTCACTAGCGCTGTAAGTCAAAAAAGAACAACAGTTCAGAAAAATTTCGACATTGAAAAAAGCAAAGACAAGGTTTGAATCTCGGAATGTTTACCTTCGGCTTCATCCTTGGCTACTTTGAGCTCAGCATTTTTAAGCAGGAGAGCTTTGATCTCTCTCCGCTTATCACAAACATTGGTCAGTAATTCCTGGTTATAGGAACATACTTTCTGTAAGTCAGAATACCCAAAGTCATAAAGCTACTTAAGACTCGGGCTAATATTTTTGCTAAATATCAGCACGAGCCTTGGGGGCTACACTAGTTCGTTCTTTGGCATCCTAATAAAGAATAAACTCGGATTTTATATCCTACTTCATGCTTGGGGGCTAGAGGATATGATATAACATAATGGAAAAAACAAGAGTTGGAATTCCGACTTACATATTGCTCGCGGGTGAGTTTATCTAAACCCACGTTCACTTCAGCGGCCACCTTCTTGGCAAGAGTAAGAGGGATCACTGGGGCTATTGGAAGCTCGCCAGTCCTAATCCTCTCGTCGTGAAGGCGGACTTGAGTGAGAAGGTCAGAGAACTTGACGTCCTCTGCTTCTTGCGCTTCCTCCTTGGGGGATAAATGGTTTTTATCCAGGACTTGCCTGGCTAGCCGCTGGATCTCCTCTGCAGATTTCCGGGTCAGGCCAAACTTGGCAAGACCTGGATTGCTGAGGAGGTTTTCGGTGAAGACTTCAGCCGAGGGATCATTACCCAAAGAGGGTTCACCCTTATCTTAACCTAACGCACCCACAGTGACGTCAGTTTGCGACCCATGGATCGCAGGCTCCGTTTGAGGAGTCGGATCTTCTGCAGCATCCGACGAGATAACCCGAGTTGCAGAAGGTTGAGGGGCCAGAGTCGGAGGATCCACGGTAGGGGAAGCTATGGTAAGCTTCGTCTGACGCAAGGGCTTCGAAGAAATCCCTTTCCCCTTGCCCTTGATGATTGATTTTGCTCTGAGAAGGTAGCAAAGTCGGAAACGTTACATCTCGGAAAGAAATTTGAGTAAAGTACAAAGGCGAAAAAGTTGTGACTAGAAGTTACCTCTTCACGACAGGCACCTCCTTTGTGCCAACCGCTACTGTCGGAGCTTTGCGCTTCTTGAGCGCAAGATCCGGCAGTGGAACTACTTCTAACTCCTGAGAGAACTCCGGAGGGTATCCTTCGAGCGAAGCAAGTTCCGACTCGGGGATGTCAGCAAGCTGAAAACAAGAAAACATATCAGTATTGCAGTATAACTCGAAGATTGAAACACATAAAAGATGTGATGACGAAAGCTTACCGGCACCACGGGGTTTTCCGCCGTGTGCATGTCCAGAGAAACCTCCGGAATTGGCCTTTCGATCTGCTCCTTGATCAGCCATTTGATTTGGCTTATGTAGCCTTGAGTGGTGTAGGCTTTGGGGCTGATGCGGAGGGAGTCGGTTGGAGAAGACGTGATGGAGTGCATCAGTCTATCCCCGTGGTACTGAAGTGGATGGATTCGACGTGAGACCCAGCACTGGACCAAGTCGGATCCCTTTAGACCATTGTGCTTAATCAGATATTCGATCCGCCTCTTAGCGAGGATTAGATCATCAGTGAGAGCCGGAGCAGCCTCGTCCCAGGAAGGCTGGGCCGTGGCGGCTCCGTCGACAAAAGCCGGCAAAGCAGTAGCTTTGCCGGGAGCCGGAATATCCCTATGGTAGAAAAAAGTGGCTAGCCATTGTTTGACCGAGTCATTGGCAGAAATTTTGGGATATTCCTGGTCACGTCTAAGAGAAAAACTAATAGTGCCGGTGATGTAAGGAACACCAGCAGTGATGGAATTCCTCCGGACATGGAAATAAAACCGGAAGAGAAGTAAACTCGGCCTAATACCGACAAAAGCCCTCGCAAAGCGCAGCATACGCACTCATTTCTAGAAGTGAGTTGGGAGGAAGATTGTGGAGTTGAACTCCGTAATGATCTATCACCTCGGAGAAGAACTCCGAGGGAGGAAAAGACAGACCTCGATCAAGATGGGTGCCGAAGTGGACCCGCTCGTCGTCGTGCGGGCTGGGGACGGTTTCATCGGAGCCGCTCACATTGTCATCCGCTAAGCCCTCCTTCTCCACGTTCTTGAGGCCTGCTTCGTCAAGGGCGCAGGGAATCCAGATTCCCCAGTAGCTTTCTTTCTCTGCTTCGCTTCCTTAGCCGCCATTGCTGCCAAACCAGAGGAAGAAGATGATGAAGCCATTTTCTCCGGTGAGAGGGTGACCTTAAAGGGGCGGCGCTGGGAGTTTCTGTGGGGGAAGGACGAGGAGGCTCTGTGCGCGCAGGAGGATTGGGAAGGAAGAAAACAGCAAAGGACTGGTGGAAAGGAGAAGAAGAAATCTGAACCCCTTATATCCACCTACCTGCACCAAGATTCGTGCAAACTCTACAGTGTAACCGCCACGCGTCGTGGAAAGAACTGGGAAGGACCCGCGCGATGATTGTGTCGCCTCGATCTCCACGCACGCATTGAAACAACGCCTCGGTTCCGCGAACCGCGGACCCACCAAACGGTCGTGCTGACGAAACGCATGTCAGATGATATGACTTGACCATGCTTGTGTCAGGTGGCGTTAGAGACCAAGTTCCGGCTTAGTTTAAAATCGAGCTGGAAAATCCGAGTAACCAATTAAAAGGTCCGACTTACTTTTAAGACCCGGATCGTACTTTTTGTTGTGAAGTTTCAGGAACCCTTCAAGATTCTGCAAGCCGAAGATCAAGCTAGACGATGATAAATCCGACTTTGGATCTTGGAGGCCTCCGGGGGCTGCTGTTGGGGATATACTTTCTGGGTATCCTCACAGTTCCTCACTGACCAGGGTGGCCCACTTCGGGTTAGAGCTTTGCTTCACGGGCGGCCCAGTCAGGGAGAAAGACGGAGTCCAATCCGTCTATAGGAAGGCCCAGAAGACTTACCAACTTAGGCCCATAAAGTTACTTGTAGTTCAAGATGTACTCTTTAACCGACTCTTAGACGTAGCCGGATAGATCTCTCCTATAAACCCTAGGCCGGATATATCTATATAAGCCATCCTAGGGAGAGCCTTTAGGGCACAACCAATACTTTAGACCCTCAACTCGCACAGGCGAAACCCTTGTAACCCATATTCCGGCTCCGTCGTATTACTGGATTGCTAGCAGGAGTAGGATCCGTCCAAAGCGTGATTCGAACACAGGTAAACTTGTGTGCTCACCGTCCTGGAACACCGTACGTCTCACACCCCCTCTCTTCCGCATGCCTCGAGGACCCCCTCATGGCGTACTTGTCATCAATTCGATGACAATCATGCCATCTTTTAACTTTTTCCTTAAAAAGCCTAGTATTCTCATATGCTTCACTCCTCCATTCATCCAAAGAACTTAAGTCAAATAATCTTTTTTCACCAGCAAGCTTACAATCTCTATTAAGTTCTTTAACTACCCAATAAGCTTTGTGTTCTAATTCTAAAGGTAGGTGACAAGCTTTCCCATAAACCGGTTTATAAGGAGACATCCCCATAGGGTTTTTATAGGTAGTCCTATAAGCCCATAAAGCATTGTTCAACTTTTTAGCCCAGTTTTTTTCTAGATCTATTAACAGTCTTTTGCAAGATGGATTTAATTTCTCTATTTGATAACTCTACTTGCCCACTAGTTTTGGGATGATAAGCTGAAGCGATTCTATGATTAACATCATATTTAGCAAGGGTCGTTCTAAGACCACCATGACTAAAATGAGAACCTCCATCAGTCATGAGATACCTAGACACTCCAAACCTAGGAAAAATAACATCCTTAAGAATTTTTAGAGAGGTCTCCCCATCAGCACTCTTCGTAGGTATAGCTTCTGCCCACTTAGTGACATAATCAACGGCAACAAGAATATGAGTATAACCTTTCGAGGGAGGAAAAGGACCCATAAAGTCAAATCCCCAGCAATCGAACGGTTCAATAACTATAGAGTAGTTCATAGGCATTTATTGCGTCTAGAAATATTACCAACACGCTGACACTCATCACAAGATAAAACAAATTTTCTTGCGTCTTTAAAAAGGGTAGGCCAGTAGAAACCTGATTGTAGAACCTTTTGCGCAGTTCTATTTCCTGCATGATGTCTTCCATAGGCACTACCATTACATTTCCGCAATATCTCCTTTTATTCATATTCTGGAACACATCTTCGCATAACACCATCCACTCCTTCTTTATATAAATGTGGGTCATCCCAAAAATAATGCCTCAAATCGTAAAAGAACTTCCTTCTTTCTTTGAAATGAAAGTTGGAGGCAAATACTTGGAGACAATAAAGTTAGCATAATCAACATACCAAGGGCTCCCTCGCGAGCTTACCCCTACTGCAGCCAACTGTTCATTTGGGAAACTATCATTAATAGGCATAGGATCAAAAGAGATGTTTTCCAATCGAGATAAATTATCAGCTACAGGATTTTCAGCACCTTTCTTGTCTACAATATGTAGGTCAAACTCCTGTAATAGTAGCACCCATCTAATAAGCCCAGGCTTAGCATCTTTCTTCGTCATAAGGTACTTAATAGCAGCATGATCAGTATGAATGGTAACTTTGGAATCTACAATATAAGGTCTAAACTTATCACAAGCAAAGACGACGGCTAGAAATTCTTTTTCAGTAGTAGCATAATTCCTTTGAGAAGCATCAAGAGTCTTACCAGCATAATGGATAACATTTAACTTTTTATCAATTCGTTGCCCAAGGACAGCACCTACAGCAAAATCACTAGCATCACACATAATTTCAAAGGGTAAGCTCCAATCAGGTGGTTGAATGATAGGAGCTATAGTTAAAGCCTTCTTTAGAGTTTCAAAAGCTTCCTTACAATCATCATCAAAGACAAAGGGTACATCTTTTTGAAGAAGCTTAGTGAGGGGTTTTGATATCTTAGAGAAATCTTTAATAAACCTTCTATAGAAACCAGCGTGACCAAGGATACTACGAATACCTTTGATGTCTCTTGGACAAGGCATTTTCTCAATTGCCTCAACTTTATCTCTATCAACTTCTATGCCTCTTTCAGAAACCTTATGTTCGAGTACAATACCTTTGTTCGCCATGAAGTGGCATTTCTCCCAATTAAGAACAAGATTAGTTTCTTCACATCTCTGCAAAACTTTATCGAGGTTGTGCAAACAATTATCAAAAGAAGTTCCATAGATAGAGAAGTCATCCATGAACACTTCCACAATTTCCTCACAAAAACCATGAAACATAGCAGACATGCATCTTTGAAAAGTAGCGGGAGCATTACATAAACCAGAAGGCATACGTCTATAAGCATAGGTTCCGTAAGGGCATGTAAAAGTATTTTTTTCTTGATCTTGTTGTTTAACAGCAATTTGAGAGAAACCAGAATATCCATCAAGAAAACAAAAATGGGTCTTTTTAGACAACCTTTATAATATTTGATCAATAAAAGGAAGTGGGTAATGATCTTTTGTAGTAACTTTGTTAACTTTCCTGAAATCAATGCACATTCTATAGCCTACTACTATTCTTTGGGGAATAAGCTCATCATTATCATTAGGGACGACGGTAATTCCCCCTTTTTTAGGAACACAATGAACAGGACTAACCCATTCACTATCAGCAATAGGGTAAATAATACCAGCATCAAGGAGTCTCAATACCTCATTTATTACCACCTCCTTCATCTTAGGATTTAGACGTTGTTGGTGCTCTACCAGTGGCTTTGCATCTGGTTCTATATTGATAGCATGCTGACATATAGTAGGAGAAATCCCTTTTAAATCATCCAGAGTATAGCCCATAGCCCCTCGGTGTTTCTCTAGTACCTCCAATAACCTTTCTTCTTCTTTCCTTGAAAGTTTAGAGCTAATAATAACAGGATATATCTTATTATCATCAATGTAAGCATATTTAAGATCATCAGGTAAAGGTTTTAAATCAAAGACTGGATCCTTTTTAGGTGGCAACGTGGTACCCAAGTCTTCTACAGGCAAGTTATGCTTAAGCATCTTGGGTTAACGAAGGAGAATATCATCAATCTCATTCCTTTCTTCCATGAAGATCTCACTTTCCTGGTCTTCCATAAATTGTTGCAAAGCATTATTAGGAGAAAGAGAAATAGAAGCAAGTTGTTCGACTCTAAAATCCTCGTTATGGGTGTCATTTTCACAAGGTTCCTTAGTAAATTTCTAAAAATTAAACTCATAAGATTCCCCATCAAACTTAGTCAAGATTTTCTCCCTTTTGCAATATATAATAGCTCCACAAGTACTCAAGAAAGGTCTACCAAAAATGATGGGATAAGTTTTACTAGTAGCTGAACCAAATACTAGAAAATCAGCAGGATATTTAATCTTACCACAAAGAACTTCTACACCCCGCACAATACCAATTGGAGAGATGGTCTCTCTATTAGCAGGGTGAATGACCACATCAATCTCTTCCAGCTCGCAGGGACTGATTTCATGCATAATTTCTCTGTAAAGCTCATAAGGAATAGCACTGGAACTTGCACCAATATCACATAAACCATAATAGCAATGATCACCAATTCTAACAGAAAGCACAGGGACACTAGCCTTTTTAGTTTTATTAGGATGTGAGACAATATTAGAAGCATATTCACAAAAGACTATGTGTCCATCTTCCACATTTTTAGTGACAAGGTCTTTCACAATTGCTACAACAGGTTCAATGTTTATTTGTTCGTCAAGTTTCACAGTTCTCTTTGCACTTTTAGTGATTACACTAGTTATCATAGGATGAGCCTTTACCTTATCTAGGAAGGGTATTTTCTCGATATAAGGTTCAGGTAGGATGTGATCAATAGTGCAAAATTCAGTACTCCCAACAGGAACATAGTCAACAATATCTTTATATGGTGCATGGTACTTGTTCCATCCCTTTTTCAGAATTTCAATATAAGAAGCAAAAGCCTTAAAACAATTTGTAATAACTTGAAAATCAAGACCATAAGCATTACTAGTATTTTGAAAGTCATCAGTTCCCATAAAAGATTCAATGCATTCATAATCATAATTTATACCTGACTTTCTTCCTTTGTCATTCTCCCATGCTTCAATATTGTCTTGAATACGGTCTAGAAGATCCCATTTAGCTTCTTCTTCCATGCGAGTGAATGATCAAGTACAAGAGGCATCCAATAAATCCTTATCATGAAGAGAAAGCCTTGCATAAAAGTTATTGATAATAATATTGTTGGGGAGCTCATGAAAGGGACATTTGAGCATTAATAACTTCAATCTCCCCCAAGCTTGAGCTGTACTCTCTCCATCAAGAGGCCAAAAGTTGTATATTTGATTCCGATCTTTATGAATCTCACTAGGAGGATAAAACTTTGCATAAAAGAGAGGCACTATCTCCTCCCATTCAAGAGCTTGACCATTCTTCAGCAGCTTATACCAGTCCTCAGCTCTTCCTTTTAGTGATAATGAGAATAACTTCTTCTTGACTTGACCTGTTGTAATACCTGCACACTTGAACAACCCGCATAATTTGTGTATAAAGAGCAAATGATCACCAGGATGAACAGTTCCATCTCCAACATAATAGTTATCCATAACACGATCAATAATTCATGTACGTATTTTAAAAGTATCATTCTCAGCAGGTGGTGGTTCATCTACTACCTTAGCAGTGGTAGTAGCATTATGAAATAAGAAAATCAGCGAATTTTCCATAATGAAAATAAAGCAACTAACAGAAGTAAATAATACTCACAGTAGAAGTTTCCTTTACCAGTTCCACACTAAAATAGCACACCACCCCTAGCAACGGCACCAGAAAATAGTCTTGATGACCCACAAGTATAGGGGGTGTATCGCAGTATTTTCGATAAGTAAGAGTGTCAAACCCAGCGAGGAGCAGAAGGTGCTGGCTAGTGGCTTGGAGCAGGAATTCTCTGTAAATACTTAGCAAACGGATTTTTAGGGTTTTTTGATAATGCAAGTAAATAAAGTATGAGTAAATAAAAGAAAATAAGAATAAATGCAGCAAGTGGCCCAATCCTTTATTCAACAAAGGACAAGCCGGTTGTATTACTTAAGATGACCAAACGTTCTCGAGGACACACGGGAATATCGTCAAGTGCTTTCGCTTCATATAGTTGATTAATCTTCTTTAGTTTGCTAAGTGTTGTGTGGGTGAACCTGTGCTAATGTACCAACCTTCCTAGGACTAATACATACTTGTGATTATACCCCTTGCAAGCATCCGCAAGTACAAGAAAGTAATTAAGGTAGAAACCTAACCACAGCTTTAAACTCTAAGACCCTGATGTCCCTTGTGCAATGGTTTCCTAACGGGGGTTCAGGTTTCTGTCACTCCGGCAACCCCTACGATTAGTAGCCAAATAAACAATGCATTCCCCTAGGTCCATATAGGTGAAGTGTCATGTAGTCGATGTTCACATGACACCACTAGAAGAAGTACACCAAAACTTAAATATCAAACTATATATTGAATCTTTCTCAACACAATTCCACTACTAACAACATGACTTCTCCCATGTCCTCAAGAACTAAACGAACTACTCACAAGACATCATATGGATCATGATCAGAGATGAAATAAAGATATGTAACAATCTGAAAATAAACGATAATTCAATGGTTCACTCAATAGCATCAACTACAAGGAGTAATCAACATCGGGAAAGTTTCCCCTAAGAACTATGCAAGATTCAACCCAATTGTTATAGCGGTATGAAGTGGTGATGATGGTGCTGATGGAGATGATGGTGGTGATGATGATGATGATCCCAATGGAGTCAAGCTTGATGGTGGTGTTGATGGCGACGATCTCCCCTCTCCAGGAAGGAATTCCCCTGGCAGAATTCTGTCTGCCGGAGAGATCTTTATCTCTCGGTGTTTTCCGCCCCACAGAGACGGCGGAATCTTTCTGTGGTAGCTCACCAAGTCTTAGGGTTTTGGGAGGATAATATACGCCAGAGGGGAGAGCCAGGGGTGGACCAGGGCAGCCACACCAGTTGGTGGAGCAGCCTAGGGTGGCTCGTGCCAGGGGGTGGTGTGGGCCCCCTGTGGCCCATCTCCGCTTCCCCTTCTGGCTTTCTTCGTCTTCTGGAAAAATAGGATTTTCCATGTATTTTCCCGGATTTTCTGATCTTCGCGAATTTTGCCTCCAAACAACACCTTTTCCATCAGAATCCTGACTGCAGCGGTCCATGCTACAAAAGTCATCAACCATGCAAAAATAGATGAAATAACATAAGTATCATCAATTAATATGAAATATATCAATGAATAACAGTAAATTATGATATAGAATAGTGATGCAAAATGTACGTATCACCGTGTCCGGCTACACCACCACAGTCGGCGAAGCGTCCCCTGCTCCGGCTACGGCAGCCGGATCAGCTTGAGGCGGGGCAGAGACGGTGCCCTGGACAAAGGAGGGGGAGCGGAGGCAAGGCGCAGTGTCCGGCATGGGGCGGAGCTAGTAAGCGCCCGCGAGCCAAGAGGCTCCAGCTGGCTCAAGGCGTCGAAGGAGACCAACGTGCTGGGCAGTGGAAAGCAAGAGAGAAGCAGAAGTATATAATAAAAAAAACGAAAAAAGTCGCGCGAGGAAAGGAGGAAAAGGCAGAAGGGCCAATAGTTAGCTTACCCCGGCACCACGGGGGGCGGCCCCTTCTTGCAACCAAGGCAGCTGGGCGGAAGGGTGCCGGTTCAGCTCCTCTTGGGGGCCAGCTAACCCCGCCACCTCCTCCGCTGGACCGGACGGAGCTACTCCCGCCGGCACCAGACCGGCTGGAGTTGCTCTCACCGGCGCCGGACTGGCTGGAATCACCATCCGTCGCACGGTGCTGAGTCGGCTCGGGAGCTGGCGCGGCCTCCTCCTCCTCGTCAACCTCCACGTGGGGGTCGGCGGCCGGCTCGTCATTCCGGCTGGGGAAGACGTCGCCATCCCCATCCGAGTCCTCGCCGAACCGACGAGCGCGCAGCTCGGGCAGGTCAGGCGTGAAGTTCTAGAGAGGGGTCTCGCTCTCCTCCCGGAGGATGCAGGGGAACATCTGCCAAAGAAAAAGAAGCACATGAGATTATCCAAATGGCAAAAAATCGCAAGAAAGAAAATCTGGCTGGCAAGACTTACCCGTAGCGCGCGGTTGTCGTGGCTGTAAGGGACCAGCCCGAACTTCCAGCCTTCCGGCAGCCGCTCCTTCGTGATCGTCCACACCTACACCTTCAGGTTGTGGTAGCGGGGATCATGGCGGGATAGCCGGGTCGGGTCCAGCCGCCGGAGTAGAAGCACATCTTGTGCGCACGCTGCTGCAGTGGCATCATCAGCCTGGATATCCAGCTGAGGGTGATGTCCAGGGTGATCAAGCCGGCGGTGACGAGGGCGTGCATGTGCTGCAGCATCGCATCCGACTCCTTCTCGCCGTAGATCTTCAGATACCACTGCTGCCGGCTAGATTCCATGTCCTGGAAAGCCGGCAGGTTGATCCGGTCCTCGGCGGTGAGGTTGCGGACGTAGAAGTACAACTGCTGCCACAGTCGCACCATGTCCTGCAGTCGGAACTCGGGGTAGCCGGCCTTCGTGCGGGAGTAGATGGATGGGCTACCGGGCTGCGGTACCAAAGTTCGCGGGCGAGTGCACCGCGGTACCTAAGTTGCCTGAAATTGCCGTGTTTCAAAATGTTGGGCCGCCAACTACCGAGAGGGGCCATTTCGATGCAAACTCATCTCACCCCTACCAAATCCAAACATTCCGTGAAACTGCCCCATGAAGTAGACGGCCGGGACCCTCATGTCAGTAATATTTCAGTGACGCGAGCGCCAATGTGGCAACCACGTAGGCGAAACGAGAGACTAAAGGAGCATGGTGCGTTGACCAAATTCACAAATCCACTCCCTCCCTCCTTTCGCATGAACTCTAGCACCAGCGGTGTTGAAATCCCCTCTCCAACCAGAATGATCTCTTCGGGCATTTGACTTTCGGCGCCAAGTTGCTGCGCCTACTCGCTGCTACCGAGTTCTAATGCCGAATGTCGTGCCAGCCGTTGCGACGATCTAGCCCGCCTCTACCACCGACGAGCTGAGCAGCGTGAAAGATGGCAGATCCATTTGCCGATGAAGAAGTACTTCTGGCTAATTGCGGGTGAGCTACTCTTCTCTTTGCTATTTGCACTACCTATAACTTCTAGCTGGCTATTGGCATTATAGGGATATATCGAACATAGAATTGTTTGCTAGCATGACGCTGACAAACAATTCTTATCTTTTGTCTCCAATTTTCTGTCAAGTAGGATCTCCGCTGAACCCAAATACACGGTTTTGGTCACCATCTATGGCTACCACATTAAATTAGCAGATGGGAAGAGCACGTGGAAACAAGCTCAGAATCTGAAGATGGAAGTAGCGCATGTGCAGTTATGCACTATCCCTAGTTTGGTTGCTACTGTGCATGAACTTGCTGCAATAAGGCCGGAGCAGACTACACGGTTCAGCATCGTTGATGAACGAGGCTTCAAGGTTCCTATAGCATGTGACAGTCAGCTAATTGGGTTGATGAAACAGCATGCCGGGCTTCGCGTGGTTATGCTGATGTGTAACATACTAGATGAGGAAGCTCCTGCTACTAGGAGTCGACTAGATATTATTGGACAGGGAGGTCTAACTCGAACCCCTGCTGTTGTTGAGAAAAATGTGGTTCCTCGTCCGCGACATGCTTCTGTCAGGCAACCTCCTCATAGGAGTCCCCATATTGCTATTGTGGAAAACTCTGCTCTAGAATCTGCTGGTATTGGTCGTCCCTATCCACGTGCCCGTGTTGCTGCAGCTGCTACTCACCCAATCCATGCCGTTGTTGAGCAAACTAAGGTTTCCGGAGGCTGCCCCGCTGTTGTTGCCAAGACCACCACCTTGTGTGCTACTCCTCCTTGAAACCGTCCTCAAGTTGTGTGAACCCGTGCTTTGGAATTTGCTGGTACTGGTCGTCTTCATGTTGTTGTTGATCTAGCCGCTGTTGACCCAATCCCTACCGCTGTTGAGCAAACTAAGGCTTCCGGAGGCTGCCCCACTGTTGTTGCAAAGACTGATGCCTTGTGTCCTCCTCGAACCCGTTCTCAGGTTCAGCGAGCTGCTGGTCTGGAGCCAGCTCATGGTCTAGACTCTGCTAGCACTCGAAACATTACTGTTGTGGGAACTGCTCCTGATCGTCGATGTGGCATGGCAGCAGCTGATCCTATTGGGGTTGCCGTTAGAAGGGGCCCTGCCTGTCCACCATGTAATGTAGCTCCTACTGCTAAGGGCCCTCGCCTTGCTCCTGGTCCTGGTACTTCCACCGAGGTTGATCCAGCTAACGATGACGCTGGTGATGGCGGCAGTGGCATTGGGGCTAGGTCTAATGGTGCCGCTCCACCTCTCGAACCTCTCGGAGGTTTCTATCCTGAAGAACCTGGTGATGGCAAAGTAATCATTCGTATCGGTGTCGCGGATTATACTGCAAAATTAGATGATGGCATAGAAAAATTCTATGACGAGTTTGATGTAATCCTTGGCAGATACGATCCTGAAGTGGTAGAGTTATCTAACCTGAAGTGGTAGAGTTACTTGTGAAGGTGCTATGGGGTTCTCCCAGGAAGCACGTTTGTTATATTTTGGTTACAGGAGCAAAAAGGCTATCAAAGTGAAAGATACCAGGGATTTAGTCGTACCGTTTACAAGGAAACATTATAGAGGTGAAGTGTACTTCCACTTGATAGTGCAAATGGTTGGAGAGGAATTGGAACTCGACAATAGAGATGATGGACTTTTAGAAGGCATGCATGACCTGATCCATGGCATCACTAGGGCTGGTGCGACTGAGGGTAGCTTCGAATAGAGGAGAGTCTTACAGAGGAGCGTCATAAAGAGGAGCAGGAAGAGCATCCCCAGAAAGGGAACCCCGAAGAAGAACGTCACCAAGGAGACCATGCCAGAGAATAGGACGCCCAAGAGTCGCACGAAAAAAGGCACCACGCTGCAGAGTACACCCCTGAGATCCAGTCAAAATGCCACACCGAACGGTAGTAGAAAAAACACTAAGAGGGCTAGCACGGTGGTGAACACTCCCAGGAGTGGTAGCAAAGAGGCAAAGATGGCCAGCACGGAGGCTACCACACCTAGTGGGAGCAGAAAAAATACTAATTTGGAGCGGAACATGCCGCTGTCAGGGAATAATGCTAGCACGAAGGAGAACACGCCCAATAGTAGTAGCAAAAGGGCTAATTTGGAGCAGAACACGCCGCTGAGGTCAGGCAATAATGCCAGCACGAAGGAGAACACGCCCAATAGTAGCTGCAAAAGGGCTAATTCGAAGAAGAACACGCCGTAGAGGTCAGGCAATAATGCCCGCACCCTGGAGCCAACACCCGTGAGGGGAGGCAGTAAGGAGATCACACCCAAGAGCGGCAACAAAAAGCCTAGTTCGATGGGGAATGGAACGCAGATGTCAAGCCCTACTGATACCATCAGGAAAGATTACATCAGGAAGGAGGATGTACACAGGAAGAGCAAGAGGGTTCTGTACAGTCAAGATGAAATTGATTCTGACTGCTGTTTGTCCACTGAAGTACCTAGGATGCGTGCAAACATAAGACCACCCCATGTGGTTGCAGCAGAACCAACCGAGTGTCTTGGAGAAAACAGAGTTGCCAGTGAGGTGGATTGGGGCATTGTTCTGGTCCATCCGGGTGGAGATGATGGTGTAGCCCCACCCATGGGAGTCAATATTATGTGTGCAGTACTAGGCATTAGAGATGATGGCGAGTATTCTGAATCAGACGAAGAAGAAGGCACTATAGAGGATCAAGAATCTGGTGATGATGAAATAGACGAGGAACTTAACGATGAGGCTGGTATTCCAGTCGACGATTTGGGTGTTGAAGTAGAAGAAATGAAACATGACCATGAGTATCCTATAATTTCGGTCGGCACCGAGTTCAGGAGCATGCATGAGTTCAGGATGTCGTTCCGGCATTTTTGTATCAAGGGGGAGTTCGTCGTTTATCGACTGAAGAACAATGCCCAGAGGTATGATGTCGTTTGCATGTTAACATGGATGAATGGACGGGCCGAGGTACATTGTCCATGGAGGATCACAACAAGAGCCTTACCTGCGTCGAATGCAATTGGGGTACTAGGGCAATGAATGCATCAAACCATTAGAACTCTCTCTCTTTTCACTCTATAACTACAATTGATGTGCGATATATTTCTAGCAACTAGTCGAATCCGCTTATCTTTTAAATGAATTTGTGTTGCGGGTGAACAAAATGGGCCCTCCACACATGTGTCCGACATGCAGCAAACTGAAATCCTTAATGGCTGATACGGAGTGGGTGGCTATGCAATCTATGTCCATACTAAAGGATAACCCTAAGGAGACCGCGAAGAATATTCAGACTAGCCTCGGTTCTAAATACAACATTGTCCTTCTGTATTACATGGTTTGGAAAGGTAACGAGAAAGCTCTAGGGGTCTTGCACGGGGATTGGACCAATAGCTTCAGGATGCTGTACAACTTCAAGGCGGAGGTACAATCTAGGTGTCCGGGGAGTGTTGTGGAGATTGACACCGAATCAAAAGTTGGTAAAATATATTTCAAAAGATTTTTCATGGTGCTTAAACCTTGCATCCAGGGATTCAAGGGCGGCTGTAGGCCGTATCTGAGTGTAGACAACACTGTCCTAACTAGCAAATGGAAAGGTTGCATGCCATCTGCCACAACACTTGATGGTCACAACTGGATGTTCCCAGTGGCATTCAGGCTGTTTGAAATAGAAACAAAGGAAAACTGGGTCTAGTTTATGAGGCAGCTCAGGAGATCAATAGGCCACATGGATCCATTGGCTATATCCACGGATGCATGCAAAGGGCTGACGAATGCAGTGAAGGAGGTGTTCCCGTGAGCTGAAGGTAGAGAATGCCATGCCCATATGATACTCAACTTTTACTCACACTACGCAGGCAGCGTATTTCGTTACATGTTTCCTGCTGCTAGAGTTTACAAACCTAGTAGCAGCGAATATTTCATGAGCAAGATTTTTGTGGAAGCCCCTGAACTTCTAGAGTACTTAGCCATCCATCATTCGCAGCTATGGAAGAGGAGTCAATTCAACCCTGACATCAAAGTTGATTACATAAACAACAACCTTGCAGAATGCCTGAATAACTGGGTGAAGGACATAAAAGTGCGTCCTATTCATATCTTGATGGACAACATACGTGGTATGATCATGAAGCTGTTAAATATAAGGAGAGAGATCTGTAGGATACTTAGAGGACATATGCTACCGCCAGTTGTATAGCAACTGCACAAGAGAAGTCGAGGACTTGCTCATCTTAAGGTTCTCCCGTCAACCAGCAGAAGCTGTGAGGTGGTCGATATGTCCAAGTGTGGCAAAAGGGATGTTGTGAACATCCAGCTGCGAGAATGCACCTGCTTAGAGTGGCAGCATACCGGGAAACCTTGCGACCATGCCTTGGCCTTCTTGGTGAAGTAAAGAACTCTACCACATTTGGATCAGTATTTGTCAGACTACTACTCTATGGAAAAGTTCAGAGCTCCGTACACTGGATCCGTCGAGCCATGTACAGACCCATCTCAGTGGCCTCAAGTCCAACTGTCTTTCGATCTTTGCCAGCCAGTTACAAAAAGGGGCAGAGGAAGACCTCAGGTGAATAGGTTTAAGAATTTTCTCGAGAAGAAGGGTTCGGCTTTCTGTGCTACAAAGAAGGGCAAAAACAGATGCAAGACCTGCCATCTTATAGGCCATAGAGCAGCGGGATGTCCCCTTAATACTCCCAAACCTAGGTATGAGATGGTACATTCACACAAAAATTTGTTTATAGTCTGTAGATATAAGGTAGTAATCCATGTACTGTTTTTTTACAGGAAGCGCAAGGTAAGAAACAAGACGGCCGACTCAGTGATTTTGCTGTGGGAAGAAAACCAAAGCGAGTGGAGTGATGATGCCGGACAAGATTCTGGTGCTGATTGTCCTGACTTCCCTCGACCTGGAGATGCAAGGTACGTGAAGGTAAGAAAATTGGCACCTGATGTCTCAGTGTTGATGTAGAGCTTGTTGGGAACCCCAAGAGGAAGGTATGATGAGCACAGCAGCAAGTTTCCCTCAGTTATGAAACCAAGATTTAATCAAACCAGTAGGAGCAAGGAAACACCCCAAAGGTGTTGCTAGCTGAGCCTTGGCAGGGCACACTACCGGTGCTAGTAGCAATGTGGAGACCCTGACAACACAACCACAGAACTGTGTCCCCAACTTGCGATGAGGTTGTCAATCTCACCGTGTTTTGCTGAAAACAAAGGATTAAACGTATGGAATGGAAAGAAGTAATAGTTTGTAGAAAGTAAACACAAATCAGTAAACAGTTTATAGATTGTATGTAAAAAAAAGGACCAGGATCCATAGTTCACTAGAGGTGGCTCTCCTTAAGATAGATAACATGCTGGGTGAACAAATTACAGCGGGGCAATTGACAAACATCGAGAAAGCAATACATGCATATACTAATCATATTGACTCCTTTGAGACTTGATTGGGCATTACAACATTATACATAGATCGCCGTCCAACTGCATCTATGACTAATAATCCACCTTCAGGTTATCATCCGAACCCCCTCTAGTATTAAGTTGCAAGCAACAGATTATTGCTTTACGAACTACGTGTAAAGTAAACAATACGATTGTTCTATGAACAAAAGATTGTTGTTTTCTCCCTAGTAGCAATAGCACATCTAGTACCTTAGAGATTTCTGTCACTTCCCCAGATTACCAGAGGCATGAACCCACTATCGAGCATAAATACTAACTCTTGGAGTTGCTAGCATCTACTTGGCCAAGATAGCTACTAACAACGGAAAGCATGCAAGATCACAAATAATAAAGACATGATAGAATCAATAATCAATCTTAAATAGCATCTCAATATCCATCGGATCCCCGCAAACTAAACATGCAGAATTACAAATAGATGATCTTGATCATGAACGGAGCTCATAAGATCTAAACATGAAAGCACAAAGGAGGATAACTAGCCATCTAGCTATTACATGGATCCGTAGTCCAAGGATGAACTACTCACGCATCACACCGGAGGCTTGCATGGTGATGAAGAAGGCCTCCAGGGTGAATTCCCCTCTCCAGCAGGGTGCCGGGAAGAGCTTCAAATCCCTCCCGATCTAGGGATGGAGATGACGGCGGCTACAGACTCTTTCGTGGATTTTTGATCGGGTACATAGGATTTTCGTCCCGAGGGCATCTAATAGGCGGAAGGAGAGGCCGAGGGGGTGCCTGGGCTGGCCACACCACCCCCTTGCGTGGCCAGGCCTGGCCCACGTGGCCATGTGGTGTGGTGCCCCCCTGGCTCCTCTCCGTCTCGTATTCTGACATCTGATGACTTCCAGAAAAATAGGCACTTTGGCTTTTGTCCCGTCCAATTCCAAGAATATTCATTTTCTGACTTTCCCGGAACAAAAAAAGCAGAAAACAGGCAGCTGGCACTTGGCTCTTATTAATAGGTTAGTCCAAGAGAATCATATGAAAAGTACTCCAAAGTGTGGACCAAACACAAGAAAGTGGATAAAACCAAGCATGGAACATCAAAAATTATAGATACATTTGCAATGTATCAACATCCCCAAGCTTAACTCCTGCTCGTCCTCGAGTAAGTAAGTGATAAAAGGAAAGAATAATTTTTGAGGTGACATGCACCATCAAAGACTTGATCAAAGTATTTGTAAAACATTCAAAGCTGGGATCATAGTACTTCAATCATAACATGAAAGACAAAGTTCTAGCAATAAGACAAAGAAACTATGATGCAACATGAAAAGGCACAAACAAAAGATTCATGAATAACAATGCTTTACAAGACGTTTATTTGTTTCACATAAAGTAAACATAGCATAATAGCATTCAACTTGTCCCTCATAGAGTAGCAAATATAAATGCATAGGACACCTTCAAAGTTCATAAGAGTGACTAGGTACAAATAGTTTAAAACAAGCAATATCAAGTTATGCATCAATCAACTAGTCTTGGGACAATGCACATAGAACTAAGAATGGCCACTATGCTCTCAAAGTAGGTGCATAAAGATAGAAGGTGGAGACTCAATATGTAATGGTGGAAGAAAGGCCTTCATAGAAGGAAGTAGGGATTCAAGTCTCATAAAGAGATTCCAAAAATTATGGTACTTATAGCTTTTAGATCTCATTGCTCCTATCATAAGCATCTTGAAGTGATTAAGGTTAAAGTGAACAAACTATGGTGTACATGCTTGACGAAGTATAAGTTAGGAATCTCATGTCCCTTGTATATGAGGGCCGCTCCTCATGCTACTCAAGTTTAGTCACCGGTAAGTTCTTATCATCGTAAGTACATGTGTATCATAGAGAACCGCCAACGGGGTACCCCTTGCCTGATGATACGGAAGAATCCCCATATCAAAATGACAAGGCAAGCAGACAACGAGCATCTCAGCAATCTTCTTATTAACCATGGGAATATGGTGCTTTTTTCTCTCTTTCCTCTTTTCATAATCTTTTTTTTCTTTTTCTCTTTTTTCTCAATAGATGACTCTTTTTTTATAAGAAGAATGCTTCATAGACAGCTCATTATGGTTACGCTGCAGGTTTCCACCATGTCAGCATGGATTAGACCAGCGGCCCAAGCGCTTCTCTAACACATATACATAACTCCATGGACTTACAAGCTCCCCTTATTTCACACCGACGACATCCATATACAAAAGAGCATGATATCAACTAGGTACAAGTACCAAGTGCAATGTTGAAAGCGTTCCCCATGACAGCATGGTTCTGCTAATTTCCAACAAATAAGTGCAAGAATATACAACATAGACGACACAATGGTTCAATTTTGTTAAGGGCAAGAAAAGTAAAGTGTGCCATCAAGTTCGTGAGAGCTTTAATCATTAGTTTTCTCATAACAAGTTTAATTTGGAAGGTAAACAAAAGCATGAATATACTTGGAATAGCATAAGCTAGTAGGTAGGTATGGTGGACTCTTTGGAATAACTTGGTTTAAGGAGTTGGATGCATGAGTGGAACTCATACTTGGTTGTGGAGGCTAGCAAAAGACTGGGAGCGACAAACTAAGAGAGCAATAATGGCCATAATCATGCAGAGCGACAAAACATCATTGATCAAAGCATAAAGTGATACTACAAGTTGAAAACTAAAGGATCATAAAGGCTATGGTGACTTGAGATAGTCATAACATGGTGTGAGCATGCGCCAAGTCAACCCAAATAAAGCATCAAAGGAGAATACCACTATACTATGCTTTAATATGCTAAAACAACGCATGATTCATCCAAAGCACATTAAGCAATATCAATTGTTTATAACAAGTCATGCTACAGAAAAGAATACTAAACATAAAGCCAAAACAATATCAAGCATGGCATGACAAAGCATAGGCCACAGTCAAAAACAAGCTCTTTTTACCACATAAGTATGAACTTTCCTACTCTTTTCCAAACCAAACCAAACTATTTGAAAACTAATATATGAAAGAGGGGGTCCAACCAATTTATTCAGAAAACTAAGAAAACCAAGCAAACGAAAACCCAAAACAAAAACGAAAAAGAAGACACTCCAAGAACAACACAACTGTGCATGAAACAATAAAAATGAAGCGTTTGGAAGAAACCTGGGATTTTTATTGATGAAGAAGGGGATGCCTTGGGCATCTCCAAGCTTTGACGCTTGTACTTCTTGGATATTTCTTGGGGTGACACGCGTGGCATCCCCAAGCTTGAGATTTAGTCCATCCTTCATCTCATTACTCATTCCTTCCATACACCTGAAATTTTTCCTTCATACAAAACTTCACACAATCTTTATTAGCAACATTAGTGCACTCAAGATAATAGGTCTTTAGGTTCAGTTCTAACACCAAATAAACTTCCATTAGAACACTAGCTACTGTAGAACTTCCCTCAAAAATCTCAATTCCCCAAAAGAACTCAAAGAGGAACCAACAAGAAGCAAATGCAGAAAATGGCAGAAATCTGTCAAAACAGACCAGCAGGTAAATAAGAATTTTTTCGAAGACCTTCTGTTGCTCAAATCAAAAAGTGTTGAACTAACGAACGTTAGATAACAACCTGGGGCAGAATCAAAAAAATTCACGCCTCAAAAAGACGTTCAGATATTTTACACAAATTTTTACGGTGAAGCACAGAAATCTATTTCGGGACAGCAACTTTCCCAATCATTACTTCTCTCTCATTAGAGGTTACTCTTGGCACAAAAAGCAAATAAAAAGGATAAGGAGCGGTTATTACTGAATTAATAACTTCCAAGACTCATCTAAAATTTTGGGTTATCTCCCAATAAGTACTTTCTTTAACGCCTTTAAGTTAGGCATAAGAAACAAGAAAGAATCAAGTGTTCTCAAATGAAGAAGCATTAAGAGCAAAAAAAAATTTCATAGGAGAAGCAAAAGAAATCTTCTCTCTCTTCTTAGGGAAGTGTTCTATACCTTTCTTGAGTGGGATTTGATATTTAATGGTGCCTTCTTTCATATCAATAATGGCACCAACAGTTCTAAGAAAAGGTCTTCCCAAAGTAATAGGACAAGAAGCATTGCATTCAACATCCAAAACATAGAAATCAACAGGGACATAGGAATTGTTAACCATAATAAGAACATCATTAAGACTCCCCATGAGTTTCTTTTTAGCATTATCATCAAGTGGGACATTCAAATAACAATCTTCAAGTGGAGGCAAATCAAGCATATCATAAATCCTTCTAGGCATAATAGAAACACTACTACCAAGATCACATAAAGCTTTGAAATCAAAGTCATTCACTTTCATATTAATGATGGGTTCCCAACCATATTCTTGTTTAATAGGAATAGAAGCTTTATGTTTCATCTTTTCTTCTTTAATCTTTATGAGAGCATCACTAATGTGTTTTGTAAAGGCCATGTTCATAGCACTAGCATTAGGACTTTTAGCAAGCTTTTGTAGGAACTTAATAACTTCAGAGATATTGCAACCATCAAGATCTACATCAAATTTACCATCTAAAGTAGTAGAACTATTACTAGCCTCAACACTAGTGGTGGTGATAGTAGAAACACTAATGTTTCTAGCAATTTCATCTTCTCTTTCCCACTTAGCATGTAATTCAGCTAATAGTCTAACATTTTCATCAATTCTTACTTGTATGGCATTAGTAGCTGCAAAGGGATTCTCATTAGTTTCAGGTTTAACAACTATTTTATTCAAAGAAGATTGAGCTTCAACCAAAGATGCTATATTTCTTTCAGCATTAGAGAGTTTTTCCTCAATAGTTTATTGAAAGCAGTTTGTTTACTAATAAAGTCTTTAAGCATAACTTCCAGTTCAGAGGGTGCACTCCTATTAATGTTGTAGGAATTTCCATAAGCATTACCATTGTTGGGAGGATATGGCTTATAATTGTTGTTACCAAAATTACTCCTATAAGCATTATTGCCAAAATTGTTATTTCTTATGAAGTTCACATCAACTTGCTCTTCTTGAGCAACCAAAGAAGCTAAAGGGACATTATTCGGATCAATATGGGCTTTCCCATTAACAACCATAGACATAATAATATCAATCTTACCACTCAAGGAGGAAGTTTCCTCAACGGAATTTACCTTCCTACCTTGTGGAGCTCTCTCAGTATGCCATTCAGAATAATTAACCATCATATTGTCTAGAAGTTTTGTTGCAGCACCCAAAGTGATGGTCATAAAGGTACCTCCAGCAGGAGAATCCAATAGGTTCCTTGAAGAATAGTTCAATCCTGCATAAAAAGTTTGGATGATCATCCAAGCAGTCAGTCCATGAGTGGGACAATTCTTAACCAAAGATTTCATTCTTTCCCAAGCTTGAGCAACATGCTCATTATCAGATTGTTTAAACTTCATTATTTCACTTCTCATAGATATAATCTTAGCAGGAGGATAGTATTTTCCTATAAAAGCATCTTTGCACTTAGTCCAAGAATCAATACTATTCCTAGTTAAGGAATTCAACCATTCTTTAGCTTTTCCTCTCAAAGAGAAAGGAAACAATTTCAGCTTAATAATATCACCATCTACATCCCTATGCTTTTGCATCTCACAAAGTTCAACAAAGTTATTTAGATGGGCAGCACCATCTTCATTACCAATACCAGAAAATTGTTCTCTCATAACAAGATTGAGTAAAGCAGGTTTTATCTCAAAGAAAGTATCTTCAGGCATAGGTGGAGCAATAGGTGTGCTCATAAAATCATTGTTGTTGGTGCTACTGAAGTCACACAACTTAGTGTTTTCAAGAGTAGTCATTTTTTTTGAGTTTTCAAATAAGCAAGGAAACTAGTAGAACTATTTTTTGTGTTTTTGATAACAAAACAAGCAAACAAAGCAAAAAGAAACTAAGCAAAACAAAAATAACAAAGTAAAGAGATTGGTTATGAGGGACTCCCCTTGTGAAGATGTCCTTGACTCCCTGGCAACGGCGCCAGAAAAATGCTTGATGGCTCAGTGTTGATGTAGAGCTCGTTGGGAACCCCAAGAGGAAGGTATGATGAGCACAGCAGCAAGTTTCCCTCAGTTATGAAACCAAGGTTTAATCGAACCAGTAGGAGCAAGGAAACACCCCAAAGGTGTTGCTAGCTGAGCCTTGGCAGGGCGCACTACCGGTGCTAGTAGCAACGTGGAGACCTGCACAACACAACCACAGAACTCTGTCCCCAACTTGCGATGAGGTTATCAATCTCACCGTGTTTTGCTGAAAACAAAGGATTAAACGTATCGAATGGAAAGAAGTAATAATTTGTAGAAAGTAAACACAAAGCAGCAAACAGTTTATAGATTGTATGTAAAGAAAAGGACCCGGATCCATAGTTCACTAGAGGTGGCTCTCCTTAAGATAGATAACATGCTGGGTGAACAAATTACAGCGGGGCAATTGACAAACATCGAGAAAGCAATACATGCATATACTAATCATATTGACTCCTTTGAGACTTGATTGGGCATTACAACATTATACATAGACTGCCATCCAACTGCATCTATGACTAATAATCCACCTTTAGGATATCATCCGACCCCCCTCCAGTATTAAGTTGCAAGAAACAGATTATTGCTTTACGAATTGCGTGTAAAGTAAACAATATGATTGTTCTATGAACAAAAGATTGTTGTTTTCTCCCTAGTAACAATAGCACATCTAGTACCTTAGAGATTTCTGTCACTTCCCCAGATTACCAGAGGCATGAACCCACTATCGAGCATAAATACTAACTCTTGGAGTTGCTAGCATCTACTTGGCCAAGATAGCTACTAACAACGGAAAGCATGCAAGATCACAAATAACAAAGACATGATAGAATCAATAATCAATCTGAAATAGCATCTCAATATCCATCCGATCCCCGCAAACACAACATGCAGAATTTCAAATAGATGATCTTGATCATGAACGGAGCTCACAAGATCTAAACATGAAAGCACAAAGGAGGAGAACTAGCCATCTAGCTACTACATGGATCCGTAGTCCAAGGATGAACTACTCACGCATCACACCGGAAGCTTGCATGGTGATGAAGAAGGCCTCCAGGGTGAATTCTCTCCTCAGGTGCCGGGAAGAGCTTAGATCCCTCCCGATCTAGGGATGGAGATGATGGCGGCTACAGACTCTTTCGTGGATTTTTGATCGGGTACTTAGGGTTTTCGTCCCGAGGGCATCTTATAGGCGGAAGGAGAGGCCGAGGGGGTACCTGGGCTGGCCACACCACCCCCTGGTGCGGCTAGGCCTTGCCCGTGCGGCCAGGTGGTGTGGTGGCCCCCTGGCTCCTCTCCGTCTCGTATTCTGGCATCTGATGACTTCCAGAAAAATAGGCACTTTGGCTTTTGTCTCGTCCAATTCCGAGAATATTCATTTTCTGACTTTCCTAGAACCAAAAACAGCAAAAAACAGGCAGCTGGCACTGTGGCTCTTGTTAATAGGTTAGTCCAAGAAATCATATGAAAAGTACTTAAAGTGTGGACAAAACACAAGAAAGTGGATAAAACCAAGCATGGAACATCAAAAATGATAGATACATTTGCAATGTATCAGCACCCAGGAAGAGGAAGAAGGCAGGAGATGAAGAAGCCAGTGGACGTGAAGGCAAGAGGAAGAAAGTTGGCACCCAAGCAGAGAAAGAAGGCTAGCAGTGTAGAAGCCTAATGATGTATTGAACTTGAACCTATATATGTAGTTCGGTTAAACTCTGGAGCTGTGAGTGTGGAACTTGTCGGGCGAAACAATCTGCCTCCCGTACTTGGAGTAAAATGTATCACTACTTTAGGATTGGATATGGCCGAGGCCACTAGTTGAATCCAAAATTGTGACTATGACACTACTATCTGAACAATTGTGATAGCTGAGTGGTTAAGGGGTCTCCAAAATCGATGGGTGTTAGTGGCATAGACATGAATTATTTATAGGCGCTTAATAAATCCCTGCTATGGGCATTACACTTATGATAAGTTTCTGGGCTAAAAAACAATTTCTTAAGCTGGCTGCTACACTCCACGAAGCAGCAACTTATTTCAGCTGCTGGACAACGACATGGCAACATAAACTGCAAATGCAATAGATAATGCCCAGATAATGAGGAAATTGTTTCCACTATCTGGCCTAATCTTGAGCCCGTCTGTCTCACTACCTCCCTGCCCCTGCTCCCCTGCACCTGGCGAAGCTCCCAGATCTCTCGCTCCATCGCCCGAATCTCCTCTTTCTTGTCCCACACAGCATCACGCAGATCCTGAACAAGCTCTCAATGAAAACCTGTCAGTGGCTTTTCGATCCACACAAACTTGTCACAGCCGGTCCCCCTCCCTTCCTGCGTAGTAGATCGAAGGAAACAAAAAAAGAATTACATTACGCTTTCCGAAGCCGGGTTACCATTGTACCTACAGTAAGAACTTATCGCTCTGATGCTCCAGTTGCTGAATTTTCCTGCAGTATTTTTGTCGGTCCATGAAATCCATCTCGGCATCTTCTCACCACACAAACACAGCATATAGGGGTAGTAATCGTAGGGCGCCCTCCGGTACCTGATGGGGGCACCTGCCTGATGGCGTTGAGCCGACCCTGATTCCGCCCAAGACGAACTGCACGAGCTGCGAGCCATGAGCGAGGGGAGCGAGGGCAGAGGAAAGAGGAGCCTTTGGATGTCAGGGTAGTGGTGAAGCGTGATTTATCCCCACTTAATAACACGGGAAGAATCCTACCGTCCACATTCGGCTGACAGGTGGGGGACCTAGCGTGTGGGCTAGTCAACCAAACCTCGCGCCTTCGTGGTTCCAAAGCCCTCTCGCGTGCATTGGACGAAATTTTTGGCACCTTGCCCGCATACATATCACTAGGAGGCCTTGCTTAGGAACCAGACACGCCTGGCCCACAATCTTACTCCCTCCTAGGAACTTGTCATGGCTCGCGTCGGCAGATCCATCCGCTCCACCGCTTTCGATAGGGCTCGCCACGGCGGATCCACCCCAAGATCCTACCGTCACAGTATCAAATGGCCATGGTTTCTTGAGAGGAGCGACGATGCTACGTATCCGAGATCGGCCCCTCCTACCTGTAGAAGGACTGATGCGGCGTCGAGCTTGAGCAGGAGCCGCCAGGCATGACGGCGCTCGGTCCAGGCCAACCCCGTCACCTTCGTCATTGTCGATTCCTATGTGGAGGACGACGGGGACGAAGCTATGCAGAACGCCATTGTTGCCTCCTTGGCGAAGGGCAAGCAACGGGCGGGAGTGGATGTCGCTGGGAAGGGCACAGCGGTGTCACCAATCGAGGTGGACTCCGACGACAGCGGTGTGATGTGGGTTTAGATGTTGTTTAGGATGGTTGCAATTTCGGTTGTGTTTAGTGCGAGTACAATTATTGTAATGGGTTTGTCGAGCTATATTGAGAAATATGTGCAATAGCAGCTTGTGAGTGCTTCCACTTTAGAAATTGTGTCTGTGCCATTTGCATGTTGCATTATCAACGTAGATTACATGTAAACAATCCAACGAAAATCAGATTACAACCATCAGGCCAGAGTGGCAGGATGGAAGAGAAGTTGGGACAGTGGCTTCGAGGGGAAGGAAGAGAAGGGGGCATGACACTGGCAGGTGGGCCCTCGGAACACGTGACACTGACATGCGGGTGCGGGAGCACATGGTATTGCCAGTCTGTCCAGAGCAAGCGGACTTTGCAACGTGACAACAGCAAGCTGATTGGACCAATATAATAACTCGTCAAATTATTAAGGAGTACTAAAAACTACAGCTGGGTTACATTCGCACAACACGTATGCTCTACGCACCTAAGAAGCGTCGCTTAAGTCTAACAGTAACGACGGCACAAGTACTACATTTCCCTGTCGGTATTCTCGATACAAATGTAGAAATGCATTTGCCTGTTCGGTCCAGCACCGACAAGGTACTAAGATGGCACACATAGGATCGACCTTAGGTCCGCATACTCCACCTCCCGCGGCGTCGGGCAGCTCGGCGCCTCGGCTAGCACAAGAATGCTATCGGACAACGGCGGCTGGGCATTCACCCACATGCGCACCGTGTATATGGGCCAGGTGCACGAGACCGACCTGACGCATATGGCACACACGACACTAGGCCCGACTCTGGTTCTCGGAACACCGGCGGTGATGGTTAGGACGAAAACAGAGTCGCCCCCTGGAAAATTAGCCGGCGGCGTGCCGAGTCAGTGAACGACACCTTCTCTTGGAGAAGTTGGGCTTGCCCGTAGGAGATCCTAATCACTTCGATCAAGTGCTCCTCGCGGCAGGAGCACGCACCGTGCGGGCACGCGAGCTCGTGGAGCGGGAGCTCGTGGTAGGAGTAACGCGAAAGCATCCTAGGTGGGAGCACACGAGCGGGAACGTCGATGCGAAGTTGCACACAAGGATCTCCAGATTCTTGGGCTGCAGCATCTGCCACATCTGAAGTTCGTCGAGAAATCGGAAAAAAGATCAGCAGTTAGATTAGCGAATAGCAGGAATATGTAGGATAAGTTCAAAAGCTTGTAAAATGATTTCTTAGCATGAAGGTAGCAACCTGAGAATTGGCAAATGTCGTCGGCTTGCGGCTACAGCAGGATGGGAGTGAAGTGGGGAAAGTGGCTTTGAGGGGAAGGAAGAGAAGTACGTGGAGTAAGAGAAGTAATGGGGACATGACACTGGGATATGCCCACTCAACTCGTGAGTTGTGGCACTCGCAACATGCCAGTTTTTCCAGAGCAAGCGTGGCCAATCATGCCGCAGAACAGCCTACTCGAGAATCGCTCTCACGAAGACCATCCCAATCGTCTAAGCGCCCCAATCGAACGGTATGTAACAATCGTCAAGCAGAACAACTATGTTATGGCATGCCTTCTAGAAGACTCGGTCTAACGGTGGATCCATTGGGGGGCTAAGGTTATGGCTCTCCTAAGGTTAGGATCCATATGTGGTTGATGAAAAGAACACACATCCAATGACACTGGAGGATCCTTATCTGGTTTGTGAGAAGAACACACATGCAATCACACTAGGTGGATCCATATGTGGTTTATGAGAGGAACACACATGCAATGAACACTGGTGGATCCATAAGTGGTTTGTCGAAAGAACACACATGCAATGACACAGGTGGATCCATATGTGGTTTGTGAAAAGAACACACATGTAATGACTCTAGTGTTGGTTTTAGTATAATAACACACATGCAATGACTCTAGTGTGTCCATATGTGGTTTGTGAAAATAACACACGTGCAATGACTCTAGTGGATCCATATGTGGTCTACGGAAAGAACACACATGCAATAACCACTGGTTGATCCATATGTGGTTCATGACAGTAGCACACATGCAATGAACACTAGTATATCCATATGTGGTTTGTGAAAAGAACACACATGCAATGAACACTTGTGGATCCATAAGTGGTTGGTGGAAAGAACACACATGCTGTGAACACTGGTTGATCCATATGTGGTTTATGAAAAGAACACACATCCAATGACACTGGTGGATCCATATGTGGTTTATGGAAAGAACACACATGCAATGACCATTGGTGAATCCATATGTGGTTTGTGGAAAGAACACACATGCAATGACACTGGTTGATCCATGTGTGGTTTGTGGAAAGAACACACATGAAATGCCATTGGTTGATCCATATGTGGTTTGTGAAAAGAACAGACATGCAATGATTCTAGTGGATCCATATGTGGTTTGTGGAAAGAACACACATGCAATGACTCTAGTGGGCCATATGTGGTTCATGTCAGGAACACACATGCAATGACACTGGTTGATCCATGTGTGGTTTGTGGAAAGAACACACATGTAATGACTCTAGTGCTGGTTTTAGTATAAGAACACACATGCAATGACTCTAGTGGATCCATATGTGGTTTGTGGAAAGAACACACATGCAATGACTCTAGTGGGTCCATATGTGGTTCATGTCATGAACACACATGCAATGACATTGGTTGATCCATATGTGGTTTCTGACAATAACACACATGCAATGACATTGGTTAATCCATGTGTGGTTTGTGGAAAGAACACACATGCAATGACTCTAGTGGATCCATACGTGGTTTGTGGAAAAGAACACACATGCAATAACCACTAGTTGATCCATGTGTGGTTCATGATAGGAACACACATGCAGTGAACACTGGTGGATCCATATGTGGTTCTTGACGGGAACACACATGCAATGACATTGGTTGATCCATTTGTGGTTCGTGGAAAGAACACACATGCAATGACACTAGTTTATCCATATGTGGTTTGTGGAAAGAACGCACATGCAATGACACTAGTGGATCCAAATGTGGTTCATGACAGGAACACACATGCAATGACTCTAGTGGATACATATGTGGTTTGTGGAAAGAACACAAATGCAATGAACTCTAGTGGATCTATCTTGGCATAATTTGATGTATGCCATGTTGCATTTCATTGTAAAAGACACCCACTTTCCATTTTTATACTACTCAGCTTTTCCCTTGGTTTTTTGATACTACCTAGTTTTGCCCCCTATCTCTCTTTTGTAGAAGCCCAAACCTGTGCCCACTCTGTCTGCTACGTCCTGATTGGTTGTCACAGTTGTTACGCGGATCGAGCGCACCAACCGTTGATCCTGTGTGATCCAACAAGGCTCGTTGCACACGTCGTGCCCTTCACAGGACAGCCCGAGATAGCACGGACGTCTCCCTCAACGAGACTTCTACAAGAAGGAACACGATATCGTCCATGGAAAAAGTCGTCGAGTTGTCATGTCTTGTTTAATCTAGTCTGCAAAGGCTACAAGTCTACTGCACGGCAACTGGTCATCCACGGCCCAGAGGCTATACCATTTTTACTATGCAGCGCGCCTACACTCTCACTTCCGACAGGCCCCCACCACACAAACCTCCCACGCGGCAGCCGCAGCCGGAAGAGCTGCCTACTGGGCCCCTCGAGGAGGCCTAAACGTCCTCGAACATAGCCTATCGGGTCCTCCTTTCGCACTCATCCACTATTCTCTCTTCCCTATCTAGCAAAACCCCACAATCTTGAACGTACTTGCACGAACCTTCTCCATGAAACCAGTGCGTGGGGGTGAGTGTCCGGGCATCGCCGCCGGGGTGGTGCTTCACGCGGCAGATCTGGAGGAGCATCACGCAGCACAAGGCGAGGAGGACGTGCAGTTCAACCCCTTGGGGGACCATGTGCTCGCCGGTGCTGACGACTTCGGAGGCGCCGATGAGGGCATGGAGTTCGACGAACACGCTCCGCTCGTGTACCCGGAGGTACATCTATTTCTACATGTTTCATATTTTCTGCTCGAGCTTAATCTATCCTGGCGTCATAAAAAAATCTAGTCCTAACGATTAGATGCAACATACGAACCGGTACATGGAGAGATCTAGTCTGTCCTGGATGAATCCACATTATTTATTTATTAATAAGTTACCAAGAACATAAACCACATTAATTTAGGAGCAAGCTAGGGAGACGGTCGTAATGAACTGCTGAACCTATATAGACATGTTATTGCATCGAAAGTAACTCGGAATGGTGGAAGGAATATATATTTATTATTTTGCTCATTTCGGTTTGTATTCCATACATTACAGGTGGATTCAAGTGAGATTGACTCTGACAAGGAGACCAGGGACAACAACAGCCACCATGTCATGAAGAAGCTCAAGAGCGGGATAATCCCTTTCCGCACTCGACTTGGGGTGCTCAGGTGACATTTCTGTAAGAAAGGAGTCAACCCGAGGATTGCCAGCTTGATTTCGCATGTGGTTGGCATCGGTAAAAGCTCGGCTAGTAAACACAAGTCGGCGACCAAGGCTAAGCATGCTGCTTATGACAAATTCCTGAGGGAGTATGTCAAGACCGGCCTAGTGTCCCCTTACTTAGGAATCAACAACTTCTAGCCGACCAGCCCGTCACTGTGCTGGCCTGGCCACTAATAATATTTAGTTCTCTTACCGTATCTAGACCCTTAAACTATGGAGATTTCTATTTTTGTACCCTTCAAAATATATTCAAGTTCATCTGTTTGTGGAGTTAAAGTTCCGGTGGCATACTCGTTATTTTGCATGGATAGAGGGGTGCCCCCGACAGATATGAGGGTTATCATGTCTGCTAGATCACAAAGGATCAATGGTTGGTTGGCACGATCCGTGTGACAACTGTCTCGACCAATCAAAGCGTAGCAGCGAAGATGAGCACATGTGCGAGAGATGGATACAAAGAGAGGGGAAAACCGAGTAGCACTTAAAAACCAAGGGCAAAGCTAAGTAGAACTTAAAAACCAAGGGAAAAACTGAGTAGAACTTAAAAACCAAGGGCAAGAGTGACAAAGGGATTCAAATAGAAAATAGAAAATGATTTAAAAATGGAACCAAACCGCTAGTGTTATGCTCGAGGGCAAAACTGAGTACAACTGAATCGCCAGGGTTAGACACGAGGGAAAAACGCGACTCACGGTATGCGTAAAGGTGCATCGGGCGGTAGCGATACGCTGCGGGCCGCGGCAGGTGCATTAGCGTACGTGGTGCACGGTAGTGCAACAAAACATCGCTTCCCTTCTCCTTTAATAGAGGCCTCCCAACTCCCAATCATCACGCACTCGCTCACTCAACCATCTCCACTGTTCCATCACCTTGTGCAAATGCCCAACAAAACTCCAACCACGCCGGCGATGGAGAAGAACAACGCGGTGGCCATCAAGGTCGCCTCAAGGCGAGGAGCCCCTGTCCCGTGACAAACCCGCCCCGCCTCATCTGCCATAGCCGCTGGCGAGGAGGCCCTCGCCGGTCTCGGACAGATCCCGCTCGGCTGGGACCCCTACGAGGAGGTTGTCTACATAAGGCCGGAGAACCCCTACGACACCAGCATCGCCGACCCATGGTCGGAGGTAACCAGGGTTTTCTCCCCTTCCCTTGTTCTTCCTCCGTTCCCATCGTTGGATGCTTGATCATATGTTATTAGGGCTCGGCTGTTCCTATTTTTACAGTAGCTAATCCTTTTGTGTTAGATCTCGATTTTCGATGAATCCCCCTGTTTGTAGTTGGGATCAGTATTCGATTTGGTTTGAGATTTGGGGAATAATCGGGAGATATCATTCGGTTAATTTATGCAAAAAATCAATCCCGATAATCAAAGTATCTCAATCATGTCCTTATTTCACTCTACTGTTTTTCCAATAGGAGGATAACAGTGACCTCCACAGCGACAACGAGTCCAAGGACACCAAGACTCGTCATGTGCTGAGGAGGCTAAAGTCCGGTCAGTACAACAACTTCTTCGCTGACGACGTGTACAGGTGCCCCTTCTGCCCCACCAGGAGGCTCCACGCCACGGACTTCAATTCCCTCGTGAAGCATGATGAGGACGTGAGGACCTGCGGCGAGTCCGTGAACGTCCACAGCTTCATGGTCAAGCACCAGGCACTCGGTCTTCACCTCTGCAACCTCCAGAAGGTGGCTATCGAGGAGGGTTGCATGCCCCCGATGAGACCCAAGGCGCCCAAGGTCAAGGAGCTGGGCAGCAAGAAGTGGAGGAGGCGCCAGAGGGAGGAGGCGGATGCCCTCCTAGCAGAGGCCACGAGGGGCCACTGATCAGCTGCTGCTGTAAAGCAACTTCTTTTGTATTCTCTTTGTTGAACCTGTCAGCTGCTACTGCTGAGCAGCCGAATTGTCGAACCTCGTTAAGTACCGTACTATATAACCTATATTAGCTGCTTTATCTACATCTGCTTTGTTTACTGAATTTATTTATGGTGCTGGTTTGTTTTGCTGCTCTAGATTTGCTACCAGATTGGGGAAAAACAAGGGAAAAAGGAACAATGAATGGAGAGAGGAGCTGCTCTAGATTCCCTACCTTTTTGGGCAAAAAAACACAACTGTAGAGAGAGGGGGAAAAGGCGCTCTTAAAAAGGCCAAATAACAAAAAAAAAACTTCCAATTTAGGCGTCAGGGCGCACGTAACGGCCAAACCTTTGACCAGACGGCACCCCCCTCCGAGCGCATGTGAGGGCTTCAGAATATCGAGAGGGCAAAAGTAAGGACAAACGAGACACAATGTTGCTATAGCTAAATCTTACAAAAAGCTGAATTTGGCTTTACCATGCAATTTGGCTAGATCTCCACAATGTAGCTATTCTAAATCTCTAAACTATGTGGTGCATTGAAACCTAAAGCTTTTCCACCGATACGTGTGTTGCAAAGTTGCTTGATCGTGCATGCTTACACAAGTGGCCTATAGAGAAACTTATAGAAGCATGGGCAAACGAGCTTCATTTTGAAAAATTCTAGACAAGCTTTGCGCAATCGGCAGGCCTGATCGGCTGCCCCGGGGTGCAGGGATGCTAGGTCCATGTCTATGCTTACACTTCTTAAACTTGTTACTATAATAGTTGTACACTTCCTTCTGTCCTGTCACGTTACGTCGTGTCAGCACCGCGCACCCGCTGTGGATCGGCAATGGGATGGTGGTCTATGTGACCGGTCTCTGCCACGCCAAAGCCACGTCGGACACCCGTCCCATCGCCTATCGGGATGGACGCCAAATTTAATCGCTAGGATTGGAAACCAACTGTGCTCACCTCGTCAAACTTGCCTCCACATGGGTATGACCGGAATATTGGTAAACGCAATTTAAGCATCGCCTTCCGTCTCCTCAGCACATCATTGTGCAAAAATCCCCAACTCATTCCTTCCGCCGCCCTCTGCCGCTGCCGCAGCCACCACAAGAACCATCGATGCTGCCGCAGGCACCGCCTCCGCCGAGCCATACCACCACAACAGATCACTCCACCGCCATGCCCAGTCCCAGCCACCGCTACCGACCCTAGGCCACCGCTGCCGCATTAGCTGCTGCCATGGACGCAGAGTACAGCGTGTTCAGCGACGGGAGCGACTTCACCGACGAGTACACCGTCACCGCCCATGGCACCACCAAGCTGACGGTCGTCCACACAAATGCGTCAACGGAGGTCGCCAAGGTCATCGCAATGTATGAGCGGTGGCTACAGGAGCTGATGGATAGGTACAAGATCGTCGGCCTTGACCTCGAGTATACTGGAGATAGGAAGAGGATGGCGCTTTTGCAGCTGTCCATGCGCAACCACTGTCTCCTATACCACGTATGTAGGGCCAAATCTGTATGCCCGGAGCTTCGCGAATTCCTACATAGGAGGGAGATCTACTTCGCCAGCATCGACATCAAGAACGACACTCCGAAGCTAGAGCGGGATCTCCTCGTTCATGTCGTCAATCACGTCGATCTCCAACTTTTGTGGAGGTACTCGGATGGCGGTACGGGGAAAGCCAGCATGGCTAGACTCACTGCCGACATCATCGATCGCGAGTACGCCGGCATGAAAGTCGAGTGCCCGAAGCACCTGCACGAGCGATGGGAGTGGAGGCACCTGGATTACGATGCGATCAAGTACGCAGCTAGGGACGGGTATGTCTGCTACGAGATGCTCAACAGGATCTCGCGGGTGGGTGAGTGTGCTGTTTACCACTACTAGTTTCGCATTTCGTTCCTAGTTTTATCTCGCTTGTATTTTATCTCGCATGTATTTTCTAAGCATTCTGTGTGTAAGAACCAAGCTCGTATGATCCCTCTGCTATTATCTACTTAACCTGTATGAATTACATTCCCGCTTTTGTATGCTCAACATTCATTCTTACAAATTATGTCTGTGCCATTTGCATGCGGCAGAATCCAGGACTGACATGCATAAGGTGTGATACAGTCATAAGTCATAACCAAACCCAGATTATAGTGAAGGATACAGTCATAACCAAACCTAGATTATAGTTTAATAAAGGTAATACACAGCAGTTTGTAATTGCTCACATAGTGTACTTCTGAAATAACATGTTTTCATAAACACAACAATCATGCACTAAAAGTCTACATCCTAGCCTGTTGGAGAAGGCAACCAATCCCAGGATGCCTTCGATCGCTTGCCCCGGCTTATAGATTCATCTACACTCCGACATCTGGGGCAAACAACCTGCCTTGGTGGTGGTCCAATGATGCGATGCCTGGAACGATATTTTACAATCTGGCGGTACAGCTCGTGGCTAACATACCCGTCAATTACAGCGTACTTCAGATTAGGTTCAGAAAGTAGCTTATCCTCCCAGTAATCGTGCCCTAAACGCCTCCACGAACATCTCGGCAATTTGCCCTTCATGTCAGCGTACCACGGGTCGATGAGTTCGGAGGCAAGAGCGGCCATCCCGGTCTTGCCGCCCTTCATCCCTGGAATCCAGTAAATTTCCTGGATGTCCACTCTGCACTCCTTTGGGATTCTAATGTTGACAGTCGGGCTTTCAAGCAGTTTAGTGTCATTCGTGATGTCAACACTAGTAAATGTTATGTGATGGTTCACGAGAAAGTCATGAAACAGATCCTAATGCTTTCACCCCACCTACATGAAAATGAATTCAGACAAATAGTATAGCAATATCTTTTGCAAACAGACGGTTCAGGAACAAAAAGACAGCAAAGTCTACCAGATTCCGTAAGCCCCCTTCTCGCAAAAAGGCTAGTATACGAGGAAGTGCCCCTTCATCGAGAGTTGCACCATGGCGATCCTACGGTGATCGCGGCTATACTCGAGGTCGAGACCTACGAACCTGTTTTCTTCGAACTGCAGCCAACTCGTGTAATTATTCAGAGTGTTCCTCACCGTCCGAGGGTCGGTGGTGTAGACAACATCGATCTTCTTCCCTCCATGTACTTATATGTCGAAGTGCACAGTTTCTTGCCTGCCGTCGTTTCAGACGTCCGGAGAGTCCATGACTATAGGCAAGAGGGTAAGGATACGGAGGAAGAGGGTGATGTGGTGGTGGAGGAAATGGATGAGGTCATGGAGGAGAAAGACGATGAGGCCGTGGAGGAGAGGGTGATGTGGTGGTAGACGATCTATCCAAGCCCGTTGGGTTTAATTCATTTGGAGTTAGAGATCTCTCCTGGTAAAAATAACAAGACAGAAGCTTTTGCACATTCAAACATTTTTATAAAATCAACCATAATAGCTTTTGAGTTGATTCCAACTCTCAAAAATCACATTTAACCATACCTATCTAAATATGTAATAATATTAAGGTTTGCATGCAGTGACTTTGGACTAGTACCAAAATAATACTATATAGGCATTTCTAGTCACTTTAAATCATTAAATATTAAACTTAAACTTATTAAAATGTGATCCAACCCTTAAATCACATTCCCATATGTTAGAATATGTGGTGATGACATGTGTCCACATGATCCCATATTTTAATTGGAGAATATTAAATCTTAGTTAATTTCAATGAGTAGAAATTACTTTTCTTAAATAAAAAGAATAAAGCTAGTTAATTAAACCTTGTGATGCTTGTGATGATAATAGATCATCAAATGTGTGCCTTAGTATGCTAAGTATACTAGTTAAGCGGTGTTTGGTGATTGTGTATTCCGTATGTATTTATAGACGATAGTACCGACCAAGCTTTCGAGGAGGAGGAAGAAGAAAACTTCAACCACTGCACCAACCAAGGCAAGCTATTGTTATCAAGCTAGCACTAAGCAAGCCATCATTAACAATGCAAGCTAACCCTTGCAATCTAGATAACCTAAGCACAGGCATTAGGCATGCTTTGGTGATACCATTTTGGACTTATATCTATTCCAAGACTTAATTCCAAGCTTTACTTTTCTTTACTTTACCAAAGTCATTTACTTGTTTAAAGGTAGCATAAAGAGTATAAAACTTGACCTATCTAGTTAGACTTAGATGTCATTCTATGGCATGAGATTGAGATTAGCATCCCACCTTAGTGAACACTCTTAACTTAGTAGTTTAGAGCTAAACCAAAAACTAGATCACTTTAAATGGGAATACTTGGTGAAAATGAATTGTGAAAACCTTGGAATGACGAGTCATTCTATTGAGATGTTTTGACATGTGTTGAGAAACACAAATGGTTTATGATGATAAAAATGTTGAGGCATGAGCCTTAGCCCTTTTACAAAAACTGATGGTTGGATTCGGATGCGATACCATTCCAATTTTACCGTACAACCACAATACCTGAATTGGGTAAGGCTTAGCCAGAAGTTTATATGCATTAGTATTAGTTCCCTCGCGGGAGAGGTTTGAGCTGAGGCTACCTCTCAATGTTGTCCACCTATGCAGTGCCCAAGATGACAGATGGTCATGGTTGGGAGGCCATGCTCATAGGAGAGGTGCTTATACTAGGGTGTGTAAAGGAAAGGTTATGTTTGATTATCTGCATACTAAGTATGATGATTCAGGGTTATCCCTGCCAGATGTATCGAATCTTGTGGTGAAAGTGTACCACCTCTGCAGAGTGTCAAACTATTCGAATAGCCGCGTCCGCGGTTATGGACAGTTGGAGTGGCCATACTGTTTTGTTGTCAGATTTATTTTCAAAATGACTTATGAAATGAATGATGAATCTTGACTTGACCACAACAGGGTTGTGACTATGACACTAGCTTCCCAACTTTAGTGATTCTAGAACTTTTTTTATCTTTCTTTGTTTCTGAACTCAGCTTAGGTTTCAAACTTAACTTTACAAATCAACCTAGAGTTAGCATTTCCCACTAGAACTACCTTACTTGTTAGTGATAGTTTGCGAGTACTTAAAGAGTACTCATGGCTTTTGTCCCTGGCTATTCCTGTGGCCAGACTATGAAGGAGACTACCAAGATGAAGGACAGCAGGACGGCTATGATAACTAGGACTATCTTCCATCGTCAGCATTGCATGTGCCTCTAAACATGCCCCCACCGCTACGCTTATTATTTATTCTGCTGCTTGTTGTATTAGGACTGCATCATGAGATCCTTATTTGTGTAAGACCTTATTTATGGTTTGTAATGGATGATGTACTGTGATATCCAATCTGTTATGTCTCGCAAAAATGGTAATCCTGGGATTGCGAGGTATGGCATAATAGGCATCTGGGATTAAAAATCCGGGAGTTGACAAGGGGTCTCCTTGGAGCACCTGCGCAAGCCCTCCATCAACCCGTCCCTTGAGTCGGATTCCATTATCTGGGCAGGGAGCGCTCCGATTAATGGCACGGCGGACACGGAGTCGGTAGAACCGGCAAAGAAAAAGGCCCGCACCAACTCTGGTAAGTCCGTACCTTCCGGCTCGCAAGACCCGGGGGCTGCCGACTCGTCAACCGGCTCGGCGGCTGTCGTTCTGGGTACCTCATCCAGACGACCCCCCGACGACCATCAACCGGAGAACGGAAGAATCCTCACTAACCGGGAGATACCATCCTGGGCGCAGCCCTTCATGGACTACATCGCCAATGGAGAGCTTCCGGATGATGAGGTGGAGGCCAGGCAAATCCGGCACCGCACGCACATGTACACCATCATCAACAAGGAACTATACAAGCGCAGCATATCCGGCATCTTCCAAAGGTGTGTCGATGTGGACACAGGCTACTGGCTGCTCAAGGAAAGCCACCAGGGCGAGTGTGGGTATCACGCTTCATCTAGGGAAATAGTTGCTAAGGCGTTCCGCCACGGTTTCTATTGGCTCACCGCCCTCGAGGACGCCGAGCAGCTAGTCCGTGCGTGCAATGGGTGCTAACGCTTCGGGCGCTCAGACACATGCCGGCTTCGGTACTCAAGACCATACCGATCACCTGGCCCTTCGCTGTCTAGGGCCTCGACATGGTCGGCCCCTTCAAGCAGGCGCGCGCAGGCATGACCCATCTGCTAGTGGCGGTGGAAAATTTTACAAAGTGGATAGAGGCCAAGCCTATCCAAAAGCTGGACGGGGCGATATTCGTCACCTTCTTCACTGACATCATCAACCGGTTCGGCTACCCCAACAGCATCATCACCGACAACGGCACGAATTTCGCCAAGGGGGCCTTCGCCAGGTTCTACAGCAACAAGGGCATCCAGCTGGACCTTGCTTCTGTCGCGCACCCGCAATCCAACGAGCAAGTCGAAAGGGCAAACGGCCTAGTGCTAGCCGGCATCAAGCCACGCCTCATCGAGCCCTTGGAGCGGTCGCCCGGATGCTAGATCGAAGAACTTCCAGATGTGCTGTGGAGCCTCCGCACCATGCCAAATAGGTCAACCGCTTCACCCTGTTCTTCCTCGTATACGGCTCGGAGGCCGTCCTCTCCGTGGACATCGAGTTCGACTCTCCGTGCAAGCTCCTCTATGATGAAAAGGCCAACCAGGAGGGGCGGGAGGATGGCGTGGACCTCCTCAAGGAGGCCCGCGAGCTGGTATTGTCCAGATCAGCCTTGTACCAGCAGCGCCTACGCCACTACCATTTGATCCGGATCCTCCCCATCGCATTCTGCGAGGGAAACCTGGTTCTCCGGCTGGTGCAAGACACGAAGGGCATGCACAAGCTATCACCGCCCTAGGAGGGTCCCTTCATCATCAGCCGGGCGCTGCCCAACGACTCCTACTACCTCATCGACACGCAGAAGCCGCGCAGGAACAAGATGGACAAGTCGGAAGAGGAGACAGAACGCCCCTAGAACACGGCCCTGTTCCGCCCGTTTTACACCTAGTCACCAAACAGTGTATGTATCCCGCAAACCCTATGAATGAAAATGTAGAAACCTACGAGATGCCTGGGGGCTCCTTGCTAGAAATTGGTGTGTACTTGTTTTCGGTTCAGTTTTTCCGGCTCCGGCAACCCCTGCCCGGGGACTCGCCGGCTGGCCCGACCTGCTAAATCAACAAATCGGCTGAGTAGTGTGCGATGATGTCAGAGGCCCACTCTTCGTCTCAGCTACAGACCGCAACCCGACTGTCCGGCTAGCAAGAGCAAAAGCCCGAGGCATCCCACATGAAAAACAGGGAGGAGATGCGATAGATCGGGCGTCCCGGCCTTGCAACTAGCTTGAGACAATCCGGCTACCAACCCGTCAGTACCGTGCGCAATGTATTGTCAGCTCCCTTCGATTCCGGCTGCAGACCGCAACCCGGCTGCCCGACAAGGACGGATCATAAACAGTAGAGCACACGGGAAAATGCCTAAGTGTCTAGAGAGGCACAAGCTAGTTTTCGAAAAATAAATCCGCCTTCTGGCTAAAAGGCGATACCTTAACCGACTAACGTATTGACGGGTGGGAATGTATGTATGTTTGTTTTTTGTACGACTGCATCGAGTCGGAATTCAGGAAGAAGGAAGATTTGAAGTCCTTGCCTTCATCAAGCGCTCCGAATCTCGGGGGCTACACCCACTAGGTGCGCTCGCGCGCCCCCAGTGGAATCATGTAGTTTTCGACCGGCTAAAGGAGTTAGCCGAATATTTGGAGCCCGGGTGAGGGCAAGGGCAAGAAGAAAAGAAGAAGATTTCGAAGTCCTTGCCTTCATCAAGTGCTCCGAATCTCGGGGGCTACATCCACTGGGTGCGCTCGCGTGCCCCCAGTGGAATCTTGTAGTTTCCGACCAGCTAAAGGAGTTAGCCGGATATTTGGAGCCCAGGTGAGGGCAAGGGGCAAAATAAAAAGAAGAAGATTCGAAGCACCTGGCTACGCCAACTACTCCGAATCTCTCGGGTTACACCAGGTGTGGCCGCGCCCACTAGAACGGAAGTTCCCCCGGCTGTAGGCGTCCAGCCAGTGGAAGTAACCGGCTAGAGGTGTCTAGCCGGACAAAGCTAAAGACTTGAAGAAAAGAGAAGATTCGAAGCATTGGCTACGCCAGCTACTCCGAATCTCGGGGGCTACACCCAGTGGGTGCGCTGGCGTGCCCCCACTAGAGTTGGAGTTCCCCCGGCTAAAGGCGTTCAGCCGGATAAATTCAATCGGCGAAATATCAAAACTTCAGAGCACACGAAAATCACAATTTAGGAAGCAAGCCAAGTAGTTCAGTTGGATAAAAAAGTGGGGAGACAAAGCTCCCATGAGTTCACCCGGTGTCAGAGACAGCCAGCATAGACAATAAGGTTCGATCAGAACAAGACAAAATAACAAGTACACCCGGCATCCCGGGGATCATATCTAGGCAGAAGGGCCTTTGCCGTGCGGAGGATCCTGGCTGGTAGCAGTCTCGGGAGGAGGAGGCGCGTTGGCTGATCCGGCTCCAGCGTCCCCACCTGTCGGCTGTGACGAAGCTTCCGCATCCGGAGTGTCGGCGGACTCTGAGTCAGTGAGAACCTCGTTGACATCTGCGTAGTCGGCAATCTTGATGGCGGAGGCCCGGAGCTCCATATGGGCCTGGCAGATGGTGGCGAGGTCGGCACGAGCACGGAAACCCTCGTCAATCTTCTCGACGTGGGCGTCCTTGTAACAGGAAAGCATTAGGGCCAGGGCCATTTTCTCCCCAACTCGTGTCGCTAGATCCCTCAGGCGGTTGACGGCTGGCACCTCCGCCACCTTGGCCGCCAGCTGCGCCATCATATCCGGAACCGGAGCATCCGGCCACAGAAACGCGAAGATGGCCTGAGCCGCCTGGCAAAGCTTGGTGGCCTCCTCGTTAAGGAGGACGACCAACTCCTGGGCAGTCGGCTGCTCCCTCGGCCAGTTCTCCTGCAACCGGTTATATGCCAGTAGGTCTACGCCGGGATAAAAGGCTGTCAAAAAAAGAACGTCAGATCCGACTACCGGATCCGGAAAGACGAAGGGAGTCAGAGAGAAAACTTACCCTTCGTCATGTGCCCGACCTGCATTAGCTCCTCCACTAGAGCCTTCTCCCGAACCGTCAGCCGTTTGACCTGTTTCTCTTGGTCCTTGTTCTGGGCCTCGAGGAGGTCAAATGCCTGGGCCCGACTGGCGAGGGTGGCGTCGTGCTCCTTGACAGTGGCCTCCAGGACGTCCAGCTTGGCGTGCCAGTCCTTATTCTGCAGCCAAAGTGTAGAATTGGACTTACTCAGCCGGTCGTTCGACTTCTTTAGATGATCGATTTCCCGCTGAGCACGCACCATGATGGCTGCAAAAAGCAGACTATCAAAAAAAATGAATAAAAGGAAAGACCAAAGTATCCAGCTGAGGGGACTTACTCTACGAGGTCTCGTTAGTAGCTGCAAGCTTCTGCTCCACGGTCCGGTTGCCGCCGGCTGTGGCCTCGAGCAGCCGGATCTCCTTCACCGCCAGCTCGAGAGTGGCAGCAAGGTCCGCCAGTGAAGCGGCGGAGAAGGCGTCGTCGTCGATGGCGTTGGCAACCAGCGACTCCTTCGCCTGGGCCACCACCATCCGCCACTCCTCCCCGGGCTCGTCGTCGGAGTTGTCGTCGGTGCCAACCACGAGCTCCTTGCCGGCGGAGGCCCTCCGCGTCGCCGCGGGAGAACTACCTCCACTTTGTGAAGAGGGCACAGCCGTGTGATGACCCACAAGTATAGGGGGTGTATCGCAATATTTTCGATAAGTAAGAGTGTCGAACCCAACAAGGAGCAGAAGGTGCTGGCTAGTGGCTTGGAGCAGGAATTCTTTGTAAATACTTAGCAAACGGATTTTTAGGGGTTTTTGATAATGCAAGTAAATAAAGTACGAGTAAATAAAAGACAATAAGAATAAATGCAGAAAGTGGCCCAATCCTTTATTTAGCAAAGGACAAGCCGGTTGTATTACTTAAGATGACCAAACATTCTCGAGGACACACGGGAATATCGTCAAGTGCTTTCGCTTCATATAGTTGATTATTCTTCTTTAGTTTGCTAAGTGTTGTGTGGGTGAACATGTGCTAATGTACCGACCTTCTTAGGCTAATACATACTTGTGATTATACCCCTTGCAAGCATCCACAAGTACAAGAAAGTAATTAAGGTAGAAACATAACCACAACTTTAAACTCTAAGACCCCAACGTCCCTTATGCAATGGTTTCCTAACGGGGGTTCAGGTTTCTGTCACTCCAGCAACCCCTACGATTAGTAGCCAAATACACAATGCATTCCCCTAGGCCCATATAGGTGAAGTGTCATGTATTCGACGTTCACATGACACCACTAGAAGAAGTACACCACAACTTAAATATCAAACTATTGAATCTTTCTCAACACAATTCCACTACTAACAACATGACTTCTCCCATGTCCTCAAGAACTAAACGAACTACTCACAAGACATCATATGGATCATGATCAGAGATGAAATAATGATATGTAACAATCTGAACATAAACGATAATTCAATGGTTCACTCAATAGCATCAACTACAAGGAGTAATCAACACCGGGAAAGTTTCCCCTAAGAACTATGCAAGATTCAACCCAATTGTTACAGCGGTATGAAGTGGTGATGATGGTGCTAATGGAGATGATGGTGGTGGTGATGATGATGATCCCGATGAAGTCCAGCTTGATGGTGGTGTTGATGGTGACAATCTCCCCTCTCCAGAAAGGAATTGCCCCGGCAGAATTCTGTCTGCTGGAGAGATCTTTCTCTCTCGGTGTTTTCCGCCCCGCAGAGGCGGCGGAATCTTTTTGTGGTCGCTCCCCGAGTCTTAGGGTTTCGGGAGGATAATATACGCCAGAGAGGAGAGCCAGGGGTGGACCAGGGCGGCCACACCACCTGGTGGCGCAGCCTAGGGTGGCCCGCGCTAGGGGGTGGTGTGGGCCCCCTATGGCCCATCTCCGCTTCCCCTTCTAGCTTTCTTCGTCTTCTAGAAAAATAGGATTTTTCATGTATTTTCCCGGATTTTTTGATCTTCGTGAATTTAGCCTCCAAACAGCACCTTTTCCATCAGAATCCTGACTGCAGCGGTCCATGCTCCAAAAGTCATCAACCATACAAAAATTAATGAAATAACATAAGTATCATCTCTTAATACAAAATATATCAATGAATAATAGTAAATTATGATATAGAATAGTGATGCAAAATGGATGTATCAACTCCCCCCAAGCTTAGACTTCGCTTGTCCCTGTTTAAACCGAACTCAATAAACATGACCTCAGGTTTATGGAGTGAAGAGTCGATAAAAGAATACGGACAAGAAGCATCACATTCATCAATACATAAGTCATAGTAGAAGACAACTCACTATTATATAACTTAACTTGCAATAAGTAAAGGAAACACAATAAAGATGCATAAAGTAAATCATAATTGGTAATGGAAAACTTAGCTCCTGGTTGAAGAATTTGCTGGAGTTCACAAATAACTGATTTTTAATGATAGCTTTCAAAGTAGTAGACACTAAGATAAGAGCAAAGTGCAAAACAAGGAACGTAAGAAACATGATTGAATAAATCATCATATGAATGAATGAAACACAACAACTCAAAATGCTTACTGAGGTAGAAGGGAATAGGTTTACTGAATCAACTAAAAGGTAAAAGATAGGCCCTTCGCAGAGGGAAGCAGGGATTTTAAGTTTCATAAAGATCTTCCAAAAATTATGGTACTTATTAGCTTTCATCTCTCATTGCCCCTATCATAGGCATCTTTAGGTGATTAAGGTTAAAGTGACACAACTAAGAGGATATGCTTGACAAGTTATAAGTTGAAATCTCATGCCCCTTCCTTACGAGTACTGAACCTCATGCTACTCAACTTCAGTCACAAGTAAGCTCGTGTCATTGTAAATACATATTTATCATAAAGAACCGCCAACAGGGTACCCCTTGCACATGATACAGGAACTATCCCATAATCAAAATGACAAGGCAAGCAGACAATGAGCATCTCAGCGATCCTTTTATTTGCTATTTGCATAGGTTTTTATTGAGGATGCTTCATAGAGTGCTCATTATGGCTATGCTGCAAGTTTCCACCATCATTAGGCATGGCTTAGGCTAGCGGCCTAGGCGTTTCTCTAACACACATATAAACTCCATGATCTTACAAGTTCCCCTTTTATTTCAGACCGTCGGGATCCATAAGCAAAAGAATCATGATATCAACGGAATATAAGTGCAATGTTGAAAGCGTTCCCCATGATATGTGGTTCTAATAACTTCAACTTATAAAGCGCAAGCATATACGCAACAAAGATGGACATAATGGTTCAAGTTTATTGATTGCAAGAAAGAAAAGTGTGCCATCAAGTTCGTGAGAGCTTTAATCACTAATTTTCTCATAACAAGTTTAATTTGGAAGGTAGATAAAAACAAGAATTTACTTGGAATAGCAATAGTGCTAATAGGTAGGTATGGTGGACACAAATGGCATAGGTTTTGGTTTAAGGATTGGATGCACGAGAAGCATTCCCTCTCAGTACAGGTTTTTGGCTAGCAAGGCTAGGTAGCAAGCATAAGAGTTGAAGGAAACAAACAAACATACAAGTGATAAAAACAAACATGCAATCTTCCTTGGAAGCACAAAAGATCTTAACTAGAGAATACTAAACCTATGAGCCAATCAAGAAAGAAAGATGATGAAATTATATTTCTTCAAGAGTACTTTTATCTTTTTCATTCAACTCTCAAAAATAGTGTTTCTACTGACCGAGCCAGGTTTGCCAAAACCAACTAAATTAACTCAATGATCCCAAAGTGATACCAATACTAACGACAAGATCAATCATATAACCATGAATTGAAAACTAATAAAAGATATGCAAAAGAGTAAATGATAGAACTTCTCATTAATATTCCATAACGGCAACTCACACCAAGGGATACATATCTAACGAGAGAGGGGACACTTCCATAATGCAAACCATCCTACATGATAACTCCTCTATTCATGATATGACTTTATTAAAAAGGTAAAAAGAGAGAAGATAGTGATGTGATACCGCGGCACTCCCCCAAGCTTGGAACAAACCAAGGGGATGCCAAAACCTGATGACAAATTACTCCTTTGGTGGTGGTGGTATTCTCTCGTCATCGTCCGACTTCCAAGGTAAGGGCTCCCCATCAACAAAGGACATTGTGGTCTCCAGCATCCTGAAACTTGCAGTAGCACTTATGCATTTAAACCTAACCTCATACTCATAGTTTTGATTTTGAACATCGTAGAGCTGTGCTTGCAGTTGGTTGGTTGTTTGGTGGAGTGAGAGGACTTCATCCCTGAGCTCAGCAGTCTCCTTTTGGTGCTCAGCGATGAGTTCAGAGCAAATCTTATGGATGATATCCACTTCATGTTCCGCCATCTTCTTGTACCTAAAGACTTCTTGCTCCAGTGTTTCCATCCTATCCTCCAGACTTCCTTCACCTTTACGGCCTTGAACCTCCTTTATCAGTACCTCTCCATCTTTAAGGAACAACTCCTTGGGATGAATCTTCAACTCTCTCATGTATGGGTTGATGATATCTGCAGAAGAATCTTCCTTGGCTGATCTAGAGGAAGACATTCTGGCTCCAAATCTAGGACTCTACCTGTCAGAAACAGATCGAAATGAAAACACGATGAGAACACGATATACGAACCTTCGGGGATCCGGAGGATTATATATTACAAAGTTTTACAACAAAAGGAAAGTACTGGGAGAAAACGGGTGGGAGACGGAGGCCGAGGTGGCCACACCACCTGTTGGCGCGGTCAGGGGGCCCGCGCCAGGGGGTGGTGTGCGCCACCCTGGCTCCGTTTCCGTCCCTCTTTTGCTTCGTAGCTTTTCTTGTTGGATAAAAATTGCAAAAATATAATTGGATAGTATTTTTGCAGAACTTTTCTCACCAGATCTGTTACCTATTCGAAAGCAGACTCTATAGGTCTCTGAATTTGGTCTTTGATAAAAAATTTCGGAGTTACCACTTGAAAAGCATCAACATATTCATTGTAAGAATCTCCAGCAATATAGTGCTTGAGTCGCTGCCCATTCACCACTTGTGTAGTGTTATCTTTTAAAGAAGAAATTTTTATTGCTCCCGAATGCTACACTTCTTCAGTAACGAAAGGTCCTTCCCATTTTGACAGTAATTTCCCTGCAAAAATTTTGAGATGAGACCTATACAATAGAACTTTCTCACCGACATGGAATTCTCTCTTAAGTTTTCGCTTGACATTGTTGGGGATATACTTTCCGGGTATCCTCACAGTTCCTCACTGACCAGGGTGGCCCACTTCGGGTTAGAGCTTTGCTTCACAGGCGGCCCAGTCAGGGAGAAAGACGGAGTCCAATCCGGCTACGGGAAGGCCTAGAAGACTTACCGACTTAGGCCCATAATGTTACTTATAGTTCAAGATGTACTCTATAACCGACTCTTAGACGTAGCCGGATAGATCTCTCCTGTAAACCCTAGGCTGGATATCTATATAAGCCGTCCTAGGGAGAGCCTTTAGGGCACACCCAATACTTTAGACCCTCAACTCGCATAGGTGAAACCCTTGTAACCCATATTCCGGCTCCGCCGTATTACTGGATTGCTAGCAGGAGTAGGATCCGTCCAAAGCCGGCAGATTCGATCCTGGGTAAACTTGTGTGCTCACCGTCCCGGAACACCATACGTCTCACACCCCTCTTACGCATGCCTCGAGGACCCCTCATGGCGTACTTGTCATCAATCCGACGACAGCGGTTGGCCCACCGTGGGGCAAGTGAGATACGGATCTGCGTTAAGCGGAATCTGCAAGAATCGAATCGGCGAGACTATCGCCACGGTCGCATCTCTCACGCCAGCGATGTCCCTCTCATCGTTCTCGGCGAGACTTGGATTCTCGCAAAGGAGGTCGTGGATCGCCTACACAATCATGTCTTTTGGCGAGATCGATGTTTACATCGGTTTCGCTGAACCTGCCCAACCCACCACAGCGGTGATGATAGAGGCAGAAGAATTTTCTGGGTCCCCTTTGTCCGCGGAGGCAGCAGAGTTCCGGATCTCAGAAAACCCTAATCCCACCCAGCCCGCACCAGTTGCAGAGATAGTGGAGAAACCCGAACCTGAAGAAGACCTAGCGGTCCACGTCGAATCTGGAGTGGATCTCCCAGGAGGAGCCAGATCCCAGCCCACCCGTGGAAGTCGATATCCAGGAGGAGCATATCAACGACACTGATTACGGCTCTGATGATGCCGGGACAGACAGGCCGTTCCTAAGGTACACACTAAAACGCATGATACTGCAAGGCGAAAGCGCACATGCAATCCTCGAGACCATCAAAAGTTTCGATATGGCTGATCGCGAAAGCCACAGGTACCTTAGGAGGCACGCGTCGCACTTCGTCGGATACGTGGGATCCGGATCCAGCTTTGCCAATGCTAGAGAAAACACCGACTCAGTGCTGGAGGCAATTGGAACAAACACTGACGTACCCGCATCCTCGGATGAATCGATGACATCAGCAGATTTCCGAAAGTTCTCCGTGGAATATGTAGAGGAGTACAACTCCAAAGCTGCAGAAGAAGGAGAAGCCATGGATTAAGGATCCAGCGAACACTCTCCCAAAACGCAGGATGACATGGACGTCGGAGATAATCCCGAGGTCCAGATGTCCGAAAGTACCGATCAGAGCTTGACTCCGGGAAACAGACCCAAAGCCGTCTTTGCTACCGGCGTTGCCAAGAAGGAGAAGAAAAACAAGACCCCGGCAAAAGACCCTCTGACAGAGGAGGTGATTGCCTAAGAATACAAGGAAGACTCGGATGGAGCACTTATCCCAGACGAGCTGAAGAAAGAAGCATCGGTGGATGGACACGTGATCACTGAAGGTGCACGTAAACTCATCGATGCCGTATTAACCACACCTATCCCTACAGCTGCAGAACTTACTGCAGATGAGCTGGACGAAAGGGCACAAGCCCTAGAAGTGCATCGTCAACAACTCCTCGATGAAGCCAAAAACATCGAGGTGGAGAAGAAACGCATGTCAAACAAGGAATACATGTCTCGTCTACATCAGAAGGCACGGAAGCGTCACATAGATGACAACCAATTCCCACGTGTCTGTGCCGTCCTTTTTGGAGATGAGATGGGTAAGCCACGGAAAGATAGCAACGGAGATTGGGTATACCCAACACCAGTACAAAATACCGTGGCAGCCCGAGAAATTCTATCGGCTAATCCAGGACGAGAGGAGATCCGTTTGGGTATCAAGCTACTCAACAAGGGACTGGAGAAGCAAAAGGTAGCCCTGTCCGGAAGTCAAAAACTGGTCTCGGATTCTGACCAGTGTCGCACAGATCCGGCATGGGCTGGCGTAAGATACCATTACGTTCAGGCGCAGTACCATCACCCCGAACACAGGGAAGACAACTATTCAAGAAACGGATCTTCAGGACAGCATCACAAAGCTTTGCGTAACTGGAGCAACGTCGCCCCAACGGCTGAGAAAGACGCCATCGCTGCCCTGAATCCGACGAACCCTCCCCGACGAGAATCTAAGGATCAAAGGGGAGAAGATAAAGAGAAACGTCGGGAGGAGGATCGTCTGAGAATGCCACCTCCTAGACATGAGAACCGTCCGGCTAAGCCTCACCATGGTGGGAATGACGCACGAAGAAACGACGGAAACCATGCCAGTACAAGCTGGCAGGGGGCTCGTCGTAGTCAAGCTGCTCCACCCTCTCCACCACACAGTCATCACAACGGCTCCCATGGAGGGCAAGGGGGACGACATGGCGGAGGAGGTGGTGGCAGAAGCCGAGGTCCGGCTCCACGGCACCGCAGCCACAGCCGGCATTCGAGACGATCTCTATCCCTGAACGATGCAAGGCACAGGATCAACTCCAACATAGAGGCTCGGCGCTATGAAAACGATGACGTATACATGGGCCCAAAATGCTTCGGACCATGCATCAGAGCTACAAAATTCCCGGAAGGATTTGCTATCTCAAGACAAATCCAAGCCTATGACGGCATTGCTCGGCGGACACACAGTTCTGTGATTTCTTCCAAGCTTGCTGCATTGCCAAAGGCGGAAACAGCCTGGTCGCAACCCGATATCTCCCACTTATGTTGCGGAAGACGGCACGATCATGGCTCAATGAACTTCCAGCAAACACCATCCATAACTGGTACGGTTTGCAAAGCGCGTTCTTTCGAAATTTCGAAGGCACATATCGGAGGCCCTATACGGTTGGAGACCTACAGCGTTGCACCCAGAAAGCCGGAGAAACTTGCCGGGATTACCTCAGACGATGGATTGACACCAAGAACTCCTGCGAAGGAGTAAATGATCAAACTGCGATTGAAGCTTTCATTGCAGGTCTCCCTATTGGTTTACTGCGCCATCGCTTGAAGTGTGACAAGGTCACTAATTTGGGAGAGATGATAGAAACAGCGAGAAAGTATGCAGATGCTGATGACGATGCAGAAGGACTACTCAATGCCCTAGCTGTGCCTCAGTCGGCAAAACAACCAAAGCAACAAGCTCAGAAGCGCAAAAATACCTCGAAAGAAAAACCCAACACGGAAACAGCGGTAGTCACTACTGTTTCCGGGTCTGGAGGGCGAGGAGGACGTGGCGGAGGCCGCGGGTGTGGCCATGGGACATCAAGGGTCCAAGGTAGAGGAGAACAACAACCAAGCAAAATCTACTCTAGGGCCGACATTGCCAATAACCCATGTGTGCATCGCCTAGACGCCAATGGGGGCTCGTCCCACACCAACGCTGAATGTCGTTTCAATGACGACATCAAAAGAGATGACACCGCAGGCTACAAAGCTAAGCGGAAGAAGGGAAAGAAAAATCCCGAAAAAGACAAAGAGACCAAGGAAGATTCCGACATGGAGGAAGCTGATGCTTCAAATCCCAAGTCGGAAGGGAAGAAGACTTTTCCCACCAAGAAGGACACTTATGTCACCTTCCTTGGATCTCAACCAGCAAAGGTCAAGAAAGCAGTTCTACACGAGCTCAATGCAACAGTTCCGGCTGTTCCCCAGTATCTAGGCTGGTCGGAAGTGGCAATCACGTTTGACCACGATGATCATCCGCCTAAGTTACACAGGCGAGGAAAATACGCCTTAATCGTCAACCCACTTATTGATGGTTATGGTTTCTCCAAGACCCTCATGGACGGTGGTAGCAGCATCAATATTCTCTATGTCGAAACACTACGACGGATGAAGATCTCGGAGACCCAGCTGAACCATAGCTCTGTGATTTTTCACGGAGTTGTCCCAGGAAGACAAGCTAATTCCCTGGGAGAGATCACTTTGGATGTTACCTTTGGAACTCCAAAGAATTATCAGACGGAGGCACTTTCCTTCGAAGTGGTCCAAGTTCAAGAGCGCATACCAGAATATATTCGGGCGTCCGGCTTACTGGGCTTTTATGGCTCGTCCGTGTTACATTTACAATATGATGAAAATTCCAGGTCCCAACGGCGTGATCACCATCAGGGGAGACCCGAAGAAAGTGCGAGAGTGCAAGGATGGAAATGTCGCCTTTGCCGAAGCCGTGCTGCACGCCCAGGAATACCAGGAGATCAAGAAGAGCATAGATCTGTCCGAGATGCCCGCAACAAAGTAGGAGGTTACCAAGCCAAATCCGGAGTTCAAGGCATCAGAAGAGACGAAGAAAGCGTCGTTGAAGGATGATGACCCCTCCAAGGTGACCCAGATAGGCGTAGGTCTAGATAGCGCATAGGAAAGCGCGCTCGTCAAGTTCCTCCAAGCAAATCAAGATATCTTCGCATGGCAGCCATTTGACATGACCGGAGTACCTAGGGAACTTGTCGAGCACTCTCTAAATGTAAACCCGGATGCTAAACCCATCAAACAGTCCTTACGACGGTTTGGCGACGAAAAGCGTAAGGCAATAGCTAAGGAACTAGCACGGCTCGAGTTAGCCGGATTCATAGAAGAGGTCATCCACACTGAGTGGTCGGCCAATCCTGTAATGGTCCCTAAAAAGGACACCACTAATTTAAGGATGTGTGTTGATTATACTGCCTTGAATAAGGCTTGTCCAAAAGATCCGTTCGCTCTGCCTAGAATTGATCAAGTTATCAATTCTATGACAGGCTCGGAACTCCTCTGTTTTCTCGACGCATATTTCGATGATCACCAAATCCGGATGAAGGAATCTGACAAAGTCAAAACTTCATTCATAACCCCCTTCGGAACCTTCTGTTTTGTTATGATGCCCTTTGGGCTGAAGAACGCAGGAGCTACGTACCAGCGCACTATGCAGCGTTGCCTCCACGACCAACTCGGACGCAATGTACATGCATACGTGGATGATATCGCGGTGATGTCCAAAAAGAAGGAAACACTCATTTTCGACTTGGAGGAAACGTTCGCCAATCTATGAAAATACAACATCATGCTTAACCCGAAGAAATGCTTCTTTGGAATACTAGCCAGAAAATTGTTAGGTTTCATAATGTCTCAAAGAGGCATAGAGGTGAACCGCGACAAAATCAAGGCTATACTCAATATTTCCAGGCCAACTCGCCTGAAGGACGTACAAAGATTAACTGGTTGCATTGCTGCGGTCAATCGATTTGTAAGCCGGCTTGGTGAAAGAGCTGCACCATTATACCAACTCCTGAAGAAGACCAAAGATTTTGTCTGGACTGACGAAGCTGAAGCTGCACTACAAGACCTGAAGAAAGTACTCTCATCTGCTCCTATCCTCGTAGCGCCGGAACCTCAGGAACCGATGTTGCTTTATATTGCTGCGAAAAATAAGGTCGTTAGTATCGTGATGGTGGTGGAGAGACCAGAGGAAAATCAGGAACACCTGGTGCAGCGTCCGACTTACTTTGTCAGCGAGGTCCTGACAGAATCAAAACAGCGATATCCGCACTATCAAAAGTTGGCTTACGATGTTTTCCTAGCATCTCGTAAGTTACGACACTACTTTCAGGAGCATCCAATTACCGTGGTGAGCAAAGCTCCCATGAGAGATATAATCAACAACAGTGACGCTACAGGACGCGTTGCCAAATGGGGCATAGAGCTCCCAGCTTTCGATATTGAGTACAAACCTCGGACAGCAATCAAATCCCAGATCCTTGCTGACTTTGTCGCTGATTGGATAGAGACGAAGGAGAATATGATCCTCCCTGAGTCGGAATGTTGGACCCTCTTTTTTGACGGGTCTAAGGCTCGAGGGGGCTCGGGGGCTGGCGTGGTGCTCAAATCACCCGAAGGAGATAAACTTTTATACGTGTTGCAGATCCACTTCACAGCGACAAACAATATTGCCGAGTATGAAGCAACTCAGATGGAACTGGATTGCCAAGGATATTGGCATCCGAGGTTTGATGTGTTACGGAGATTCGGATCTTGTTGCTCAGCAAGTCTCGGATATTTATAATGCAAATAAGCACATGGCAGCATATAAAGCTGTCGTGGATGACCTATCTAAATCGTTCGAAGGGTTTGAAGTTCAACACATCCCTCGGGCAGAAAATTAGGAAGCAGATGCACTATCTCGGATAGGTTCTGCGCGGAAAGAGGTCCCGAGATGGCGCTTTTTTAGATCACCTCAAAGTTCCCTCAATAAAGGGAGTAGATGAGGAATATCCGACCAAATCCAACTCACCTTTGATAGCAGTTCTGGCTGTAATTCCCAGCTGGACTCAACCCTACCTCGATTATTTGGTAGATGGCAAATTACCCGAAGACGAGGTGCTGGGCTGGCAGATTATCCGACGAGCAAAATCCTATACTATTGTTAAGGGTGAGCTCCATAAACGGAGTGTTTCTGGGGTTTTTCAGCCCTGTGTATCTCCGGAAGAAGGAGTGGAAATCTTAAGGGAAATCCACGAAGGCAAGTGTGGTCACCACGATGCAGCCAAATCTTTAGTGGCAAAAGCTTTTTGACATGGATTTTTCTGGCTTACAGCTCAGGCAGATGCCGAACGATTAGTCAAGACAGGCAAAGGCTGCCAAAAGTACGCCAAGCAAGCTCATGTTCCGGCTGATCAGCTGCGAACAATACCTATAACATGGACTTTTGTGGTCTGGGGGCTTGATATGGTAGGACCTTTTAAACAAGCTCCAAGTGGATTTACTCACCTCTTAGTGATGGTGGATAAATTCACCAAATGGATCGAGGATAAACCTGTCACTAGTTGTGATGGAGCAATAGCCAAAAGATTTGTTGAGGATGTTATAATCCGGTATGGTTATCCGCATAGCATTATCACGGACAACGGGAGTAACTTTTCTATGGGATAACTGGCCAAATTCTGCGATGAGCAAAATATCCGGCTTGACATTGCGTCAGTCGCACATCCACAGGGTAACGGACAAGTCGAAAGGGCAAATGGTTTAATTCTACAAGGCCTGAAACCAAGACTCGAAGCACCACTACGACGTGCTGTGGGGGCTTGGGCAGAGGAACTACCCTCTGTAATTTGGAGTTTACGAACAACTCCGAACAGGTCAACAGGATACACACCTTTCTTCTTGGTCTATGGCGCAGAAGCAGTTCTTCCTAGTGATTTAATTCATACTTCTCCTAGAGTAGCCGCGTATATCGAAGAGGATGCCGAGATTTCTCGACAAAATGATCTCGACTTAGTCGAAGAAGTTCATGTTGTTGCTGAAATGAGATCTACAGCCTATCAGCAGAAGTTATGCAAGTATCATAGCCAGAGAGTCCGAAATAGATCTTTCAATAAAGGTGATTTGGTTCTCGGGCTTGTGCAACAAAGAAAACATAAACTTTCCCCGGTATGGGAAGGGCCCTTTTTAGTTAGTCGAGTATTACACAATGGATTGTACTACTTAACTGACATGAGGCCAGTCAAAGAAAGACCTGCTACTAAGAAGAGAAAGAGAGCTGGAGGCAGTACAAATCCGGATGAGTTAGACAGACCATGGAATATTGCTCAGCTACGTCCCTTTTATTCTTAGTTTATCCTTCTTTGTAATCATATATGTTTACATGTTCTGTGAGAAATAAAAGTTTTGGTTGCCTCAAAGTTTTTTCTGAGAAGTTTTAGCCATCTTATTTCCGAATGATCATGTCATAGTCGAAAATCCCAGAATGCTTGAAAGTACTTTATGCTCATGTTTGTTCTGGTTTAGATTTCCGATTCTAAAACTGCTACCTTCGGGTATAACTCTAAAATTTCTAGTCTTTACTTTGGTTATTTGTCTGATTGCTGAATGCGGGTATTTTCCGAGTAGTGAATTGTTGGTACTGGAAGCCGGCTTTGTTTCCAAGTTTAAACTAGTTTAGCAATTTAGCTCCGTTGCTCGGCAAAGTTTCTGGCAGAAGGTTTGGCCGGCTCACGAAAGGGACGAGGCGGAAAGCCAGATAAATGATAAGTAGAGACGAAAAAAGTATAAGTGCTTGTGTAAACATTTCAGGCACACAAAAATTTCAAAAGTCAAAAGTGCGGAATAGATCAAAATCTTAGCACTTGCAAGATAAATAGTACTTAATATTTACAATCGCATCAGGTTTTTTCCGGAATAATACATAAATTTCTGGTCTATGATGCAGTAGGAGATGAAGGATCTGCCGGCTCGCTGGTCACTCCGCCTTGATATCTTTCCGAGATGTCCGCATCCGAGTTGGTGTGTTCATCGTCGGAAACTTCTTCGGCTTCTTCTACAGGAGGAGGCGGAGTAGCCATGCGGGTGAAGAAGGGGATCTCGTACCTGGTCAGATCAGCTACGTGGCACCCGTATCCGGTGCAGGAATGCATGATAGCTTGAAGGTCTTGCTCCTGGCCGTCTTCGTCCACCTTGCAGTACCCTCTGGTCACTTGCCATATCTCCATGTTTCCATGGTGGCTCATGACCATAGTGAGAGCGTTCTGCGCAGCAGTCCGCGCGTAGGACATGTTCCAGTCCCGAACAAGTTGCGGCATCTCCTTGGACCTGTCCTGCACCTTAAAATCCGACATGCTTGGCATGTTCGGAATCCTGAGAGATTCGCCAATGTCCTCAAGGGACTGATGGTAGTCATGAAGAAGATCACCGACTTGGGTGAATCGGTGAGTGCGGGGCTCGGACGAGGAGGAGTCCATCAACTTCAGAGGATCTATACACAAAACAAGTTAAGGAAAACCCGACATTGATAGAAGTCGAAGAAAAAGATAAGTGTGAGAGGTGGAACATACCAAAAATGACGTCGTCAATCTTGGTCTTCTCCTCCCGGAGACTCTGGAGTTCAGCCTGGAGCACCTGGGATATGTCCTTCTCTCTGCCAAGCTCATTCTTGAGGTCCGAGATTATTTTATCCTGAGCAGCAATCTTGCGATCACGCTCATCAGTGGCCATGGAGGAGGATTCAAGGACTTGAGCTATGCTCTTTTCATGGTCTGCCTTGAGCTTATCCAGCTCTTGGCAAAGTCCCTTGTTCTCCACTACTAGGGTCTTGAGGTTCTCGGCCTCTTCAATCATAGCGATGGATTGTTTCACCAGCGCTATAAGTCAAAAAAGAACAATAGTTCAGAAAAAATTCGACATTGAAAAAAGCAAAAACAAGGTTTGAATCTCGGAATGTTTACCTTCGGCTTCATCCTTGGCTACTTTGAGCTCAGCATTTTTGAGCCGGAGAGCTTTGATATCTCTCCGCTTATCACAGACATTGGTCAGTAATTCCTGGTTATAGGAACATACTTTCTGTAAGTCAGAATACCCAAAGTCATAAAGCTACTTAATACTTGGGCTAATATTTTTGCTAAATGTCAGCACGAGCCTTGGGGGCTACACTAGTTCGTTCTTTGGCATCCTAATGAAGCATAAACTCGGATTTTATATCCTACTTCATGTTTGGGGTCTAGAGGATATGATATAACATAATGGAAAAAACAAGAGTTGGAATTCCGACTTACATATTGCTCGCGGGTGATTTTATCTAAACCCACGTTCACTTCAGCGGCCACCTTCTCGGCAAGAGTAAGAGGGATCACTGGGGCTATTGGAAGCTCGCCAGTCCTAATCCTCTCGTCGTGAAGGCAGACTTGAGTGAGAAGGTCAGAGAACTTGACGTCCTCTGCTTCTTGCGCTTCCTCCTCGGGGGATAAATGGCTTTTATCCAGGACTTGCCTGGCTAGCCACTAGATCTCCTCTGCAGATTTCCGGGTCAGGCCAAACTTGGCAAGACCTGGATTGCTGAGGAGGTTTTCAGCGAAGACTTCAGCCGAGGGATCATTACCCAGAGAGGGTTCACCCTTATCTTCACCTGACGCACCCACAGTGACGTCAGTTTGCGACCCATGGATCGCAGGCTCCATTTGAGGAGCCGGATCTTCTGCAGCATCCGACGAGATAACCGGAGTTGCAGAAGGTTGAGGGACCGGAGTCGGAGGAGCCACGGCAGGGGAAGCTATGGTAACCTTCGTCTGACGCAAGGGCTTCGAAGAAATCCCTTTCCCCTTGCCCTTGATGATTGATTTTGCTCTGAGAAGGTAGCAAAGTTGGAAACGTTACATCTCGGAAAGAAATTTGAGTAAAGTACAAAGGCGAAAAAGTTGTGACTAGAAGTTACCTCTTCATGACAGGCACCTCCTTTGTGCCAACCGCTACTGTCAGAGCTTTGCTCTTCTTGAGCGCAAGATCCGGCAGTGGAACTACTTCTACCTCCTAAGAGAACTCCGGAGGGTATCCTTCGAGTGGAGCAAGTTCCGACTCGGGGATGTCAGCAAGCTGAAAACAAGAAAACATATCAGTATTGCAGTATAACTCAAAGATTGAAACACATAAAAGATGTGATGATGGAAGCTTACCGGCACCACGGGGTTTTTCGCCATGTGCATGTCCAGAGAAACCTCCGGAATTGGCCTTTCGATCCACTCCTTGATCAGCCATTTGATTTGGCTTATGTAGCCTTGAGTGGTGTAGGCTTTGGGGCTGATGCGGAGGGAGTCAGTTGGAGAAGACGTGATGGAGTGCATCAGTCTATCCCCGTGGTACTGAAGTGGTTGGATCCGACGTGAGACCCAGCACTGGACCAAGTCGAATCCCTTCAGACCATTGTGCTTAATCAGATATTCGATCCGCCTCTTAGCAAGGATTAGATCATCAGTGAGAGCCGGAGCAGCCTCGTCCTAGGAAGGCTGGGCCGTGGCGGCTCCGTCGACAAAAGCCGGCAAAGCAGTAGCTTTGCCGGGAGCCGGAATATCCCTATGGTAGAAAAAAGTGGCTGGCCATTGTTTGACCGAGTCACTAGCAGAAATTTTGGGATATGCCCGGTCACGTCTAAGAGAAAAACTAATAGTGCCAGTGATGTAAGGAACACCGGCAGTGATGGAATTCCTCCGGACATGGAAATAAAACCGGAAGAGAAGCAAACTCGGCCTAATACCGAGAAAGCCCTCGCAAAGCGCAGCATACGCACTCATTTCTAGAAGTGAGTTGGGAGGAAGATTATGGAGTTGAACTCCGTAATGATCTATCACCTCGGAGAAGAACTCCGAAGGAGGAAAAGACAGACCTCGATCAAGATGGGTGCGGAAGTGGACCCGCTTGTCGTCGCGCGGGCTGGGGACAGTTTCGCCGGAGCCGCTCCGCCAGTCGCCGGCAGCGAGAAGCCCGTCCTTCTCCATGTTCTTGAGGCCTGCTTCATCAAGGGCGCAGGGGATCCAGATTCCCCAGTAGCTTTCTTTCTCTGCTGCTGCTTCCGCCTTCGCCACTGCCGCTGCTGCTGCCAAACCAGAGGAAGAAGATGATGAAGCCATTTTCTCCGGTGAGAGGGTGACCTTAAAGGGGCGGCGCTGGGAGTTTCTGTGGGGGAAGGACGAGGAGGCTCTGTGCGCGCAGGAGGATTGGGAAGGAAGGAAACGGCAAAGGACTGGTGGAAAGGAGAAGAAGAAATCTGAACCCCTTATATCCACCTACCTGCGCCAAGATTCGTGCAAACGCTACAGTGTAACCGCCACGCGTCGTGGAAAGAACTGGGAAGGACCCGCACGATGATTGTGTCGCCTCGATCTCCACGCACGCATTGAAACAACGCCTCGGTTCCGTGAACCATGGACCCACCAAACGGTCGTGCTGACGAAACGCCTGTCAGATGATATGACTTGACCATGCTTGTGTCAGGTGGCGTTAGAGACCAAGTTCCGGCTTAGTTTAAAATCGAGCTGGAAAATCCGAGTAACCAATTGAAAGGTCCAACTTACTTTTAAGACCCGGATCGTACTTTTTGTTGTGATGTTTCAGGAACCCTTCAAGATTCTGCAAGCCGAAGATCAAGCTAGACGATGATAAATCCGACTTTGGATCTTGGAGGCCTCTGGGGGCTGCTGTTGGGGATATACTTTCCGGGTATCCTCACAGTTCCTCACTGACCAGGGTGGCCCACTTTGGGTTAGAGCTTTGCTTCACGGGCGGCCCAGTCAGGGAGAAAGACGGAGTCCAATCCGTCTACGGGAAGGCCCAGAAGACTTACCGACTTAGGCCCATAATGTTACTTGTAGTTCAAGATGTACTCTTTAACCGACACTTAGACGTAGCCGGATAGATCTCTCCTATAAACCCTAGGCCGGATATCTATATAAGTCGTCCTAGGGAGAGCCTTTAGGGCACACCCAATACTTTAGACCCTCAACTCGCACAGGCGGAACCCTTGTAACCCATATTCTGGCTCCGCCGTGTTACTGGATTGCTAGCAGGAGTAGGATCTGTCCAAAGCCGGCGGATTCGAACCTGGGTAAACTTGTGTGCTCACCGTCCCGGAACACCATACGTCTCACACCCCCTCTCTTCTGCACGCCTCGAGGACCCCCTCATGGCGTACTTGTCATCAATTCGACGACAGTCATGCCATCTTTTAACTTTTTCCTTAAAAAACCTAGCATGCTCATATGCTTCACTCCTCCATTCATCCAAAGAACTTAAGTCAAATAATCTTTTTTCACCATCAAGCTTACAATCTCTATTAAGTTCTTTAACTACCCAATAAGCTTTGTGTTCTAATTCTAAAGGTAGGTGACAAGCTTTCCCATAAACCAGTTTATAAGGAGACATCCCCATAGGGTTTTTATAGGCAGTCCTATAAGCCCATAAAGCATCGTTCAACTTTTTAGCCCAGTTTTTTCTAGATCTATTAACAGTCTTTTGCAAGATGGATTTAATTTCTCTATTTGATAACTCTACTTGCCCACTAGTTTTAGTATGATAAGCTGAAGCGATTCTATGATTAACATCATATTTAACAAGGGTCGTTCTAAGATCACCATGAATGAAATGAGAACCTCCATCAGTCATGAGATACCTAGGCACTCCAAACCTAGGAAAAATAACATCTTAAGCATTTTTAGAGAGGTCTCCCCATCAGCACTCTTCGTAGGTATAGCTTCTACCCACTTAGTGACATAATCAATGGCAACAAGAATATGAGTATAACCTTTCGAGGGAGGAAAAGGACCCATAAAGTCAAATCCCCAGCAATCAAACGGTTCGATAACTATAGAGTAGTTCATAGGCATTTCATTGCGTCTAGAAATATTACCAACACGCTGACACTCATCACAAGATAAAACAAATTTTCTTGTGTCTTTAAAAAGGGTAGGCCAGTAGAAACCTGATTGTAGCACCTTTTGCGCAGTTCTATTTCCTGCATGATGTCCTCCATAGGCACTACCATTACATTTCCGCAATATCTCCTTTTGTTCATATTCTGGAACACATCTTCGCATAATACCATCCACTCCTTCTTTATATAAATGTGGGTCATCCCAAAAATAATGCCTCAAATCGTAAAAGAACTTCCTTCTTTGCTGACCTGTGAAAGTTGGAGGCAAATACTTGGAGACAATAAAGTTAGCATAATCAGCATACCAAGGGCTCCCTCGCGAGCTTACCCTACTGCAGCCAACTGTTCATTTGGGAAACTATCATTAACAGGCATAGGATCAAAAGAGATGTTTTCCAATCAAGATAAATTATCAGCTACAGGATATTCAGCACCTTTTTGTCTACAATATGTACGTCAAACTCCTGTAATAGTAGCACCCATCTAATAAGCCTAGGCTTAGCATCTTTCTTCGTCATAAGGTACTTAATAGCAGCATGATCAGTATGAATGGTAACTTTGGAATCTACAATATAAGGTCTAAACTTATCACAAGCAAAGACGACGGCTAGAAATTCTTTTTCAGTAGTAGCATAATTCCTTTGAGAAGCATCAAGAGTCTTACTAGGATAATGGATAACATTTAACTTTTTATCAATTCGTTGCCCAAGGACAACACCTACAGCAAAATCACTAGCATCACACATAATTTCAAAGGGTAAGCTTCAATCAGGTGGTTGAACGATAGGAGCTATAGTTAAAGCCTTCTTTAGAGTTTCAAAAGCTTCCTTACAATCATCATCAAAGACAAAGGGTACATCTTTTTGAAGAAGATTAGTGAGGGGTTTTGATATCTTAGAGAAATCTTTTAATAAACCTTCTATAGAAACCAGCGTGACCAAGGATACTACGAATACCTTTGATGTCTCTTGGACAAGGCATTTTCTCAATTGCCTCAACTTTAGCTCTATCAACTTCTATGCCTCTTTCAGAAACCTTATGTCCGAGTACAATACCTTTGTTCGCCATGAAGTGGCATTTCTCCCAATTAAGAACAAGATTAGTTTCCTCACATCTCTGCAAAACTTTATCGAGGTTATGCAAACAATTATCAAAAGAAGTTCCATAGACAGAGAAGTCATCCATGAACACTTCCACAATTTCCTCACAAAAACCATGAAAGATAGCAGACATGCATCTTTGAAAAGTAGCGGGAGCATTACATAAACCAAAAGGCATACGTCTATAAGCATAGGTTCCGTAAGGGCATGTAAAAGTATTTTTTTCTTGGTCTTGTTGTTTAACAGCAATTTGAGAGAAACCAGAATATCCATCAAGAAAACAAAAATGGGTCTTTTTAGACAACCTTTATAACATTTGATCAATAAAAGGAAGTGGGTAATGATCTTTTGTAGTAACTTTGTTAACTTTCCTGAAATCAATGCACATTCTATATCCTACTACTATTCTTTGGGGAATAAGCTCATCATTATCATTAGGGACGACGGTAATTCCCTCTTTTTTAGGAACACAATGAACAGGACTAACCCATTCACTATCAGCAATAGGGTAAATGATACCAGCATCAAGGAGTTTCAATACCTCATTTCTTACCACTTCCTTCATCTTAGGATTTAGACGTTGTTGGTGCTCTACCACTGGCTTTGCATCTGGTTCTATATTGACAGCATGCTGACATATAGTAGGAGAAATCCCTTTTAAATCATCCAGAGTATAGCCCATAGCCCCTCGGTGTTTCTTCAGTACCTCCAATAACCTTTCTTCTTCTTTCCTTGAAATTTTAGAGCTAATAATAACAGGATATATCTTATTATCATCAATGTAAGCATATTTAAGATCATCAGGTAAAGGTTTTAAATCGAAGACCGGATCCTTTTTAGGTGGCAACGTGGTACCCAAGTCTTCTACAGGCAAGTTATGCTTAAGCATCTTGGGTTAACGAAGGAGAATCTCGTCAATCTCATTCCTTTCTTCCATGAATATCTCACTTTCCTGGTCTTCCATAAATTGCTGCAAAGCATTGTTAGGAGCAAGAGAAATAGAAGCAAGTTGTTCGACTCTAAAATCCTCGTTATGGGTGTCATTTTCACAAGGTTCCTTAGTAAATTTCTAAAAATTAAACTCATAAGATTCCCCATCAAACTTAGTCAAGATTTTCTCCTTTTTGCAATATATAATAGCTCCACAAGTACTCAATAAAGGTCTACCAAAAATGATGGGATAAGTTTTACTAGCAGCTGAACCAAATACTAGAAAATCAGCAGGATATTTAATCTTACCACAAAGAACTTCTACATCCCGCACAATACCAATTGGAGAGATGGTCTCTCTATTAGCAAGGTGAATGACCACATCAATCTCTTCCAGCTCACAGGGACTGATTTCATGCATAATTTCTCTGTAAAGCTCATAAGGAATAGCACTAGAACTTGCACCAATATCACATAAACCATAATAGCAATGATCACCAATTCTAACAGAAAGCACAGGGACACTAGCCTTTTTAGTTTTATTAGGATGTGAGACAATATTAGAAGCATCTTCACAAAAGACTATGTGTCCATCTTCCACATTTTTAGTGACAAGGTCTTTCACAATTGCTACAACAGGTTCAATGTTTATTTGTTCGTCAAGTTTCACAGTTCTCTTTGCACTTTTAGTGATTACACTAGTTATCATCGGATGATCCTTTACCTTATCTAGGAAGGGTATTTTCTCGATATAAGGTTCGGGTAGGATGTGATCAATAGTGCAAAATTCAGTACTCCCAACAGGAACACAGTCAACAATATCTTTATATGGCGCATGGTACTTGTTCCATCCCTTTTTCAGAATTTCAATATAAGAAGCAAAATCCTTAAAACAATTTGTAATAACTTGAAAATCAAGACCATAAGCATTACTAATATTTTGAAAGTCATCAGTTCCCATAAAAGATTCAATGCATTCATAATCATAATTTATACCTGACTTTCTTCCTTTGTCATTCTCCCACGCTTCAGCATTTTCTTGAATATGGTCTAGAAGATCCCATTTAGCTTCTTCTTCCATGCGAGTGAATGATCCAGCACAAGAGGCATCCAATAAATCCTTATCATGAAGAGAAATCCTTGCATAAAAGTTATTGATAATAATATTGTTGGGGAGCTCATGAATGGGACATTTGAGCATTAGTAACTTCAATATCCCCCAAGCTTGAGGCTTACTCTCTCCATCAAGAGGCCAAAAGTTGTATATTTGATTCTGATCTTTATGAATCTCACTAGGAGGATAAAACTTTGAATAAAAGAGAGGCACTATCTCCTCCCATTCAAGAGCTTGACCATTCTTCAGCAGCTTATACCAGTCCTCAGCTCTTCCTTTTAGTGATAATGAGAATAACTTCTTCTTGACTTGATCTGTTGTAATACCTTCACACTTGAACAACCCGCATAATTTGTGTATAAAGAGCAAATGATCACCAGGATGAACAGTTCCATCTCCAACATAATAGTTATCCATAACACGATCAATAATTCATGTAGGTATTTTAAAAGTATCATTCTCAGCAGGTGGTGGTTCATCTACTACCTTAGAAGTGGTAGTAGCATTACGAAATAAGAAAATCAGCGAATTTTCCACAATGAAAATAAAGCAACTAACAGAAGTAAATAATACTCACAGTAGAAGTTTCCTTTACCAGTTCCACTCTAAAATAGCACACCACCCCCGGCAACGGCACCAGAAAATAGTCTTGATGACCCATAAGTATAGGGGGTGTATCGCAGTATTTTCGATAAGTAAGAGTGTCAAACCCAACGAGGAGCAGAAGGTGCTGGCTAGTGGCTTGGAGCAGGAATTCTCTGTAAATACTTAGCAAACGGATTTTTAGGGTTTTTTGATAATGCAAGTAAATAAAGTATGAGTAAATAAAATACAATAAGAATAAATGCAGCAAGTGGCCCAATCCTTTATTCAACAAAGGACAAGCCGGTTGTATTACTTAAGATGACCAAACGTTCTCGAGGACACACGGGAATATCGTCAAGTGCTTTCACTTCATATAGTTGATTAATCTTCTTTAGTTTGCTAAGTGTTGTGTGGGTGAACCTGTGCTAATGTACCAACCTTCCTAGGACTAATACATACTTGTGATTATACCCCTTGCAAGCATCCGCAAGTACAAGAAAGTAATTAAGTTAGAAACCTAACCACAGCTTTAAACTCTAAGACCCTGACGTCCCTTGTGCAATGGTTTCCTAACGGGGGTTCAGGTTTCTGTCACTCCGGCAACCCCTACGATTAGTAGCCAAATAAACAATGCATTCCCCTAGGCCCATATAGGTGAAGTGTCATGTAGTCGATGTTCAGATGACACCACTAGAAGAAGTACACCAAAACTTAAATATCAAACTATATATTGAATCTTTCTCAACACAATTCCACTACTAACAACATGACTTCTCCCATGTCCTCAAGAACTAAACGAACTACTCACAAGACATCATATGGATCATGATCAGAGATGAAATAATGATATGTAACAATCTGAACATAAACGATAATTCAATGGTTCACTCAATAGCATCAACTACAAGGAGTAATCAACATCAGGAAAGTTTCCCCTAAGAACTATGCAAGATTCAACCCAATTGTTATAGCGGTATGAAGTGGTGATGATGGTGCTGATGGAGATGATGGTGGTGATGATGATGATGATCCCAATGGAGTCTAGCTTGATGGTGGTGTTGATGGCGATGATCTCCCCTCTCCGGGAAGGAATTCCCCTGGCAGAATTCTGTCTGCCGGAGAAATCTTTCTCTCTCGGTGTTTTCCGCCCCGCAAAGACGGCGGAATCTTTCTATGGTAGCTCACCGAGTCTTAGGGTTTTGGGAGGATAATATACGCCAGAGGGGAGAGCCAGGGGTGGACCAGGGCGGCCACACCACCTGGTGGAGCAGCCTAGGGTGGCCCGTGCCAGGGGGTGGTGTGGGCCCCCTATGGCCCATCTCCGCTTCCCCTTCTGGCTTTTTTCGTCTTCTGGAAAAATAGGATTTTCCATGTATTTTCCCGGATTTTCTGATCTTCACGAATTTTGCCTCCAAACAACACCTTTTCCATCAGAATCCTGACTGCAGCGGTCCATGCTCCAAAAGTCATCAACCATGCAAAAATAGATGAAATAACATAAGTATCATCAATTAATATGAAATATATCAATGAATAACAGTAAATTATGATATAGAATAGTGATGCAAAATGTACGTATCACCGTGTCTGGCTACACCACCACAGTCGGCGGAGCATCCCCTGCTCCGGCTATGGCAGCCGGATCAGCTTAAGGCGGGGCGGATACAGTGCCCTGGACGAAGGAGGGGGAGCGGAGGCAGATGCGGGCGGCACGGTGTCCGACGCGTGGGGCGGCGAGCTAGTAGGCGCCCGCGCCGGGCTCGCGGCATCGAAGGAGACCAGCGTGCTGGCAGCGGAAAGCAAGAGAGAAGCAGAAGCAGATAATCAAAAAAAACGAAAAAATTCGTGCGAGGAAAGGAGGAAAAGGCAGAAGGGCCAGTAGTTAGCTTACCCCGGCACCACGGGGGACGGCCCCTTCTTGCAACCAAGGCGGGTAGGCAGAAGGGTGCCAGTTCGGCTCCTCTTGGGGGTCGGCTCCTCCACGGTGGGCCAGCTAACCCCGCCACCTCCTCCGCTGGACCGGACGGAGCTACTCCCGCCGGCACCAGACCGGCTGGAGTTGCTCTCGCCGGTGCCGGACCGGCTGGAATCACCATCCGTCGCACGGCGCTGAGTCGGCTCGGGAGCCGGCGCGGCCTCCTCCTCCTCGTCAACCTCCACGTGCGGGTCGGTGGCCGGCTCGTCATTCCGGCTAGGGAAGACGTCGACATCCCCATCCGACTCCTCGCCGGACCGACGAGTGCGTAGCTCGGGCAGGTCAGTCGTGAAGTTCTAGAGACGGGTCTCGCCCTCCTCCCGGAGGATGTAGGGGAACATCTGCCAAAGAAAAAGAAGCACAAGAGATTATCCAAACGGCAAAAAATCGCAAGAAAGAAAATCCGGCTGGCAAGACTGACCCCTGGCGCGTGGTTGTCGTGGTTGTAAGGGACCAGCCCGAACTTCCAGCCTTCTGGCAGCCGCTCCTTCGTGATCGTCCACACCCACACCTTCAGGTTGTGGTAGCGGGGATCACGTCGGGACAGCCGGGTCGGGTCCAGCCGCCGGAGTAGAAGCACATCTTGTGCGCACGCTGCTGCAGTGGCATCATCAGCCTGGATATCCAGGTGAGGGTGATGTCCAGGGCGGTCAAGCCGGCGGTGACGAGGGAGCGCATGTGCTGCAGCATCGCATCCGACTCCGCCTTCTCGCCGTAGATCTTCAGATACCACTGCTGCCGGCTAGATTCCACGTCCTGGAAAGCCGGCAGGTTGATCCGGTCCTCGGCGGTGAGGTTGCGGACGTAGAAGTACAACTGCTGCCACAGTCGCACCATGTCCTGCAGTCAGAACTCGGGGTAGCCGGCCTTCGTGCGGGAGTAGATGGAGGGGCTACCGGGCTACGGTACCAAAGTTCACGGGCGAGTGCACCGTGGTACCTAAGTTGCCTGAAATTGCCGTGTTTCGAAATGTTGGGCCGCCAACTACCAAGAGGGGCCATTTTGATGCAAACTCATCTCACCCCTACCAAATCCAAACATTCCGTGAAACTGCCCCATGAAGTAGACGGCCGGGACCCTCATGTCAGTAATATTTCAGTGACACGAGCACCAACGCGGCAACCACGTAGGCGAAACGAGAGACTAAAGGAGCATGGTGCATTGACCAAATTCACAAATCCACTCCCTCCCTCCTTTTGCATGAACTCTAGCACCGGCAGCGTCGAAATCCCCTCTCCAACCAGAATGATCTCTTCGGGCATTTGACTTCCGGCGCCAAGTTGCTGCGCCTACTCGCTGCTACCAAGTTCTAATGCCGAATGTCGTGCCAGCCGTTGCGACGATCTAGCCCGCCTCTACCGTCGATGAGCTGAGCAGCGCGAAAGATGGCAGATCCATTTGTCGATGAAGAAGTACTTCTGGGTAATTGCGGGTGAGCTACTCTTCTCTTTGCTATTTGCACTACCTATAACTTCTAGATGGCTATTGGCATTATAGGGATATATCGAACATAGAATTGTTTGCTAGCATGACGCTGACAAACAATTCTTATCTTTTGTCTCCAATTTTCTATCAAGTAGGATCTCCGCTGAACCCAAATACACGGTTCTGGTCACCATCTGTGGCTACCACATTAAATTAGCAGATGGGAAGAGCACGTGGAAACAAGCTCAGAATCTAAAGATGGAAGTAGCGCATGTGCAGTTATGCACTATCCCTGGTTTGGTTGCTGCTGTGCGTGAACTTGCTGCAATGAGGCCGGAGCAGACTACACGGTTCAGCATCGTTGATGAATGAGGCTTCAAGGTTCCTATAGCATGTGACAGTCAGCTAATTGGGTTGATGAAACAGCATGCTGTGCTTCGCGTGGTTATGCTGATGTGTAACATACTGGATGAGGAAGCTCCTGCTACTGGGAGTCGCCCAGCTATTATTGGACAGGGAGGTCTAACTCGAACCCCTGCTGTTGTTGAGAAAAATGTGGTTCCTCGTCCGCGACATGCTTCTGTCAGGCAACCTCCTCGTAGGAGTCCCCGTATTGCTATTGTGGAAAACTCTGCTCTGGAATCTGCTCGTACTGGTCCTCCCTATCCACGTGCCCGTGTTGATGCGGTTGCTGCTCACCCAATCCATGTCGGAGGCTGCCCCGCTGTTGTTGCCAAGACCACCGCCTTGTGTGCTACTCCTCCTTGAAACTGTCCTCAAGTTGTGTGAACCCGTGCTTTGGAATCTGGTGGTACTGGTCGTCTTCATGTTTTTGTTGATCTGGCCACTGTTGACCCAATCCCTACCGCTGTTGAGCAAACTAAGGCTTCCGGAGGCTGCCCCACTATTGTTGCAAAGACTGATGCCTTGTGTCCTCCTCGAACCCGTTCTCAGGTTCAGCGAGCTGCTAGTCTGGAGCCAGCTCATGGTCTAGACTCTGCTAGCACTCGAAACACTGCTGTTGTGGGAACTGCTCCTGATCGTCGATGTGGCATGGCAGCATCTGATCCTATTGGGGTTGCCGTTAGAAGGGGCCCTGCCTGTCCACCATGTAATGTAGCTCTTACTGCTAAGGGCCCTCGCCTTGCTCCTGGTCCTGGTACTTCCACCGAGGCTGATCCAGCTAACGATGATGCTGGTGATGGCGGCAGTGGCATTGGGGCTAGGTCTGATGGTGCCGCTCCACCTCTCGAACCTCTCGGAGGTTTCTATCCTGAAGAACCTGATGATGGCAAAGTAATCATTTGTATCAGTGTCGCGGATTATACTGCAAAATTAGATGATGGCATAGAAAAATTCTATGACGAGTTTAATGTAATCCTTGGCAGATACGATCCTGAAGTGGTAGAGTTATCTAACCTGAAGTGGTAGAGTTACTTGTGAAGGTGTTGTGGGGTCCTCCTAGGAAGCACCTTTGTTATATTTTGGTTACAGGAGCAAAAAGGCTATCAAAGTGAAAGATATCAGGGATTTAGTCGTACCGTTTACAAGGAAACATTGTAGAGGTGAAGTGTACTTCCACTTGATAGTGCAAATGGTTGGAGAGGAATTGGAACTCGACAATAGAGATGATGGAATTTTAGAAGGCATGCATGACCTGATCCATGGCATCACTAGGGCTGGTGCGACTGAGGGTAGCTTCGAATAGAGGAGAGTCTTACAGAGGAGCGTCATAAAGAGGAGCAGGAAGAGCATCCCCAGAAAGGGCACCCCGAAGAAGAACGTCACCAAGGAGACCATGCTAGAGAAGAGGACGCCCAAGAGTCGCACGAAAAAAGGCACCACGCCGCAGAGTACACCCCTGAGATCCATTCAAAATGCCACACCGAACGGTAGTAGAAAAAACACTAAGAGGGCTAGCACGGTGGTGAACACTCCCAGGAGTGGTAGAAAAGAGGCAAAGATGGCCAGCACGGAGGCTACCACACCTAGTGGGAGCAGAAAAAAATACTAATTTGGAGCGGAACATGCCGCTGTTAGGGAATAATGCCGGCACGAAGGAGAACATGCCTAATAGTAGTAGCAAAAGGGATAATTTGGAGCGGAACACGCCGCTGAGGTCAGGCAATAATGCCAGCACGAAGGAGAACACGCCCAATAGTAGCAGCAAAAGGGCTAATTCGAAGAAGAACACGCCGCAGAGGTCAGGCAATAATGCCAACCACAGAGCCAACACCCGTGAGGGGAGGCGATGAGAGATCACACCCAAGAGCGGCAGCACAAAGCCTAGTTCGATGGGGAATGGAACGCAGATGTCAAGCCCTACTGATACCATCAGGAAAGATTACATCAGGAAGGAGGATGTACATAGGAAGAGCAAGAGGGTTATGTACAGTCAAGATGAAATTGAATCTGACTGCTGTTTGTCCACTTAAGTACCTGGGATGCGTGCAAACATAAGACCACCCCATGTGGTTGCAGGAGAACCAACCGAGTGTCTTGGAGAAAATAGAGTTGCTGGTGAGGTGGATTGGGGCAATGTTCCGGTCCATCCGGGTGGAGACGATGGTGTAGCCCCACCCATGGGAGTCAATATGATGTGTGCAGTACTAGGCATTAGAGATGATGGCGAGGATTCTGAATCAGATGAAGAAGAAGGCACTATAGAGGATCAAGAATCTGGTGATGATGAAATAGACGAGGAACTTAACGATGAGGCTGGTATTCCAGTCGATGATTTGGGTGTTGAAGTAGAAGAAATGAAACATGACCACGAGTATCCTATAATTTCGGTCAGCACCGAGTTTAGGAGCATGCATGAGTTCAGGATGTCGTTCCGGCATTTTTGTATCAAGGGGGAGTTCGACGTTTATCGACTGAAGAATAATTCCCAGAGGTATGATGCCGTTTGCAAGTTAACGTGGATGAATGGACGGGCCGAGGTACATTGTCCATGGAGGATCACAACAAGAGCCTTACCTACGTCGAATGCAATTGGGGTACTGGGGCAATGAATGCAGCAAACCATTAGAACTCTCTCTCTTTTCACTCTATAACTACAATTGTTGTGCGATATCTTTCTGGCAACTAGTCGAATCCGCTTATCTTTTAAATGAATCTGTGTTGTAGGTGAACAAAATGGGCCCTCCACACATGTTTCCGACATGCAGCAAACTGAAATCCTTAATGGTTGATACGGAGTGGGTGGCTATGCAATCTATGTCCATACTAAAGGATAACCCTAAGGAGACTGTGAAGAATATTCAGACTAGCCTCGGTTCTAAATACAACATTGTCCTTCTGTATTACACGGTTTGGAAAGGTAAAGAGAAAGCTCTGGGGGTCTTGCACGGGGATTGGACCAATAGCTTCAGGATGCTGTACAACTTCAAGGCGGAGGTACAATCTAGGTGTCCGGGGAGTGTTGTGGAGATTGACACCAAATCAAAAGTTGGTAAAATACATTTCAAAAGATTTTTCATGGTGCTTAAACCTTGCATCCAAGGATTCAAGGGCGGATGTAGGCCGTATCTGAGTGTAGACAGCACTGTCCTAACTGGCAAATGGAAAGGCTGCATGCCATCTACCACAGCACTTGATGGTCACAACTGGATGTTCCTAGTGGCATTCGGGCTGTTTGAAACAAAAACGAAGGAAAACTGGGTCTGGTTTATGAGGCAGCTCAGGAGATCAATAGGCCACATGGATCCATTGGCTATATCCACGGATGCATGCAAAGGGCTGACGAATGCAGTGAAGGAGGTGTTCCCGTGAGCTCAAGGTAGAGAATGCCATGCTCATATGATACTCAACTTTTACTCACACTACGCAAGCAGCGTATTTCGTTACATGTTTCCTGCTGCTAGAGTTTACAAACCTAGTAGCAGCGAATATTTCATGAGCAAGATTTTTGCGGAAGCCCCTGAACTTCCAGAGTACTTAGCCATCCATCATTCGCAGCTATGGAAGAGGAGTCAATTCAACCCTGACATCAAAGTTGATTACATAAACAACAACCTTGCAGAATGCCTGAATAACTGGGTGAAGGACATAAAAGTGTGTCCTATTCATATCTTGATGGACAGCATATGTGGTATGATCATGAAGCTGTTAAATATAAGGAGAGAGATCGGTAGGATACTTAGAGGACATATGCTACCGCCAGTTGTATAGCAACTGCACAAGACAAGTCGAGGACTTGCTCATCTTAAGGTTCTCCTGTCAACCAGCAGAAGCTGTGAGGTGGTCGATATGTCCAAGAGTGGCAAAAGGGATGTTGTGAACATCCAGCTGTGAGAATGCACCTGCTTAGAGTGGCAAGATACCGAAACCTTGCGACCACGCCTTGGCCTTCTTGGTGAAGAAAAGAACTCTACCACATTTGGATCAGTATTTGTCAGACTACTACTCTATGGAAAAGTTCAGAGCTGCGTACGCTGGATCCGTCGAGCCATGTACAGACCCATCTCAGTGGCCTCAAGTCCAACTGTCTTTCGAGCTTTGCCAGCCCGATTACAAAAGGCGGAGGAAGACCTCAGGTGAATAGGTTTAAGAATTTTCTCGAGAAGAAGGATTCGGCTTTATGTGCTACAAAGAAGGGCAAAAACAGATGCAAGACCAGCCATCTTATAGGCCATAGAGCAGCGGGATGTCCCCTTAATGCTCCCAAACCTAGGTATGAGATGGTACATTCACACAAAAATTGTTTATAGTCTGTAGATATAAGGTAGTAATCCATGTACTGTTTTTTTTACAGGAAGCACAAGGTAAGAAACAAGATAGCTGACTCAGTGATTTTGCTGCGGGAAGAAAACCAAAGCGAGTGGAGTGATGATGCCGGACAAGATTCTGGTGTTGATTGTCCTGACTTCCCTCGACCTGGAGATGCAGGGTACGTGAAGGTAAGAAAATTGGCACCTGATGTCTCAGTGTTGATGTAGAGCTTGTTGGGAACCCCAAGAGGAAGGTATGATGAGCACAGCAGCAAGTTTCCCTCAGTTATGAAACCAAGATTTAATCGAACCAGTAGGAGCAAGGAAACACCCGAAAGGTGTTGCTAGCTGAGCCTTGGCAGGGCACACTACCGGTGCTAGTAGCAACGTGGAGACCTTCACAACACAACCACATAACTCTGTCCCCAACTTGCGATGAGGTTGTCAATCTCACCGTGTTTTGCTGAAAACAAAGGATTAAACGTATCGAATGGAAAGAAGTAATAGTTTCCAGAAAGTAAAAACAAATCAGTAAACAGTTTATAGATTGTATGTAAAGAAAAGGACCGGGATCCATAGTTCACTAGAGGTGGCTCTCCTTAAGATAGATAACATGTCGGGTGAACAAATTACAGCGGGGCAATTGACAAACATCGAGAAAGCAATACATGCATATACTAATCATCCTGACTCCTTTGAGACTTGATTGGGCATTACAACATTATACATAGACCGCCATCCAACTGCATCTATGACTAATAATCCACCTTCAGGTTATCATCCAACCCTCCAAAGATTAAGTTGCAAGCAACAGATTATTGCTTTTACTTAATCGTGTAAAGTAAACAATACGATTGTTCTATGAACAAAAGATTGTTGTTTTCTCCCTAGTAGCAACAAGACATCTAGTACCTTAGAGATTTCATCACTTCCCAGTTACGGAGGCATGAACCCACTATCGAGCATAAATACTAACTCTTGGAGTTGCTAGCATCTACTTGGCCAAGATAGCTACTAACAACGGAAAGCATGCAAGATCACAAATAATAAAGACATGATAGAATCAATAATCAATCTTAAATAGCATCTCAATATCCATCGGATCCCCGTAAACACAACATGGAGAATTACAAATAGATGATCTTGATCATGAACGGAGCTCATAAGATCTAAACATGAAAGCACAAAGGAGGAGAACCAGCCATCTAGCTATTACATGGATCCGTAGTCCAAGGATGAACTACTCACGCATCACACCAGAGGCTTGCATGGTGATGAAGAAGGCCTCCAGGGTGAATTCCCCTCTTGGCAGGGTGCTGAGAAGGACTTCAAATCCCTCCCGATCTAGGGATGGAGATGACGGCGGCTACAGACTCTTTCGTGGATTTTTGATCGGGTACTTAGTGTTTTCGTCCCGAGGACATCTTATAGGCGGAAGGAGAGGCCGAGGGGGTGCCTGGGCTGGCCACACCACCCCCTTGCGTGGTTAGGCCTGGCCCGCGTGGCCAGGTGGTGTGGTGCCCCCTGGCTCCTCTTCGTCTCGTATTCTGGCATCTGATGACTTCCGGAAAAATAGGCACTTTGGCTTTTGTCCCGTCCAATTCCAAGACTATACATTTTCTGACTTTCCCGGAACAAAAAACAGCAAAAAACAGGCAGCTGGCACTGTGGCTCTTGTTAATAGGTTAGTCCAAGAGAATCATATGAAAAGTACTCCAATGTGTGGACCAAACACAAGAAAGTGGATAAAACCAAGCATGGAACATCAAAAATTATAGATACATTTGCAATGTATCAACATCCCCAAGCTTAACTCCTGCTCGTCCTCGAGTAGGTAAGTGATAAAAAGAAAGAATAATTTTTGAGGTGACATGCACCATCAAAGACTTGATCAAAGTATTTGTAAAACATTCAACACTGGGATCATAGTACTTCAATCATAACATGAAAGACAAAGTTCTAGCAATAAGACAAAGAAACTATGATGCAACATGAAAAGGCACAAACAAAAGATTCATGAATAACAATGCTTTACAAGACGTTTGTTTGTTTCACATAAAGTAAACATAGCATAATAGCATTCAGCTTGTCCCTCATAGAGTAGCAAATATAAATGCATAGGACACCTTCAAAGTTCATAAGAGTGACTGGATACAGATAGTTTAAAACAAGCAATATCAAGTTATGCATCAATCAACTAGTCTTGGGATGATGCGCATAGAACTAAGAATGGCCACTATGCTCTCAAAGTAGGTGCATAAAGATAGAAGGTGGAGACTCAATATGTAATGGTGGAAGAAAGGCCTTCATAGAAGTAAGTAGGGATTCAAGTCTCATAAAGAGCTTCCAAAAATTATGGTACTTATAACTTTTAGCTCTCATTGCCCCTATCATAAGCATCTTGAAGTGATTAAGGTTAAAGTGAACAAACTATGGTGTACATGCTTGACGAAGTATAAGTTAGGAATCTCATGTCCCTTGTATACGAGGGCCGCTCCTCATGCTACTCAAGTTTAGTCACCGGTAAGTTCTTATCATCGTAAGTACATGTGTATCATAGAGAATCGCCAACGGGGTACCCCTTGCCCGATGATACGGAAGAAACCCCATATCAAAATGACAAGGCAAGCAGACAACGAGCATCTCAGCAATCTTCTTATTTACCATGGGAATATGGTGTTTTTTCTCTCTTTCCTCTTTTCATAATCTCTTTTTTTATCTTTTTCTCTTTTTTCTCAATATAGGACTCTTTTTTTATAAGAAGAATGCTTCATAGACAGCTCATTATGGTTACACTACAGGTTTCCACCATGTCAGCATGGATTAGACCAGCGGCCCAAGCGCTTCCCTAACACATATACATAACTCCACGGACTTACAAGCTCCCCTTTCATTTCACACCGACGACATCCATATACAAAAGAGCATGATATCAACTAGGTACAAGTACCAAGTGCAATGTTGAAAGCGTTCCCCATGATAGCATGGTTCTGCTAATTCCCAACAAATAAGTGCAAGAATATACAACATAGACGACATAATGGTTCAAGTTTATTAAGGGCAAGAAAAGTAAAGTGTGCCATCAAGTTCGTGAGAGCTTTAATCACTAGTTTTCTCATAACAAGTTTAATTTGGAAGGTAAACAAAAGCATGAATATACTTGGAATAGCATAAGCTAGTAGGTAGGTATGGTGGACTCTTTGGAATAACTTGGTTTAAGGAGTTGGATGCATGAGTGGAACTCATACTTGGTTGTGGAGGCTAGCAAAAGACTGGGAGCGACAAACTAAGAGAGCAATAATGGCCATAATCATGCAGAGCGACAAAACATCATTGATCAAAGCATAAAGTGATACTAAAAGTTGAAAACTAAAGAATCATAAAGGCTATGGTGACTTGAGATAGTCATAACATGGTGTGAGCATGCGCCAAGTCAACCCAAGTAAAGCATCAAAGGAGAATACCACTATACTATGCTTTAATATGCTAAAACAACGCATGATTCATCCAAGGCACATTAAGCAATATCAATTGTTTATAACAAGTCATGCTACAGCAAAGAATACTAAGCATAAAGCCAAAACAATATCAAGCATGGCATGACAAAGCATAGGCCATAGTCAAAAACAAGCTCTTTTTACCATATAAGTATGAACTTTCCTACTCTTTTCCAAACCAAACCAAACTATTTGAAAACCAATGTATGAAAGAGGGGGTCCAACCAATTTATTCAACAAACTATCCAAACCAAGCAAACGAAAAACCAAAACGAAAACGAAAAAGAAGACGCTCCAAGAACAACACAACTGTGCATGAAACAATAAAAATGAAGCGTTTGGAAGAAACCTGGGATTTTTATTGATGAAGAAGGGGATGCCTTGGGCATCCCCAAGCTTTGACGCTTGTACTTCTTGGATATTTCTTGGGGTGACACGCGTAGCATCCCCAAGCTTGAGATTTAGTTCATCCTTCATCTCATTACTCATTCCTTCTATACACCTGAAATTTTTCCTTCATACAGAACTTCACACAATCTTTATTAGCAACATTAGTGCACTCAAGATAATAGGTATTTAGGTTCAGTTCTAACACCAAATAAACTTCAATTAGAACACTAGCTACTGTAGCACTTCCCTCAAAAATCTCAATTCCCCAAAAGAACTCAAAAAGGAACCGACAAGAAGCAAATGCAGAAAATGGCAGAAATCTGTCAAAACAGACCAGCAGGTAAATAAGAATTTTTTCGAAGACCTTTTGTTGCTCAAATCAAAAAGTGTTGAACTAACGAAAGTTATATAACAACCTGGGGAAGATTCAAAAAAATTCACGCCTCAAAAAGACGTTCAGAGATTTTAAACGAATTTTTACGGTGAAGCACAGAAATCTGTTTCGGGACAGCAACTTTCCCAATCATTACTTCTCTCTCATTAGAGGTTACTCTTGGCACAAAAAGCAAATAAAAAGGATAAGGAGCGGTTATTACTGAAGTAATAACTTCCAAGACTCATCTAAACTTTTGAGTTATCTCCCAATAAGTACTTTCTTTAACGCCTTTAAGTTAGGCATAAGAAACAAGAAAGAATCAAGTGTTCTCAAATGAAGAAGCATTAAGAGCAAATTTTGTTTTCATAGGAGAAGCAAAAGAAATCTTCTCTCTCTTCTTAGGGAAGTGTTCTATACCTTTCTTGAGTGGGAGTTGATATTTAATGGTGCCTTCTTTCATATCAATAATGGCACCAACAGTTCTAAGAAAAGGTCTTCCCAAAGTAATAGGACAAGAAGCATTGCATTCAACATCCAAAACATAGAAATCATCGGGGACATAGGAATTGTTAACCATAATAAGACCATCATTAAGACTCCCCATGAGTTTCTTTTTAGCATTATCATCAAGTGGGACATTCAAATAACAATCTTCAAGTGGAGGCAAATCAAGCATATCATAAATCCTTCTAGGCATAATAGAAACACTACTATCAAGATCACATAAAGCTTTGAAATCAAAGTCATTCACTTTCATATTAATGATGGGTTCCCAACCATCTTCTTGTTTAATAGGAATAGAAGCTTTATGTTTCATCTTTTCTTATTTAATCTTTATGAGAGCATCAGTAATGTGTTTTGTAAAGGCCATGTTCATAGCACTAGCATTAGGACTTTTAGCAAGCTTTTGTAGGAACTTAATAACTTCAGAGATATTGCAACCAACAAGATCTAAATCAAATTTATCATCTAAAGTAGTAGAACTATTACTAGCCTCAACACTAGTGGTGGTGATAGTAGAAACACTAATGTTTCTAGCAATTTCATCTTCTCTTTCCCACTTAGCATGTAATTCAGCTAATAGTCTAACATTTTCATCAATTCTTACTTGTATGGCATTAGTAGCTGCAAAGGGATTCTCATTAGTTTCAGGTTTAATAGCTATTTTATTCAAAGAAGATTGAGCTTCAACCAAATATGTTATATTTCTTTTAGCATTAGAGAGTTTTTCCTCAATAGTTTTATTGAAAGCAGTTTGTTTACTAATAAAGTCTTTAAGCATAACTTCCAGTTCAGAGGGTGCACTCCTATTAATGTTGTAGGAATTTCCATAAGCATTACCATTGTTGGGAGGATATGGCTTATAATTGTTGTTACCAAAATTACTCCTATAAGCATTATTGCCAAAATTGTTATTTCTTATGAAGTTCACATCAACTTGCTCTTCTTGAGCAACCAAAGAAGCTAAAGGGACATTATTCGGATCAATATGGGCTTTCCCATTAACCAGCATAGACATAATAATATCAATCTTATCACTCAAGGAGGAAGTTTCCTCAACGGAATTTACCTTCCTACCTTGTGGAGCTCTCTCAGTATGCCATTCAGAATAATTAACCATCATATTGTCCAGAAGTTTTGTTGCAGCACCCAAAGTGATGGTCATAAAGGTACCTCCAGCAGCAGAATCCAATAGGTCCCTTGAAGAATAGTTCAATCCTGCATAAAAAGTTTGGATGATCATCCAAGCAGTCAGTCCATGAGTGGGACAATTCTTAACCAAAGATTTCATTCTTTCCCAAGCTTGAGCAACATGCTCATTATCAGATTGTTTAAACTTCATTATTTCACTTCTCATAGATATAATCTTAGCAGGAGGATAGTATTTTCCAATAAAAGCATCTTTGCACTTAGTCCAAGAATCAATACTATTCCTAGTTAAGGAATTCAACCATTCTTTAGCTTTTCCTCTCAAAGAGAAAGGAAACAATTTCAGCTTAATAATATCACCATCTACATCCCTATGCTTTTGCATCTCACAAAGTTCAACAAAGTTATTTAGATGGGCAGCAGCATCTTCATTACCAATACCAGAAAATTGTTCTCTCATAACAAGATTGAGTAAAGCAGGTTTTATCTCAAAGAAAGTATCTTCAGGCGTAGGTGGAGCAATAGGTGTGCTCATAAAATCATTGTTGTTGGTGCTACTGAAGTCACACAACTTAGTGTTTTCAAGAGTAGTCATTTTTTTTGAGTTTTCAAATAAGCAAGGAAACTAGTAGAACTATTTTTTTGTGTTTTTGATAACAAAACAAGCAAACAAAGCAAAAAGAAACTAAGCAAAACAAAAATAACAAAGTAAAGAGATTGGTTATGAGGGACTCCCCTTGTGAAGATGTCCTTGACTCCCTAGCAACGGCGCCAGAAAAATGCTTGATGGCTCAGTGTTGATGTAGAGCTCGTTGGGAACCCCAAGAGGAAGGTATGATGAGCACAGCAGCAAGTTTCCCTCAGTTATGAAACCAAGGTTTAATCGAACCAGTAGGAGCAAGGAAACACCCCAAAGGTGTTGCTAGCTGAGCCTTGGCAGGGCGCACTACCGGTGCTAGTAGCAACGTGGAGACCTGCACAACACAACCACAAAACTCTGTCCCCAACTTGCGATGAGGTTATCAATCTCACCGTGGTTTGCTGAAAACAAAGGATTAAACATATCAAATGGAAAGAAGTAATAGTTTGTAGAAAGTAAACACAAAGCAGTGAACAGTTTATAGATTGTATGTAAAGAAAAGGACCGGGATCCATAGTTCACTAGAGGTGGCTCTCCTTAAGAGAGATAACATGCTGGGTGAACAAATTACAGCGGGGCAATTGACAAACATCGAGAAAGCAATACATGCATATACTAATCATATTGACTCCTTTGAGACTTGATTGGGCATTACAACATTATACATAGACCGCCATCCAACTGCATCTATGACTAATAATCCATGTTCAGGATATCATCCGACCCCCCTCCAGTATTAAGTTGCAAGCAACAGATTATTGCTTTATGGACTGCGTGTAAAGTAAACAATATGATTGTTCTATGAACAAAAGATTGTTGTTTTCTCCCTAGTAGCAACAGCACATCTAGTACCTTAGAGATTTCTGTCACTTCCCTAGATTACCAGAGGCATGAACCCACTATCGAGCATAAATACTAACTCTTGGAGTTGCTAGCATCTACTTGGCCAAGATAGCTACTAACAACGGAAAGCATGCAAGATCACAAATAACAAAGACATGATAGAATCAATAATCAATCTGAAATAGCATCTCAATATCCATCGAATCCCTGCAAACAGAACATGCAGAATTCCCCTCTCCGGCAGGGTGCCGGGAAGAGCTTAGATCCCTCCCAATCTAGGGATGGAGATGACGGCGGCTACAGACTCTTTCGTGGATTTTTGATCGGGTACTTAGGGTTTTCGTCCCGAGGGCATCTTATAGGCGGAAGGAGAGGCCGAGGGGGTGCCTGGGCTAGCCACACCACCCCCTGGCGCGGATAGGCCTGGCCCGAGCGGCCAGGTGGTGTGGTGGCCCCCTGGCTCCTCTCCGTCTCGTATTCTGGTATCTGATGACTTCCAGAAAAATAGGCACTTTGGCTTTTGTCCCGTCCAATTCCGAGAATATTCATTTTCTGACTTTCCTAGAACCAAAAACAGCAAATAACAGGCAGCTGGCACTGTGGCTCTTGTTAATAGGTTAGTCCAAGAAATCATATGAAAAGTATTTAAAGTGTGGACAAAACACAAGAAAGTGGATAAAACCAAGCTTGGAACATCAAAAATTATAGATACGTTTGCAGCACCCAGGAAGAGGAAGAAGGCAGGAGATGAAGAAGCCAGTGCACATGAAGGCAAGAGGAAGAAAGTTGGCACCCAAGCAGAGAAAGAAGGCTAGCAGTGTAGAAGCCTAATGATGTATTGAACTTGAACCTATATATGTAGTTCGGTTAAACTCTAGAGCTGTGTGCGTGGAACTTGTCGGGCGAAACAATCTGCCTCCTGTACTTGGAGTAAAATGTATCGCGACTTTAGGATAGGATATGGCCGAGGCCACTAGTTGAATCCAAAATTGTTACTGTGCCACTACTATCTGAACAATTGTGATAGCTGAGCGGTTAAGGGGTCTCCAAAATCGATGGGTGTTAGTGGCACAGACATGAATTATTTATAGGCGCTTAATAAATCCCTTCTATTGGCATTACACTTATGATAAGTTTCTAGGCTAAAAAACAATTTCTTAAGCTGGCTACTACACTCCACGAAGCAGCAACTTATTTCAGCTGCTGGACAACGACATGGCAACATAAACTGCAAATGCAACAAATAATGAGGAAATTGTTTCCACTATCTGGCCTAATCTTGAGCCCGTCTGTCTCACTACCTCCCCTTCGCCTCCCACTGGCTCCCAGATCTCTCGCTCCATCGCACGAATCTCCTCTTCCTTGTCCCACACAGCATCACGCAGATCCTGAACAAGCTCTCGATGAAAACCTATCAGTGGCTTTTTGATCCACACAAACTTGTCACAGCCAGTCCCCCTCCCTTCCTGCGTAGTAGATCGAAGGAAACAAAAAAGAATTACATTACGCTTTCCGGATCCGGGTTACCATTGTACCTACAGTAAGAACTTATCGCTCTGATGCTCCACTTGCTGAATTTTCCTGTAGTATTTTGGTCGGTCCATGAAATCCATCTCGGCATCTTCTCACTGCACAAACACAGCATATAGGGGTAGTAATCGAGGCGCCCTCCCACGATGGGGCACCCTTTGATGGCGTTGAGCCGACCCTGATTCCGCCCGAGACGAACTGACGAGCTGTGAGCCATGAGCGAGGGGAGCGAGGGCAGAGGAAAGAGGAGCCTTTGGATGTCAGGGTAGTGGTGAAGCGTGATTTATCCCCACTTAATAACTCGGGCAGAATCCTACCGTCCACATTCGGCTGACAGGTGGGGGACCTAGCATGTGGACTAGTCAACCAAATCTCGCGCCTTCGTGGTTCCAAAGCCCTCTCGCGTGCATTGGACGAAATTTTTTGGCACCTTGCCCGCATACATATCACTAGGAGGCCTTGCTCAGGAACCAGACATGCCTGGCCCACAATCTTACTCCCTCCTAGGAACTTGTCATGGATCGCGCCGGCAGATCCATCCGCTCCACCGCTTTTGATAGGGCTCGCCACGGTGGATCCACCCCAAGATCCTACCGTCGCAGTATCAAATGGCCATGGTTTCTTGAGAGGAGCGATGACGCTACGTATCCGAGCTCGGCCCCTCCTACCTATAGAAGGACTGATGCAGCGTCGAGCTTGAGCAGGAGCCGCCAGGCGTGACGGCGCTCGGTCCACGCCAACCCCGTCACCTTCGTCATTGTTGATTCCGATGTGGAGGACGACGGGGACGAAGCTGTGCAGAATGCCATTGTTGCCTCCTTGGCGAAGGGCAAGCAACGGGCGGGAGTGGATGTCGTTGGGAAGGGCACGGCGGTGTCACCAATTGAGGTGGACTCCGACGACAGCGGTGTGATGTGGGTTTAGATGTTGTTTAGGATGGTTGCAATTTCGGTTGTGTTTAGTGCGAGTACAATTATTGTAATGGGTTTGTCGAGCTATACTGATAAATATGTGCAATAGCAGCTTGTGAGTGCTTCCACTTTAGAAATTGTGTCTGTGCCATTTGCATGTTGCATTATCAACGTAGATTACATGTAAACAATCCAACGAAAATCAGATTACAACCATCAGGCGGGAGTGGCAGGATGGAAGAGAAGTTGGGACAGTGGCTTCAAGGGGAAGGAAGAGAAGGGGGCATGACACTGGCAGGTGGGCCCTCGGAACACGTGACACTGACATGCGGGTGCGGGAGCACATGGTATTGCCAGTCTGTCCAGAGCAAGCGGACTTTGCAACGTGACAACAACAAGCTGATTGGACCAATATAATAACTCGTCGAATTATTAAGGAGTACTAAAAACTACAACTGGGTTACATTCGCACAACACGTATGCTCTACGCACCTGAGAAGCATCGCTTAAGTCTAACAGTAACGACAACATAAGTACTACATTTCCCTGTCGGTCTTCTCGATACAAATGTAGAAATGCATCTGCCTGTTCGGTCCAGCACCGACAAGGTACTAAGATGGCACACATAGGATCGACCTTAGGTCTGCATACTCCACCTCCCGCGGCGTCGGGCAGCTCGGCGCCTCGGCTAGCACAAGAATGCTATCGGACAAAAGCGGCTGGGCGTTCGCCACATGTGCACCGTGTATATGGGCCAGGTGCACGAGACCGACCTGACGCATACGGCACACACGACAGTGGGCCCGGCTCTGGTTCTCGGAACACCAGCGGTGATGGTCAGGACGAAAACAGAGTCGTCCCCCTGGAAAATTAGCCGGCGGCATGCCGAGTCAGTGAACGACACCTTCTCTTGGAGAAGTTGGGCTTGCCTGTAGGAGATCCTAATCACTTCGATCAAGTGCTCCTCTGCAAGGTGGACGACGAGCTCTGCCAGCGGGCCAGTGTAGTTGCAGCCCGGCTCCGTGCAGGAGCACGCGCTGTGCGGGCACGCGAGCTCGTGGAGCGGCAGCTCGTGGTAGGAGTAACGCGAAAGCATCCTGGGTGGGAGCACACGAGCGAGAACGTCGCTGCGAAGTTGCACGCAAGGATCTCCAGATTCTTGGGCTGCAGCATCTGCCACATCTGAAGTTCATCGAGAAATCGGAAAAAAGATCAGCAGTTAGATTAGCGAATAGCAGGAATATGTACGATAAGTTCAAAAGCTTGTAAAATGATTTCTTAGCATGAAGGTAGCGACCTGAGAATTGGCAGATGTCGTCGGCTTGCGGCTACAGCAGGATGGGAGTGAAGTGGGGAAAGTGGCTTCGAGGGGAAGGAAGAGAAGTACGTGGATCAAGAGAAGTAATGGGGACGTGACACTGGGATATGCCCACTCAACTCGTGAGTCGTGACACTCGCAACATGCCAGTTTGTCCAGAGCAAGCGTGGCCAATCATGCCGCAGAACATGTCATGGTGGTGTCACGGCAGATGCCATGGATAGGCTAAAGGTGGGGACTAATATGCGCTAGGGAATCTAGGGAGGGATAGTAGAGTGATTCTCTACACAGAAGTTTGTATTGCTATATCTTCAAGATTACAAGTGCTCCTTGAGCTGTATTGGCAAGAGGAGGAAGAAGGAGCTCTCTTACTCTTGCCTAGATCTACTTGCCCTAAGGAATCACCAAACCAACTAGAGCTCAACCAACTAGAATTCTGCCAACCCCCTCTACCAGAACCCTAACCCCCCTTATATAGAGGTGGTTCGGTCCTGGCCTAGGGCATACGTGGAGGCATATTCCTAAGAATATGCCCCCTCCCAAAGTGGTAACCCGACAGGGGTGCTTTTCCCCCGCGTCACACATGCTTTAGCGACGTAGCCTTTGCGGCGCACGCGTCAGCCGACGTGAGCGTCGTCACCCTTGTCGGCCATGACCCGGTGGTCCTGCCCTTGCTTTATTCGCTCATCCTGTACGTACCGGACCTTCTTTTTTGACCAGAGAGATTCCTTCCTTCTCCTAGAAACTAAGCGAGGATCCGGATCATAGTAGATCCGGCTACACCTGTTCCTGCATATAAGTTAGACAAGCATTTCCGACTTACTCCTTAAGTCGGATGAGACAACGTTAGGCGACCCCCTGGTCTGGGTTACTCCATGATCCGGCCTGCCTTGAGGTGACTCGGCCAGCATCCGCTTTGACCTTGCCGAACCTCGGCTAACTCGGCCCTTATACCCTGGAGTGACCCTACCCGGGGGTATCCCCCCAACATTAGTCCCCGAAGCTGGTGCGGTCTTAGCTGCCTCGGCCGCTAAGGCCACATCAGGTTCATTTATGTTCGAGCCTCGGACGTTTAATTCCGAGTTAGCTCCTTATCTCGGATTATATGGATTTACGTTCCCTTTGCACGTTCCAAGTTTTCACTTGCCGGCCGGGTCACCACTTTGGCTCGGATCCCACGGTTATCATGGTTTGATCCGGGCCCCGTTTCCTTCTATCATACGCCAACCCACGCTGAGGCTAATCATTACCTTGTCTTATTTTAAGGGCCTGCACAGTAACCGCCGCAGTAATTGTCAGTTTCACTGTGCACGGGTTACGTCATGCCTATCTCCTCGTTTACCGCAACAGCACGTCGCTTCATGGGATCACATCTACTCTGTGGCCCCCTGTGTAGCTTTTCTCTGATTGGCTGATGCCGGTGATACACGGCCACCCCGTGTGGCTCGCCGGCGCAGCACGATCCCACTCATCGATCACCGGGGGCGGTTAAATAGGGGAGGGGCGCGTCCCTTAGTGTTTTTCCACCTCTGTGCCCCTTCGCCCATTGCGTTTTCTCCTTCGTCTTCCCTGCGACCACGCCGCCGCCGGTGCTTTCTAGCAGCAGCGCCGCCGCCGCACCTCCCCGTGCCTCCGCACCGCAGCCACCACTGCGCAGCTTCTTCGCCACGGGTCCATGCCAATCTAGGCCTCAGATCCCCGCCGCCGCTAGCTCCAGCGAGGACAGCGGATACGAGATGACGGAGGAGCTCGTCGTCGCTGAGCAGGAGATGGAGGAGGACGCCGGCGCGGCGGACCGCGGCGCGTGGGCTGGTTCGTGGGTCTGTCATGACGACATCGACTGGCTCTACCGGACCAGGCGTATTCCCGCCGGCGTCGCCGCTCGTCTCCCCTCCTCGGAACTGGCCCCCTCACCCAATCTGGGTGAGTTCGTCATATTCCTATCCCACTTCCAACGGGGATTTGGTCTCCCGGTGAGCGACTTCTTCCGGGATTGGGTCAGGACGTATCACCTGCAGCCACACCATCTCCCAGCAAACGCCATCACCTCTCTTTCCGCCTTTGCCTCTACGATCGAGGGCTACACCGGACTATGGCCCACGAAGGAGCTGTGGATCTGGTTCTTCGGCCTCCATCGCAACATTGTCCCCAATATCCACGTTGAGTCGGAGGACAAGCAGCTCACCCAGTTCGGAGCTGCCTCCATCTCGGCCCGGAGATTTTCAATCTTTCCCCGGGTCACCGGGCTTGACTCCTGTAAAGGATGGGCCCGGACCTTCTTCTACGTCCGGAACGAGGGTATCGAAGATTTGATTCGGTTGCTGCCCTACGCTCCGGGCCTACCTGACACGGATTTCTGGGAGGTCCCAAAGAAGCCTACCGCTCTGGCCAACCAAGTTAACAAGAGGTTCGCGGAGCTGAAGAAGCTCGGATTGCGCAACGAGGATGCTATGATCACGTTCGTGCGCAACCGAATCTCTCCCCTCCAGCAGCGCTCCCACAAGTTGTGCCACATGAGCTTCGGACGCGACCCCAACCGAACCTCCTCCTTTGAATTGAGCAACCCCGAGATCTTTCACCGGGTAAAAGCTCTTTTCACCACCCACAAGGATTTCTCCGCCGAATGGACGTGGGGGATCGAGCACTACTGCCGTGACAGGCTCCCTCCCACGGTAAGCTTCGCGGGGCAAACTTACTTCGGATCAAGTATGTGTCGGTTTTTGTTATATTTCTGACTCTGTTCTTCATGCTTTTTCTCAGCTGTTCCTTCAGCAAACTCTCGAGGATGGCACGGATCCGACCCTTAAGTGGGCGCCGGACCAAGAGATCCTGGATGAGGAGGAGCCGGACCAGGAGATGTTCCTCCCTATGACCGACGCCACCAAACGTCCTAGCGGTAAATTCTCTTCTCTTAGAGATTGGCCCGATGATGAGGATGACTCGGATATCGACGTGATTGAACCCGTTGAGGCTATCCCTCTTTGTTTTGCCTTTCCGGCATCAGCTAACCCCGGTGGACATATCCACGAGGATCCTCCACTTGCCACGGGCGAGCCGGTTCCGATGGCGTCGAAGAAGAAGCGCGGATCCACATCAAGTTCTTCCTCCAAACCTTCTCAGCCCACAAAAAGACAAAAGAAGGCCGGAGACAAGACTACCTCCAAGCGGGCAGGCAAAGCCCCGGCACGGAGGGCCCGGAAACCCATGGAGGCCGAGACCTCGGATGCGTAAGTCATTTTTCATTGCACAACTCACTTTTCCTTGCACCGGGGTAATTTCACTCCTGACATCATTCTCTTTTCCAGGCCTCCTATGGAGGTCCCTCAGAGCAGATCGAGCATCTCTTCTCCCCTTCGGTCCGGCCCTTCTCCTCCCCGTGACGATGAGTCACGCCCGCTGAGCCCTATTCCGGAGGGCTCTGCGGCTGCTCCGGGTTCCGCAGTACCTCATCAAGAGGAACGCGACCTCGGAGCGGGAGGGGCCGGTTCGGCCGAGGCGACGGCGTCCACCACTTCGGCATCGCCGCAACCAGCAACCACTAAGTCTATCACAACACCAGCACCAGTAGCAGCTCCAGTACCAGCAACCGAGCCAGCACCTGCCCCGGCGCCAAGGAAACCAACAACAGCTCCAGTGCCAAGTTCCTCTACCTCTTTCGAGTCATCCCAGCCTCGGCGAGGAACCATTCCAGCAACCTCCAAAGGGAAATCCACCGTGGTTACTTCTTCCCAGCAAGCTAAAGGCAAGAAGGCTCCGGATACTGCCAAGTCTACGTCCGTCGAGGCTGGGCAGCGAACCTTGTCGTCGATGCTTCCAAAGAAATCACCAGCAGCGACGGATGTTCCTGCCGAGCCAACAGATGCGCAGCAGATGGTTCTGCACACCAGCCTAGCTCTTGCCCTAATTGAGAGGAAGGAAGCTCATGCAAAGGGCTTGGTGGCACCCCACATGCCCACTGGCGAACGGTACCCTCTGAGCCTTATCGAGTTCGTCATGAACTGGAACAAGGCGGAGTTCGTCTACAACGACGATCTCCCGGAAAAGTTTGGCCCCGCAGAATTTTCTGCCCAGATGAATACTGCTGCCAAGATAATTAACCTCGCGGGGCGAATGATGGAGGTATGTCGTTTCTCCTTTACATGCTGTAGATAATAACCATTAGTCCCCGAGCCTCCGGTGGAGTAGCTTGTTACTCGGTCGGATGCTCCTTAGAAAACTAACATAGCTGCATGTAAACTTCAAATATGCACACACCTAGAGCCGGGTTAAGTTCCACTTGGCCCGGATGTTGCACACTTCGAATATGCACACACCTAGAGCCGGGTTAAGTTCCACTTGGCCCGGATCTTGCACACTTCGAATATGCACACACCTAGAGCCGGGTTAAGTTCCACTTGGCCCGGATCTTGTACACTTCGAATATGCACACACCTAGAGCCGGGTTAAGTTCCACTTGGCCCGGATCTTGCACACTTCGAATATGCACACACCTAGAGCCGGGTTAAGTTCCACTTGGCCCGGATCTTGCACACTTCGAATATGCACACACCTAGAGCCGGGTTAAGTTCCACTTGGTCCGGATCTTGCACACTTTGAATATGCACACACCTAGAGCCGGGTTAAGTTCCACTTGGCCCGGATCTTGCACACTTCGAATATGCACCAAGCTAATTTTACACTTCTGTACGTCTTTCAGGTAACCACCAATCGCCGGAGCGCAGAATTTCAACGCCTGCTTGATACCCACAAGATCCTGCGCGCGAAACATGTTGCACTTGGTGCAGAACATGAAAAGAGGGGTAAGTTGCTCCCTCAGCACCTCTCCGTTTTTCTTCACTTTCTTCCGCCGAACTAATCTCCTCATTTGGTTTTTGCAGCTGGGGTGGAGGCTGAGAACAAAATTATGCGGAAGAACTTGGAGGAAATCTGGGGTATGTCCTCCTTTGTTCGACCTCTCAGTGTTTTCCATTTCTTCTTCTCCTTGGCTCGGCAAACATTCACTCCTTGGCTCTGTCGGGTCAACATATTATTTCAGCATCGCTTGAGGATAGTGTGCCCGTGCCTGATATGATGCTGCATTTTCTCGAACAAGCAGGGCAGCATCAAGCTGAGCTAAAGAAGAAGAATGATGAGCTTGCCCTCCTCCGGACCAAGGACAACGAGATAGCCAAGCTCAAGGCTGAGATGGAGAAGATGAAGGCCCAACACAAAACCGAGCTCCAAAAAGTTGGCCAGAACTTCACCGAAGAGCGTGAGTGCCTTACTCTCCAGATCTCTAAGGGTCAGGATCTACTCAGAGAATTCGACATCCAGCTTGGGTCGGCAAACGCTGAGCTTGAGCAACTTCGCAAAAGACGCGATGCCTGCATCAAGGAGTTGACTCGGATCCATAGCCATATTTCTCGTAAGTTCCTTTCCCTTGTCCGACATAACTCTCTGGGTTACCTCATATGTCTTTTCTTTACCTTCTTCCTTTGCCTTGTTTCTAGACCACTTTCCAGAGGGTACTGCGATTGCCAGCGCTGCCGTTGCCAAATTTCGCTGTGAGAGGGGTACCCCCATTGCTCCTGATGGCGAGAACATTCCCTTGGACATGGAGGACCTATTGGTCAGCTTGTCCTCTCGCGTGGAGACCATCAAGAATTATGGCAAAGATATTCTCGATGTTGCAGTTCGCATCTTCAATACGTTCTGGCCCGGAGAGAGTAGCCCGGAGACCATCGCAACTCTCGTCGAGAAATTAATGGAAGTTGAGACCCAGCTTGACCTCTAGAGAGAATCTGCTGGTCGTGTTGCAGCTGACACCATCCTTCATCATATTCTCACATGGTACGAGAAGATCGACCTCAGCCTCCTCACACGCCGGTGCACCGGATCTAGATGGACCGATGATCCGGAGTGGGTAGCTCGGTGCCAGGCTTGCGCCTACAGCCTCGTTGAATACTCTCCTATTCATGACTGGATTGAAGGGCCGAGCTTCCTGGAATCCGCTAGGGATGAGCAGGATGAGAATGTTGAAGATGGGTCAGATGAGGACGGGGAAGATGATGCTTCAGATATTGAAGACATCGACGACGACGCCGAACCTGCTCCTCCTGCTGCTCCTTAGTTCTAAAAAACTAGAGAATTTATCAGATCCCCGGTATGCCAGGTGCAATTGTATGCTGGATATGTGATATTTTGCTACTACGTTTTTATGCCGGATTAACTTCGCGTAGTCCCCGAGTTTCATTTTCTTGTTCGTTCAATTCTTTGGCTCGGTCCATGTCTACCTTGATTCGGTTTTACGACTTATGAATCCGAGCTTCAAAAATTGTCTTAACAATACTTAGAAACTTTGAGGCTTGGCTCAAAATAATTCAGCATAATAACTTGAAAATAAATACAGGGTTAGTCCGAAAAAACAAACGTTAGCTCGAATAAATTCGTTTCCTTAGTCGTTTTTTCATGTGCTACGCAATCCCAAACTTGTTCCCTTGCTTGCCATGAAGCCAATTCTTGTTGGACAGCAGCAAGTCGAAGGGTTGGGTTTTTGGTGCTCACACATTACTAATCCGGGTTAAGTAAAACGACTCATTCCAGCTACCGCATAAGAAATTACGACAAACATTATTAAGGCAGTCCCCGAGTTACTGCTCGAGGCGCTGCTATTTCATTGATAAGCTCATTGCCGACATACATACCGACATATGAGATGACTCGGATACATACACTTCTTAGCTAAGTGTAGAAGGGACGAAGTAGTGCTACATTCCACGGTCGCTTGGATTCCTCTCCGGACCTATCCGCCTTGTTCTTTTCCTGTGGCTTTGCATCTATAAGATAGTAAGAATCATTGTGCAATGCTTTGCTCACAATGAATGGCCCTTCCCATGGGGGGGATAGTTTATGCATGCCAGTAGTACGTTGTACCAACCGGAGCACCAGATCGCCTTCCCGGAAGACTCGGGGGCACACTTTCCGGCTATGATAGCGTTGGAGATTTTGCTGATATATGGCGGATCTGGACAGTGCCGCTTCTCGCTTCTTCCAGCAGATCAACATCATTTTGCCGGGCTTCTTGCACTTCGGCTTCTGTGTATTGGGTGACCCTAGGCGAATCATGCTCTATGTCGGCTGGTAATACAGCTTCTGCCCCATATACCAGAAAGAATGGTGTATAGCCTGTTGATCGATTCGGAGTTATTCTTAAGCTCCACAGTACCGCTGGTAGTTCTTCTATCCAGCACCCCGCTGATCTTTGCAGAGGCTCAATGAGCCGGGGTTTTATCCCGGATAATACTAATCCGTTGGATCTTTCCACTTGTCCGTTCGATGCGGGGTGGGCTACCGAGGCGACATCGAGTCGGATCTTCTTATCTCGGCAGAAGCGCGCAAATGCTCCTTCCACAAAATTTGTTCCATTATCAGTTATAATACTGTGTGGATAACCGTATCTCAAGATGATGTCTTTGAGAAATGTCACGGCCGTAGCTCCATCACATTTTCGTATAGGTTTCACTTCAATCCATTTTGTAAACTTGTCCACCATGACCAAAATGTGTGTCATGTTTCCTCTCGCCGGTTTGAACGGGCCAACCATATCGAAGCACCATACAGCAAATGGCCACGTAATTGGTATGGCCTTGAGTTCCGACATAGGCATATGTGTCTTGGTGGCGTACCTCTGACAACCATTGCATTTTCTCACCAGATCTTCTGCTTGTTCCAAGGCACTTGGCCAGTAGAACCCATGCCGGAACGCCTTTGCCATCAAGGCTCGGGATGAGGCATGATGCCCACATTCCCCTTGGTGTATATCTCGGAGGATGTCAAGCCCTTCTTCCGGGTCAACACATCGTTGGAGGACATTAGTTACACTGTGTTTGTATAACTCGGAATTGATGATTGTGTATACTTTTGCTCTCCTCTGAGTTTGCCTGGCTAGCACCTCCTCAGCGGGTAACGTTCCATCTTTCAGGAATTGGAATATAGGCAGTGCCCAAGCTGGTATGGCTCGTGGAGGGAATATCTCCTCATCAATTTCCATCTGATCCACCGGCATAACTTCAGCCAGATCATGCTGAGCAGTCCCCGGGTCTAGCGAGGTAGTCCCCGGGTCTCGCGTACCACCTCCCATGTCAATGTCCATGGGCTCAGCTCCGGATTTCGTATTTTCCGGGACATAGATCGAGTCGGTTCCTGGGGACGGCCTGATAGATGGTTTTCTGAGGTGTTCCAATGCTACGCCCGGTGGAATTGCCTGTCTGGTCGATCCGAGCTTCGACAACATGTCGGCAGCCTCATTTTCTGCCCGGGGTACATGGTGAAATTCACACCCCTCGAAATAACCAGATATCTTCTGCACGTGAAATTTGTATAGTGCCATGTTTGGATCCAGGGTGTCCCACACTCCCGACACCTGCTGCACCACCAGGTCCGAGTCGCCGAAGCATATTATCCGACGTATTCCAATCTCCTTTGCCACTTTGAGCCCATGCACAAGAGCCTCATACTCAGCGACATTGTTCGATGCCGCGAAATGGATCTGCAATACGTACTTTAGCTGATCCTTCTTTGGCGAGGTAAGCACAACCCCGGCGCCTAATCCGGTTTTGGTTTTCGACCCGTCAAAGTGCATCCTCCAGTAATTCGGATCTGGTGGCGGTGGTTCGTATTGTACCTTGGCCCAATCCACGAAAAAGTCCGCCACAGCTTGAGATTTGATCGCTTCTCTTCTGTCGTATTGCGGCGCATAAGGGGCTAGCTCAATTGCCCATTTTGCGATTCTGCCACTCGCATCCTTGTTACCCATTATCTCGGATATGGGAGCTTCACATATTACTTTGATGGGGTGCTCCTCAAAGTAATGCTTTAACTTCTTCGCCGCCATATAGACACCGTATGCCACCTTTTGAAAGTGCGGGTAGTTCTATTTTGAGGCAGACAATACCTCACTCAGGTAATACACTGGCCTCTGCACCGACTTACCCTCTTCATTGTGTTCCACTATGATTACTGCACTTACAACTCGGTTGGTTACGGCTACGTAGAGCAACATTGGCTCCTTTGATAGTGGAGAGGCTACCACTGGCGCAGTGGCCAACATCTTTTTCAAGTGGGCAAAGGCTTCATCGGCCTGTGGCATCCAAACGAATTTATCCGACTTTTTCATGAGTTGGTAGAGAGGCGGTGCCTTTTCTCCTAACCGACATACAAACCGACTCAACGATGCCAGGCATCCAGTGAACTTCTGGACATCATTGAGACACTTCGGCAGCTCCATCCGCTCGATGGCTCGGATCTTAGTTGGATTAACTTCGATACCTCGACTGGAGACGAGAAATCGGAGTAATTTTCTAGTCGGGACACCGAAGGTACATTTTTTCGGGTTAAGCTTCATCCGGAACCTTCTCAAGTTCGCGAATGTTTGCCTTATGTCTTCAAGGAGCGTTGTGCTTTCCTTGGTCTTGATAACCACATCATCAACGTATACTTGTACATTTTGACCTATTTGGTCGTGCAAACATTTTTGCATACATCTTTGATACGTTGCACCTGCATTGCGTAAACCGAACGGCATAGTGCGATAGCAGTAAGCCCTATACGGGGTAATAAACACCGTTTTTATTTGATCATCCGGGTTCAGAGGTATCTGGTGGAAGCCAGAATATGCATCAATGAATGACAACAGTTCGCATCCCGCGGTTGAGTCTATGACCTGATCTATCCTCGGTAGTGGAAATGGATCTTTTGGACACGCCTTGTTCAGGTTCGTGTAATCGATACACATGCGCCAAACCACTGCCACGTTCGGATCGTCCTTTTTCTTTTCTACCAGCACCGGATTAGAGAGCCAATCCGGATACAGTACCTCCATGATAAATCCTGCTGCTAGTAACCGAGCTATCTCGTCTCCAATGACTTTCCTCCTATCCTCGGCGAAGCGGCGGAGAGGTTGCTTCACCGGCCTTGCTCCGGGTCTCACATTCAAAGAGTGCTCGGCCAACTCCCTCGGAACACCTTGCAAGTCCTGTGTAGACCAAGCAAAAATATCCCGATTCTCACGGAGGAAGTTGACGAGCTCGCTTTCCTATTTGTCAGTTAACCCGGCACCAATTGTTACGGTGCGCTCCGGAAACATGTTGTCAACTGGAATCTTCTTGGTGTCCTTTGCGGCTTGAAATGAAACGCTGCCATGCGGGTTACTTAATGCCGGCATATATTGCTGTGCGGACTGAGCTAATGCCGCCACCTCTTGGATTTTTCTTTTCTCTTGTGCAATCACGAGTGACTCGGCTAGGTTAGACCCGGCTGAAGCACACTCCATGGAACGTCAAAAATCTCCAGCAATGGTAATCACTCCATTTGGCCCGGGCAACTTCATCTTCAGATAACTGATGTGACAGCTTGCCATGAATTTGTTCAATGCTGGTCTTCCGAGTAACGCATGATACGCACTTTCCAAGTTCACCACTTTGAACTCCAGATTTTCAGTTCGGTAGTTGTCCCTTGTGCCAAATAGCATGTCGACCCGGACTTCGCCTATGGGCTCACACGAAATGCCTGGTACAATGCCGTGGAAAGTTGTTCTTGTAGCCTGGAGCATGTTCTCCAAGATGCCCAACTTGCGCATTGTATCCGCATACATGATGTTAATGCTACTGCCATTATCAATCAAAACCTTGGAGAACCTCACATTGATGTTCGGTCCAATGAATGTCGGATCTAGTACTAGCGCATACGAACCTGGGCTCGGCATAAGTTTAAGATGATCTTTGATGTTCCAGGTGATTTCCTGGTCCGACCAAGGCATGTACCTCGTCACCGCTAGCATGACCGCATTGACCTCCATATGTCGGCGCTGCAAGCTTTTTCTATCTGTTTCCTCAGTCGTGAACACACAATAACTCTGGTGATGTTCCCTGTACTCGTTCCTTCCCTCGTTTCCGGGGTACCTCTGATCCGGTTGTTGCTGATTTTCCACCTGATGCACTGCATCCCTTCTCTCATTGTTGTCATACCTTGGCGGAGGGGGAGGCAACATTAGCTGCTGCGTGTTCGCTCCGGAGAGCAACTGCTGCGGGGGTAACTCCTGCCGAGGTTGCTCATTCCGGGGTGCCTGAGCATTCCCCGAACCACCTTGCTCTATCTTTCGCATCCACTCACATTGCCTTGTCGTGTGACCAGCCGGGCTATTCGGATTTGGCGTGTGAAACTTACACGGCTGGTCCAGCATCGACTCATAGGTATACCTCGGACGGTCTTTCTTTTCCTGCCACTGTTTCTTCTGCTCCGGAGTCCATGTTTTCTTGCCATCATTTCTTGGAGTCCACTGCCCTCCAGTTCTCTGGCGTTGGTTACTCCCTGATCCGGGCTGATCTTGATTCACAGCTGCAACCTGTTGCGAACCATAGCGATGGTCCGGTCTATCATCTCTCCTTTTTCCTCTGTAATCATTCCTCCGGGATGACCCAGCTCCATCCCTCTGATAGTATTCCTCGTTTGACTCACTTGACGGGAGCCTAGGTTGAGTCGGATCACCCAATGCATACGAATCAGCAATCCGGATCATTTCTGCCAGCGTAACTGGCATTTTCCTTTGCAACTTCATCCACAGCTCGCTGCCGTATCTGCACCCTTGCGCAAACCACGCTATGGCCTGTGACTCTATGACGCCCTCACACGAGTTTCTCACGGTACACCACCGGGTTAAGAATTCACGATCCGTCTCGTTGGGTCTTTGCTTGCACATTGCCAGGGTCTGCGGTCTATTCGGCCTCTGGTACGTACTTGAGAAGTTGCTGATAAACATTTCTTCAAAATCTATCCAGTAGTTGATGCTTCCGGGTGGCAAATTATTCAGCCGTACTCTGGACGGGCCTTCCAACATCTGGGGCACGTATCGCACAGCCCATCTCAAGTTGCCAGTTGCAATTTTCACCGCCGTAGCGTAGTTTATCAGCCAATCCTCTGGCTTGGTACTACCGTCATACGTCTTCGTGCCTCTGGGTAACTGGAAGTTCGGTACCGGCGGTTCCTTCATGATCCGGGGTCCAAAGCACGCTGGACCCGGAGGACATTGACATTCGATCTGTTCCGACCTATACAGGTGATCCAGTTTTAACCTGGCGTCATCCGGCATCAAATCCCTGCTCTCCAATCTAGACCCTATCACATGATAGTCTGGTCTGGGGTACCCTGCGTTCACCATCTCCGAATCACCGTCATTGTATTCGTTGCACACCTTTCTGCTGCATACCTCGGCCGGTGCTTTGCTCTTGCCTCGGTATATTCTGCTGCTGCGGTTGTCTTTCTCCTGCGGAGTTGCGCTGTCCGGCATTGCCGTTGGCAGCGTTCTCTTGACCGGCATTGCCTTGGTCTTGATTACCTCGGCCAGCTTCACCTCGGCTCACACTCCGTCGATCATCACCTTTACGCATCTCTTTTTCTTTTCCCGCACACGTTGGGTCGTACGGGACGATATGTTTGTTCCGTCTGGCCGAGGTTACTACCTCTTCTCTCCTTGGACCGCCATGAGGCGATGATGCGGCTCCAGCAGATTTCTCCGGGTTACCCATCACCGAATGGACGATCTTGGAAGCCCCAGCTCTCTCCGGGTTAGCTCTCAGCAGCTCCTTGTTCTGTCTGTTCGCGATCCGAACCAGCTTGTTAACCCTGTCTTGCGGTCTTTGACGGGCCTCACCCGTCAGACCCTCCAGCTCGGACGCAGCGGCATCTGCTGCTCTGAGGTTCTTCGCCGTACTATACCCGTAACCCCACGCATGATAGTTTTCCGACCCTTCTGCTCCATCATCACCTTCCCTGTTCATCTCACTTATGAGATTTTTCCCTTTTACCCTTACTGCATCAACCTTGTTTGCCTTTGCGTACTCACGCAGCGTCATGTTCAGCGACTGCTGAGCCGCGGCTATTTTCCTTGCACCCTCCAGTATCTTTTGCCGAGTTTCCTCTAGCTCGGCCTGTGCCTGAGCCGGATCTACCACTGCTGCTACCGGGTTAGCCAAGCTATCCATAGCTTCCCTCAGTACGTTCTCAGGCCTCTCTAGTGGAGGTCCTCTACCTTTCCTCGGTGCTTTAGGTGTTACCTCCGGGTCTAGCGCTGGGTCCTTGCTTGCGCCTGCACCTGGCGTAGTCATCATCACCTCCGCATGGTCCGGGGAGCGAGCGATACGCGCCCCGCGAGCCATAGTGAGGGGTGGTTCCCCCGCATCGATGACACAACGCGGATAAACGCACGAGACGTCCACAGCAACGTAGACCTTGTGCGTGCCGAGCTTGACGAAGAGGCCATTGCACGGAAGCGGGCGCGTGCCGAAGCAGCCAGCGTTGTCGCTGACAAAATCCAGCTCTCCGAAGCGCTGAACAAGCCCGGAGACGATGCGTTCGCTGGTGCCGATGAAGTTTCCTGTCTGGATCTTCACCCCTGCTAGCGCCGCTAGCCCCACGGTGGGCGCCAACTGTCGTGGTGGTGTCACGGCAGATGCCATGGATAGGCTAAAGGTGGGGACTAATATGCGCTAGGGATAGTAGAGTGATTCTCTACACAGAAGTTTGTATTGCTATATCTTCAAGATTACAATTGCTCCTTGAGCTGTATTGGCGAGAGGAGGAAGAAGGAGCTCTCTTACTCTTGCCTAGATCTACTTGCCCTAAGGAATCACCAAACCAACTAGAGCTCAACCAACTAGAATTCTGCCAACCCCCTCTACCAGAAACCTAACCCCCCTTATATAGAGGTGGTTCGGTCCTGGCCTAGGGCATACGTGGAGGCATATTCCTAAGAATATGCCCCCTCCCAAAGTGGTAACCCGACAGGGGTGCTTTTCCCCCGCGTCACACATGCTTTAGCGACGTAGCCTCTGCACCGCGTCAGCCGACGTGAGCGTCGTCACCCTTGTCGGCCATGACCCGGTGGTCCTGCCCTTGCTTTATTCGCTCATCCTGTACGTACCGGACCTTCTTTTTTTACCAGAGAGATTCCTTCCTTCTCCTAGAAGCTAAGCGAGGATCCGGATCATAGTAGATCCGGCTACACCTATTCCTGCATATAAGTTAGACAAGCATTTCCGACTTACTCCTTAAGTCGGATGAGACAACGTTAGGCGACCCCCTGGTCCGGGTTACTCCGTGATCCGGCCTGCCTTGAGGTGACTCGGCCAGCATCCGCTTTGACCTTGCCGAACCTCGGCTAACTCGACCCTTATACCCCGGAGTGACCCTACCCGGGGGTATCCCCCAACAGAACAGCCTACTCAAGGATCGCTCTCACGAAGACCATCCCAATCGTCCAAGTGCCCCGATCGAACGGTATGTAACAATCGTCAAGCAGAACAACTGTGTTATGGCGTGCCTTCTAGAAGACTCGGTCTAACGGTGGATCCATTGGGGGGCTAAGGTTAGGGCTCTCCTAAGGTGAGGATCCATATGTGGTTTATGAAAAGAACACACATCCAATGACACTGGAGGATCCTTATGTGGTTTGTGAGAAGAACACACATGCAATCACACTGGGTGGATCCATATGTGGTTTATGAGAGGAACACACATGCAATGAACACTGGTGAATCCATAAGTGGTTTGTGGAAAGAACACACATGCAATGACACTGGTGGATCCATATGTGGTTTGTGAAAAGAACACACATGCAATGACTCTAGTGATGGTTTTAGTATAATAACACACATGCAATGACTCTAGTGCGTCCATATGTGGTTTGTGAAAATAACACACGTGCAATGACTCTAGTGGATCCATATGTGGTCTGCGGAAAGAACACACATGCAATAACCACTGGTTGATCCATGTGTGGTTCATGACAGTAGCACACATGCAATGAACACTGGTATATCCATATGTGGTTTGTGAAAAGAACACACATGCAATGAACACTTGTGGATCCATAAGTGGTTGGTGGAAAGAACACACATGCAGTGAACACTGGTTGATCCATATGTGGTTTATGAAAAGAACACACATCCAATGACACTGGTGGATCCATATGTGGTTTGTGGAAAGAACACACATGCAATGACCATTAGTGAATCCATATGTGGTTTGTGGAAAGAACACACATGCAATGACACTGGTTGATCCATGTGTGGTTTGTGGAAAGAACACACATGCAATGCCATTGGTTGATCCATATGTGGTTTGTGAAAAGAACATACATGCAATGACTCTAGTGGATCCATATGTGGTTTGTGGAAAGAACACACATGCAATGACTCTAGTGGGTCCATATGTGGTTCATGTCAGGAACACACATGCAATGACACTGGTTGATCCATGTGTGGTTTGTGGAAAGAACACACATGTAATGACTCTAGTGCTGGTTTTAGTATAAGAACACACATGCAATGACTCTAGTGGGTCCATATGTGGTTTGTGAAAAGAACACACATGCAATGACTCTAGTGGATACATATGTGGTTTGTGGAAAGAACACACATGCAATGACTCTAGTGGGTCCATATGTGGTTCATGTCATGAACACACATGCAATGACATTGGTTGATCCATATGTGGATTGTGACAATAACACACATGCAATGACATTGGTTAATCCATGTGTGGTTTGTGGAAAGAACACACATGCAATGACTCTAGTGGGTCCATATGTGGTTTGTGAAAAGAACACACATGCAATGACTCTAGTGGATCCATACGTGGTTTGTGGAAAATAACACACATGCAATAACCACTGGCTGATCCATGTGTGGTTCATGATAGGAACACACATGCAATGAACACTGGTGGATCCATATGTGGTTCTTGACAGGAACACACATGCAATGACTCTAGTGGGTCCATATGTGGTTTGTGAAAAGAACACACATGCAATGACTCTAGTGGATCCATATGTGGTTTGCGGAAAGAACACACATGCAATGACTCAAGTGGCTCCATATGTGGTTTGTGAAAAGAACACACATGCAATGACTCAGGGGGATCCATGTGTGAATTATGGAAAGAACACACATGCAATGACCACTGGTCAATCCATATGTGGTTTGTGGAAAAAAACACATGCAATGACACTGGTTGATCCATGTGTGGTTTGTGGAAATAACACACATGCAATGACTCTAGTGCTGGTTTAGTATAAGAACACACATGCAATGACTCTAGTGGGTCCATATGTGGTTTGTGAAAAGAAAACACATGCAATGACTCTAGTGGATCCATATGTGGTTTGTGGAAAGAACACACATGCAATGACTCTAGTGTATCCATATGTGGTTCATGTCAGGAACACACATGCAATGACATTGGTTGATCCATATGTGGTTTGTGACAATAACACACATGCAATGCCATTAGTTAATCCATGTGTGGTTTGTGGAAAGAACACACATGCAATGACTCTAGTGGGTCCATATGTGGTTTGTGAAAAGAACACACATGCAATGAATCTAGTGGATCCATAAGTGGTTTGTGGAAAAGAACACACATCCAATAACCACTGGTTGATCCATGTGTGGTTCATGACATGAACACACATGCAATGAACACTGGTGGATCCATGTGTGGTTCTTGACGGGAACACACATGCAATGACATTGCTTGATCCATATGTGGTTCATGATAGGAACACACATGCAATGACATTGGTTGATCCATATGTGGTTTGTGAAAAGAACACACATGTAATGACACTGGTGGATCCATGTGTGGTTTGTGGAAAGAACACACATCCAATGACACTGGTGGATCCATATGTGGTTTGTGGAAAGAACACACATGCAATGCCACTGGTTGATCCATATGTGGTTTGTGAAAAGAATGCACATGAAATGACTCTAGTGGGTCCATATGTGGTTTGTGAAAAGAACACACATACAACCACTCTAGTGGATCCATATGTGGTTTGTGGAAAGAACACACATGCAATGACTCAAGTGGGTCCATATGTGGTTTGTGAAAAGAACACACATGCAATGACTAAGGGGGATCCATGTGTGGTTTGTGGAGAGAACACACATGCAATGACCACTGGTCGATCCATATGTGGTTTGTGGAAAGAACACACATGCAATGACACTGGTTGAGCCATGTGTGGTTTGTGAAAAGAACACACATGCAATGACTCTAGTGATGGTTTTAGTATAAGAACACACATGCAATGACTCTAGTGGGTCCATATGTGGTTTGTGAAAAGAACACACATGCAATGACTCTAGTGGATCCATATGTGGTTTGTGGAAAGAACACACATGCAATGACTCTAGTGGGTCCATATGTGGTTCATGTCAGGAATACACATGCAATGACATTGGTTGATCCACATGAGGTTTGTGACAATAACACACATGCAATGCCATTGGTTAATCAATGTGTGGTTTGTGGAAAGAACACACATGCAAGGACTCTAGTGGGTCCATATGTGGTTTGTGAAAAGAACACACATGCAATGACTCTAGTGGATCCATAAGTGGTTTGTGGAAAAGAACACACATGCAATAACCACTGGTTGATCCATATGTGGTTTGTGGAAAGAACACGCATACAATGATCACTGGTTGATCCATATGTGGTTTGTGGAAAGAACACACATGCAATGACCACTGATTGATCCATGTGTGGTTCATGACAGGAACACACATGCAATGACATTGGTTGATCCATATGTGGTTTGTGACAATAACACACATGAAATGCCATTGGTTAATCCATGTGTGGTTTGTGGAAAGAACACACATGCAATGACTCAAGTGGGTCCATATGTGGTTTGTGAAAAGAACACACATGCAATGACTCAGGGGATCCATGTGTGGTTTGTGGAAAGAACACACATGCAATCAACACTGGTGGATCCATATGTGGTTTGTGGAAAGAACACACATGCAATGACACTGGTGGATCCATATGTGGCTTATGAAGAGAACACACATGCAATGACTCTAGTGCTGGTTTTAGTATAAGAACACACATGCAATGACTTGAGTGGGTCCATATGTGGTTTGTGAAAAGAACACACATGCAATGACTCAAGTGGATCCATATGCGGTTTGTGGAAAAGAACACACATGCAATGAACACTGGTGGATCCATAAGTGGTTTGTGGAAAGAACACACATGCAGTGAACACTAGTGGATCCATATGTGATTTGTGAAAAGAACACACATGCAATGCCATTGGTTGATCCATATGTGGTTTGTGAAAAGAACACGCATGCAATGCCATTGGTTAATCCATGTGTGGTTTCTGGAAAGAACACATATGCAATGACTCTAGTGGATCCATATGTGGTCTGCGGAAAGAACACACATTCAATAACCACTGGTTGATCCATATGTGGTTCTTGATAGGAACACACATGCAATGGCATTGGTTGATCCATCTGTGGTTCATGACAGGAACACACATGCAATGACATTGGTTGATCCATATGTGGTTCGTGGAAAGAACACACATGCAATGACACTAGTTGATCCATATGTGGTTTGTGGAAAGAACACACATGCAATGACACTGGTGGATCTAAATGTGGTTCATGACAGGAACACACATGCAATGACTCTAGTGGATACATATGTGGTTTGTGGAAAGAACACAAATGCAATAAACTCTAGTGGATCTATCTTGGCATAATTTGATGTATGCCACGTTGCATTTCATTGTAAAATACAACCACTTTCCATTTTTATACTACTCAGCTTTTCCCTTGGTTTTTTGATACTACCCAGTTTTGCCCCCTCTCTCTCTTTTGTAGAAGCCCAAACATGTGCCCACTCTGTCTGCTACGTCCTGATTGGTTATCACAGTTGTCACGCGGATCGTGCGCACCAACCGTTGATCTTGTGTGATCCAACAAGGCTCGTTGCACACGTCGTGCCCTTCACAGGACAGCCCGAGATAGCACGGACGTCTCCCTCAATGAGAGTTCTACAAGAAGGAACACGATGCCGTCCATGGAAAAATTCGTCGAGTTGTCATGTCATGTTTAATCTAGTCTGCAAAGGCTACAAGTCTACTGCACGGCAACTGGTCATCCACGGCCCACGGGCTATACCATTTTTACTATGCAGCGCGCCTACACTCCCACTTCCGACAGGCCCCCACCACACAAACCTTCCACGCGGCAGCCGCAGCCAGAAGAGCTGCCTGCCGGGGCCCTCGAGGAGGCCTAAACGTCCTCGCATTAAAAACCCAGCCTATCGGGTCCTCCTTTCGCACTCATCCACTATTCTCTCTTCCCTATCTAGCAAAAACCCACAATCTTGAACGTACTTGCACGAACCTTCTCCATGAAACTAGTGCGTGGGGGTGAGTGTCCGGGCATCGCCGCCGCGGTGGTGCTTCACACGGCAGATCTGGAGGAGCATCACGCAGCACAAGGCGAGGAGGACGTGCAGTTCAACCCCTTGGGGGACCATGTGCTCGCCGGTGCTGACGACTTCGGAGGCGCCGATGAGGGCATGGAGTTCGACGAACACGCTCCGCTCGTGTACCCGGAGGTACATCTATTTCTACTTGTTTCATATTTTCTGCTCGAGCTTAATCTATCCTGGCGTCATAAAAAAATCTAGTCCTAATGATTAGATGCAACATACGAACCGGTACATGGAGAGATCTAGTCTGTCCTGAATGAATCCACATTATTTATTTATTAATAAGTTACCAAGAACATAAACCACATTAATTTAGGAGCGAGCTGGGGAGACGGTCGTAATGAACTACTGAACCTATATAGACATGTTATTGCATCGAAAGTAACTCGGAATGGTGGAAGGAATATATATTTATTACTTTGCTCATTTCGGTTTGTATTCCATACATTACAGGTGGATTCAACTGAGATTGACTCTGACAAGGAGACTAGGGACAACAAGAGCCATCATGTCATGAAGAAGCTCAAGAGCGGGATAATCCCTTTCCGCACTCGACTTGGGGTGCTCAGGTGGTAAGAAAGGAGTCAACCCGAGGATTGCCAGCTTGATTCCGCATGCGGTTGGCATCGGTAAAAGCTCAGCTAGTAAACACAAGTCAGCGACCAAGGCTAAGCATGCTGCTTATGACAAATTCCTGAGGGAGTATGTCAAGACCGGCCTAGTGTCCCCTTACTTAGGAATCGGCAACTTCTAGCCGACCAACCCGTCACTGTGCTGGCCTGGCCACTAATAATATTTAGTTCTCTTACTGTATCTAGACCCTTAAACTATGGAGATTTCTATTTTTGTACCCTTCAAAATATATTCAAGTTCATCTGTTTGTGGAGTTAAAGTTCTGGTGGCATACTCGTTATTTTGCATGGATAGAGGGGTGCCCCCAACAGATATAAGGGTTATCCTGTGCGCTAGATCACAAAGGATCAACGGTTGGTGGGCACGATCTGTGTGACAACTGTCTCGACCAATCAAAGCGTAGCAGCGAAGATGAGCACAGGTGCGAGAGATGGATACAAAGAGAGGGGAAACCGAGTAGCACTTAAGAACCAAGGGCAAAGCTAAGTAGAACTTAAAAACCAAGGGAAAAACTGAGTAGAACTTAAAAACCAAGGGCAAGAGTGACAAAGGGATTCAAATAGAAAACAGAAAATGATTTAAAAATGGAACCAAACCGCCAGTGTTACGCTCGAGGGCAAAACTGAGTACAACTGAATCGCCAGGGTTAGACACGAGGGAAAAAACGCGACTCACGGTATGCGTGTGCGGTGCACTGGGCAGTAGCGGACACGCATGGCCATGCAGGGTGCATTAGCGTACACGGTGCACGGTAATGCAACAAAACATCGCTTCCCTTCTCCTTTAATAGAGACCTCCCCACTCCCAAATATCACGCACTCGCTCACTCAACCATCACCTTCTGTAAATGCCCAACAAAACTCCAACCACGCCGGCGATGGAGAAGAACGACACGGTGGCCATCGGCGCCTCCAAGGCCGCCGGCGAGGAGCCCCCCGTCCCCGTACAAACCCCCGTCCCTGCCTCCGCATCCGCCGTAGCCGCTAGCGAGGAGGCCCTCGCCGGTCTCGGACAGATCCCGCTCGGCTGGGACCCCTACGAGGAGGTTGTCTACATAAGGCCGGAGAACCCCTACGACACCAGCATCGCCGACCCATGGTCGGAGGTAACCAGGGTTTTCTCCCCTTCCCTTGTTCTTCCTCCGTTCCCATCATTGGATGCTAGATCATATGTTATTAGGGCTCGGTTGTTCCTATTTTTACAGTAGCTAATCCTTTTGTGTTAGATCTCGATTTTCGATGAATCCCCCTGTTCGTAGTTGGGATCAGTATTCGATTTGGTTTGAGATTTGGGGAATAATCGGGAGATCTCATTCGGTTAATTTATGCAAAAAATCAATCCCGATAATCAAAGTATCTCAATCATGTTCTTATTTCACTCTACTGTTTTTTCCAATAGGAGGATAACAGTGACCTCCACAGCGACGACGAGTCCAAGGACACCAAGACTCGTCATGTGCTGAGGAGGCTAAAGTCCGGTCAGTACAACAACTTCTTCGCTGACGACGTGTACAGGTGCCCCTTCTGCCCCACCAGGAGGCTTCGCGCCACGGACTTCAACTCCCTCGTGAAGCATGATGAGGACGTGAGGACCTGCGGCGAGTCCGTGAACGTCCACGGCTTCATGGCCAAGCACCAGGCACTCGGTCTTCACCTTCGCAACCTCCAGAAGGTGGCTATCGAGGAGGGTTGCATGCCCTAATCAGACCCAAGGCGCCCAAGGTCAAGGGGCTGGGCAGCAAGAAGTGGAGGAGGCGGATGCCCTCCTGGCAGACGCCACGAGGGCCATCGATCACCGCCGTAAGCGCTTCTTTTGTCTTGTCTGTGTTGAACCTGTCAGCTGCTGCTGCTGCTGAGCAGCCTAATTGTCGAACCTCGTTAAGTACCGTACTATATAACCTATATTAGCTACTTTATCTACATCTGCTTTGTTTACTGAATTTATTTATGGTGCTAGTTTGTTTTGCTGCTCTAGATTTGCTACCAGATTGGGGAAAAACAAGGGCAAAAGGAACAATGAATGGAGAGAGGAGCTGCTCTAGATTCCCTACCTTTTTGGGCAAAAAAACACAACTGTTAGAGAGAGAGGGGAAAAGGCGCTCTTAAAAAGGCCAAATAACAAAAAAACTTCCAATTTAGGCGTCAAGGCGCACGTAACGGCCAAGCCTTTGACCAGATGGCACCCCCCTCCGAGCGCATGTGAGGGCTTCGGAATATCGAGAGGGCAAAAGTGAGGACAAACGAGACACAATGTTGCTATAGCTAAATCTTACAAAAAGTTGAATTTGGCTTTACCATGCAATTTGGCTAGATCTCCACAATGTAGCTATTCTAAATCCCTAAACTATGTGGTGCATTGAAACCTAATGCTTTTCCACCGACACGTGTGTTGCAAAGTTGCTTGATCGTGCATGCTTACACAAGTGGCCTATAGAGAAACTTATAGAAGCATGGGCAAACGAGCTTCATTTTGGAAAATTCTAGACAAGATTTGCACAATCGGCAGGCCTGATCGGCTGCCCCGGGGTGCAGGGATGCTAGGTCCATGTCTATGCTTACACTTCTTAAACTTGTTAGGAATAATAGTTGTACACTTCCTTCTGTCCTGTCACGTTACGTCGTGTCAGCACCGCACACCCGCTGTGGATCGGCAATGGGATGGTGGTCTGCGTGACCGGTCTCTGCCACGCCAAAGCCACGTCGGACACCCGTCCCATCGCCTATCGGGACGGACGCCAAATTTAATCGCTAGGATTGGAAACCAACTGTGCTCACCTGGTCAAACTTGCCTCCACATGGGTATGACCGGAATATTGGTAAACGCAATTTAAGCATCGCCTTCCGTCTCCTCAGCACATCATTGTGCAAAAATCCCCAACTCATTCCTTCCGCCGCCCTCTGCCGCCGCCGCAGCCACCGCAAGAAACATCGATGCTGCCGCAGGCACCGCCTCCGCCGAGCCATACCACCGCAACAGATCACTCCACCGCCATGCCCAGTCCCAGCCACCACTACCAACCCTAGGCCATCGCTGCCGCATTAGCTGCTGCCATGGATGCAGAGTACAGCGTGTTCGGCGACGGGAGCGACTTCACCGACGAGTACACCGTCACCGCCCATGGCACCACCAAGCTGACGGTCGTCCACACAAATGCGTCAACAGAGGTCGCCAAGGTCATCGCAATGTATGAGCGGTGGCTACAGGAGCTGATGGATAGGTACAAGATCGTCGGCCTTGACCTCGAGTATACCGAAGATAGGAAGAGGATGGCGCTTTTGCAGCTGTCCATGCGTAACCACTGTCTCCTATACCACGTATGTAGGGCCAAATCTGTATGCCCGGAGCTTCGCGAATTCCTACATAGGAGGGAGATCTACTTCGTCAGCATCGACATCAAGAACGACACTCTGAAGCTAGAGCGGGATCTCCTCGTTCATGTCGTCAATCACGTCGATCTCCAACGTTTATGGAGGTACCCGGATGGCGGTATGGGGAAAGCCGGCATGGCTAGACTCACTGCCGACATCATTGACCGCGAGTACGCCGGCATGAAAGTCGAGTGCCCGAAGCACCTACACGAGCGATCGGAGTGGAGGCACCTGGATTACGATGCGATCAAGTACGCAGCTAGGGACGCGTATGTCTGCTACGAGATGCTCAACAGGATCTGGTGGGTGGGTGAGTGTGTTGTTTACCACTACTAGTTTTGCATTTCGTTCCTAGTTTTATCTCGCTTGTATTTTATCTCGTATGTATTTTCTAAGCATTCTGTGTGTAAGAACCAAGCTCGTATGATCCCTCTGCTATTAGCTACTTAACCTGTATGAATTACATTCCCGCTTTTGTATGCTCAACATTCATTCTTACAAATTCTGTTTGTGCCATTTGCATGCGGCAGAATCCAGGACTGACATGCATAAGGTGTGATACAGTCATAAGTCATAACCAAACCCAGATTATAGCGAAGGATACAGTCATAACCAAACCCAGATTATAGTTTAATAAAGGTAATACACAGCAGTTCGTAATTGCTCACATAGTGTACTTCTGAAATAACATGTTTTCATAAACACAACAATCATGCACTAAAAGTCTACATCCTAGCCTGTTGGAGAAGGCAACCGATCCCAGGATGCCTTCGATCGCTTGCCCCGGCTTGTAGATTCATCTACACTCCGGCATCTGGGGCAAACAACCTACCTTGGTGGTGGTCCAATGATGCGATGCCTGGAACAATATTTTACAATCTGGCGGTATAGCTCGTGGCTAACATACCCGTCAATTACAGCGTACTTCAGATTAGGTTCAGAAAGTAGCTTATCCTCCCAGTAATCGTGCCCTAAACGTCTCCATGAACATCTCGGCAATTTGCCCTTCATGTTAGCGTACCACGGGTCGATGAGTTCGGAGGCAAGAGCGGCCATCCCGGTCTTGCCGCCCTTCATCCCTAGGATCCAGTAAATTTCCTGGATGTCCACTCTGCACTCCTTTGGGATTCTAATGTTGACAGTCGGGCTTTCAAGCAGTTTAGTGTCATTCGTGATGTCAACACTAGTAAATGTTATGTGCTGGTTCACGAGAAAGTCATGAAACAGATCCCTAATGCTTTCGCCCCACCTGCATGAAAATGAATTCAGACAAATAGTATAGCAATAACTTTTGCAAACAGATGGTTCAGGAACAAAAAGACAGCAAAGTCTACCAGATCCCGTCAGCCCCCTTCTCGCAAAAAGGCTAGTATACGAGGAAGTGCCCCTTCATCGAGAGTTGCACCACGGCGATCCTACGGTGATCACGGCTATACTCGAGGTCGAGACCTATGAACCTGTTTTCTTTGAACTGCAGCCAACTCGTGTAATTATTCAGAGTGTTCCTCACCGTCCGAGGGTCGGTGGTGTAGACAACATCGATCTTCTTCCCTCCATGTACTTCTATGTCGAAGTGCGTAGTTTCTTGCCTGCCGTCATTTCGGACGTCCGGAGAGTCCATGACTACAGGCAAGAGGGTAAGGATACGGAGGAAGAGGGTGATGTGGTGGTGGAGGAAATGGATGAGGTCGTGGAGGAGAAAGACGATGTGGCCATGGAGGAGAAAGACGATGAGGCCGTGGAGGAGGAAATGAGACAGAGAAGTGAAAGATTGGAACTGCCCTTACCAATATCTGGAATGGTGCACGACCATTCGTAGTAGGGTGAAGGTGGAGAAAAACGGTGGTTTTACACGTCGACACTAGCGCTTCCTAAAATTTGTTCTGCGCCACTTGCATGCGGTGGAATCGAGGTCTGCCATGCACGATCCAAGTCAAACGTAGGCACGTTTGCGCGTCCTGACCTTCACTCACTTATAGGCGGGCCACACATTTCCCTCTCTTACAATTTATTTTTTCACTTCCTCTAGACGGTTCCGGTGCCCGCCCTCAATAATTACGCCCCCCTTCCTTGTCTTCCACGCGGACGAGAACTGGCGTCGGCGGTGGTTCGTTGCAGATTCACTCCCCACTCGAATAACTGCCCCCATCCCTGATTCCATCCCCTCTCGAATCCATCCGCCTCCTTATCACAACGCCTCCATTAATCTACTGGATTCCAGACTCCATTTGCCGCTATGGGTAGAGCTTGGGGTAGCAGTAGGTGATACATTGCAAATGTATCTATAATTTTTGATGTTCCATGCTTGGTTTTATCTACTTTCTTGTGTTTTGTCCACACTTTGGAGTACTTTTCATATGATTTCTTGGACTAACCTATTAACAAGAGCCACAGTGCTAGCTGCCTGTTTTCTGCTGTTTTTGGTTCCAGGAAAGTCAGAAAATGAATATCCTCAAAATTGGACGGGACAAAAGCCAAAGTGCCTATTTTTTTTGGAAGACTCACGGAGCCAGAATACGAGATAGAGAAGAGCCAGGGGTGGCCACACCACCTGGTGGCACGGGCCAGGCCAGGCCACACCAGGGGGTGGTGTGGGCCTCCCAAGCACCCCCTCGGTCTCCCTCTTCGCCTATAAGAAGCCTTCTGACCTAAAAACTCTGGGGGGTCGAAGTTTTTCCAGAAGGAGTTCCGCTCCGCCGCTACCACCAGATTCCACGAAACAGCACCAGAAACTCCGTTCTGGCACCCTGTCGGGACGGGGAATTGGAGGAGATCATCGCCATCATCATCACCATCGGTTCTCCATCGACCATCCATGTTTCCCCCATCTATGAGTGAGTAATACCCTCTGTAGGCTATGGCGATGGTAGGGATTGGATGAGATCGTGCATGTAATGGCATTAGATTGTTAGGGCATGGTGCCTAGTATCTTTTATTAGTGCTTTATGACTTTGTTGCGACTTGTTGTGCTTAATGCTTATCACTAGGGCCCGAGTGCCATGATTTCAGATCTAAACATGTCATTGATTCATTATGATAGTATTGTTTATGGTCTTATCTGCAAGTTGTATACACATGTGTTCACAGAGTGTTAATGCTTTGCTCCGGTGCTCTATTAAAAGGAGCACCTTAATTGCCAGTAGTTCCCTTGAGGCCCTACTGCAAACGGGCTGGCAGGACATTTATGATGTGCAAGTTCTCATTGCGAGCACGTATGACTATATATGGAACACATGCCTAGGATTATCTAGTACTTGGATGCTTTATCTTATTTATCTGCAGTTGCCCTATGTTCTGATTGCTATGTGAATTGTCTTGTCCATGCAACGCCCGTCCATCCATCCCTATGCCTACCGCACTCGAATCCTACTGTTTACTGCTATTGTTACTACTGTCTTTACTTTACTATTGTTGCTACTTTACTATTCCTACTACAAAACTATTGCTACTGATAAACTGTTGTGAGCAAGATTGTTTCCAGGTGCAGCTGAATTGACAACTCAGTTGTTAAGGCTTATAAGTATTCTTTGGCTCCCCTTGTGTCAAATCAATAAATTGGGTTTCACTTCCCTCAAAAATACTTCGATACACCCCCTATACTTGTGGGTCATCAAGACTATTTTTTGGCGCCGTTGTCGGGGAGCATAGCTTTATTTATCAAGTTCACTTGGATTCTCTATTGTTCGCTGCTATCCATCCATCATGGGTAAGTCTCGTGATGGCAAGTTTCCTATTTTACCATCCACTACAAGAAGAGCTACGGTTCTAAACACCTCTGTTGCTCTTGATTCACCGCCTGTTATGAGTAAGTTCCTTACACCACCACATACACATGCTACACACACTGCTACTACTGCTGAATCTGATACTTCTGATGCTTATGATGCTGCTTCTACTGTGCTTGATAAGAGTGGTTCATTAGGTCCTTTCCTAGATGCTACGATTGCTAGAACTATAGCTAGAAATACCGAAACTCCTAATGAAGACACTACCACACCTGTTAGTTCTCATGAGACTAGTGAAAGTTATGATATTGAAGATGGTTATGTTGAGAGGACCGATGAATTTATTAAAGAATGTAAAAACACCCATGATAGGAGCGTTGCTAAGAGTCCCCTTGAGAGGCGTACTATTAGACCCAAATTGTCTCCTATTGCTAAGTTTGCTGCTTCTCCCATAAACATTATAGATGAAGATTATGATTTCTCTCTCGATCTATCTTACATAGCTATTGTCGAGAAAGAACCTTTTTGTGGGACTAAGAATGAAAGTGCGGTAGCACATATGAATGAACTCTCTACCATGAGTGGCTTGTTTTCTGATGATATTAAAATGCGTACTTACTTTGTTGCTAAGATTTTCCCCTTTTCACTGAAAGGGGAAGCTAAAACTTGGTTTAGTAATTTACCTCCTGGATCTATTGATAGCCCTGAGTGCTTGATTAGTACTTTCCTGCAGAAATATTTTCCTCCTAGTGCTAGACATGCTATTTTGCAGGAACTTTTTGATTTCAAACAGTGAGAAAAAGAGGTATTACCTGAATCTTGGGCAACGTTTTGTGCTTTGATTCCTGCACAAGCTGGAAGTCCATTACCTAAGAATGAGCTTCTTGATATATTTTATAATGGACTAACCGAAGAATCTAGGACATGCCTAGATAGTTGTGCTGATTGTGTTTTCAGGAATAGGACTCCTAAGGAAGCTGAGGAATTAATGGCTAAAATAAGTAAGAATTATGAAGATTGGACTCCTCCTAAACAAGCTATACCGGAAGTAATTATACCTGAACATTCTACTCCGGTGCCTATTCCAACATCAAAGAAAAGGGGAGTTATTGAACTAAATGATGAAGTGATGAAGGAAGCTAAGAAATGTCTTAAGGAGAAGGGAATTAAAGCTGCAGATGTCAAGAATTTACCTCCTATAGAAGAATTATGTAAGCCTATCCCCTACTCATCCACTATCGAGGTACACTCTCTCCAACACTTTGATGAAGGTGATATCCCTTACTCTAAACCTCCTGATCAATGCTTAGAAGAATTCGATATCTTTATTGTTAAGCAAGATAATTTTAATAAAAGGGTGCAAAATCATCTAATTGAAAACACTAGAGCTATTATTGAGTTGAAAGATATTGTGGAAAGAACCTCTAATGATGTTAAAATGATTGTTAAACACTTTCAAATGGTTCAAACTCAAATAGATCAACTCGTTAAAGTGCAAAAAGACTTGCTAGTTAATGCTGCTAAAGAAAAACATGCTTATGAAATTAGAACTAGAAGTGGAGCTGCTACCCAGGATCCTCTTTATCCTGAGGGGCATCCCAAAAGAATTGAGCAGGATTCTCAACAAGCTGAAAATAGTGATCCTACTCGTAAGAAAAGGAAAAAGAAACATAAAACTGTTGTAGAACCCTCTGAACCTGCTTTAGATCCTAATAGTATATCTATCTCTAATGCTGAAACTGAAAGTGGTAATGAAGAAAATGAAGTTCCTAATGAAGAGAAAGTTGAGGAAGAACCTGAAAACTACACTAAGAATACTAAATACACCAAAGAAGATTTGATTGCTAAGAAACATGGTAGTGAAAGAGAGCCTTGGGTCCAAAAACCTATGCCTTTCTCTGATAAGAAACACAAGTCAAAGGAAGATGAACACTATAATAAGTTTTGTGAGTGGATGAAACCTTTATTCCTGCAAATTCCTTTGACTGATGCTATTAAATTGCCTCCTTACTCAAAGTATATGAAGGATATTGTCTCGAATAAAAGGAAGATCCCTAATGAAGAAATCTCTACTTTGCTTGCTAATTATTCCTTTAATGGTAAGGTTCCTAAGAAACTTGGAGACCCAGGGATTCCAACTATCCCTTGCTCTATTAAGAACAGTTATGTTAGAACTGCTTTGTGTGATTTGGGGGATGAAGTTAGTGTTATGCCTTTCTCTCTCTATAGGAGTCTCCAACTAGAAAAATTAATACCAACTGATATATCTTTGCAAATGGCTGATAAATCTACCACTATTCCTGTTGGTATATGTGAGGATGTACATGTTCAAGTGGCTCATAATTGCTTGATATTAACTGATTTTGTTGTGCTTAAAATGCCTGAAGATGATAATATGTCTATTATTCTTGGGAGACCTTTTCTTAATACTACAGGAGTTGTTATTAATTGTAAGCAAGGAAAGGTGACTTTCAATGTGAATGACAAGGAACATACTGTCTATTTCCCCAAGAATATTAAAAGGACTTATGTTTGAATTCAATTGAACATGTTGAGGGCATTCAAGTTGGAGAAATATATTGTCCTATACCAAGAGAAAAATTTGAAACTATTATGATTGGGACCATTGCTATCAAGGTTGAGGTAACATAATCATTAGTGGAACACAAAGTTTTGTCTCATATGAAATTGTTTTGGTAGCAAGACCTGATCAACCTTGTTAACAAAAGGATTTCATTGAACAAAACAATGTTTTCACCATGATTATCTCCGCTTACTTCTATTCTATCCATTTTAGTTTTTGCTTATGCCTAACTTAAAGGCGTTAAAGAAAAGTACTTATTGGGAGATAACCCAAAAGTTTTAGTTGAGTCTTGGAACTTATTACTTCAGTAATAACCGCTCCTTATCCTTTTTATTTGCTTTTTGTGCCAAGAGTAACCTCTAATGAGAGAGAATTAATGATTGGGAAAGTTGCTGTCCCGAAACAGATTTATGTGCTTCACCGTAAAAATTCGTGTAAAATCTCTGAACGTCTTTTTGAGGCGTGAATTTTTGTGCTTCTGCCCCAGGTTGTTATCTAACTTTCATTAGTTCAACACTTTTTGATTTGAGCAACAGAAGGTCTTCGAAAAAATCCGTCTTTACCTGCTGATCTGTTTTGACAGATTTCTGCCATTTTCTGCATTTGCTTCTTGTGGGTTCCTTTTTGAGTTCTTTTGGGGAATTGAGCTTTTTGAGGGAAGTGCTTCAGTAGCTAGTGTTCTAATGGAAGTTTATTAGTGTTAGAACTGAACCTTAAGACTTATTATCTTGAGTGCACTAATGTTGCTAATAAAGATTGTGTGAAGTTTTGTATGAAGGAAAAATTTCAGGTGTATGGAAGGATTGAGTAATGAGATGAAGGATGGAATAAAGCTCAAGCTTGGGGATGTCACGCATGCTACCCCAAGAAACATCCAAGAAGTACAAGCGTCAAAGCTTGGGGATGCCCAAGGCATCCCCTTCTTCATCAATAAAAATCCTAGGTTTCTTCCAAACGCTTCATTTTTATTGTTTCATGCACGGTTGTGTTGTTCTTGGAGCGTCTTCTTTTTTATTTTCGTTTTGGTTTTCCGTTTGCTTGGTTTGCTTAGTTTGCTGAATAAATTGGTTGGACCCCCTCTTTCATACATTAGCAGAACCATGTTGTCATGGGGAACGCTTTCAACATTGCACTGGTACTTTGTACCTAGTTGATATCATGCTCTTTTGTATATGGATGTCGTCGGTGTGAAATGAAAGGGGAGCTTGTAAGTCCATGGAGTTATGTATATGTGTTAGAGAAACGCCTGGGCCGCTGGTCTAATCCATGCTAACATGGTGGAAACCTGCAGCGTAACCATAATGAGCTGTCTATGAAGCATTCTTCTTATAAAAAAGAGTCCTATATTGAGAAAAAAGAGAAAAAAAAGAGATACTATGAAAAGAGGAAAGAGAGAAAAAAGCACCATATTCCTATGGTAAATAAGAAGATTGCTGAGATTCTTATTGTCTGCTTGCCATGTCATTTTTATATGGGGATTCTTTCGTATCATCGGGCAAGGGGTACCCTGTTGGCGGTTCTCTATGATACACATGTACTTACGATGACAAGAACTTACTGGTGACTAAACTTGAGTAGCATGAGGAGCGGCCCTCGTATACAAGGGACATGATATTTCCAACGTATACTTTGTCAAGCATATACTTCATAGTTTGTTCACTTTAACCTTAACCACTTCAAGATGCTTATGATAGGGGCAATGAGAGCTGAAAGCTTTAAGTACCATAATTTTTGGAAGCTCTTTATGAAACTTGAATCCCTACTTCCTTCTATGAAGGCCTTTCTTCTACCATTTTATTGAGTCTCCACCTTCTATCTTTATGCACCTACTTTGAGAGCATAGTGGCCATTCTTAGTTCTATGTGCATTGTCCCAAGACTAGTTGATTGATGCATAACTTGATATGCTTGTTTTAAACTATTTATATCTAGTCACTCTTATAAACTTTGAAGGTGTCCTATGCATTTATGTTTGCTACTCTATGAGGGACAAGCTGAATACTACTATGCTATGTTTTCTTTATGTGAAACAAACAAACGTCTTGCAAAGCATTGTTATTCATGAATCTTTTGTTTGTGCCTTTTCATGTTGCAACATAGTTTCTTTGTCTTATTGCTAGAACTTTGTCTTTCATGTTATGATTGAAGTATCCCAGCTTCGAATGTTTTACAAATACTTTGATCAAGCTTATGATGGTGCATGTCACCTCAAAAATTATTCTTTCTTTTTATCACTTACCTACTCAAGGACGAACATGAGTTAAGCTTGGGGATGTTGATACATTGCAAATGTATCTATAATTTTTGATGTTCCATGCTTGGTTTTATCTACTTTCTTGAGTTTTGTCCACACTTTGGAGTACTTTTCATATGATTTCTTGGACTAACCTATTAACAAGAGCCACAGTGCCAGCTGCCTGTTTTCTGCTGTTTTTGGTTCCAGGAAAGTCAGAAAATGAATATTCTCGGAATTGGACGGGACAAAAGCCAAAGTGCCTATTTTTTCCAGAAGACTCACAGAGCCAGAATACGAGACAGAGAAGAGCCAGGGGTGGCCACACCACCTGGTGGCGCGGGCCAGGCCAGGCCGCGCCAGGGGGTGGTGGGCCCCAGCACCCCTCGCCTCCCTCTTCGCCTATAAGAAGCCTTTAGACCTAAAAACTCCGGGGGCTTCGACGTTTTTCTAGAAGGAGTTCCACTTTGCCGCTACCACCAGATTCCACGAGACAGCACCAGAAACTAGGAGTTCTGGCACCCTACCAGGACGGGGAATTGGAGGAGATCATCGTCATCATCATCACCATCGCTTCTCCATCGATCATCCATGTTTCCCCCATCTATGAGTGAGTAATCCCCCGCTGTAGGCTATGGGGATGGTAGGGATTGGATGAGATCGTTCATGTAATGGCATCAGATTGTTAGGGCATGGTGCCTAGTATCTTTTATTAGTGCTTTATGACTTTGTCGCGACTTGTTGTGCTTAATGCTTGTCACTAGGGCCCAAGTGCCATGATTTCAGATCTGAACATGTCATTGATTCATTATGATAGTATTGTTTATGGTCTTATCTGCAAGTTGTATACACATGTTGTTGTCCAGAACCAATGGCCTCGAAGTGACAGAAATCAGGATAACCGCAGGGAATGGCTTTGATGTGAGGATCACATGTGTTCACAGAGTGTTAATGCCTTGCTCCAGTGCTCTATTAAAAGGAGCACCTTAATTGCCAGTAGTTCCCTTGAGGCCCTACTGCAAACGGGCTGGCAGGACATTTATGTTGTGAAAGTTCTCATTGCGAGCACGTATGACTATATATGGAACACATGCCTAGGATTATCTAGTACTTGGATGCTTTATCTTATTTATCTGCAATTGCTCTATGTTCTGATTGCTATGTGAATTGTCTTGTCCATGCAACGCCCGTCCATCCATCCCTATGCCTACCGCACTCGAATCCTCAAGCATCGCTATTGTTACTCCTTTACTTTACTACTGTTGCTACTTTACTATTCCTACTGCAAAACTATTGCTACTGATAAACTGTTGTGAGCAAGATTGTTTCCAGGTGCAGCTGAATTGACAACTCAGTTGTTAAGGCTTATAAGTATTCTTTGGCTCCCCTTGTGTCAAATCAATAAATTGGGTTTCACTTCCCTCGAAAATACTTCGATACACCCCCTATACTTGTGGGTCATCAGTAGGCTGAAGCGAAAGGCATGCGACAATGACGCGGATGGCCAGGGCGGTTGCCACTGCAAGGATTGGGGATGCCCGAACCTCAGCCCCATGAACATGCATAGGACCGCCTCGTGGTTGGACATCATCTCTGCTGGCCGCCTCGCTCGCTGCATCCCTGGCTACCGCTTCACGATGCGAGACATGGAGGAACAACCGTTCGGCATGCCAGGCCTTCTTTACCCCGATAACAGCAAATGGCCAAACGACCGCGATGGCCACGTAAGTTCCAGTATCTAGCTTATTCGTTCAGTCATATCGTTGATTCATATGTGCTGAACTCTCATCGGAATCCTATGTTCCTTTCATCGAACGTGTTGTGTGCACGTGCAGTTTGAACAAATCGAACCATTTAAGACTATTCTCATAGCCAAAGCTCGCTGCACTGATATTCTGGTATTTTCGTAGTGACACAGTCTTACTTTAGGTGATAGACGAGTTGTCAATTTCGACTTTGTAATGGAATGCCTGCTAGGTGATATTATGTTTCCTAAAATAAAAACAAACAGATTAGACGATTTAAGGCTGTTATGCCCCGAACTATTTATGATCATCGTTAGGAGTTTGTTCTGGGGGGCTCTGCTACTACTCCATATATTGGGTATCTTCGTAGTGACACAAGCACAATTTAGGTGATATCTGAGGAGACACTCGTATTTAGGCGATACTTTGTGTACTTTAATCTAAAGGTCCAGTTGTCAAATTGTATTTGCAATGGAATCCATACTAGGTGATTGTACCAACTGACAACAAACTCTGCAGAATATTCATGCAAAACGGATGCTGCTGGATAAGTGGTCCGAATCAGTAGTGGTGAATATCAAGGAAGAAGAAGAGACGGAATGGAAAATGACTAGAACTGGGTGGGTGGCAACGTCGAGTGGCTGGTCCTTTTATCACAGGATGGGAGTACTTGGACTCTAAAAATGGCTAAAGATCGGTGAGACTTGCATTGCCATCTTTGGAGGGTGTCGGCATTACTGCATTCAACAACGGGTGGCCGCCGCCCATTTCCGAATTCGCTTATAGGTTCAACATGGCAGAACTTGACCTCCTGAAGGTACAACTCCCACATAGACCGCGAGAGGGGGCGTGGAAGACCTGGGAGTACGACCTCTTAGCGGTGTTCAACATGGCAATCACATTCATTAGATGCCCAGAAGACAAGGAATGGACAGTCTTGCGCGACGACTTCCTACGGCCAGAGAAGTATGTCGATGCCATCTTCACCTACAGCTACTCTTCGTACAAACCGCAACGCATTTATGCGGTCACTGAACCTAGCGGCGACGTGCGTGTTTGGGAGCCGTCCATTTGGGGTGAGTCATGGTGTCATATAGCATGTAAAATCCCATTCAAAATTCTGCCATCGATCGTAAGTAACATGCATGTACCCACGCAGCCCCGCGCATCATTCCAGCTCCGGTCATCGAAGATGCAGTAGCAGATGCTGAACTTGGGACACGGCGTTGGTTCCTGGCACCTCTCGGAGGCGACACAGAACAGGATGATGAACTCTTGTGGATTCATATCAGGGAGCACTAAATAGCATTGGTGATACAATAGAACATATGGGGACACAACTTTCTTCATACCCATCGCTGCGGTGTCACGTTTTCTCGAGGTCCGCATGCCCATCCAAAGACCCAGTAGAGCAAGTATGGAGCAGAGTCGACAATCTGAAGGGACAATCTGTGTTTCTTGGGATCAACTACCCTTTCTTTGTTGGAGCCATAGAGCTGTTGAACCTGTAATTGCTCAGGCAGCCCTGGCTCCTAATGCTGTTGTTGCTGCTGGTGTTGGTGGTGGTGGATCTGGCGAAGAACTAGCTACTGCTGCTCCTGGTGAAGCTGACTAAATACTTGGTGATGTTGCTGTTGGTGAAGCTGACGAAATACTTGCTAATGTTGCTGCTGGTGAAGCTGACGAAATACCTGTTGAGGCTGCTGCTGGTGAAGCTGACGAAATGCCTGCTGAGGCTACTGCTGGAGTCCAGGAAGAACATGTTGGTGTTCTTGCTGAGGTGCCAGCACTTCCAGTGTTTATAGCAGATTGTGTGTTTGCTACACACTCAAGCCTCTATCATGTTGACACTCCAGATCTGACCTAGAGCCGAATCCACGTCAGGGGAGGGGGCCTATAGTTGGCTCATCAATGGGGTCGTACAATTTGATGGAGAATGCCAGACGGCCAAACACAGCATTCTGGTTTGTTCCGACAATACCACCAGCTCCAGGGACCTAGTGCTCATACTGGCAGATCCGATTAACCATTTGTCTTTATCTTTATCATTAGTTACGCTTATTTGTGTAAAGACTAAGTTGTGCTTATTTGTGTAAGACTAAGTTAGGCCTAACTGCGTAATATTTAGTGAAGCCCAGCTTTTCTTGCCACGCCCATAACAACAGAATTGCAGCATAGAACATACAAAGGTAATGTGCATACTAGGCATTTTTGCTCAGGATAACAACCACTTCAAGCAAATGATACATGGTGTACGCATTTGAATGCATCACTAGAATGTGCCACATATTGATGATTGATGACATGGATCTAGCTTTTCTGCGCGTATTTGCATTGAATCTCTCATTGATTTGTTCACATATTTTTTGACAATGGCTGATGAACTCCACTCTCTTGGTAACTTGCTTTGTCAGCGAGCCTTGTTGATGCAATGCAAAGTATAGAACATGGTCGTCATCGTCATTCCATTTAGGTTCTCTATGTTTCATCATCACGGAGCTACTAATTTCAAATGAAAATCTAGTAAACAACATATGTGTACATTGTTAGAGTATGCTATGGCCATGGTACATACATGTTTTTCTACAATCACAAGAAGAAAACTTGATGCATTTTTACCTTGTTAGCGTTGTGCCGAACTGAGTGGATGTAGATTTGGGGTTCAGAGAGGAAGGTGCCATGGCTGGTGCGTGTGCGACCACGGCGACAGAGAGCTCGGATTCTGGAGGAGGCCAACAGCACTGAGCATGGTCGGCATGGTGACAGATCTCACCAGGGAATGAATTCCCGTCCCCACACCGTGCCATGGGTGCGGCCATGGTGAGGGCGAGCTCCGATTCGGGATGGGGAGGAGAACGGGGCCGAGCAGGTTCATCCATGTCCTAGCTCCGCGTCACGGCCGCGACCATAGATTGCTGCCCTGGAGGAAGAAGAAGACGTGCAAAGGATGCATGCGCCAACGCTGCAAGCCTACATGGCAGCCACGACGGCAGCGACATAACGGTGAAACCTGACAGGGGGCCCAACTTGACGGCCGTTAGCCTGGTATTTTGTATTGAAACGTAAAGTTGAATTCGTGCCGAAAAAGACCCTCTGAGTATTTGGCACGCCAACTTTGGGCAACGCAGCTGATTGTAAGCAACTTGGGTACCGCGTTGCCTGGACACCCCAACTTTCGGGCCGCAAAATGATATTCTCGTAGATGGAGGCGCCGCCACATGTCACTAGCGGCCCCTTGGTGAATTGGACCTGCGGCCGGACTCAAAAGAGCCGGCAAAAGAGCCCGAGATCTGGCTGGACCCCGAGATAGCTCTCGCAGAAGGCCACAAAGTGCGCTAGAGTCCCGATGGTGTTGGCGCCTAGGTGGTGGAGGCGGAGGTCGAAGAAAGCAAGAAAAGTGAGGAAGAAAGGATGCACCGGCAGCACCAAGCAACGGGCAAGATGCGAGAGAAAAATCACCCGCTCCCCATCCGCCGGGTGCGGTGATTCCTCTCCCTCTGGTGCTAGCTGCACCTCCACCTCCGTGTCCGGCGGCAGCACGCGGGTGGCGCGGTATTTCTGAATGTGCTCCTCCGTCACGGAGGAGCCGCACCAGGCTCCGTGTTCGGCAGCCATCTCCGGCTCACGGGGAGGCGCTCTGGTTGAAGAGTGGCGGTGGCCCGTACCGTCGACGATGCTAAACGGGCGACGCTGTGGACTATGGTAGCAGCAGCAGCGAGCGAGGCGATGCGAGGAAGGCAAGAGCGCAGGAGAAGATGGGGGAAGCAGCGAACGGAGGGGCGGAACACTCTTCCCGGGCGGCCCTTTAAAGACCCGGAAGCGGAACCGTCCGTGGTGCCACGTGGCGACCACCCAGCCGCGCCCCGCTCCCCCCACCGCGCAGGATCCTTTGCGTAGGCACGGGATGCACAGACGATCCCGGAGCAGAAACCGAAAAGGAGTTCCCGAGGCGACGTGCGACGGTATGTTACGCTGCCCGCCGCAGTGGAATGATGGCGCGTGCGCGCGTGGCTGGCGTCAGCACTGACGTCACGGGTAGCGCAACCGCCAGGCGTAGCCGGCCAGAAAATTCAAAATGAAAGAGGAGCGTGTGCAAATTTCACCTAAGGGCGAAATCTACACATGCTCGGGGGGCTAGTGTCGGGGGGATGACCTCCGGATACCCCAACCAGACAAGAATCATGGCAGTCGGATCGCATCCGGCTGGCTGAGTGCAGCCGGATAGGAGCAAGTCGAGTTGGCTACCTCACGGTAGCCGGAATGGCAGGGAACAGCCGGCTACATCACCGTAGCCGGACTCAATCAAGAGGACAGTGCGACGTGCTGCACAGGGCATGGTACGCCCTAGTATGACGACAAGACCCACAACTACCCGTCCATACCGAAGACTTTGCGGGGTGACGCGGGAACAGTGGCCAGATGCTGACGACAGGCTCGCACGGCGTTCACTGTACCCACGACCTTACCTTACCACGATGGGATGTAAGTGTATCGAAATCGAGATGACCAGCCAGCTAGGGCCCGCCTGTGGGACCCGCCAGCCGGACTGGCCAGTAAGATTGTTGCCTCTCTGCCTATATAAGGAGGGGCAAGGTTCCAGTAGAAGGGGTTGGTCTGAGTGCATTTAAGGCAGTAGCTAGGGAATATAGCTCAAGGAGAGATTATAGCCCGTATACAACTCATAGTTAGATCGGCAGGAGTAGGAGCTTTACCTCATCACGAGGGCTCCAAACCTGGGTACTTCCTGTGTCCAGCTACACTTGCTTGTATCCAATCCCGCCTAGGGACACCGTCGATAGTTTCCATGCTAGTCCCCACACCTTTATCTAACCTGCTTAGGTACTGCCCTTCCCAATACAACGACATCGCTCCTACGAGATCTACCATTAGATCGGCCATTCGTAATACTTCTTATCTTATCTTTATCTTCTCTTATCTCTTATAATATCATACCATCACTATAGGGTGTACAAACCATTGACCGTTTGATCAAGACTAGCAAATCCAAACATTGCTAACAACCATTGGATCTTATTTTCCATTCTTAGCATCTAGAAAGATTCTACTGAAAGTCTTTAGCAGGATGAACGCTAGTATGCGCAAACCTCAAAACAGACACTTCATTGCTCAGTTTCAGGGTCCTTGTGCTAAATGCATGGAATTGGATGTAATTTTTTATTTTTTACGAGGTCCTTGATGTAACATGTACTTCCATCGACCGTGTTAACTCTCGAGCAAATTGCTCCTATGAGACCTAAAGTTAGATCGGTCATTCGCAGTACTTCTTATCTTATCTTTATCTTATCTCTTATCTCTCACAGTACCATATATACCACTGCATGGTGTACGGAACAATGAATGTTTGATCAAGACAGGCAAATCCAAACATTGCTAACCATTGGATCTTCTTTTCCATTCTTAGCATCTAGAAAGATTCTACTTTACCACGATGAACGCTAGTATGCGCAAACCGCAAAACACACACTTCATTGCTAAGTTTCAGGGTCCTTGTGCTAAATGCATGGACTTGGATGCAATTTTCATTTTTATGAGGTCCACTTGTACTTTCTTAACAAAGAAAATCAGCGTGGTGCTCACTCCAGCAGCCTTACAGTGTGATACTCCTCCTCTATGCAAGGAAAATAAATTGTATACTACACTCTCATTTGCTGCATCACACCCATCCTCTAGCTGATATCTCCCTCGTCCACAGTGTGGCGCTGCGCACGTGTGCCATGGTACTACGGCGGCTCTGTTGATATCTTTTTTCATAACTTTTCTCTGACATCGAACCGCTTTCAACACCTCTTCGTTGCAGCCCTCTCGGACTATCTTCTCTAACCCCATAATCTCTTCTACAGTAGTTTGTAATAGCCTTCTCTCGGGCTACCTACGTGTATATATTTATATATACATACCAAGTACAATATCCCTTCTCTAGTGTTGTGAGTGTTGATCCTTGTAATAACCTTCCATGCGATGTTTGGGACAAAGCAAGTGAAAAAATCGAAACCCGAAAAGTTTGATCCGCGAATACTTTTTTGCCGCCGCCCCAACCCAATGCCCAAAGTGGTTCCTTCATATGCACACCAACACAACGTAGCTGATGAACACATGATAGACAGACACAGAGCCGTCGTACCAATGTTAGAGTTGAAAGCGGCATCCGCATAAGTTCCGCTTATAGTTCATTTTGAAATACTCCTATAGAAACTTCAAAATGAACTAGAGGTGGGACTTTCGCGGGATCCCACTCGCAACCATAACCATGGCACATGTGCTGAGCGCCACACTCCGGACGAGGGAGAGATCAACTAGCAGGTATGCGCGGGGGTGCCGAGAAGATACATACTTGATTACATTGTGTAAAATTTTACCAAATAAATAGAGTAACTAATACACTTGATTAATTTGTGTAAAATTAGTACTCGTACTGTTGGAGGTAGAGTAAAACTTTTCAATAATGCTAATTTTCTACCAACATTCTTTATTCTATATATTTAGAGTAAATCTTGGTCAAAGAAAAAACACCCAAAACGAGGACGCCTTATTATTCCTCGGGACGGAGGTAGAGTAATACTCCTACCTACTACTCCTACTTCGCGCTCCTACTTATGCAAACAGTACTACAATAGGACCTGTAAATAAATAATGTGTCTAGTCAAACCGACATGATGAGACTATACTGCGCTAGGAGGTGACATGGTTAATTTATTACAAAAAAAGAAAAAACCTCGTTCAAAGAGCCATCGCATCTTCCCCATCTCCGTTTAGTTTATCCACACTCGCTGACGCCGCCTGGCCGCATTTGGGATCCTCTCAACCGCGCTGATCACACATTTTCCTCGCTATCTCGCCCGGTGCATCTCTCCTTCTAGACCACCACCTCTCTTCTCAAAAAAAAAACCCAAACAGTTCTATATAGATCCGCCCTCGCCCCAATCCTCCTCGACACGATGGCGGATCGTCTGTACAAAATTTGGAGAGGTTCGAGGGAGAGCCGCCAGTGCAGCAGATTTAACAAGGTCGGCGACGACATCGTCAACCAAATCACTGAGCGTCTCGATGCTAAAAGTGTCGTCCGGCTAGCCGCATGCTCCAAGGAGCTACACCGCCAAGTCGTCAGTGGAGAAGGTTACAGCTGCCCAAACTACAACTACCCGGAAGTGATCTCCTTCAACGAACTCTATGCCCACATGATCTCCTGCATCCACAACCCGTTCATCTGCACGGAGCCAGGATCCAACTGGGTCGGTAACAAATTAACATTGTATCTGCACCTCAAATCCACCCACTCGATCAAGGTGCCCACCGTCTCATCGTCTTTTTGTCCTCACAACAATGGGACCCGTCTAAGCTGGTGCCTGCAGGGTGCTCGAGGAGAACAAATGTCATAGGCATCAGGAAGACGGGCATGCTGTTCATCGGCCAGATTGACGGGCATAGCACGGAGATTGTCCTGTCCATCAGCCGCGTAAGGTCCGCGGCATGGGAATTGGAGGACTACGAGGTGAGGATATCATCATTGGTCGATTGTCATGGGTTCTATCCATTCGAGTTTGATTCTGAGCCAAAGATTGGGCAGCCGCCGGCCGAAGCCGCGCTGGAGGCACTCAACCATTACCTGTCGATAGCGGGGACTTATTGTTAAGCTCCTCAATTGTTGGTCGGAGTTTCTCGTGGAGTTCCAATGTTGGATCGACGATGACATCAACCCATTGTGAGATATCACATCTTAATATTCTCCCGATGATCCTAATATGAATGTATATGTAATTTTCTAGTCCCTCTGTTCTAATATTAATTACTTTATTTATTTTAGTGGCAGATTCCTTTCGCAATCGGAGTGGTGGAAATGACTGGAAAGGTCCGTGAATTTTACATCTATCTTGCTAAGGGTGAACAGGAGAAAGCCTATTACGAGCATCCACATACGACGGTAAAACGAGAGAAGCGTGCCAGGCGGGAAAGCAAGCGCTACCCGGCCACGACCTGGACACGCTGAATCGTTGGCATACAGATCTTGTGGTGGTTCTGACCTCTCTTTATCTCATGCATGTTTAGAGTATATGATGGGACATGTAATCGTTCCTATCTATATTAAGGTTCTACTAAGAGTAGTTTTATACTTCTACCGAGTATTTTGTATGGAGTTCTGCAACTGCTAATATATTTTGCAATAATTCCTATATACTGGGAATTGTTTAGATCGAGTGCAGAATATGGCATGTACTGCTGAATCTTTCAAAAGCTATTGAATCTCTCAAATGTGCTGATGTTGCTATTATTAAAGTATTTTGTAGAACTAATACTCTTGTACTAGTACTCGTTTTGATCAATGACAGTAGATTGTTTTGCTTTTCTTTTGAAACATGGTCTTCTCAATCTAGATGGGGCCTAAGGTTCTTGGGTTGCATATATGTTGGTCACACGTGCATTGATGTAAGAACGAGGTATGAACACAAATGCAGACTTAATCGTTGGCCTTGCATGCTCCAATGATGGAGTGTGTTCGGCGAAAAAGGGCAAACTCATCCCTTGCCTGTTAAAAAAACAAAAAACAGGTCCAATGTTGAGACTCCCACCGGCAACATTTTCTACTATGCCAAGATGCACCCATATATCAAATTAATATAGAAACAGTATATTAACTATGATGTCGATATGGCCATGACCTTTTTTGATCATCAGGGTTGAAACCTAATATTATTCATACATGGTGGGAAAATATGGCGTGGCTGGTTTCCAGAAGTTGTCAAATCCCATGGTTATCAGTTTCCTGACAGGCTGTACACGTAACGTGATAGGATGACATGCATAAATATTTGTTTTTCTCTTTTTCTTTATTACATGTGATTGTTTCAAAACGGGTTCAAAATTGTCAAGATACAAATTCTTAGCAGGAAGTTGAATTTGTCAAAACTCTCGATTGTTTTCGATATATTAACTACCTGATGCGTACCACCAAAAGCTTTTTGTAGAACTTCGATAGAAATCTACCACTTTCTAGAGATTCTAGTTCAAATATGACATGATTTTGTTAATAGAGACATAAAGTCATTTGAGTGGTCCGAGTTAGCTCGGAACCTTTGAAAACTCATAAAACTTGGGAATCATACATAAAACATTATCCACTATATCTGAAAACTTGGCTTGTGGCATTCAAAACCATGTTTTTTGTACTTTCTGTGCATAGTATATTCATGGTGCTAGAGGCCAACAATAATGGTATCTTCTATATGCTAGACATGACATAATCAAATGTACTGAATGAGATCCAATGGTCAACAATGTCGGGTTTTGCCAACCTACATCCAACTGCCGATGTTCGAAGTTATTCGTAACTATATAGTGGTATGGAAATTGTGAAGCAACATAGTCGTTTTTTGTTTTGAAAAGAAGTGTCAAGCATTATATAGTGGTATGGAAATTATGTCACATGCCATTTACTAGTATGGATATGGATGATCAGTTGATGTGACTCTCGGCTTTGATTTCCTAACGGATAGGTTAAAGTCTATACCTTTTTCTATTACTAGATGGACACTAGCCAAATTCAAAATCTGAATCGAGTGGCAAAATCACCCACCGACCTTGAAGCATTTCCCGCCCCACCAATTCAAAACCTTTGAGCCAAAATCTCCCACTGGATAGTACCATTTTTCTATTATTATTAGCTAGACGCGGGCCAAATTCAAAGCACAATCGAGCGGCAATATCACACACCGACCTTGAAGCATTTCGCGCCCCTCTATTTCAAAAACTTTTGTCTTTAAATTTCCTGTTCTACCCATTGTTCAGATGATAGATGGGAATGCTAAAGTCAGTACCTCGAGGGCACGATCATAATTATATTGCTATTCACCTATACTATGGTCCCGATTCGCACAGTTTTTCCTGCTGGCCCTCCCAAAAATCCCAAGCTCCTCTGTCGCCTCCACGGCCACCGTGCGCACCGGCTTGATCTCTGGTCTCATGCGCCGCCACGGAGCCGCTTCACCGACGCTCACCCACCGCTATCTAGTTCATCGGGTCTCTCTACCACTGCATCGGAGTTGCAGTGTCGTTCACCACGTCGATGGTGTCATCGACCACCCAAGCTCTGCTTCCTCGCCGCCGATGGCGTCATCAATCGCCCAAGCTCTGCTTCTTCGCCACCGAAAGCTACCCAACCATACCGGATCCGCTTCACCGGTGTCCACCTGACATGATCTAGTTCAAGGAGTTCCATGTCCACCGCTCTAGACCAACTGCACGTTCGTCGCCGTTCACTGCACCGGATCTGCCCCAGTGATGCTCTCGTCCACCGCGTTCAAGCTGGTATTGACCACCCAAGATCTGCTTACCCGACACCAATAGACACGGGAACCGCAGCACCCTCGGTGACCTGAACTTCACTCGCACGGTACTGATGATGCTTAGACGCCTCTTCGACCAAGGTTAACCTAATCTCCTACCCGTTTTTGTTTTGTCAGCAGTATAGCAGGTTCAAGCCTGTCGCAGTGAACTGCATTTTTGTAATCGTGCTAGTACATACAAGTCACTGGGCACGCATGTTCTTCGTGCTAGTACATGCAAGGTCATTAGACATGTTGGTTTGCATTCGCTGCTCTACAAATTTCAAGTCATGCACATGTCTGTTATTTTGTCATGCACATGTTCTTAGCTACTCCATACAACAATAATTGTCTGCTACCGTGTAATTCTTGTAAAATCTATAGTCATTGGAAAATATTAGTGTGGATTCCCTGCTCTACAGTTGCTGAATCTATCTGGTTCGTCCTGAGATTAGTTCCTGCGATTATTTCCTCCATGGCATCGTTCTGCTATCATGTAGTAGCCGTTTAAACTCTTCGTACTAATTCGATTATAATTTTGTTGTTTCCATAATGTCATCTGTCTCTTTAAAAGCTGCATCACTAACTATTTCCTTTTTCTTGCATAGAGCTCAAAATGGAACAATAAACATGTTGGTTTGCATAGCCTATTCTATAGGTTCACAAGGGATGCCATTACTTCCTTATCTGGTGCTGGTTCGTCCTGAGCAACAGCATAACTGTCCTCTACTATGTAGTTCACTCGTGGTTTGCATTCCTGCTCTAGAATTTCTCTTATGATGCCATTATAATTTCTATCTGATTGATTTTTATCTATGATAGTAACTACTTATTATTGTGTAGCTCACCGCAAATTCTGAGTCACCCAACGACGCTATGCATTCCAGGAGATGCCACACCTTCCATATATATTTTCTGAAATTCTAAAAAACACTTTGTTTCATTGCTCATTTCATTCTAGGCACACTTGTCTAATGCTTGTTTGTCCTGTTCTATAGGTTCATGAGCGACGTCATTATATCTCGCATCTGGTTCTAGGTCGTCCTAAGTCATGACATAACTATCCTCTACAATATATAGTTCACTCGTGGTCTGCATTCCTGCTCTACAGGTTCTCGTATGATGAAGTTATAATTTATATTTGGTTCATTCTTCGCTATGACAGTAACTGCATGCCATTTTGTGGTTTAGCGCAAATTCCGCGTAACCCAACGTCTCTTGCATTTTAGGGTATAGAACTGCTTCCATATATATTTGTTCAAAATGACCTGGCTAGTATATATCTGCTGAAATTCTAAGCCACACACACACATTTTTTGATTGCTCATTTCACGGTAGTCACACTTGTTTAATGCGTGCTTGCTTGTCATGTTTGTTTGACGTGTTGGTCAATAATTGAACCATTGACCAGTTAGTCAATACTTGATTACTCTAGTTCATAGCTCCTGTCATATCAGTCAAATGAGTAGTTTGTCTTGTTTGAGGTATTAACTTGTTATTACTTAGTTTCAGACTGCAATTATTGCTAGCCCCACCAAAAAGGGGGCTGCAAGATCATGTCTCCTCCAATGTAGCTGTCACACTCAATGAAAAATACAGGTGATCGATTGAGAAAGCAAATTGAGGACTCTGCTATCAACTTGATTGTCAACTGAAATGCCGATTTTTCTTTCCCCTGAGTTGATAATATGTAATAATTTTAGGAAGTTTGCAACTAATGTAATATCTAAATCGCGTAGGCCATGTAGGCATTTAGTTGACGTCGTCAACACATTGTGGTAGTCGTTACGGTAACTATGCCAGGCAGATCGATTAGAGAACAGTACCGTGCTGTATTCGGCCGACAACGAACAGTAAAAAAATGCTAGATTATTATACACGTTTTATGATATTGGCATGGGCTTCAAAATTGACGAAACTGTAAAAGGCCATAAACGTAACGGTACAATGCTCATGTGGTAGCAGGCCGTAAATGAGGCCTAACGGGCCGTAACAGTAGCAGGCCAGAACAGAAACAGCCCATTATAGTAACAGGTAAGAAACTGCACAAATCGCAAAACAGTAATAGGCCAAAACAGTAGCGGGCCACAACAGTAAATGGCCAGAACAGTGACGAGCCTGAACAGTACGGGCCGAGAAATTCCCGGACGAGGGTAGTAACAAGCCGACAAATGTACCAGGCTAGAACATTAAAGGATCTTTTGTGGGCCTAAACAGCTAAAGACCGAGCGATAAAGACCGTAATAAAGAACATGCCGTACAAGAATGCACCATCTTAGAGAAGGGCCGTCAGTAGGCGGTCGACAATGGGCTGTGATAACAGTGGTGGGCTGACCGCTGGCCTTATATTTATAGGAGTGACTTGGCACAGGCTGCTAATAGGCCGCACGTTGTTGGACCAACATGGGTCTTATGTAGGCTGAAACAGAATCATACCTGAAAGTTTGCGGGCCACTGCTGGCTGCATTTTTAGGCCATTTCAAATAGTACAGGACAAAACAGTAACAGACCATCTTCTTATTGGGCTCCCCTTATGGGCCGGCCCAGTTAGTATTTCGTAGGCATTGGCTCGGCATGGCTTCTGTCACGGTTTCTATGGCCGTTAACAGCGATGACCGGCCGCTAACGGCGGCTGCCACCTGGCAGTTCGCATGACGTCAGTAGTCAGCGCGGCTGGCGAACAGATATTCAACGGAACAAGGTTTCGTGGCTGAAGGGTGCGATCCGCCACGGTCCAAAAAAAACCGTGGTTAATTCATTTGTGACGGGGCTTTTACCACGAAGTCCATCCGTCGCGGAAGACTCTTTGGCCACGAAAAACGGGCCTTCAACCACGAAAATCGTCCGTTGTAAAAGCCAACTTTTCTTGTAGTGTAACCTAACGCATATTCAAAGAGTGGAATAAAGCAAATAAACAATAGAGAAAATATAAATCATTTGGATGGCGAAACAAAATACAGCATGGCAAAATCAACCGAGATCATAACACAAGTAAATATTGTTTTTTAGAAATAGAGGATCAATGTAAAAAATATAGCAATTGATCTTACCAAAAAGCAGGACAGCAAGTCGAACGGTAATGTTAAGAACTAGTCAGTCAATTGGATGGAACATAGCCCTCCATCAGGTTGCCCTGAATTATGAGCCAGGTTTAAGTATGCATTTTATGTAGATGATTATAGAATGTCAGTAAGCACTGACAGAAAAAACAGAAGAAACCATCGAAAAAATATAGCTTGGAAAAGGGAAGGAAGCTACTATAAGTGAGTATATTGAGGCATAACCTCAATGAGACTACATATCAAAGACTCAATCAATTGCAAGTATATATTCCATGTAAATGATTTCAGATTAGTAAAAAGATTAGATAAGTATTTTGACAACTGGATAGCAAGGAGTCAATAAACTTGTATAAACGGTTGTCATCCCTGTTTGGAAGCAGCAATACAGTATAGGAGCCTAGAATCAACCAGTTATAAGTGTACATTTCATGTAAATGGTAGCACATATTGGGAGCAAGGAGCAGAACAATAATATGGAACTTACTATGAACAGGCTATTATCTTTATAAAAAAAGCACGGAACTGAATATTGACAGGCAATAAACTAACATGGCTAATTCAAACCATTAACAAGCAGTGGCTTAGAGGAGAGTAGTTTACACATGAATAGGCACAAAGACGAGCTAAATGGATAGGCTAGATGACTGAATGTTCGAGAAGTTCTGCCAGGCCAAGCACCTAAAAAACATCTAATGAACAACAACAAAAAGGCCAGTACAATCATATGTAAAAAAGAACTTAGGAAATAGGCTTGAATTACGTTTAAACATACTGACCAAATCAGCGGGGAGAGGCAACTCCATACCAGCGTGTTGATATACAGCTGGAACAAATGAGTCTCGTCGATGCAAGGACATACACATCCGGTGATTCAGACATGCTCTAGATGTAGGAACAAAAGGAGCAGGAGCAACTGAAAGCGACAACAACTAAGCACCATAAACGAATATCTAGGAAAAATGAAATCACTAACACAGATATGCCTATAAAAGCAGCAGAAGTTGTACCAAAACTCTTATACCTCGAGAAAAATTATCCACAAATGCACCAAACAGCAATACAAGCACAGGTATTCGCACACGCAACTCAGCTGGCACATCAGCAGGCAAGCAATCCACATGAAAAGACAACGAAGAACCAATCTCAAAACCATCTAAATCGAAAGGCGATCCGAAAGAATCATCAGTCATCGGAACAGAGCAACCTAAGGTAGAAGAGTGTGTAGACGACAGAGGATCCCATGATCTTGAGCCGGACATGCTAGTCATAAAATTAGGATCCATGTGAAGCAAGCACTCAGTGAGTCGTCATAATCGAATGATTCATGGTCCAGAGACGGTCAAACCGTAGGAGGCTCGTCGTTGGAAGAATCATTATACAGTACTACAAAAAGAAAGAAAACGATAGAAAAACATGTATGCAAAATAAAGGACAACTCAACGTCAGACAAACTCTAGGGATAACAAACAAACCAAGATTGGAAGATCTCGCTCCAAAGAAGGGCAGCATCGCGACCGAACAAGCTGAACACGAGCTGAACCACCATGTAGCCGACATTTGATGGTCGACAAAAAAAAATAGCAAACAAAACCTGTAACAACAAAAAATAGCAGCATGGTATGAGTGGCACTATAGCAGTAAAGAACAAACAACTATAAGTGACAGTAGCATATGAGCTTTTTTCATATTCGAAATAACAAATGCATGACATTCGATGGTCAGAAGGGAGGGTTGTCATGGAAAAATGACATTCAAAAGGTCACTACAAAACAATAATACTGTCTTAAAAAAGACCCAAATTTGAGAAATGGTAATCATGAGTCACGACCTTTGTTTGTAATTGGCCAACAAAATCATAACCCACAAATTAGCAATGCAAGACCTCTGTTTGTAATTACAAGAGAAGGGAGAAATTAATTATAACAGAAGTGTAAATGTTGTGCTAAACTGTAGATAAGAACTAAATAACATCTCCCATGTGCGCATTAAAAAATATAATACAAAGTGAATATGCAGCACATGATATTTCTATTGGTAGGGTATGTTTTTACGTTCTGAAAGAGACACTGATTCATCAAGGGTTCACCTTCGAGTCTGATACTAACATAGAAGTCATACCTAAGCTAGCAAAGTTTGTTTTTGACAAGGCTCGTGATGGAGAAGGTACTATGTTATATATGATCTAATAATATTGTCCTAGCAAAATCTGACAAGATGGATCGCTTAATCTGTATGTGCTCCATTTCTTTTCTATTCTATGTTAAGCCATTTCTTTGGTCAAAACAATATCTACAACCTAGGAACCAGAGTAGGCAATGATTAATACACCCGTTGTCTTACCTCATCCACTAGTATGGGTCTAGCTGCTTGAACCTGGCTACAGTATCCATAATCTGAAAAATGTTAGAGAATTAAGAGAAGCACATGTAATTTGTACTCAAGTACAAAGGCAATAAGATCTGGGAAAAAATAAATAGTGAGATGACCTGTTACTCTAGGGCTAGTAATCCCAAAACAATATTTTCTCTACATATTAACGGTCGCAACAATTAATTAATTTCTTTCACACACAAAAGAATAAATATCAGATGTATTTAAGAAAGGAACATACCATATCAAGATATGAGGGCGTCAAGCTCGAACAGAACCACACATCTTCCACAAAACTTTTTGCACAAACAAATACAAGGAAGGTCTAGAGATTAAATTTGTGAAACCACATGTAATCGTTAGTACCAAATACTGAAAGAATTGCATATGATCAATTGGAAAAGCCCACCATTGTTTTGGAGTCAAAAGATGGATCGTGGCTAAATTACCTAGGATTTGGGGATTTATCTCACCAACGACTTGTAGATGAGGGAATCCCAACTGCCAACCCATCTCCCGATGAACTCCACCTTTTCCCCTCCAGTCCTTTGAGTGAGGACAACCATGGCATGGAGGTAAAAAAAAATAGGAGGAGAAGAGGCAGGAGGAGGGTGGCATAGAGAGGGAGTACCAGAACACACAAGGGAGAGACGGGGAGCAGCCGGCAAGCAGGGGCGGTCTGCAGCTCCTCCCGGCGACGGTGGCCATATGGCTCTCCCCTCCATACAGCATGGCGGCGCCCTCCGATGCTCCTCCTCACAATCTTGCAGCAAAGGGGAGGCAAGCTAGGTGGGAACCAAGGAGGAGGGTGGATGGGGAGGGGCAATGGGGGCTGCTGCTGAGGCTATGGAAGAGAAGGAGAAGGACAGGCAGGAAGGGGAGGGGCGGACCGGAACGGAACGAAAGTAGGGAAGAGAAGGAGAGGCGGCTCACAATGTTTTTTCATTGGAGCAGGAGGAGACGTACGGGAGTAGGGGAGCTGTGAGGGGCACGAGATTGCATCACGGGAGGGGATTGGGCTTTGCCCCTGTCCAGACCGGTAACACCCAGAAAAGACCACCCGTTAGCATTACTGGCGAGGCCGAAGTACGGGCTCGAGCGGGGCTGGTAAAATTTAGCACAGTGATATTGTATAGGCAGGTGTATCGGTGTGCAATTAGGACAGACCTATCGACGAGGATAAAAATGTCTAGAGGTGAATGGACGGACCAGATCTTCTCCTGGAGCTCGATCGAATGGCTCAGAATGACTAATTGCCGAGAATCAAGCCAAGGGTGTCCCTATTATACTTTTAGATCCTCCCGCGGGGTGCATGCATCTCCGTTGTCCCTTTAGTCATAAAGACCATAATACGTACACGAATATATGAACCCAGGCCAAAGTTGGAGCGGATCACGCGGTTCGCAAGCATCGAGCTAGCCCCACGCCGCGCTTATCCTGCCCACGAGCACGAGCCAATGAGCCATGTCTTGATATTCCTTGATCTGGTGGTCCTCACGAGCGATCATCCATCATTGAGCCTGTACGGGAGCTGGGAGGAGGAAGCGTGAAGGTACCGAGCACCTGCACTCCGCTGACCCGCACGACCCGGCAAAGCTGCCAAGCCCGGACAAAACTCCGCGACGATTCACGGTGGCCCAGACCGAATCAGGCCAGGTCGCCGCCCTTGGACCAGCCGGCTGGTTTGTGCCACACGTGGGCCATGCCGCCGTCGACGACGGTCGTCGGCACTGCCCGTGTCCCCGTCGCGCACGCTCGCTCGCAGACAGCAGCAGCTGTTGCAAATAGACCCCTCAACCTCCCCAGCTCCCCTGTCCTCGCTTCTGGCCGCACCTCGCCCCGCCGCTGGCCGCGAGCGAAACCGGACCGCTTCGTGCGTGGACAACAGTGTGCAGGAAATCGATACGGGACGAGCGGAGGGAACACGGCGGGCCCCGAGGGAAAATGAACACCCGTGCAATGCAAAGACTCGATAGCTGATGATGATTCTCTGAATCGTCGCACAGGCTGTCAGGCTGGGCGTCGCGCGATTTTAATGGCGACGCGCGCGCGTGTCCCTTGGACGAGCGAGCACAGCGCCCTCGTTGTTGTCAGCTGCAGACGCAGGGGAGGGCTCCTGCTCCCTGGCCGCCGAGACACGTCCTCCTCCGCCGGGGCCCTACGTGCGCGGCCAGCTGGGCCGGGCCTGCCTGCCGGCCACGACACAGCAGTGTTTTGGTTAAGTGCTCGGCTCGCTTTGTCGGTAATCTCTGTCTAGGTGGGTCAATCATGGAGGATACTGATGTACGACGACTGGTAGGGGCTCGGTCTAGTGCCAATTTTTTGGGAACGTTAGCGGCCTACCTACTGACAATCATCACAGTCTGGCTACAGGGTTACTACTACTACTGCTGCTGATGTTCTATACTAGCAGCGGCAGCATCAGCAGCACGGATCGAATTGAATGTGTCTGTAGGTTAGTGGCAACTGGCAAGGACCTAGTAATAGGATAGAGATAAAGCTCCTGTTGGGCGTCGCCAAGAAGCTAGTAACGATAAAGCTCCTCAAGTGGAGTACCACTATTGGTTCTTCCGTCATCCACTCTAATTTAGTACTATTGCTCTAAGCCGTACTTTGGCAGGGCATCACACACATTCAGACAAGAGATGACCTAGCTAGTAAGTATATCTGAATAGCGGATCATTTAACGATGTACAGTACAATGATTGAGTTCAGAAAACAAATTAACAATGATGACTGTTCACCACTACTGTACCCCCCGAAGAAATGTATTCGTAATGGCCATTCATGTTTACTCCCATCTCATTCTCGGCCTCTCGGGGGAGCATGGACAGGGGCATCCAGCGGCCTGTCCATCATTGATAGGACGACGGGATCGCGATTGCGCATGGATCCATCCATCCATGCATGCATCCTCTTGCACGCATGGATCCCATGTATGATCGACATATCCGTAAGTTCCGGCGAAAACTTTTCCGTTCCTCGATCGAAAGCTCCCGGAGGATAGAAAGCCAGCTTATGCGCTCATGGGAGGCCACCGTCTCATCTTGGAAGATATCATGGGCAGGGCGCCTCCAAATACACGTGGCCTGGGTCCGACCATTACCAGGTAGTGTGGTACCTTTTTTTTTTTAACGATTCAGATACATTCCATGAATTTTTAGAAAGTACGAATCATCCAAACATAATAAAAATTACATCAAGATTTTCAAACCGTGTAACAAACACTGCTGCGGCCATAGCGAGCCGTGAACGCACCAATATCACTGCTCGCCCTTACCGAGCTAGTGTGGCCCTACTTGTTTGACTTCCAAATTTCCAAATTTGCTAAGAATTTTGCAAGCCATTCTATTCCCCAAGGCATGTACAACAGTATAGGGAGGTCATGCTTGCTCTTAGCCCTTCGTATCATCTAGGGAAGGGTGAAAATCAAAGATCAAAAGTGCAGGATCCAGCTAAATAGCATTAGGGCATCTCCACGGGGCCGTACCAAACACGTGACCAAAATGGTCCATTTCTATCAATCTGGATCGGCTCGTCCGGTCGCTTTTTGGCGACCCATCTGCCATGCGACCAGCGAATACGCCGCTTATTTCAAATTTCAAAACGAGAAATTTCGCGCGTAAACTGGCAAAGTCATACGTAATTATACAAAAAATATTACATTCAAAAAATAAAAATAAAGAAAACTGGCCCTAGCCCTAGCCCTAGCCCTAGCTACTGACGATCTCCCCGTCGCCGGCGCCGTCCGTCCATCTATGGATCGAAGTCGGCGATACTCGGAGCTGGGATCGTACGTGGCGGCCGGGCCGGCGTCCCGCGGGTGCAGGCGTGGGAGGTGTCGGCTGGTCGATCACCTGGCCTGGCCACGCGTCCGTCTCCGCCGGCGCAGGCGGAGCGTACCACCCCGGCGCGGGTGGAGCGGACCACTCTGGCGCGGGCGGAGCAACCCACCCCCGTAGCGGCTGCGGTGGGGCGGTGGCGGTGGCAGCAGCTGCCCCGCGTTCACCTGCATCACCAGGCCGGTGAGCTGGACGACCTCCTGGTAGCCGTCCCATATGCGGTCCTCCTCCCTCACGCTGGCTGCGACGGCCTGCTCGAGCAAGGCGTCCTCGTCGTAGTCCTGCGTCAGGACCTCCTGGTACTCAAGTGGCAGGTGCACGGCAGCGGATGTGGTGGACGACCCCTCCTCCTCCTTCTCCTCCTCCTTGACGATGATGTCGAGGTCATCGTCGTCGACATCGGCATCGGAGTGGTTGACGGCGCCGTCGTCGCCAGGCTCAAAGGCAGGCAGGTCGCGGGGGGGCCCACGGGTCGAACTCGTCACTGTAGGTGCTGCGACGGCACGCCGTGTGCTCCCACTCCAGGAACCGCTTCCAGAACACCTTGTTCTGGTAGGCGCGGTCGTAGCGGTAGGCCGACGGGAGATGGGAGATGCGGCGGGCGACTCCTCCTCGATGATAAGTTTATACATAATAATATTTATAGATTATAATATGTATTTCATAGCAAATGCGATGATAAGTTTTACATGTGGTATATATCTTTAAATGATAACCAGAAAATGTTTGATTGGTAAGGCCTTTATCTTGGATTGAATTAAATATTTGATGAAGTCGTGTATAGTGTATAATTGGACTTGGATTACGCGATAGATTAGATGTTAGAATCGAGCACTTATAATTTGGGCTAATATATAAAAGCATCACGCCAAAATAGATTAGTCGCAAAGTGGTATATTAGACACGAGATTTTGAAGGACGATCTGGCGCCCATGGCAGGAGCGGCGGACCGGCTTGGGTGTTGGTGATCGTGATGTGTGTATCGACCTCGACGGATTTGTCGTCTATGGTAATATGATTAGTACATGAGAAGAGTACTCGTAAAGCATGGCCCGTAGGTGTTATCAAACATCGTCTCCAACGTAATTTCTGCGATGATCTTCATAAACAAAAAAGGGGAAAATAAGGATATAGTACAGAGAGGTGATGTTTGGCTCACAAGTGCAAATTAACCTATTATGAAAAATGCATAAAAAATAAAATTTAAAATATACAAAAATTTCGCATGTACATCTGAATATTCTATGTTGATACACAAGCTTTTTAAAAAATAAACATTTTATGTGACTTGTGTAAAAGACAAAAGAAATATCTGTGAATAGTTATGTTACATCACCGAATTTGTCTTTTTCGTGGGACACGAAAAATATTCATTTTTTCCGAAAACTTGTGTTGTCTAGAAAGACATGCCTAAATTTGTTTTTAATTTTTTTATATTTTAAAATGTGTTTTCTAATAATAGGTTCATTTGTACCGTGGAGCCGAATTGAATTTTCGTACAGTACTGGCCATACATTGCATAATGATACGTAATAGGTAATCTTAGTACAGCAATCGAAACTAAAACCAGCGAGCACGCCTCGTCGGAGACCTGGCTCTGGTGGATGCATTAAAGCACACCGGTTAGCCTTAGTAGTGGCCTTCTTCCGGCACAGGAAACGCTTGTTTAACGTATGCATATCGCACCGGGCTCCCCTATATAAACAGCTCTCGGTCTGCCTTTCCTCCACACACACACACACAGATACACTTGCAAGCACCACCGTACACAACAGGCACACGGACGCAAAACCTTCTTCCAAAATCTAAACCCCTCTGCTTCCCCCAAATGGCCAAGGAAAACCTCCTCATCCTGCTGCTGCTGCTAATCGTGCTAGCCACAAACATGGCAGCCGCGTCAGTTACCACCAGGAAGCTGATGTTCCTGGTCCAACCCCAGCCGAACCTCCTGACGTACCACAACGGCGCCTTGCTGCACGGCGACATCCCCGTGTCCGTGCTCTGGTACGGCCGCTTCACGGCGGCGCAGAAGGCCATCGTCTCCGATTTCCTCCTCTCCCTCTCCGCCGCGCCGCGTGCGTCCCCTTCGCCGTCCGTCTCCCAGTGGTGGAGCAGCATCCACCAGCTGTACCTGTCCAAGGCGGCGGCCGCCGTTGGTAAGAACGGCGAACACGGCGGCGGGGGCGCTGCCAAGATCGCGCGCGTCGTCCTGTCCGGCCAGGTCTCCGACGAGGCGTGCTCGCTGGGGAAGAGCCTGAAGCTGTCCCAGCTCCCGGTGCTGGCGGCCAGGGCGAGGCCCGCGAAGGGCGGCATCGCGCTGGTGCTCACTGCGCAGGACGTGGCCGTGGAGGGCTTCTGCGTGAGCCGGTGCGGCAGGCACGGGTCGGTCGACGCTCAGGCCGGCACGGCATACGTCTGGGCCGGCAACTCCGCGACGCAGTGCGCCGGGCAGTGCGCGTGGCCGTTCCACCAGCCGGCGTACGGGCCCCAGGCGCCGCCGCTGGCGCCACCGAACGGCGACGTGGGCATGGACGGGCTGGTGGTGAACGTGGCCAGCATGGTGGCCGGCGCGGTGACCAACCCGTTCGGCGACGGGTTCTACCAGGGCGACCGCGCCGCGCCGCTGGAGGCCGCCACGGCATGCACGGGCGTGTACGGCAAGGGCGCGTACCCCGGGTACGCGGGGCAGCTGCTGCTGGACGCGGCCACCGGGGCGAGCTACAACGCCAACGGCGGGCACGGCCGGAAGTACCTCCTCCCGGCGCTGTTCGATCCCGCCACGTCCGCCTGCTCCACGCTGGTGTAGGACTACTCTACTTGCACGAACTGGCACGGTACCACCGTGGTAGCGACAAGTGATCCTACTGCGAATCTAGCCAACAAGAGTGTATCGTTGTGTAATATGCTGCTGCTGCTAGTCCTGTAGTGCATATTCGTGTAAATATTTTGTGTATAAGCTCGGCCTGTGGTTGGCTCTTCTCGTGCTAAATAAAGAGGACTTGTAAAATGTAAATCAAACTGTACTTCCACAGTAATTTGGAAGATCATCTCTGGGTCGAACGGTACGGTGCAGAAGCGCGATTAAGCACGTGAACGAATTTCGAACTTGGTGATGCTTATCGGCATCCCCTGTCCTAGGCTCGGACAACGACGCCACGAGGGAATGCTTCGACGGGAGAGCCGTCCGGTGATCCGACGTGTCCTTGCCATGTTGCCGTGCTGGACAACAGAGCGTGTGTCCGTGACGAGTGACACGTAAGGCACGATCGATGGTAAAGCCGCGCCCACGTGTGGCGTGAGTCGTGTACCACGTGCGCGTCTCCTGGCGAGACGCTGGGGAGCAACGAACAATACATAGGACTATGGTGGGCTGGGCTGAATTCGGCAATGGATCAATCGCGCAACTAGATTATTTTACCTATCATTGCTTTATGGGCCTGAAACAAAGAAAAGAGCCGAACTTGCCTAGGCCGGAAATCTTAGAAAAAAATCCGTGCCGCCACTCTCTCGTCGACACACGTGGTTCATCCCGGTGCGTTTCCACTATCCCTGGTGCCCTCCGCGCGCGACACGTGTTGATTTCTAGTGCGTCCTGTGTCCTTCCCGGGTTAGTGGGTCGTTATCGGATCTAGATTTTTAGGCGAACCGTTACCTTTCTTTCTATCTTCTTTGTTTTCTTCATTTCCGATGGAGACAGTTTCTTCCTCCTTGCCTTCGCCGCCCGTTTCCTTCGCTTGATTCTCCTCCGTCGTCACCTCCTCCATTGCCTTTTTCTTTGTTGATTTAGTGGTAAGCGGTTCGATTCTTCCTCCTCCGTCGTTTTCTCTGTTTTTCCCTTGTTTTAGAACCAGTAAAAATTGGTGTGCCTACATTTTTTGTTTTTTCCCTTTGAATTTTCGGGCAGTGTGTTTTCTAGGATTATATGGGTGGGGAGTAGCACTTTTAACTGAATAAATATGAATTGACGTTAGCCTAGGTCTAGGTATTATACCGGTGGGTGGTAGCATTTCTCTGGATCTGGGTATTATACGATATCTGGTACTATGTTTCTAGTGATCAAAGTTCACAAGAAAAAAAATTATGGGTAAGTTTATATTAATTAGTTTTTGGCAATGTCATTTTGTCAGGTACAATGTTCCAATTGACATAGTACAGAATATGTATTACGTGTTTGGGTAGGTTGGGTTCGGGGGTTGTTTATTTTGGTGTGTGGTTCATCGTTAATGTGTATACATACTCTTTCTGCTATTTTTTATATAATTTTTTTAAATTGATCAAAGTACATAATTCTGTTATTGGTGAGTACTGATTATTTTTTAAGCAGTTTGATTCTTCCTCCTCCGTTGTTTTCTCTGTTTTTCCCTTATTTCGAAACCAGTAAAAATTGGTGTGCCTGCATTTTTTGGTTTTCCCCTTTGAATTTCCGGGCAGTGTGTTTTCTAGGATTATATGGGTGGGGAGTAGCACTTTTAACCGAATAAATATGAATTGGCGTTAGCCTAGGTCTGAGTATTATACCGATGGGCGGTATCATTTCTCTGGATCTGGGTATTATACGATGTCAGGTACTATGTTTCTAGCGATCAAAGTTCACAAATTTTTTATGGGTAAGTTTATATTAATTAGTTCGTGGCAATGTCATTTTGTCAGGTACAATGTTCCAATTGACGTAGTATAGAATATGTATTACGTGTTGGGGTAGGTTGGGTTCGGGGGTTGTTTATTTTGGTGTGTGGTTTATTGTTAATGTGTACACGGACTCTTTCTGCTATTTTTTATGTAATTTTTTTAAATTGATCAAAGTACATAATTTTGTTATTGGTGAGTACGGATTATTTTTTAGTAGTACTCGGTCTATTCTTTGTCATGTACAATGTTTGAAGTGTCCAAAGTACGGAATATATGTTACTTGTAAGTACCTCTCAAGTATCCTTCCATCATGCGGTTTTGTGCCAACACTTTGGATCGCCACAAAGCTCGATATATTGCTTTTGGTTCTCGTCAAGCATGCTTGTTTCCATGTACATGAGATTTTTCTCATGCTCCATGAGACAGAGAGTTTCTTATATGGCCACCTCATTCTCCATCACCACCTTACCCTCACTGGTCACCATGTATCTCTCCTCGGCAGCCACCCTGTGAGATCCAGGCACATGGCTCAATAGGATTGATAGGATACCCATATCAACAATTTGCAACTTTTTTTCCGGAAGCTCATTCGAAAAGAACTCTAAGGTTAAGCATGCTTGGCCTAGAGCAATTTTAGGATGGGTGACCGACCGGGAAGTGGGTAACCGGGTGCGCACGAGTGAGGACAAAGTGCGCAGAAAAGACTAGTTTTGGTCTGTGAGGCCATTCTAGATATCCTATTAAGCTGCCAGGAGTGACAACCCCCGGGCCCAGGAGTGGACGGGGTGTTACACGCCCTCCTCTCCTTGACCTCCCTCCTCTCTTTGGCCGCCGTCCTCTCCTCCTTTTCCTTATTCTTCGTAATCTTTCTCTCCTCAGGTATCTCCTTTCTAACATTCATGATAGCATCCAATGATTTCTACATGTCATCATCTCATGTTTTCTTGCCCTTCTCTTTGGCAAGCTTCAGAAAAAACCCATATGATCTATCTGAATAACAAAACTTGAGCAAAAACCAATCAGAGAATATCTAGGGACATTATAACTGAGCCACCTAGGAGCTCCCTTAGGCCACCAGCATCTGAAGCAATCTATTTTTTTGATCTGTGCTTTGTTGTTGGCCGTTCGATCTGTGTCTCGCGAATTAGCAAGCTACATGGGCCTGAAGGGAATATGCCCTAGAGGCAATAATAAAGTGGTTATTATCTTATTCCATGTTTATGACAAATGTTTATTTTGCATGCTATAATTGTATTGATCGGAAACATCAATACATGTGTGTTTAATAAACAAAAAGGGTTCCTAGTTATGCCTCTCTTATAGACTAGCTTGTTGATTAATAAGATGATCAAGGTTTCCTGATCATAGACATTGGATGTTGTTAATAACAAGGTCACACCATTGGTAGAATGATGTGATGAACATTCATCCGAAGTATAGCATTACGATCAAGTCATTATGTTTATATTGCTATAACATTATACGAAGTAATCTTAGTCCTTAGACCATGAGATTATGTTAATTGCTAACGCCGGAAGAGTATCTTGATAACATCAAACGTCACACCGTAACAGGGTGACTATAAAGGTGGGTTCAGTGCTACGAAGGTGTTATGTTGAGGCTCATGGATCAAGAGTGGGATTTGTCCATCCCGATGACGGATAGATATACTCTGGGCCCTCTCGGTGATATCACATTGAAATAGCTTGCAAGCAAGTGATATGATCACTAGAATGTTATATCATGGGAACGAGAAAAGAGTGCATGTCGGTAACGAGATCAAACTAGGTATGAAGATACCGATGATCGAACCTCAGACATGTAATATATCGAGAGACAAAGGGATTTAGTTACTAGCGTTAAAGGTTCTCACGATCACAGAAGTCACCGTTGAATGTGTAGGAGTCAGTATGGATCTCCAGGTCCCGCTTCGGATTATTGATCTGAGAGGGGTCTTGATCATGTCTGCGTTATTCGCGAACCGTAGGGTGACACACTTAAGGGATACTGACACCATTTGGAGCAAATATGTTTCAGATAAAGATTTAAGAAAACGCTGGAATTATTTCAATAGACATCGAAACTGTTTCGGATGAAATTGCTGAAATTGGTTCTGCATGTAATATTGAAATGTTGCAGGGGATTTTATGTGAATGTTTGTTAATTAAAGTAATTAACAAAATTCTGAATAAAATTAATAAAAGAGTTTTATTAAATGAGAGAGCATTAAATTTGGAGTGGGGACTTTAAAAGAGAATGTGAAGGGGCAAATTTATGTGGAGGGAGTTACCACCACATGAATGAGAAGGTGAGGGGTCACCCCTTGGGGCGCCGGCCATGGGGAGGCGTACCCTCCCCTCCTCCTATAAAAGGCCCCCCTCTCACACCTTCATACTCACACCTCCTTGTGAAGGATCTCTCTCCCCCTCTAGTATTATTCTCCCATGGTCTCGGATTAGCGAGATACATGTTCCCGGTGGCTTTATCTGGAAAGGAGTTGCTGCTTCCGCTGCTTTGCTGGAGCGAGGGACGGAGGTTGTCGGGGTACCGGACGTGTATGCGATCACGGATGCACCGCTGCTTTGCGGTGCTGGACTTGGTGGTGCTGGAGCTGGATCTGATGGACGTCTTTGGGCGGACCTGCTGGACTTCATCACGATCTTGAGATCGGCAAGTGTATGACTACATCAACCACGAGTTCCTACTCGTTAACAAAGCTCGTTGTCTACGAGGGTAAGTTCTCATTGGATGTATGTTCACCCGTTGCTTTGTACCTAGTAGATAGATCTTGGCGTGTAGTTCACACCGTAAGAAATTTTTTGTTTTCTAGGCTGCGGACCCAACAGTGGTATCAGAGCCTGACCTATGCGTAGGTGCTTAGCACGAGTAGTACACATATGTTGATATGTGGGCGATGATGATCATGTTATTGCATCTTCTATGTATTTTGGATATTGGTGGCATAGTGGGATGAAGCGGCCCGGACCAACCTTACATGTCATCGTACATGAGACCGGTTCCACGACTGACATGCAACTTGTTTTGCATAAGTGGCTGGCGGGTGTCTGTCTCTCCTACTATAGTCAATATCTGATTTACAACGAGTTGCTAATAACTTAGTTATCCTCGTTGTCGTTCATGTTCGTAGGTAAGAACGGTTCTATCTTCGAAAGCCCTAAGCCACGTAAAACTTGCAGTTGATAAATTAGAGGCGTCTAGTTTAGATCGTTGCTAGGCTAGTGTATTGATATGGTATTGTTGTAAATAGATGTATGATAGATACTCTTACAACACACTCAACGTGTAAGTTCCATAGACCTTGGCCTTACACACAAAGGAATGATAGAGATCATACCATGATGCAAATGATAGAGATCAAATGCATAGACCATATCATCTCACTTTACACATTAGATATTAGCACCTTATACTACTAGTTTGGTGCTTTCTGTAGCATTGTAAGATGATCCCTCTTTTAGATATCAAGATAAAAATGTGTTCTTCCTTAAATATGCACTGTTCTATGGATCGTTTTTCGAGACATCACGTGATGATCGGGTGTTTTCAACTCTACGCTTTCATGCAACGGGTGTAAGATAGTTTTACACACGTGAATACTAATGTTCTTACTTGGCGAGCCTAGCATGTACAGACATGGCCTCGGAACACGGACCGAAAGGTTAAGCATGAGTCACATAGTTGATGTGATGACCATATTGATGCTCGCCTTTGAAGCTACACCGACTCACGTGATGATCGGACTTGGTGTAGTGGATTTGGTTCATGTAATCACCAAAAAGGCACAAGGGATGTCGTTTTTGAGTGGGAGTTCATTTCTAATTTGGATTAGTCGAACCAAATTTGTCATAAATTAAATCAAAGTGAATTTGCATAGTTTGTTATAGTCATTGGCATTCGTTTTCTACCTTATGCTTAGTTTTTATTTGAGATAATAGAACTATAGAATTCTGGATATTTACTTTACGAACTGGTGTCGTATTGTTTTGAATGTCAATTTAAAGTTTATAAGTCCTATTGCAAACTTCTAGCAAACTCTATTTACTCCATGAAGTTTAATAAGTAGTATTAAATCAAGAGTAAGAATTCCAATGTTAGTATCTAAAGTATCATGTTTGCCTCCATGATTATTGATATTCAAAAAGTTGTTTTAATATCAAGATTATATTGGAGCTGGAAATTGTTTCAGAAACCATCATGTGTGAAAGATATAGAGATATCTGAAACAATGTGTTTGGTTGCATTATGATAGAGTATAATTTAGCAAAATACATGTTCTCATATTGTATGAGAATTTGTGAAGGATGGAGATGCTAGGCATCCGAATCTCCCAAAAGGTTTCGGGAACTAAAATTATACTCGTCATTCTTCCTTATAGGCTATAGTAGCTTGATCATGAAAGTTGTCATGATAAGTATGAATAGAAGATGTAAGTAAAATGTTTACTACACTAAAAGATTACTAAAGAATGGATTTTTGAAAGAATGCCAAACATTTGATGATGGTGATCCACTTCAAAGTGCAAGTCCAAAGGTATTAGTATTTGACCATACACGTTTTGTACTATGTGTCATGTGAATGACACCACTATTGATGTCGATAGATTCTTTTAAAAGGAAAAGGAATTGCTGAAAGAGAATCTATAAAATATTTGGCAGAAAATAAAAGGTTGGAGATGTCCAACTTAGGTATATAGAAGATATACATGTTATGGCTATATTCCTTGCTTGTTAAACAATGTGGTTCTTAGGTATTGGATACCGGTATTGGATACCGAATTGGTTGGTATGAAGTGTCATACAGGACAACGCAATTCATGAACTACAATGGCCTAAGTAACCAGCAAGAGAATGAGTGATGATGTTCATCGAAAACAAATAAAGTGTTATTGTGTTTTTCGTTGTCATCAAACCAAGCCTTCAAGATTTGTTTAAATAATTGTTATTTTGTTCCGGTATTATGAGAACAATGGTTGTTCAAATAATTACCGTATTCCATAAAGGATGGATGAACTTTTACAAGTCTAGTTGGAGAAATCACATCCATAAACACTATTGCTAAAATGTCGCAAGACAAATGATTGAAAGATCACTTATGAAGTGACATCGCTGTTTAAATTATATTGGAAAGAAAACATGAAGAAACTCCATGTTGATGGATTTTTGGAGTCTTTGATTTTGATCAATTGATGCATGTGAGACTTTCCTCGAGATAATTGAAACTCCGTCCATAGGCCAGAGAGGAACGGATGGCTAGTTTATTGGAAATTGTGCATGCTGATGTGCATAGTTCATTATGTGTAGCCATATGCGATGGATCTTTTTGCTTCATATGCTTTCTCCAAAAATTTGAGTGAATATATCTGTATATTTACTTAATAAGGAAGAAGTATGAAACATTTGAAAATTGTTCAAAGACTTTCAAGATGAAGTGGAAAATCATTGTAACAAGAAAATAAAGAGTTTATGATTCGATCATAAAGGAAGATATTTGAGTTACATGTTTAGCAAAAACACCTAAGACTTGAGGAATTGTTCCACGATTTGTGTTTCCCGATAAACCATAGGAGTATGGCATATTCGAGAGATAAAATCAAACCATGTTTGACATGGTAAGATCAAGGGTGTCATTTATAAAATTGCCATTATGTTTTAAGGATTGAAGCTTTAGAGACTACCGCTTTTACACTGAAAAGAGCACCATCGTGATCCATTGAAATGACACCATATGAGTTATGGTTTGGGATAAAACCCGAATTGTCTTTTCTTAAATTTTGGTATGCTATGCATAAGTAAAATGTTTACAACCAAAGTCGGATAAACACGTCTTTGTAGGTTATCCCAAAGACATTGTTGGGAATTTCTCCATAACACCGAGGACAAAAGAGTTTGTTACTTGGAACGTCAAGTTTCTTGAGAAGGAATTTTTCGTGAAAAGTTAAGTGGGAGGACAATAGAACTTTGATAAGGTTATTGAACCTTAGCTATATGTGCTAAATAGCGCAGCGCCGGAAAGTGTCTCGGTGGTGGCCACAATGCTCATGGCTCTCGTGATTACAAAAGGTGTGATCTCAGAGATTAGAGTTCCTATAGAACCGTGTGGGTCGGTAAGAATCAAATAGTAAGATTTGATAAGCAAGTCGTTATTGTTTTAACAATGATAAACCGACTACATGCAAAGAAGCGATGATGGGCCCTAACTCCATAAAATGACAAGAAGTCATAGAATCCGTGATAGTATCCATACACGAGAAATCAAGTTTCTGAACTTGGAAGACCCTCCGGAAAGGCGTGAAGCCTACCGGATGTGTTTGGATCTATAAAGAAATAGACATGGATTTTTAATATCTATGAAATAGTCGACATGTCGGAAAGAAGTTTATGACAATGTTCAAGGAGTTGACTATGACAAGATTTGATCTTTCATAGCGATATTTAGTCTTAACGGATTAATGTAGCAACCACTACATATAATTTGGTATATGATAGTTGAATAAACAAAACAAGGTTCTTCTAATAGAACGGTAACCTAGGACATGTACATGACATGGTCCGAAGGGTTTTGTTAATTCAAAGGGTGCTGAAAGAGCATGTAAACTTCAATAGTTGAAGTAAGCATAGCGGAGTTGGAATCTTTACCATGATGAAACTGTTAAAAGAGTTTAAAATTCATCGAAGATGATGAAGATGCTTGCATTTGCAAGAAATTAAGTGGGAGCGCTGCGACATATTTCTAATACATTATGTAGAGGACATATTGTTGATTGGAAATGATGTATCTTGTATTGACACAAGTTAAGAATTTCATTAAAATAAGATTTCGATGAAAGACTTGGGCAAACACGGAATATTAGGCATCAATATCTATATGGATAGATTAAGGCGCTAATATGGTTGTGCCAGACATACATATATAATATATTGAAAGGGTTCAATATGGAAACAACAAGAAAGGTTCTTGCTGCATGGAAAGGATTGTATCAAAATTCAAGTGTTTCAACACTTGGTGAGTAAAATCACATGAAGATTTTGATCGATTATACCATGATATGTATATATCCAGAATGTTCTATGCTCTAAATGTTATGAGCATATACCAGAATGATTCATAAGATGATCATTGGACAATAGTAAAGATATTCTTATGAGCTTTGGAAGAACTAAGAATATATAATGTATAAGTGAAAAATAGTTAAAGGTAGTTCATTGTAAAGTGTTACATTGATACTGGTTTTGTCACAAGATACAAATTAAATTTATCTCAATTTAAACTATGGGTGGCACAATATAATGGAAAGGATGTTTCATGATGGATTTGGCTGAGTTCTAAAGTTGAGATATTGTGATGGATACTACAACAAAAGGCTAAGTATATGACTGCTATAGTAGCAGCATAGGAGGGCATTTGTGTTAAGTAGTTTGTTATCAAACTAGGTGTGGTTCAAAGTGGGCTAATACTATGAAGATATATTGTGTGACAATAATATCAACATATTTTGAGCCGAACGAACTAAAGGTCTCACCAAAGGACCAAATTTATACAATGCCATCTCATTTGAGAATTAGTGATGCGTAGAGACGCAAAGACATGCAAATACACACGGACCTGAAACTGTCAGATCCGGAGATTATGTTAACCACTAGCAATAGCGTATATGCAGCACCAAAAGCCATATGTGTTCAATACACAAAGTTTTTCAAACTAGATTATTGACTCTAGTGCAAGTGGAAGACTGAAGGGAATATGCCCGAGAGGCAATAATAAAGTGGTTATTATCTTATTCCATGTTCATGGTAAATGTTTATTTTGCATGCTATAATTGTATTGATCGGAAACATCAATACATGTGTGTTTAATAAACAAAAAAGGTTCCTAGTTATGCCTCTCTTATAGACTAGCTTGTTGATTAATAAGATGATCAATGTTTCCTGATCATAGACATTGGATGTTGTTAATAACAAGGTCACACCATTGGTGGAATGATGTGATGAACATTCATCCGAAGTATAGCATTACGATCAAGTCATTATGTTTATATTGCTATAACATCATACGAAGTAATCTTGGTCCTTAGACCATGAGATCATGTTAATTGCTAACATCGGAAGAGTATCTTGATAATATCAAACGTCACACCGTAACAGGGTGACTATAAAGGTGGGTTTAGTGCTACGAAGGTGTTATGTTGAGGCTCATGGATCAAGAGTGGGATTTTTCCATCCCGATGACGGATAGATATACTCTGGGCCCTCTCGGTGATATCACATTGAAATAGCTTGCAAGCAAGTGATGTGATCACTAGAATGTTATATCACGGGAACGAGAAAAGAGTCCATGTCGGTAACGAGATCAAACTAGGTATGGAGATACCGATGATCGAATCTCGGACATGTAATATATCGAGAGACAAAGGGATTTAGTTACTAGCGTTAAAGGTTCTCACGATCACAGAAGTCATCGTTGAATGTGTAGGAGTCAGTATGGATCTCCAGGTCCCGCTTCTGATTATTGATCTGAGAGGGGTCTCGATCATGTCTGCGTTATTCGCGAACCGTAGGGTGACACACTTAAGGGATACCGACACCATTTGGAGCAAATATGTTTCAGATAAAGATTTAAGAAAGCGCTGGAATTATTTCAATAGACACCGAAACTGTTTCGGGTGAAATTGCTGAAATTGGTTCTGCATGTAATATTGAAATGTTGCATGGGATTTTATGTGAATGTTTGTTAATTAAAGTAATTAACAAAATTCTGAATAAAATTAATAAAAGAGTTTTATTAAATGAGAGAGCATTAAATTTGGAGAAATTTAATGCATTTAAAGTGGGGACTTTAAAAGAGAATGTGAAGGGGCAAATTTATGTGGAGGGAGTTACCACCACATGAATGAGAAGGTGAGGGTCACCCTTGGGCGCCGGCCATGGGAGGGTACCCTCCCTCCTATAAAAGGTCCCTCTCACACCTTCATACTCACACCTCCTTGTGAAGGATCTCTCCTCCTCTAGTATTATTCCCCATGGTCTCGGATTAGCGAGATACAAGTTCCAGTGGCTTTATCTCGAAAGGAGTTGCTGCTCGCTGCTTTGCTAGAGCGAGGACGGAGGTTGTCGGGCACCGGACGTGTGTGCGATCACGGATGCACCGCTGCTTTGCGGTGCTGGACTTGGTGGTGCTGGAGCTGGATCGATGGACGGCCGGAGCCGGACCTGCTGGACTTCATCACGATCTTGAGATCGGCAAGTGTACGACTACATCAACCACGAGTTCCTACTCGTTAACAAAGCTCGTTGTCTACGAGGGTAAGTTCTCATTGGATGTATGTCCACCCGTTGCTTTGTACCTAGTAGATAGATCTTGGCGTGTAGTTCACACCGTAGAATTTTTTTATTTTCTATGCTGCGGACCTAACAGGGCCAATGTCCCTAGGGGACGCTATATCCGAGTAACTTGGTTGATCGAGCCTTTTCTTATTCGGATGGGCCAACTGGATATACATAGGTTGGAGTCACCGGCCCGTGGAGGCACCTTAGCTGAGCATCGACATAAATGGTTGTGCGGTGGTGGCGTTTGAGGTAGTCCGTTTCCTCTCGCAGTCAATGCCAATGGATGTGCGCCACCCTTGCGCTTCTTTTGTCTGATTGTTCTGTAGGTTGGTTATTGGTCTGCTCACCTCTGCTTCTTGATTTTGAGCAGATGCAGCATCGACTACTGGGTAGTTTATAGGTACCCAGTACTGTGCCGCTCGACCCCACCCGATCCCGCCAGATCCAGGTGCCTTGTCGGAGTATGGCCGCTCGATGCCAAGCCTCCTTAGGTCACCGCTCACCATTGTCTGCAACTTAAAGGTCCGTGTCGATCTTACATGCCCTTTGTAGATGCTCACACCGGTTCAAACTGATGAGCCCCAAAGGCGTTTAGATTGGTTTGCGGGCTTAAGCCCTGTAGGATCGCTATTCCCGGATGTCGGTTACGCACAAGGAACACCTACACTAGCACAGAGTTTGTGCGGTTGCATTGAAGATCTTAATTGCCTTGAAATTTTTGAATTTTTCACTTGCATTCGTCTAATTATTTGGTCACCACTTCTAAAATTGGCTTGGAACTGTATGATATGCTCATGACAGACAAACAAAAGTAGTAGTTAGTGTCTATATCTCAAACTTAAATTCGCCATCTCCGTGAAGCTTGTTATCGGTGTCTGACGCTATATGGCCATCTGCAAAAACGAAAGCTTGTTATCGGTGTCTGACGCTATATGGCCATCTGCAAAAACGAAAGAAACGCTACACAAGTTTTGTTGTCTTCTCTAATTTTCTCAATCCTTATGTGGTTATGTCATATGATAAACACTCAAACTAATAGTTGTTGCCATTGTGTCTAATATCAAAGAACGTAGTGCGGAAATTCTCTTATTTTCGATGTTGTAGATGATGCCTGTAATGTTAGCGTCACTACTTTTGGAATTACTGAAGTATAGACTGAGTGGCGTTTTAGTAGTGTCAACTTGTACCATTTTATTAAGCAACTTTTGGTTGTTTGGAACGGTCGAGAGATTAATTATTTTCTATTGTCTGAATATCTACAATTCAGAATTCGATCTCAAGTTGGTATGTTTTTGTGTTCATGCTAAATTCTAACCACTCTATTGTCAAAATAGACGCGCCATCATCAGCTAGTCATGAATAAGCATGATAAGCATTTGTTTCTACCACTACTATTGCCTTCAACTATTATCAACAACATCAAATGTTCTCCATCAACAATATACAAGAAATCACCTCCTCAAATCAAACTACAAACCCTAGAAAATAGAACAGAAGTGTTGGATTGGAGGCGAGGCTTGCGAGTGCGCAGTCAGCCCACTCAGGTTCGAGTCCTCATGGGGACCGAATTAAACGAGGTGTATTATCCAAGCACGTATAATTCACTGCTGGAGAGATAACAAATGTACAACGTTTTAAAGTAGAACAGAAAACAAGGGGGATCATAAGTACAAAGGAATGCAAGAAAAAGTGGAGGGAGGGAGGGCAAAATCACAGGAAAAAAAAAGCGAATGGGAGATTAGCGCTGCCTCTCTCTGTCGGTAGAAACTGTTGGTCGTTGTTGTCGCTCTTTGTTGTCCAGTCAAACGACACACAGCAAGCAGCAGGCCACCACACAATGGCCCATTACAGAAATCAACATTCAACATACAACACAAGCACAAACACGGGCCACCCCCACTCACCCAACAACAGCCCAGATCACAGCACAAAAGCGAATCTGACGGTCGAATACTTGACTGAGCACTAAGTTAATTCTAGCTGAGAATTAGCAATTTTCCAATAACAAATCTAAGTATCCAACCAACTAAACAATTGTATCTAGACGTCTTTTATAGTGTGTAAGTTTACCCATTTAGACATTTTTTAGCGTGTAGATTTCGAATAAACTTACACATAAAAAGAAGTCTAGATAACTTTATTTTACAAAAATTAAAACATCTTATATTTTGGAACGGAGGGAGTAGATGGCATCTCGGTCCAAAATGCTAACATAAAAATAATCCCGCACCATTCAGCAGCCACGAAAATTGTTGCTGCCACGTTCGGATCCAAGTGGCGCGGTGCCAGTGCTGTGTCGTCCTGTGTGGCAGAAACATTCTCCTCCCCATGTCTGTTTTAATGGCGAACTGAAATCCAAAACCGCGGAACCGGGTGGATGCACGCGGGTGCCATGGGTTTCTTCAACTCCTTTGACGCGCCACCACCAAGTATCACGCCTCCATCACGTCGTCGTCTTTACGTCGCATACGCTCCCTGGATTGCTATTTAAGCCCGCTGCGAGCGAATGTGATGGGCAGTCGCAAGCATCAGACATACACAACTCGAACGCACATCGATCGCAGCTAGCTCGTCGTCGATCTCGCTTGCCAAATGCCAACCATGGATGAGTCCAAGAGGGCGTCCTTCTTCTTGCTGCCACTTCTCGGCCTCTTCCTTCTCGGCGCGGTGCTGCCGGGGTGCGCGGCGCACGACCCGCGCATGCTGTTCCTGGTGAAGCCCGACCCGATCGTGCTCCAGGACCACCACGGCGCGCTGCTCACGGGGAACCTCACCGTCAACATCCTCTACTACGGCCGCTTCGCCGCGGCGCAGCGCGCCATCATCGCCGAATTCGTCCGCTCGCTCTCGGCGCCGGCAACCCGTGCCGCCCCGTCCGTGGCGTCGTGGTGGCGCGTAACCTCGCTGTACCGCGGCGGGGGCGCGCGCCTGAGGCTCGGCCGGCAGCTCCTCGACGAGCGCATGTCGCTCGGCCGGTCCCTCTCGCTGGAGAACGTCACGGCGCTGGCGAGGGGCGCGGGGCACCATCGCGGCGCCATCACGGCCGTGCTCACGGCGCCCGACGTCCTCGTGGCGCCATTCTGCACGTTCCGGTGCGGCCTGCACGGCCACGCCAGCGCCGGCGCGCACGGCAGGGCGCGGTACGCGTACCTCTGGGCGGGCAACCCGGCGCAGCAGTGCCCGGGCCAGTGCGCGTGGCCGTTCGCGAGGCCCACGTACGGGCCGCAAACGCCGCCCCTCGTGTCGCCAAGCGGCGACGTCGGCATGGACGGCGTGGTCATCACCCTCGCGGCGCTGCTCGCCGGCACGGTCACCAACCCCTACGGGGCCATGGTACTACCAGGGCGACCTGGGGACGGAGGCCGCCACGGCGTGCACCGGCGTCTTCGGCAGCGGCGCTTACCCCGGCTACCCGGGGACGCTCCACAAGGACCCTGCCACCGGCGCGAGCTACAACGCCGTCGGGATGGGCGGGCGGAAGTACCTGCTCCCGGCGCTTTGGGACCCGACCACGTCCAAGTGCAGGACGCTTGTGTAGACGCGCTGTGGGAAGGACGACGCGCGTGAGACGAAGCAGGCAAAATGGACGTCCAAATAAATGTCTCATTTATCTTCTGTTCCTTGTACTACTCCACTTCATAATGTTTTGCATGTACTTTACTTGTTTGGCCCGTACTTGCCGTAGTTTATTGTATCGCATGACTTATCATGCATCGTTGCATGCTAGTAGTTTTAACGTTTGTTTTCTAATGCAGTCCATGGGTAATCGTTGATAGCCAGCGCTGCTGTCTCCGAAATTGCGTTTGAAAACTGAACTGCAAAACAGGGTAAAGTTATCGTTTGACTTATTTGATATTGTAAAATATGGACCGCTCTACTTCTCGTCTCATCGATTATCGGCATATAAACTATGAAATCGATGCAAAACAAGAAATGATATACAACCAAAATGAATAATTTCTTAAGTCCTCCACGAATCAACATGTTGTATGGTTCTATCATACTTTTCCATCTCTCATATCCAAATCTATCCATACCTAATAATAAAAGGGTGCAGTGTATATGGCTGCAAGTTCGGCGCCCCCCAGCATGACCACCAGTACGTCATGCACACTGACCAAACGGATGCGTCGCAGATGCGTCATAGTTTTTTGTGTGCATGCTCTAGGAGGGCATTAAGCCGTACAGGTACACCTTCATGTCGTTGCTCATGTCGTTGCTCAAGGCGTGCGTGGCCTCCACGCTCACCAGGCAGTAGATATGGCAAGCACACGTCATGGCAGTCAAGGAAAGTCGGCGCTGCCGACAAAACGGATTTCCCACACTCGGGTTGGGCCCCCGGCACGATCATAGCCGTTGATTGAGTCAAGATTCGTGCAAAAGCCTGCTGGTCAAAGGATCCAAGTTTTTTGCATTTTAGTCCTTGCAGATGTATAAAATTATGTTGCTCCCCCACGGACCTATAAAAAAGGCCAACACCCCACCCGGTAGGGACGACCACGCGCGGCGGCCACGCCCTCCACGCGCGGCGACCCTCCATCCACGCCACCATCAAGCGAAGCAGGAGACGACGACGTGCGAGGGAAGCTCGAGCAAATTCCAAATCCAGACGGCTTGAGAATTTGTACAACGACTTGCGTACAAGTGAGTTGCGTACAGCGATGGTTTGAGAATTTGTATGAACCATGTTCTGGATCCATTTGTTGTAAGATCAGTTCCTCGATGAGTTTCTTGTATGATTTAGTTCTCGGTGAGTTTTTGTAAGATTCAGTTCTTGAGCTCCTTTACCGGATCGGTTCCTCAATCAGTTTCTTGTATGAATCCATGTATTGAAATTTATTGAATGTTGTAGATCTAATTTGGACAGCTAAATGCGTGTGATGATTTGCTTCCTGATGGGAAACGAGATAACGAATCTTGTGTGGATCATGTATGATTCTTTGCAGAAAATTGTATGAATCATGTATGAATCTTGTGTTGATCTTTATGAGGACAAACAGATCTCCCAGTCAAAGATCTTGTGTTGATCTTTGTATGAAACATTCTTCAGATTTTTTTGTATGGATCATGGTATGAATCTTCTGTGGATCTATGTATGAAACACGAATAGACTTTGACAAATCTTGTGTGAATGTGTGTTGAATCTTGAATGAATCTGTGTTGAACATGATAGTGTCTGAATCAGACTATGAATCTTGAATGAATCTATGTTGAAAATGTATGATTCTTGGATTATTTGTATGAAAGTATAGATATTTGCCAAATATTTGAAAGAAAAATATCAAGCCAAAATTTGTTTTATATTACAAAAATAATTCCCGAAAGTTTTATGATTCTTTGAAGAAACAAGTACCTAACTTGTATGCATTTTTTTAGAATTGCTAATTAAAATTGGTTAGGTAAAAATATATTGTTGCAACACCAACGTTCTGTGTAAAAAAATTGTTAAACATTTTCTCTGAGTTGACAAATCAGCGATGAAATATATATAAAACCTGGGGGCTGAACAGCAAAACTACAATAGACAAAAAAAGTGAGGTGGGAGGGTCATTTTGTAAAACGTGTAGCACGAATCTCCAACAAACAGAGGGCACAAATGGTGTTGGGGGCCCTCCTACGGGGGGATTGCATTTTCGGCGCTGCCGAGCACAAACGTCTTGCCTCCGCTGATCAACATGCATGTACGTGGATTGCCGGCCTTGGATGGGGAGTGTGTTGTCTTGTACAACGCGATGAATAGGTTGACAACACGAGAGCGTATGGGATTGTTCATGGGATAAAGCACTACAATTCTGTGATTGATTTGCTATCTCAATCAGGTCATCTTGAAAAGGCTTACAAGTTTATTAACGAACTGACAATAAAGCCCAACACCATCTTACAGAGGACATTGATTTCTTCTTGTGGAAACTATATGGAGCTCCTGATCTTGCAAAATGTGAATTTTAGAGTATTCATGGGCTGGATGATTCCCGTTTCGAAAAAAAAGGGCTGGATTATTCTCATGGTGTGTATTCCATGACAAAGCTTGTCTCTGTGATCTTTAATAGGCTTATCATACTCGGAGATCTGAATCGTTTTCACCACTTTGAGGACACTGCTGATAGATTTTATGACACAATTTTTATACAAAATGCTATATATTTCTTTCTGTTTAGTCAGGCACGATCAACTTATATATGCATTCTATGAGATTTTTTTTCTTTTGGGAATTTTTTTTGAGCAGGGGATGGTCTCGAAGGACCGAGAAGCATCATCCATCATCAGCGCTGTAGTATGAGAAATTCAGATCCACGCTTAGTTTAGTGCAAATGAGAAAAAACTGAAATCAAGATGGAGTGTAACTAACGCGAATGGGACAAGAGAACATGAGCTAAAATAGAGGTGTTTGTTCTGGCAGCGGATCGATTTACTTTTGCTGCTACATGTTGTTCTGCTAGAGCCAAGTACAGAGTATAGTGTATTTAGTTACTTTGCTGTGCTAGGTAAATATGAGTGTATACAGGATTTTACATACTTTTTGTGCATTGTGTGGGACAAAATTGTTTACCTTTTTTGCATTTTTATAGGAGAAATTTGTGTATATTTTTTTGCATCTGTATACGCATGTGTACATAAAAAATTGAATTTGGATTTAGTTTCTGAACTGCAAGTTTGAATATTTGTCTAAAACGTGCATTCCAATATTTTGAATTAATGTGGTTTAATTGGTAGCCCGCCTTTGTCCTCCTTCGTCGTCTACCGCGCGACGCGACCGATCTTGCTGTTCGAGACGAGGCCACATTGTTGACAAGGTAAGTGTCTCCGTTGCTCCCCAAGCTAGCCCTCCCCAACCCCTGCCGGACCCGCTTGCTATAGATGGAGCTTGCCTTATCCCACGATGGATCCTACGACACAAAGAAAATAAACCCGTCGCAACGTATAAGCAAATTTACTAGTAACAATAATTTCCCTTCTTTTTACCAGACACCCGTCTCCTTAGCCTCCAGTCCATGGCGGGGTGAGTGTTGGGAAATGCGCTATGTAAAACAAGTTTTTTACCTACACGTGTAACCAATACTATGATAGAGTTGCAAGCAATGAGATCATATCTTTGACGGCCATGTCACATTGCGAAAATTGATGAAGTTGTCAAGTTAGTTGTACGATTATATCATACTTTTTAATTTCTCATATTCAAATATAAAACAATAATCCTCCTTTTTTCTACTGGGCATCGAGTCGATTCCCCTAATCTCCTTGGACTCCGATCCTCCATGGTGGGGAAAGGTAACGACAATCTCAAACTTGGTGTTGGTTGATAGATGGGGTACCCCATTGGGGCTAGTTTCAGGGGTCAGGTTTGTTCATCGCTTCAGTTTCGAAGGTTGTGGCAATGACGCTCCTACTAATGGGCCTATGTCTCCCTTACCCGGTGGTTTCTCCACCGGTAGGAAGCACGGGTTTAAGCCGTGTGTTTTTAGTGTCTTTGTATTTGTAGAGTTTGTGATGGTGCGTCTAAGAATAGAGGTTCACTACCCTTTCTTTGCTTTGTTGTCGTGTGACTACCGACAAGGTGGAGCTTGTGGAGTTTCTTCGTCAAGAAAAACCATATCCGACAAGGTGTATGTGGACCGTCATTGGCGTGTTTTAGTCTTTCTTTTTGTTCTTTTGGCGAGTGATGTGACATAGGAGCGGCGAAGTTCAAGGTCTTGGTTTTGGCGATGGAGCATACACTTTAGTTTTGTCTTTTCGTCACAATTATATCCTTACCTTATCTGTATTATTTTCCTATTAGATAATAATAATAGCATGTACATTTTTTTTAGGGAAAAATAGCATGTACATGTTTTGCTTACATTTACAGGAAAAAAAAAACTTCAGAAAATATTCGCGCACAATTACTTCAATAAATCCAGCCCAGTTTCTTAAGACATATATCCGGCCCAGATCAGTGGAAGCATTGGGAGAGCCTTCAGCCCAAGCGACTAGTATCCTACCCCATTTCATTCTGGCAGAAATGGCTGCGCATGACCCAATAGAAGCCCATTTTATTTTCTTTCCGCGTGTCGCAAAATCTCTTCCCCGGCGTCAGTGCTTTCCCCAAGTCCCCTCCCCCTCCTCCTCGTCACCGACCCCAACCAGCAGAGCTCCCCGCCCGCGATCCCCCGCCGCCGGCAGCCATGTCCAACCCCGATTCGTCCCCACAAGCCACCTCGTCGTCCACCTCTCCTCCCTCCCACGCCGGCCACATCCATACTCCCATGTGCCGCTCCTGTGGCGCGCCTGCCGCGGCGCCCACTCCCGTCCCCTGGTCCGGGGATTCCCCGCCCCCCGCCTACCGTCCCATCCGCATGCCGGCTATCAACGCGCCCACCAACACCGCCGCCATCGTCCTCTCCCCGGTCCCGCAGCCCCTCCCGGTACCGCCCGCGGCGCCGCCGTTCGCCTTCCAGGCCCCTGCCAAGCGCATCACGTCCCCCGACGACATCACCCGCTTCCACGCCTCCACCCACGGCCGCCACTTCCTCGGCTTCATCGCCGCGCTCTCCGCCTCCGTCCAGGGCCGCAAGCTTTCCGACCCGCTCCCATCCCCTCCCTCTCCCGCCGTCTCCGCGCTCCTGGACCTCATCTCCGCGCTCTCCGCCTTCGTCGCGTCGACCCCGCCGTTCCCGCACAGCTCCCGCTACGGCAACCCCGCCTTCCGCCTCTGGCACGAGAAGCTCGCCGACTCCGTCAACGAGCTGATTACCCCGATCACAGCCACCGCCGCATCCCCCCCGCTCCTCGCTGGCGCCGAGGTCGAGCTCGCGCCGTACCTCCTCGACTCCTTCGGCAACGGCTCCCGCATCGACTACGGCACGGGGCACGAGACCAACTTCGCGGCCTTCCTCTACTGCCTGGCGCGACTCGGGCTCATCACCGAGGACGATTACCCCGCGGTCGTGCTACGTGTGTTTGCTGCCTACCTCGACCTCATGCGCACGCTGCAGGACACCTACCTGCTGGAGCCTGCAGGATCGCACGGCGTCTGGGGGCTAGATGATTACCATTTCCTGCCATTTGTATTCGGGGCTGCGCAACTGATTGATCATAAGTACATGAAGCCCAAGTCGATCCACAACCCAGATATCTTGGAGAACTTCTCCAAGGAGTACATGTACCTGGCGTGTGTCATGTATGTGAAAAAAGTGAAGAAGGGGCCCTTTGCGGAGCATTCGCCAATGTTGGATGATATCAGCGGCGTGCCGCACTGGAAGAAGGTGAACAGTGGGCTGCTCAAGATGTACAAGGCTGAGGTGCTGGAGAAGGTGCCCATCATGCAGCATTTCCTCTTTGGTTCACTCATCAAATGGTATGGATCCTGAACACTCTTTGTTACAGTGTTTTATTTCCGATGCCAATTATTGGATCTTGTTAGTTAGAGCACGAGGCTATGTGAAACTGCTATGGCGGAAAACAATCGAGATATTATTTAGTGCTTTAGTTTCTTCCCCCAGTAAGCTTGAAATTACCATAATGAATTATGGGATGGAGCAAGTTCTAGTAAGGTGACCCGTAGTCATAGAAGCAAGGCATATTCCGGGCTGATGTACAACATGACATTATGTGCCACTTATCCCTACATAACATCAACTATAATGAAAACTGGAAATTTTGAATTCCTATGCGTAGTTTGAGTGGTATGATATTAGTAGGAACAAAGTAACAACTGAAAGTTCTTGAAGAAAATGCAGCCATTAATCTGCAAGACATTTTTTAGATGTTAGGTTAGGACACAAATTTGTGCACATGTGCTGTAATGTCTAGGTATTGTGTTATATATTGTGTTTAGTTAGTTCACATTGAAATTACTCCCTCTGTCTCAAAATAGATGTCGTGAATTTGTTTAAATTTGGATGTATCTATATACTAAATAGTGTCTAGATACATCTAAATTTAGACAAATCTGCGACATCTATTTTGGGACGGAGGGAGTATATTGTTCAATAGTAGAGTAAACCTTGATCGATCAAATGCTGTTTTGACTTTGGTCTATCTTGGGGCGATTTGACGAATTTGTTGTAAGTCAGGATTTTTTTATGTAAGTCAGGAATCGTGTGAACCTACAGATGTGACTGAGCTATATTAAGAAGGAAATGGATGTCAATACTTATTGAGTAACACCTAGTACATGTCTTTGGAAGTGGTTTTGTTAGTCTAGCAGATTTCTTGATTCTTTGGATGCAGTGCCCTGTTGGAAATAGAAACAATTACCACACAGTCCTGAAGCTATGTTGAAGCAGCTAACTCCATTTGAAAAACCAAACCACCCGGCAAAGAATTCTGCTCTTTCAGGCTGCACTTATTACTTATTTTGTTACTCCCTCCGGCCCATTCTAATTGACGTGGCTGTATTCAAATTCCAAATTACAAACAAGTCCTAGATTAAAAACATTCCAAATATGGCCTTAAATCCTGTCCCCGTCCCTTCCACGATCCCGGCTGCCGCTGTCCGCGACCCGTTCCAGCTCCGGCACCACGGAGGCTGATCACGAGCGCCTCTTTCCCCGCTGTCTGCACCCGCCGTCTTCCTCCCCCGCCTCTTGTTCTCCCCCGCCTCAGCCGCTCCCGCCGCCACTGCACGTGGTGCTCGGTGGTTGCTGCATGCACGGAGGTGGGCGTGCCTGCAGAAGCGCATGGAGGTGAAGCTGCAGGACCTCCCCGTGGTGCTCGGCGCCTGCTGCGTGCTGCACAACATCTGCAAGGCCAGAGGGGAGCCCATTGTGCCGCAGCTTCTGGCCATAGAAGCTGGTGCGCCTTCCTGAAATTTTCCAGTGCTAGTTTCAGAGCATGTGTCAACTGGATTTTTCAAGCATTGTAAGAAGCTAGTTTCAGAGCATGTGTTTACTGAAATTTTCCAGAGCTAATAATAAATACATAATCTCTGAAGCTGCTGTTACATTTCTGATGGTGTATTCGGTATGTTTACATCTGAACTTCTTGTTCATCTCCGAAGCTCCTGATCACTCAACGGGCCTAATGTAGATGTAGTCAGTATAGAAACAATTTATCAGAAAGCCTAGGAAGTTAAACGATAGGAACCATGCAGTTGCATGATAATAGCTATAGTTGTAGCAGCTGCTAACCTTGGTAGGTTTTATGGGGCCTGCCGTGAGCACATCACACAGCATAATGCCCTAAATTGCCCTTTGCACGACGAGCTACAAATGGGGATCGAGAGAAAGTGCAAACTTCCTGTAACCAAAATGGCAACACAAAAATCTCCAACATGGCGAGTAACAGATTTATTCACACACATACAACTCTGGATCTACAACATGGTGTGTAACTTCTTTGACATTTGTCAACAAGGTATTTACTGTGGAATCTACAGTAAGCAGCAACTGGAGATAGCCTGAAATTATGTGAGCACAGTAAAATCTGGAAGGATCATTAATAGCTGGATCACAGCATCATTTGCAATTCTACAATGATGGCGTATGTGTATATGTACTGTCTCCATATTTATACTAACTCCTAAGACCAGCTAAATAGGTAACACCGGATATACGCAAGTGATTACCTTAAGCATGTAAGTAGGTGATACACCACATTTATGATGACACTCTGGCAATTAACATGTACCAGCAAAATAGCTCAACATGTAAATCTGGAAGCTTACAAGTATGAAACCTGTCCATTTGCCAAAACTAAAACATGCTCTAAGTTGTACCAGTACAACATGGACAAGCATGCTCTGTCTCAGCAACTAAAACAAGCCAGATTTCAGTGCAGCCAAAACTTACCTTGTTGTCCATGTAAAAAAAAACTTACCTTGTTGTCCATATGCTTGAGCTTTCCATACAAGCATGGGAGTATGTTCTAAGCTGTACTAGGTCGAGGGATTTCGATGCCGAGTTTCCACTTGAGTCCCATTCTGTGTGTGCCTGTGTTTGAAACATTTCGCGAGTTTAGCTTCCGAAAAATATCTTGCGAATAACTAGGTTGGGGCACCAGCCTATGAAATCATGCCAATTTATGCCAGCAACCTTCTCCCTCTAGTTTATCTCAGAAGTCGATTTTAGGTGAATAATTATTTCCTGCTCCATCATTATTATTGGGAGATCTATGTCTGCAGCATAGCAATTTGGCACAGATGAATGAATTGTCTGATGTGCCAAAATGTAGTGTCCTCAGTTTTTTGTTCCAGAATGCTCTGATGTATCAAAATGTCAGCATCATCATTAGTCTCCTCAGTTTTTTGTTCCAGAATGCTCTGATTTACCGAAATGCCAGCATCATCATTAGTCCCTTCAGTTTTTTTGTTTCATACACAATCGTCAGAGGAAACAAAAAACCATCATAGAAAATATCATCACCCTAGACAGAACAAATTAAGACAAGCATACTGCAAAGTCTTTTGCATCGTAGAAAATATCAAGCCAACAGCAAACAGTTAGTGCTGAGAACCAAAATATTCAGGCAATGCTGAACTCAAGTGATATCCGGCACCAACTTCAACAACTAAAGCAAATGCAGCAGGCTCACATTGATCAGAAGCAGAAATTCAATCAGATCAGACATATCGAATTCCTACTAGTGCAGCTCTCCCAAGTCAAACATCATTACCAAGCCATCTGCGTGAAAAAATTTGCTTCTCTGATCCTAATGTGAATTCGTGAAGCTTCAGCACTTCTAGCAGTAGTGATAGTGATTCGTCAAGCTGGAACCAAACTTTCTTCAGGGAAAGTTTATGGGTTCACAATCTGATGCGCAAAACCAGTCCCTTTTTAGTCCTCAAGGAGTTCTTCCTCCCTACTGTACAACATGGTACTGTGAAGTGGGTACTGGCGTCCATCTCCTGTAGAACATATGGCGGCGAACGGTGCCGGGGTCAGGGACCTTGGACAGATCCTCGGCCTTCGTCCCCAGCTCCAAGCCTCCAACCAGAGAATCAATTTCTTAGGCCGTTGAGATGGGGGCAGGAGAAGAGGGTTCCAGATACCGGGAGATGGGGAAAGAATCGATTTGTAGGCGCGTGGAGACGGGCGCCGGGCTGCCGATGGCAGCGGTGGGCGATGCTGGCCGCATCCGCAGCTACGGCATGCGCGGATGTGGAGGGGAAGAGGACGGCCTGCGGGTTGATACAGAATGATTTTGAGGGTTTCTTTTGCAAAAATGTGGTCACGTCAATTAAAACGGGATGGAGGCAGTGTTAAAAAGAGTTGACAAAAGAAGTTTTGTACTTTTGTCATCATTTGAAATCTCTTCTTTAGCATTTATTGAATTTTTTATTTATTGTTGTTGATTACTTCTGTTGGGAAGTGCAATTTTGCTGTTGTGGTTATTGGAAATAAGCTATGAAGATGTTCTTAATTTGCTAGTATGTCCTCAAGAAACCGTGGAACCACAACACCAAACTAAGCTTTATATGTCTGTTCCATCATGAAAAAAATATCAGCTAGCAATCAATGTTCAGATGCTTTCCTGGCGTGTGCTTTAGTTGATAACATGAGATATTGCAACAAACAGAGAAAATAGTCGAACAGTCTTTATCATTTCCGTCTGTCTTGGATCTCCATGGTGATGTCCTGGATTACCTTAGCTTTCCTGTCATGATCATTAAGATCAATCTGGCCATTTCATTGTCAGATTTTGCATTTTGTACACTCTGCATCAAGTTACTGCATGAGATAGTTTTGGTTAGTTCGCACGAAATTGCTTTTTTTTTTTGCTTATAGACTCTTGTTGGGAAACCACTGAGAATTAGGGTAACAGTGGATGCTACAGCTGATCTGTGTAAGTGAACTTGTCCATGCCCATTGATTTTGAGCCCTATAAATGAATTGATTGTGAACACAAGCTTTTTTCATGCTATCATGTTGTTCAACTGGAGCATGTATCCTGTGCAACCAGAAGTTTTCGTGCAACCGGCTTTTCGAAACCCATGATAAAAGTTCTCAAAATACCTTGAAATAATTGAATATGTTGACACAATATATATCTACCATGTCACAGCTGGAGAAACAAAAAAGACATCATGCTATGCACAATAGTTGATTCAGATTGGTGTATGAAAGAATTGGGCCAGTTAACACTAGCGCAGATTAATTTGTTACTATATTTTCTTCTTTTGAAATGAGGATGAATTTGTTATTTTCGTTTCTGAAGCTGTGAGTTGAACATGTTAGATGTATGCTATGTCTCCATACCCAGTTGGGCTATGAATTGGGCCCGTCAGCACTGCAAAAAAGGCATATCATGCTGTAATTGAAAATTTTCTGACATGTTGGATGCACGCAATGTCTCTATACTAAATTATTTCCAGAACTTTTAGATCATGTAGCATGGGTTTTAGACTTGCACAAAAAACTCAGGGTACACACACACACGCACCACAAAGACAACACACACACGTGAGTGCTGTATTTGTGGAGATTCTGCATTCTCCACCTTTGTTCTGCCTCCAGGTAGCTGGATGCACATATTGCACATTGGTATCGCTTGGGTACTGCTTCGGGTGACAACAGACAGCAGTACAACCAGTACAACAATAAGGAAGGTTGTGTATTATCTTCTCCGATGTGGTCAATTTAACATACGTACTCATGTGAGCACAGTGAAAAGCACCGCCGGGAAAAAAAGGGGTTAAAACTGCTTGCTTCACAGCATGTTGGCATATTGACACCTTCAACTCTCCCAAGTCACAGTACTCTCTACTATAGTCGACCAAAGGAAAATAGACTTTATGTGCCATGTGATTAGAGAGAAACGTTTTAGTGCGAATTAAGCTCTTTTCGTAGTCGTAGAGATCTCTCAAATGTCTGAAGTAGTAGTACAAAACTTGTACTGTTTGTGCACCTTGGTAAGGACCACCCGTGTACGCTTGCACTGCGTCCTTTTGCTTTCTACTTGATCACCGTAGCTGTACCTGTACACGCTTCTTACTGTATCATGCATTGATGCTGTCTTCAACATTTCGGGCCATGTGATGATGTGACACCAGGTTTGCCTGTTCCGTTTTTACTCCAGGGAGGATTGAACTTGATGATCTCTCTGCGCCGAGGCCAATCGCCAGGACACACACCATGCTCTGCAACTGCAAGCGACCAACCAAGTACCCTCCTCCTCCTCCGTGATGCAAAGGCTCTGATGTACAGCGATGCTGCCCCTTGTCAGTAGAAGACAGACCTACATAGATGTTCACTTTCCATCTATAGGGCCATGGGCTGCTGGTTACGAGATGTGTGCTTTCTGCATGCTAGTGCAGTGTAGTTTTCCGCCACCACGCTGCTGCTGCTGCTGCTGCTGCCGTGTTGCTTCGCTTGAATTCTGGGACCTGTCCCTATTCGCCCCTCATTTTCCTGAGGACAAGCTAGTGTACTGGAGTACCATTGAATAAACGAACACCCTGCGTCGAGGCTTTTGATGCGGACGACTGGAGCGGAACAGTTTCCTGTTGTGTTTTCCGTGACTGCCAACGCTAAAAGCTAACCCAGGCAGCTGCGTTTACCTAATGCTTTGTTGTGGCAGTCTGAATATCGCGTTGGTAAGTCTAAATCCTAACCACCACCTGCTCGTAGTACCTGCTTGTCTCTGTGTGGGAAGTGTGGTATCGGTGGCTGCAACCTCATGGGTTTTGATTCCTTTTGCATGTGATCCTGCAAGAGACATTGAGTGGCTTCTGCGGTAGATAATTGCAACGGGCTACAGGCCAACCGCTAACTTAATGGTTACATGTTACTGTCAATCTGTAAGATGGTCTTGGTGAGAAATCTTTTTCCTGTGCTCCGTGATTCTCCACTGACACTGCAACCAGATCATGTTTTTTTTACATGAACAAGACCAAGGTTCCTATTTTGTGGTGGAGATTATCTTCCTTCAGGCATCTTTGTAGTCTGAATGGAAGAAATTGGCGTGGTTAAGATACTGCTTGGTTGGCCGGGTGGTTGGATGCACATAAATTTCCCTTACCCTGGCAGCGTCTTTCCTTTTATGATCTGGCAGAGCGTTCAGCGATGTGTTCCCCATCTTGGTTTTTAGGGCTGGAGAGGGAGGCCTGCACTGCACAGAGCACTGACCGGCGAAGCAACGATAGGAGTAAATGAGAAACAGAGATTGGAAAAAAAAATGATCCATCTCTGTACACGCATCCTTGACGTACGCACTACGTACCCAGGCCAGCGCCAAGTATTGCTCCAACTGCTGTTGCGTGCGAGAGTTGGCGAGAGCATTTACTTCCAGACGCACATTGCTTCCAAACTCTGCTCATAATATATATACTCCCTCTGTCTACTGACATGTATTTATCTGGATCCACATTATCTACATATATTTAGTGTATAAATACATATAAATTTAAACAAATACAGGTCACTTATTTGTGGACAGAGGGAGTAGTAGTAGAAATCAGATACATATAGTATCTTGCAGTAAATAATTGCTTCTTACAAAGCTATACCACCGGCCACCCGTGCAATTTTGTCGGCCTGAGGTGTTACGGTTTTTATAGTTCCCATTGTAAAACTTTAGAGCATCTCCACTCGTCCCTCCCCTAGGCGTCCCACGTGGCTCGGTTTTAGGCAGTATGGGGGGTGTCAGATAAGTTCACAATTTGGGGGTGCGGCTCCTAGCCGTGCCCTCCATACAAAAAATAATCAAACATTCAGACACTTTAATTTTTTACATTCAGACACTTCAATTTACATAGAAAGGAAGACACTTCAACGCCTCCAGCGGCGAAGGCGCTGCTCTCGCCAGGAGGGCGCGGCGGCGGCCCTCTGGCGACACCCATAGGTCGAACAACGAGTTGTATCTCGCTAGCCGCGCATCGGCCTCCTCCTTTGCTCGGTCGCGGATGGCACGCAAGTCAGCGCCGTTAGACTCTCTGTGCGACGCATAGAGGAAACGTGTGTAGACGTCGTCGAGTTGTTGCAGCTGGCGGTGGGCCGTGAGAAAAACTTTGCGAAAGATGTCCCACCCGTAAGACTTGTCGGTGGTCCGGTAAGCCGGCCCGTGGGGTAACGGCGGCCGCGAAAGCTCCTCGGACTCAGGGTTGGAATTGGCCTAGCCCAGCTCGTCGGTGTTGGCTGCACAGGAGTCGTCGGAGTCGATCTACTCAGGGTCAAAGCACTTTGAGTCGGTGTGGTTGGGTCCAAGGAGAGGCGGAAACGGGTGCCACGACTCTTCTGTGGGCAATGGGCGAGGTGGACGAGCACAATGTCCAGGCATGGCTATGCGCCGGCCCTACTGGTGAAAGCAACACCGTCGGTCGCCGCCCTAGATGTAGCGGGAGAGGTGCGAGGTCTGGTCATGGTGGAGATTTGCGATGGCGATGACCGTCGCGCCTACATATAGCGAGAAAAAGGGCGGGAAGCAGTGGAAAAGGCGGGAAGCGGTGGAAAGGCATGGCAGGAGAACACGCTGGCGAGCAATTTCGTCGTCGTGTGGCCGGCGACTGGACGACACTCGGGAGACGAGTCGTCTCTCTCACTGCTAGGGTTGTCCCGTGTCATTTTCTCCTCCATCCGGCGCCCCCGCTTGCCCCCTCCCTCCCTCCCATGGGTTGGGTTCGGCCTGGGGGCACCGGATAACAAAATGGGTTGCGCCGCACGCGAAAAAAGATTGGGGGTGGGCGGCTGGGCGTGATTTTAAGCGTCGACACCCCCGATAGCCCTTTAGGGAGGCTTTAGAGGCCCCGAGTGGAGATGCTCTTAGCTCTTGTAGGAGCATCTCGAGTCGTCCCCCCAACACGGCGTCCGACGGTAGCTCGTATGGGGGGACTCCGGATGATTTTTAATTATAGTGGGTGTATGCTACCCAGTAACACCCCAATACTAAAGATAGTGGAGAGGCTGCCGAGTGGGTTCTTGGAGCAAAATGTGGTAGCCGACGCCCCCGATTGACTTGCTATGGACTAGGGGCACCAGATGATTATTGAGCCTCCGGAGGATGAATATTTTATTTGGAGGAACGACTGAGAGCGTTTTTTTGTCGCCGGCGCCTCATATCCGCTTAGGGGGCCTTTAGAGGGGACCGAGTGGAGATGCTCTAAGTTGCTAAAAGAACTTAGATGCGTAAAACGCCCCCAGGGGACGACTAGCAAGGAAAGATCTGAACTTGAAGTCAGAACATGTGGGATCTTCAATGTATGCACAAACACTTTGTGAGTGGCCAGCAGGCGAGGACAGGATGAAAAATATAGGACAGACGGTACACACGAGAGAGTTAAAAGCCTTTGCAAACCACAATAGCAACCGTACATAAAGGGGATTTAAGTACATCTCGTGTATCATTCACTTATGGCGCGTTTAGTAGCCTGTATCAATTTCTTTGTCTGCCTGGGCAGTGCTGCGGAGGGCACTGCCACACTCGTCCAACCTCCGAGCCAGCTTTTGCATCTTGTTTAATAGCTCGTATGATTTTTTTTGCAAGAGAACAACAATAAATGCATGTTGTTTGGTTGGCTGCTTCGGATTGCCTGCCACACTAATATTTATTTTTTAAACAGTCACTAGCAGCTCTTGTTTTTCGTGTTTGTCTACTGCATCCTAGATACAGAGGGTGGAAGGACAGCTGCTACGGTTGCGCTGGTGACGGGGGTAGCAAGGCAACTATTGCGGTTGCGCCGGTGACGGAGGTCGGCGGGACACCTCCTGTGGCTGCACCAGCGATGGAGGCCGGCGGGACACCTGACGCGGTATCTAGGATCATTTTTACGTGGTTCAACAGGCTTTGCATACTAAATTTTTTCAGTGGGCAGCATATTGCGCTCGGAAATGTTGGCGCTTCGTCGGCAGCGCGCTGGAAAAAGCAATGACGCGTGCAAACTTATAACCACCGATCTGAAAGCTCCGTGCGTGCCCGCCCACCTCCCTCCCCGCGCTGCTGACGGTGATGGACACCTCCATGGCACTCCCCGCACCCCTCCGTACTCCGTAGACCACATCGGCGTCGCCACAAAGCCTAGCGCTAGCACCATCGCCAACCCTTCCACTGGCGTCATTCGCAGTCTTTTCACGGCCCCAAGTCTGTCGGGCGTCCAGGGAGCCGCCCCATGCCACTGCCGGCAAGGAATCCGCTGCTCAAGGCCGCCGGCTGCGGCGGGCGCCGACCAAAAGAAGGGGAATATGGGAGTAGGAAAGACGGGTGCGGGCAAAGCAATCCTCCTGCGTCGAGTCTAGTCGCCGCCTTCCCAAGTGCCACCATCGACGAATTTCACCGCACCCACTGTTGCGCTCAACATGGTCGATCAAATGACAGAAAGGTATGAATTGCCTATTTCTGTTTGATTTTTTCATAAATGGAAGTAGAATGTAGTGTTGATGTGTGATATCACATCGGTACAATGTCATGTTGATGATGAAACTTTCATGGAAACAATGAATGTTGGCTCATCTCATTCACTGTGGAACCAAGAAGAAGAAGAGTTTCAAATGGACGAAGAAGGTTAGGGTTTGCTTGAAGAACCGAGAGGACGAGTGACCAACTACACCATGGAGGAAGACAAGGTACCATGCAAGGCATGGTGCAATATAGGTATGGATTAAGGAGGATTAAGGAGTACTTTGACAAGCAAAACAAGAGTGTAATTGAGCACTCCAATAGATCCCTTCGTCCCCGTTGGTTAGTCATATCAACAGATTTTCAAAAGTGGTCGGGGGTTTTGACGGCGGTTGATGACATGAATCCAAGTGGCACAAATGAAAAAGATATAGTAAGTTGTCTTCTTTTTTGATATTTTGTTCATGTTCCATGTGTGCAATATGTTGTTCTCTCGTTTTGTCTATGTAGCTCAACATTTCCCAAAATTTATTTAAAGGTGATAGGAAGAAGAACAAGAAAGACAAGGTGGTGAAAGAGAAATCATTTGTGTTGGCACAGTACTACGTGGAGCTAAAGGATGAAGAGAAGTGGAAATGCCGTGACATCATGCAAGTGCCAACGAAATCAAAGGCAATCATGGAGCCACACCTCATAGAATATGATGAAGCATCAAGTGACAGTGTCAAGAGGAGCCCTACTCCTAACTCAGTGGCAAGGATAAAAGGGCCCATTGGTGTTAAACAAGCAAAATAAAAGGGGAAGACGTTCGGAGATGATGACATAAAAATAACAATGAAGGCAATTTTGATTGCACGAAAGGAAGCCAACGAGGAGAGGATGATGTTGATACGTCCATTTTGCATCACTATTCTATATTATAATTTACTGTTATTCATTGATATATTTCATATTAAGAGATGGTAATTATGTTATTTCATCTATTTTTGCATGGTTGATGACTTTTGGAGGATGGACCACTAAAGCCAGGATTCTGATGGAAAAGGCACTGTTTGGAGAAAAAATTCGCGAAGATCAGAAAATCCCGAGAAATACATGGAAAATCCTATTTTTCCAGAAGACGAAGGAAGCCAGAAGGGGGAGCGGAGATGGGCCACAGGGAGCCCACACCACCCCCTAGCGTGGGCCACCCTAGGTCGCACCACCAGGTGGTGTGGCTATCCTGGCCCACCTTTGGCTTTGCTCTTTGGCGTATATAATCCTCCCAAAACCCTAAGACTCTAGGAGCGACCATAAAAAGATTCCGCCGCCTCTGGGGGTGGAAACTACAGAGAGACAAAGAGCTCTCCGGCAGGCAGAAATCTGCCGGGAAAATTCCTTCCCGGAGAGGGGAAATCGTCGCCATCAACACCGTCATCAAGATGGACTTCATAGGGATCATCATCATCAGCAGCATCATCATCATCTCCACCAGCACCATCATCACCACTCCATACCGCTGTAACAGTTGGGTTGAATCTTGCATAGTTCTTAGGAGAAACTTTCCTGGTGTTGATTACTTGTTGTAGTTGATGCTATTGAGTGGAACCATTGAATTATCGTTCATGTTCAGATTCTTACATATCATTATTTCATCTCTGATCTTGATCCATATGATGTCTGATACGTTGCTAACGTATCCATAATTTTTGATATTCCATGCTTGGTTTTATCTACTTTCTTATATTTTGTCCACACTTTGGAGTACTTTCTATACACTTTCTTGGACTAACCTATTAGCAAGAGCCACAGTGCCAGCTGCCTGTTTTCTGCTGTTTTGGTTCCAGGAAAGTCAGAAAATGAATATTCTCGGAATTGGACAGGACAAAAGCCAAAGTCAGTTTTTCACCGAGGGACACAAGGAGCCAGAATACGAGACGGAGAGGGGCCAAGGGGCCGCCACACCACCTGGTCGCGTGGACCAGCCTGGCCCGCGCCAGGGGGTGGTCTGGCCGCCTCCTGCACCCCCTCGGCCTCCCCTTTCGCCTATAAGACGCCTCTGATATAGAAACCCTAAGTACCCGATCAAAATTCCACGAAAGAGTCTGTAGCCGCCGTCATCTCCATCCCTAGATCGGGAGGGATCTGAAGCTCTTCTCGGCACCCTGTCGAAGGGGAGAATTCACCCTGGAGGCCTTCTTCATCATCATGCAAGGCTCCGGTGTGATGCGTGAGTAGTTCATCTCTGGACTATGGGTCCATGTAGTAGCTAGATGGCTGGTTCTTCTCCTTTGTGCTATCATGTTTAGATCTTGTGAGCTCCGTTCATGATCATGATCATCTATTTGTAATTCCTACATGTTGTGTTTGCGGGGATCCGATGGATAGTGAGATGCTATTTCAGATTGATTATTGATTATGTCTTTGTTATTTGTGATATTGCATGCTTTCCATTGTTAGTAGCTATCTTGGCCAAGTAGGTGCTAGCAACTCCAAGAGTTAGTATTTATGCTCGATAGTGGGTTCATGCCTCTAGTAATCTGGGGAAGTGACAGAAATCTCTAAGGTACTAGATGTGTTGTTGCTACTAGGGAGAAAACAACAATCCTTTGTTCATAGAACAATCGTATTGTTTACTTTACACACAATTCGTAAAGCAATAATCTGTTGCTTACAACTTAATACTGGAGGAGGTTCGGATGATAACCTGAAGGTGGATTATCAGTCATAGATGCAGTTGGATGGCGATCTATGTATAATGTTGTAATGCCCAATCGAATCTCAAAGGAGTCAAGATGATTAGTATATGCATGTATTGCTTTCTCGATGTTTGTCAATTGCCCGCTGTAATTTGTTCACCCAGCATGTTATCTATCTTAAGGAGAGCCACCTCTAGTGAACTATGGACCCCGATCCTTTCTTTTACATTCTACAAACTGTTTACTGATTTGTGTTTACTTTCTGCTTACTTTCTTCCATTCGATACGTTTAATCCTTTGTTTTCAGCAAAACCGGTGAGATTGACAACCTCATCGCAAGTTGGGGGCAAAGTTCTGTGGTTGTGTTGTGCAGGTCTCCACGTTGCTGCTGGCACCGGTAGTGCGCCATGCCAACGTTCAGCTAGCTACACCTTTGGGGTGTTTCCTTGCTCCTACTGGTTCGATTAAACCTTGGTTCCGTACTGAGGGAAAACTTGCTACTGTGCTCATCATACCTTCCTCTTGGGGTTCCCCAACGAGCTCGATATATTTTAGGCCATCATGTATCATCAGGCAAGGGGTACCCCGTTGGCGGTTCTCTATGATACACATGTACTTACAATGAGAAAAACTTAGTTGTGACTAAAGTTGAGTAGCATGAGGAACGATACTCGTAAGCAAGGGGCATGAGATTTTGAGCTTATAACTTGTCAAGTATATCCTCATATTTGTTCTTTCTAACCTTAATCACCTAAAGATGCTTATGATAGGGGTAATGAGAGCTAAAAGCTAATACGTACCATAATTTTTGGAAGCTCTTTGTGAAACTTGAAATCCCTACTTTCCTTTGCGAATGGCCTATCTTTTACTTTTTAGTTGAGTCAGTAAACCTATTCCTTTCTATCTCAAGCAAGTATTTGAGTTGTTGTTTTTTCATTCATTCATATGATGATTTATTCAACCATGTTTCTTATGTTCCTTGTTTTGCACACTGCTCTTATCTTAGTGAATATTACTTTGAAACTACCATTGAAAACCCCATTATGTTTGAACTCCTGCAAATTGTTAACCGTTCTCTGACCAAGAACAAAGTTTGCCATTACCAATTATGATTTACTTTGTGTATCTTTATTGTGTTTTCTTTACCTATTGTAAGTTAAGTTATATAATAGTGAGTTGTTTTCTATTATGATTTGTGAATGTGATGTTTCTTGTCCGTATTCTTTTATCGACACTTCACTCCATAAACCCGAGGTCATGTTTACTGAGCTTGGTTTTCGCTTGGGGACAAGCGAAGTCTAAGCTTGGGGGAGTTGATACGTCCATTTTGCATCACTATTCTATATCATAATTTACTATTATTTATTGATATATTTCATATTAAGAGATGATACTTATGTTATTTCATCTATTTTGCATGGTTGGTGACTTTTGGTGGATGGACCACTGACGCCAGGATTCTGACAGAAAAGGCACTGTTTGGAGGCAAAATTCGCGAAGATCAGAAAATCTCGGAAAATACATGGAAAATCCTATTTTTCTAGAAGACGAAGGAAGCAAAAACGGGGAGCAGAGATGGGCCACAGGGGGCCCACACCACCCCTGGGGCGGGCCACCCTAGGTCGCGCCACTAGGTGGTGTGGCCACCCTGGCTCTGATCTTTGGCGTATATAATCCTCCCGAAACCCTAAGACTCTAAGGCGACCACAGAAAGATTCTGCCGCCTCTGCAGGGTGGAAACTACAGAGAGAGAAAGAGCTCTCCGGCAGGCAGAAATCTACCGGGAAAATTTCTTCCCGGAGAGGGGAGATCGTCGCCATCAACACCATCATCAAGTTGGACTTCATCGGGATCATCATCATCATCACCATCATCATCTCCACCAGCACCATCATCACCACTCCATACCGCTGTAACAATTGGGTTGAATCTTGCATAGTTCTTAGGGGAAACTTTTCCGGTGTTGATTACTTGTTGTAGTTGATGCTATAGAGTGGAACCATTGAATTATCGTTCATGTTCAGATTGTTACATATCATTATTTCATCTCTGATCTTGATCCATATGATGTCTTGTGAGTAGTTCGTTTAGTTCTTGAGGACATGGGAGAAGTCATGTTGTTAGTAGTGGAATTGTGTTGAGAAAGATTCAATAGTTTGATATTTAAGTTGTGGTGTTATTCTTCTAGTGGTGTCATGTGAACGTCGACTACATGATACTTCACCTTTAAGGGCCTAGGGGAATGCATTGTGTATTTGGCTACTAATCACGGGGTTGCCAAAGTGACAGAAACCTGAACCCCCTTTAGAAAACCTTTGCACAAGGGAGTGTAGGATCTCAAAGTTTAAGGCTATGGTTAGGTTTTTATCTTAATTGCTTTCTTGTAGTTGCGGACGCTTGCAAGGGGTATAATCACAAGTATGTATTAGTCCTAGGAAGGTCAGTACATTAGCATAGGTTCACCCACACAACACTTATCTAACTAGAGAAGATTAATCAACTATATGAAGCGAAAGCACTTGACGATATTCCCATGTGTCCTCGAGAACGTTTGGTCATCTTAAGTAATACAACCAGCTTGTCCTTTGCTAAAAAAAAGATTGGGCCACTTACTGCAATTATTATTATTGTCTTCTATTCACTCATACTTTATTTACCTGCATTATCAAATAACCCTAAAAATCCGTTTGCTAAGTATTTACAGAGAATTCCTGATCCAAGACACTCGTCAACACCTTCTGCTCCTCGTTGGGTTCGACACTCTTACTTATCGAAAATACTGCGATACACCCCCTATACTTGTGGGTCATCAGATGTCTAGGGACAAGGAATCGGCGATCGAGGAGAGGAGGGCCGCCGCCGAGGAGAGTAGATTGGCATTGGAGGAGAAGAAGATTGCCATGGAAGAAAATGCCTGACTCATGGAGCAAGAGAAACATCTCTTCTTCATGGACACGTCCAACGTCGATGAGAGGCAAAAGGAGTATGTGAACCTTTTTCAGGATCAAGTGTGGGCACACCAAATAATGATGGCAACTATGGGTGGATTTGGAAGCATGAGCGCACCTATGGATGGCATGAGAGGGATGAGTGCACCTATGTGTGGCTTTGGAGGCTTTGGCGTCATAGGTGGCATCAGATGGATGACTGAACATATGGGTGGCTTTGGAGGATATGGAGGCATAAGTGGCTATGGAGGCACGGTTGCCATGGGAGCACCACCGATGAGTGGCTTTGGGGGAATGAGTGCCATGGGAGCACGTCCGTGTGGATTCGTGGCCTCCATGGTTGCTCCTATTGACATGGGTATGACTTATCGGGTTCCTGTAATTGGTAATACCTGGTACATACTTAAGCTATGGCTCAAGGTCCAAAAGAAAATAAGGAGTTCTAGAAGCATCCGAAGCGCAGGAACCAGATATGTTGATCAAGATAGAAATATGAACTGACATAGTCGAGTAGCTGTAATAAAATTTATACTGATCCGTATTGGACTCTGAGACCCGGCCTCTCATATAAGGGCTCGGAGAAGTCGAAGGAGAAGGCACCGTAGTTTGGAGTAGACACAACCCGCCGTGAGTTAGATTGCATCTAGTGAATCAGCGACTTTGTAATCATCTATTTGCAATAAAGCTCAGACATGATTTGACTCCCTTGTTTGTCTGACAAAGCCGGCGAAATCACCAGTGCTCTTGTTTTTGTCAAACCCAAGTTCATAACTATAGACATTGCCGAGGTTACCCCTCGTCACCTATGCCTTATACGAGCGATGCCTATGGTTCGTGTTAACACCGTCGAAGTTTCCGAAAAGGCGCACAATGAAGATGGCAATGCCGATTACAATGATGTTGACCGTTGATGTCGATGTTTGATTTGTTTGTGTTGAACTTGGCTGTGTGAACTAAATTTATGTTGAACTATCTTTTGAACCATGCCATGCATTTGAACTTTGCTATGATCTTTTGCAATGTTGTCTACTCCCTTCGTCCCAAAGTAAGTGATTTGCATCTGTCTAGATTCGTATGTACCTAGACGGATTTTAGTGTATAGATACATACAAATCTAGACAAATCCAAGTCATCATATACTACGATGGAGTATATTTTTATACTCCCTCCGTCTCAAAATAACTGACTTAAGTTTGTCTAATTTAAATATATTTAGACATATTTTAGTATTTAAATACGTAGAAATCTAGACAAAGACAGGTCAGTTATTTTAGGATGGATGGAGTATTTTGATCACGTCTGTCGGTCGCCCGTTATTTTGTTATTTTACAGTGGCCGGTGCAGCGCAGGTCCAGCGTGTCCCGAGATTGCGCGCGAAAAAGGGAAAACAGTCGCTGTATAATTGTTTTAGGTTGCTCTTAGGCCTTGACACTGACATGACGTGGGAACTAGCACATTAACTCCAAACTAATGATGCTAGGCTGTCTAGTGGCGAACCGACACGGACAGGACCAGATGATGCGACGTCGTTCGATTACTAGCTAGGATGCGAACGAACTCGGAGAGCTCGAGAGGATTATCATGTTGGCGTCCTCGTGTGGACAAAATGTATTTTGTCTCCGTCACGTTTGATCTCTCTTAACGAGAGAGAGAGAGCGCGCGCGCGCGCTCCATGTGTTTGTTCTAGGGGACCATGCCAGTGGCGCACGCATTCTTAATTTGATGTTGGCGTGTATCGACAAGTAAGTGAGTGAGCAGTGGTTGGTTGTGATTGTCAAAAGGACCGAAAAGAAGTGACCCAATGCACGCAACACTTTCTACTTTCTAGAGACGGAAATCGTGAAAACGGTGGTGAGGCTATGGACCTAGTCGAGGTTTTAGGTCTGCATGAGTTTCACATGGCTTTCGTAGGATTCCAATCGGTAGTACTGTTTCACACGGATTGTCTTTGAATCTACGAATTGCTTTAAGAATATTCCAATGAGTTGGATTGCAATGTCTCGATTTTGCAGGAATTTTAACGTATAGTCCAATACTTTTTATGACTCGATCATATAGAACGGAAGCACCTTTTTCTGTTTTCCATCATAACGATAAATGATTTAAAACAAGCGAAGATATCGTGAACAGTTCGTCCCCTCTCCCGCACCCGGGCGGCGGCGCCGCGCCGTGTCGGGCGGTCTCCTCTCCTCCTCGGCCGACCTCCCCCCCCCCAATAACCTCCCGCCCGCCGCCGCCACCCGGGGCGTCGCCGGGCAAAGATCTGGCGGCGGCGACCCTGGCTGCGATCTGGCGTGGCGGCAGCGGCGTCCGCGCCCGAGGTGGTTCGGCGGTCGCGTCGTGGCTGGCGGCGGCTGGGGGTCCTTGGTCCAGATGGCTGCACGTGGCGGCGGGAATCCGTGCCTAAGGCCGAGATCTATTCCGTTCGTCGCCGACGCCGGTGCCCAGGATCTCCGGGCCATGCTCGCGACACTAGGGCGCTTGGGGCTACTGCCCCTGGCATGGTGGTGGTGACTTCCTTCTCCGTCGGAGTGGTCGGCCGGGCGATCATGCCGCTATGCGGCGGATCCTGCTAGTTTCCGGCGGGTAGCGTGGGGGCTACTGCTCGGTTTCAATAAAGGGGGCGGTCCTCGGATCTCTCTCGCACCAAGATGAAGATCTACGTGATGCGTGTCTCCATTGATCTGGCCGGAGTGTCTGGTTCCGGAAGGCCCCGCCGGCGAACTTCCATGGGCGCATATGCCTGGAGCTTGCTGGATCGGAAGGAATTCGGTCATGCGCACCTGTGTTTTTTGCTGGCCGTTTGGTTTCAGTGGGAGCGCGGTGAAGTTCTGTTACCTGTTACCATCATGCGACATGTCTTTGACGATACACATGGTGAAGTCAGATGCGGAGAATGTCATGAAGGCAGAGACATGTGGGCGAGCTATGGTGGATTGAGTCTTTATGGCGATGATGATCTGGCTTGGATATCTGTGACTCACAGCAGCGTCTGTTAGAGGGGGCGACATCATAGGAGGAGTTCACAGTCTTACCTTGCAGGATGAAAATCCAAGGTTTGGCCTTCATTGGTTGTGGGCATTGCTTTGCGAGCGAGGACTTTCTCCAGGGGTGAAATGTTTTGATCGGGCGATGACAGCGCTTGTGCACTATTTCCTTCTTGGAGGCGTCACTTTTTGATGGGTTGGACTTCTCGTGTTGTTTTGGTGATGTTAGTGTCGCTGCTGCTAAGGATCGGATTCCTGCAGCGGAATTTTTCTTTTTTGTAATTCTTATTTTTTTCGGCTGTGTGCATCTGTATTGTTATTAGGGTATGCGTTGTTGCAGAGACTGGATGTAATTGGTATCCGTGTGATATTAATATATGCTCATTTCCAAAAAAAAAATCATAACGATAAATTCCTGCACTTTTGCTATGTTTTGCAATCCTCTGTTTTACACCGAAAAGCTGTCAGAATGCTATGTTTTTCCTACGTTTCTAATCTTGCAATCCAAAGAGGCCCTAAATAGAAGAGTTGATCTCTCCGTCTTTGCACCCGAAGGTGCACACAGTCTAAAGAAGGAAATACAAAAGAAATAAGCAACCAACACGTTGACAACCTCAGATAGTATTACAAAATCTGAGTAAATGCTAATTGTAACTCATGTGGGGACATAAAACACCTGCTAACTTATGGTGCTTTCAACTTGTAAAAATATATTACGTTGTTCTTCATTAACATTTACCTGAGTTGAGCCTAATCCAGGCCTGTTCCATCCCTAATTGGCACTGCTGCTGCGTCCAAACGACACTAATCCGGGCTTGTTCCATTTCTAATTGGCACTCCGGCAGCGTCCAAACGGCACTCTCCGAGGGTGATAAAGGGAAGTTCGCCTCCCCCAAGCTGTCGGGTGTCTCGATGCCTGCAAGTTCGTGAGACCTGCCTGGCCTTCTCGTCGGCGGTGTGATGTGGCGTTGGTCGGAGTTTTGGCTCGAGTTCATGGATGCCGGGGCGGCAGCCCCAGAAGGTGGACTGCGTGGGCGACACTTCGGCGAGCGACGTGGCAGTGGTGGTGGTTCCTACCCTCGGTCACGTGGATAGTGAGGAACGAGCGTTGGGAGGCTTTGGGTGTTGGCAGCACTTTGTCTTCGGCAGCTCTCAGATCGTGAGTCGGAGGCCTATCTTGGGGACAACAGGCGTGGCAGAAGACGGGGAGCGGTACAAAGGTTTTTCTGGGCGAGAACTCAGTGCTTTAGTACCAACGGCGACGATGCCTGCGGATATCGTTACCCTCTTGGGGGCATCGATGCGGCATAAAACCTTCTTCATTACCCTCTTGGGGGCATCGTCGTGGAGCCTCGGTTCAACCGAGTCTCGGCTCATTGTCTTAGGTGGCAAGTTTAGGTTTTCCGCATTTTTCTTGTTTATTTTGATCTTCTTTGTAATAGGGATGTCCCCTCCACCTTGTATCTGTTCCGCCGATGTGGCTTTATTTATAAAGCGGGGAGAAAGCTATTTCGAGGAGGAACATTTACCCCTAGTTCTCACAATCTAACAAACATTAGAGCAATAATATAGATGCTAAGGCAGAGTAAGAAAACATATTTGATCTCGGTCGTTTCTTCTCATCTGTTATAGGTGACCCTTTCCCCACCCCACCCACGCCTAGTGTTGCAAGCGAGGTTTCGTAAAAGTCCCGCTTTTAAAAATTGAACTAGAAAACTCTTATATGAACTATAAGCGGAACTTTCGCGGGATCCCGCTTTCAACCCTAGCCACATCCACAAACTTCTTCCAATTCGGTTGTTGCTTGTCTAGACCTCCCTAGGTGTTGCAAACCTAGCTAGTCACCGCTTCTCCACACCGCCGTCACCACCAGATCCCTAACCCTATTTAATTCCGAGCAAAAGAGATAATAGAGAGAAATGTGAGATTTGATACAAATACTAACTGAGGATCGGATGGATGCGATTCGAGGGTGCAAGTCAGTGGATTGTGTCGAGCGGTTTGGGAGAAAATGTAAAACCATATCAAATGTCATTTTGTTGCCTGACTCAACGCCCACGCCAACCTAGTAGATGGGGTCAGACTGTCAAACCAAGGGCGAAGTGACTAGTTTGGGGATAAAATGTGGCACAAATTAATTTGGTAGACACAATCACCAAATCATAAACAATGGGTAAGAAGTGGAATTGACTTAGATATTTTTATATATAAATTTGTGGTCAAAGCTTTGCCGTGAATATTATGTGGATGTCCAGAGAATGGCTTACATTTATGAATTAACTTTGTACATCAAGTATATTTTTCATCTGAAAATTATGCACTTGACAATATTAAGGAGCTGTTAAAGCCATCCTATCATGTGTGCATAACTAAAATCGGCAGCAGAGTCAAGGAATGCATCTTTGGCGAGTGAACTGAAGCAGCTTCTGAACAATGGACGAGCGTCTAGTATATCGTTTGGGCAAAAAAGCTGCACTCTGCATGTGGAACGGTGGAGGGCGCACGTAGAGCCTAGCTAGAGAAAAGAGAGGGCATAGGTTGTGTGTTGTGACTTGAGAGACAAGAGGACGTACCCCGGACCGCGAGCCCATCACGTCTTCAAGTAGGAGCGTAGGACAAGAAGCCAAGTGCGTCTCACCGCGCGCGTCGATAGAAGTTCTCTAGCTAGCATAGTGCGCTTGTTCTATAGGTAGAACCTCAAAGTTCTCTAGCATAGTCCATAGGAAGGACAATGATAAGGTTGAGCTTGTGATCCGCCTCGAGGAGCTGCGTCTTGGAAGTAATGAAGCGGTTGCGTTGCGGCTGTGGTGGTTTTGCGTCGGGGGGCAGGCCGACTTGGTAGGGAAGAGGATGGGTGGTATTGATCAGTAGAGCGAAGCTGAGAGGCCATGAGTGGTTGCTAGTGAAAGAGACGTGAGCGCATGATCGAGAGGGTGAAGCGTTGTGTCCTCTCTCTAGCTAGAGTGGAGAAGGGCATATAGGAGTACGTACTCCCTCCGTTGGAAAATATAAGACATTTTAGCTTTGTGAAATAAATATATCTAGACGTTTTTTAATGTATAGGTTCACTTCGAATCTCTACGAACCTATACACTAAAAGACGTCTAGATACATTCGATTCACAATCCTAAAACGTCTTATATTTCTAAACGGAGGGAGTAGTTGTCTCAAGTTATTTGAAACAGAATGCGAGATTTTATTTAAAGAAATCTGAGTCTTTATCAAGAGGGAATATAATCCTCGTCTCCTGCAAATAAGATATCGAAAGGTAGAGTGATTCCATTTTATAATCATAAGTGCACATTTATCAACCCTCCCGACTGCGTGCGGCCGCCGCCGGGCCGCACTAGGGGGCCTACACCACACGCTCCTCGCCCTCCCGCCTGTCCTCCCCCTCCGCCGTTGTCGGCATCATCGCCGGGCAAAGGTCATGCGGCGGCGGTGGACTTCCTCCCGCACCATGGGATCCAAGGTGGCGGCGGCTCAGATCTTGGCCCCCTAGAGGAGGTGATCGCGGGGTAGCGGTGGTTAGGGATCATTGGTGGTTCTGCTACAGGCGGCGATGGGCAGACGATGGCGGTGCTACCAGCTCGATCTAGCTCTTCGGGTCTAGGCGGGTTGTGGCAGTGCTGCCCTAGCTGTTTCTTCATCAACCTCAGTGTCTCCTTGCGTAATCCAGTGTTGTCACACATCACAGGGTTATTGGTGGTGGTGATCTCTTTCACCGTCAGAGATGGTCAACCGGGTAGGGCAGATTGTCTCTGCATTCAGTATCGGCGGCAAGATGATACATGGCTACCGGTGAAAACCCCCAGTCATGGTAGGCGATGGCGACATCTTCGCATCGTCACCTTGTTGAAGGCATCGCCGCTGTAGCTATTGCCAACCTACTGGCGCTGCTCCGGGGGAACCCTAGACCCGATTTGGTGGCACCTTAGGCGTCGCTCTCCCTCTTGGGGGCATCGTTTTTCAAGCAGTTGTTGGACGGTAGTGGCAAGAGGTGGAGCGGCATCGTCTTGCATGGAGACTCCGGTGGAGATGTCAAGTCATTCCTAACCGTCAGTCAGTAGGTGCTATGCACGACGGATCTCCCGGTGGTTTCAAGCTGCGTCTGATGGCGGGAGTCGGCAACATGGTGTCGAGGGGTCTTGATGTCGACCGCGCATGCATGGTGGACGAGCGCAGGGTGGTGGAGTTGTTTGGTGCCATGATGGCGTTGATGGCAGGCCTCATAAGGTCATTGCAATGATTTCTTCTGGAGATGGGTACACGACAAACGACGGCGGCGAGGACTTCTGTACGTGTATACTAGTACATGTTGAGGGCTAGTCAGACTGATTGTGCCACTTGCTCGTTGTTGGGTGTAACGCCTCCAAATCGGATCTATGTAAATCTTAACATTTCTACCAAAATTCGCATAGAAGCGATTCAACGACGCCCATCTGACACTTCCATGTGGGTGGATTTTGGTACAAGTAGTTACATCAAATTAGTTTACAACAAGATCCACAAAAAACATATATATGCAACAATGACTCCAAAGAGCCAACTACGGCTAGTCATATTATTACGGCAAGGCATTAGTGGAGTTGTCTATGATCATGACACTGTACTCCTGAGGCGTCCATAATTATGGACACACGACTTCTCGAAAAGATTTACCCTGCAGAGATGCACAAATATACTCAAACGCATGTTTAGACTTTCAAGTACTAAATCGCAAATAGGCGTTCCTTCCGAGTCTCACAATAAAAACTGTCTCATAACTACGCGCATATCTAGAGGTATCATCTACTGTGTGTTATCCAGCCAAGAGGCACGACGATTCTCAAGGTGACACAGTGGGGGTAACTTGTACGCTCCGTGGGTATCGTCACCGTGTACTGCAATTTATGTATGCAAGCCATGGCAGTCCACCAAAATCAGATCACAACTCAACCCATGTATGAGGATATATTATATGTATGCACCAAATGGAAAACCAATTTTGTAACCCTCTGGATATACGAATAGCTCCGGTAGTTGAGGGGGATCCCAGAGGCCCCCACGTTTGGTTAGCGCGATATTCTCAGAATTGTTCTTAGTTCGACTCAAGTAGTCTCCAAAGGTGGTCGCTTCAGACGCCTTATCATTAAGTGAAGCCATAAACAACAACATCAGATTAATATCCATATCACCAACATTATCCAGATATCAAGTTCCACATGTATGAGAGCGGGTAATAGACCTAAGCATGCACTACGACTCACAAGTCCAACCTAGCTACTCAAACAACAGTTAATAGGATAACCAAGGCAATATAGAAGCTGCAAGGAAATAAAGATATGGAAACTAAAGCATCGACAATAAGGATAGAAGTAGACAAATCAGGAAATAAAGACTATAAATTTAAAATAGGTAGAAGTGGGGAATGCTCGCCTGAGAAACAATGTCGGGTAGCTAAAACTCTAAGGGGGGGGGCAGATATTGATCCTTAAATAGTTAAAGTAAAGTTATTTCTGCACTCCTTAAAAGGAATAGCTAAGAGATGATATGATGATGCACCTAAAAGAGATTTTAAAACATGGTACAATACGAAAGTATCATTTTTAGAAAAAATTGATAAAAAGACCCTTCATTGCATAAAAAATGATATGTGATTTCAAGAAATATGAAAATAAACCTCTCACTAGTGCTTGGGTAAGGTTTAAACAACTCACACATAAAGTCAAACATGGACTAAAGGATTGGTTGCTTGTATGGAGTTTTTATGAAGGCCTTACACAAGAATCTATGCAATCCCTAAATAATGAAACCGAGAAATCCTTTTTATATCTAAACCCCCATGAAGCATTTACATTGTTAGATAGAATATTGGTAGAAACTAGTATCAACAAGGGCTTAAGTGAACTTATCCCCAATTTTTCCCTTAGGGGAATTCATGGGGAAACTGAAGTAAAAGTGGAAGTCCTAGAAGATTCTGGCATGCTCTTTGGGGACAAAAATTTAGGATCATTAAAAAGAAAAAGGGAAGAAACTATTATGATTGAAAATGAAAAAGAACCAACAAATGATAAACAAGTAGAAGAAGTCAAAATGTTAAGTGAAACAAAAGAACCTCTACTTGATCTTGATAAATATAGTTTGCATGAACTCATTAACTTATTGCAAAAGTTTTCTAATGATCCATCTTTTAATGGTCATCAAGCAGGATTTGGTTCCTGCCTAGCAAATTATATTATAAATGAAAAAATTGAAAGATATAATAATGAAGCTATGTTACCACCTAAGCTTGGGGATGTATGGCTCCCCAAGGTTTTAATCACTATTGGAAAAGAGACACATCATGTAATTCTAGATTTAGGATCTAGTGCCTCAGTTTTACCTAAAGATCTATATGATTTTTACTTGATTTGAAACCTATGAAAAATGCTCTATAGATCTTTTACTTGCTTATGATTCAACTAAACATGCTTTAGGAAAAGTTAAAGATATCATGGCTGAATTGCATAAGACATTTGTACCTGTTGATTTTATTGTCATGGACATGGGGAGCAATACCTCAAGTCTTATAATACTTGGTAGACCCTTTTTGAGAACCACAGGTGCAGTCATTGATACAAAAAAGCAAATGCGAAGTTTCATTTTCCTCACAAGAAATGTATGGAACACTTTCCAAGTAAGGAGGTAGCAAAGAAGCAGAAGCTATCTCATGAGTTCTACATCACTTAAACCAAGTAAGTAAAGCCTAACTATAGGGCTATAAAAAAAGTGCTTTGCGGGAGACAACCCGGTTTTTTTATTTTGAATTTTTGCTTTAGACTATTGCTGTAGCAAGAGAGTTCTGTTTTGGTTTTATTTCTGTAATTTTTAATAAAGTACCAAGTGAAACCCATTTTGGATGTTAAAAAGTTGCTAAACATATGGAGTAGCAAATTTCTGCAAAACGGTTTTTAGTGCAAGAATTTTCTATTTTTTTATGTAATTCCGATTGCGCTCATATTTACACAGAATTTACAACTTTTCATAGTCTGTATTCAAAAAATAGGCTAAAATTCCTGACATGTTTAAGTGGGTGAGAAAAATTATTTTTGATGCTGCTGAAAATTTGGACAGATTCTGCCATGTTTTGTTTTAACCATTCCCAAGTGTCCTAAAATGATTACTATGAGTCATCTTATATGCTAGGGATATGTAGGAACATTATATACTTGCTGGAACATTTAGAATTTTTTTGTCTTTGATATATATGCAACAACTATTATACTTTTGTGCCACTAATGTCACCACTCAGAAAAAACATGGGAGAAAAAGTTTCGTGTTGAAGTTTTTTGACAGGGAATAGAGGAACATCACACCAAGAGCAATCCAAGGATAGTGAAAACCGTAAGATTGAGGATGCCCAAGGCACCCTACTGTACCTATTAAAATCTCGGTTTGCAAATCTCTAAACTTTGTTTTTCGAGCAACATAAACTATCGTAGAACTTGGAGCGTCTATTTTATTTATTTTACTTTTGTTTTGCATTAAAAGGACCACCACCACTATTAATATAAATGTTTGTGATAGAGCTACTGAAAAGAAACTTTGCCTTAATGAGATTAAAAATGAATAAGAATGCCTTGAATTAAAAGAAAAGGGGAGATGAAAGCAAAAGGCTGAAATTCATGTTGTGTCTAGTTCGTAAGCTCAAGTACTTTATATGAAATATGATTTGTTTTGTGCCTATTAATTTGTATCCTTTGCTTGTGTATATTTATGTTTTTATGTTCAATAAGGATGAAGGTGAGAAAATAAATGTTGGCATTATGAACTAGATGGCACATTCTTTAGATATCTTTTTGCTAAGCCTTCACAATACAAGCTAAGACTTGTTCCAAACCCCATAAACTAGACTAGGCATATCCACCTATTTGTGGCAAAAGCTACTTTCAAGTATAGTATGTATGTTAATCCTCCAAACATTCTTAAAAACACATTTTTCATGTATTTTAAAGCTCATAAGAAAGTAAGGTTTAGGGTGATACCACTATGGAAATTTTTGTGCTTTACATCTTATTAGTTGTTGTTAGCCAAACCATGATGTCATGGCACAAGCTTTAAATGTTGAATGTTGATAATTTGTCATGTTAAAGTTCTGCCTATGGATTGCATCGATGTGAAAAAGTGTTGTTGGAGGGATACCCCCGGGTAGGGTAACACCGAGGTATAGAGGCCGAGTTAGCCAAGGAATGGCAAGGTCAAAGCGAAGGCTAGCCGGGTCACCTCAAGGCAGGCCGACTTACGGAATAACCCGGCCCGGAGGATGTCCGTTTAACCATGTCCCGGCCGACGTATGATATACGTCGGCAAGATCTTTATAATTCGTCTGCAGGTACCCACGGAGTCGGATTAACCAGACCTGATCTAGGTTATATCAGGCTTGTAAGAGAAGGAAGGTATCCCGCTAGTCAAAAGGTGGTCTCTGTACGCTGGAGCGTGAGAAAAGCGGACAGAGGGAAGGACCAGCGAGGCGTGGCCGACAAAGGTGACGCAGCCTATATCGGTTGACGCTGGCGCCGCAGAGGCTTACGTAGCCTCTGCATGGCTTATGAGGGCAAAAGGTGACCCAGTCGGTTTGCTATTTTGGGAGAGGCATATTCCCAGGAATATGCTTCCACGTATGCCCTAGCTAGTAGCCTGGCCTCCCCTTTATAAATAGCGCTAGGACCTCAGTAGAGGGGCATCGCGAGGTAGTTGGGCTAGAGATTGGCTTGTTCATTGAGTAGAGGTAGTGGTGAGAGTGAGAGAGATCCGTCTTCCTCCTCTCCCCAATACAGCTCAAGGAGCATCTGTAAACTTGGTGAACTTAGAGAATACAAAACATCTGTGTGTGGAATCACCACACTATCCCTCCCTGGATTCCTCTAGTGCATATTGGCCCCACCTTTAGCCTATCCATGGCATCTGCCGTGCCACCACCACGATAGTTGGCGCCCACCATGGGGCCAGCGGCGCTAGCAGGAGTGAAGATACGGACGGGAAGCATCATCGGCACCGGCGAGCGCATCATCTCTGGGCTCGTTCAGCGCTTTGGAGCGCTAGACTACGTCAGCGACAATGTCGGTAGCTTCGGCAGGCGACCTCCACCGTGCAATGGCCTCTTCATCAAGCTTGGTGCCCACAAGATCTATGTCAGCGTCGATGTGTCTTGCGTTCACCCGCGGCACGTCGTCGAGGGAGGCGAGCCACCCCTTAGCGCGGCTCACAGTGCGCATTTCACTCGCTCCCCTGACCGTGCTGAGGTGATGATGACAGTGCCTGACGCTGGCGCGAGCAAAGACCTGGCACCAGATCCGGAGGTAACAGCCAAGGCGCCCAGGAAAAGTAGAGGTCCTCCGCTAGAGAGGCCAGAAAACGTGTTGCAGCAGGCGATAGATAGCTTGGCAAGCCCCATAGCACATGTGGTAGATCCGTCTCAGGCATAGGCCGAGTTAGAGGAAACTAGGCAGAAAATACTAGAGGGTGCGAAAAAGATAGCCGCGGCTCAGCAGTCGTTGAACATGCCGCTGCGCAAGTACGCAAGAGCAAATAAGATAGATGCGGTAAAAGTAAAAGGGAGAAACCTCATCAGTGAAATGAACAAAGAGGGTGAGACTAGAGTTGAGGAATCAGAGAACCTGTTGTCCATGGGGCTGCCGAAGTACATCACCCTAGCAAAGAACCTCAGAGCAGCGGATGCAGCTACATCCAAACTAGAAGGTTTGATGGGTGAAGCCCGGCAAAGACAGCAAGAGAGGGTCAATGAGTTAGTTCGAATCGCTAACAGACAGAATGAGGAGTTGCTCAGGGCTAACCCGGCAAGAGTAGGGGCTTCCAAGGTCGTTTATTCGGCAGTGGGTAACCCGGAGAAATCTGCTGAGGCTGCATCGTCCCCTCATGATGGCCCAAGAAGAGAGGAAGTGGTAACCTCGGCAAGGAGAAACAAACAAATAGTCCCATATGACCCGGCAAGGGAAAGGAAAGGAAAGGCAGTGCAAGGAAATGAGGATCGACAAAGTGTCAGCCGAGGTAACCGCGACCAAGGCAATGCCGGTCAGAGAAACGCTGGAAACGGCAATGCCGGACAGCGTAACTCGGCGGGTGCATGGCAACATCAATAGCGGAATATACCACGCAAGAGCGAAGTGCCGACCAAGGTATGCAACAGATATGTGCTCCACAAGAGCAAGACAGATACAACGATGGTGATTCGGAAATGGTGAATGTAGGATACCATAGGCCGGAGCATCATGAGATAGGATCAAGGTTGGGAGGCAAGAACTTGCTGCCGGATGACGCCAGACTAAAGCTGGATCGGCTCTACAGGTCGGAGCAAATTGAGGTGCAAGGTCCTCTGGGTCCAACGTGTTTTGGGCCCCAGATCATGAAGGAGCCTCCGGTACCTAGCTTCTAGTTACCAACAGGCACAAAAACATATGACGGCAGCACAAAGCCAGAGGATTGGTTGATTAACTACGCGACAGCTGTAAAAATTGCTATAGGAAACTTCAGATGGGCTATGAGATATGTACCTCAGATGTTGGAGGGGCCATCGAGGATATGGTTAAACAATTTACCACCCGGTAGTATCAACTGCTGGCTGGATTTCCAGGAAATGTTCGTCAGTAACTTCTCAAGCACATATCAGAGGCCGAACAGGCCACAGACCCTAGCAATGTGCAAGCAGAGACCAAATGAGACAGACCGAGAATTCCTAACTCGATGGTGCAATGTGCGAAACTCATGCGAGGGTGTGATTGAGTCACAGGCCATAGCTTGGTTTGCACAAGGGTGTAGATATGCAAGCATGCTGTGGCAAAGGTTACAAAGGGATATGCCAACTACCTTGGCAGAAACAATCCGGATTGCTGATTCATACGGTTTAGGTGATCCGACTCAACCCCGGCTTGTGTCAAACGAGTCAAATGAGGAATACTATCAGCGAGACGGATCCGGATTATCCCAGCGAAATGACTACATGAGTAAGAGAAGAGATGATAGACCGGATTACAGGTACAGCTCGCAACAAGTTGCTGCTATAAATCAAGATCAGCCTGGAGCAGGGAGTAATCAGCGTCAGAAAACTGGAGGGCAGCAGTGGACCCCGAGAAATGATGGCAAGAAACTTGGACGCCCGAGCAAAAGAGATAGTGGCAAGAAAAGAAATACCGGCCGCGGTATACGTATGAGGCAATGCTAGATCAGCCGTGCAAATTTCACGCGCCAAATCCGAGTAACCCGGCGGGTCATACAACCCGGCAATGTGAGTGGATGAGGAAGATAGAGCAAAGTGGCTCAGGGAATGCTCAGGCACCTCGGAACGATCAACCTCGACAGGAGTTACCTCGACAACAGTTGCTCTCCGGAGCAAATACGCAACAGTTAATGTTACCACCACCTCCGCCGAGGTATGAGAATCATGAGAGAAGGGATGCAGTGCATCAGGTGGAAAACCAGCGTTAGCCAGATGAAAGGTATCCTGACAATGAGGGGAGAAATGAATACAAAGAGCATCACCAGAGTTACTATGTGTTTACCACGGAGGAAACAGATAGAAAGAGCTTGCAACACCGACATATGGAAGTGAATGCGGTTATGCCGGTAGTGACGAGGTATATGCCTTGGTCGGATCAGGAAATCACCTGGAGTATCAAGGACCATCCCAAGCTCATGCCGAGTCCTGGTTCGTATGCATTAGTGCTGGACCCAACGTTCATCGGGCCAAATATCAATGTGAGGTTCTCTAAGGTGCTGATTGACAATGGCAGCCGCATCAATATTATGTACGTGGACACAATGCGCAAGTTTGGTATCTCGGAGAACATGCTCCAAGCCACAAGGACAACTTTCCATGGCATTGTGCCAGGTATTTCCTGTGAACCCATTGGCAAAGTCCGGGTTGACGTGTTATTCGGCACAAGAGATAACTGCCGAACTGAGAATTTGGAATTTGAAGTTGTGAACTTAGAAAACGCATATCACGCGTTACTCGGCAGGCCGACCCTGAACAAATTCATGGCAAGTACTCACATCAGTTACCTGAAGATGAAGTTGCCTGGGCCAAATGGAGTAATTACCATAGCTGGGGATTTCCGACGTTCCATTGAGTGTGCGTCGGCTGGGTCTAACCTGGCCGAGTCACTCGTGATTGCACAAGAAAAAAGAAAGATCCAGGAAGTAGCGGCATTGGCTCAGTCTGCGCAGCAATACATGCCGGCAATGAGTAACCCGCATGGAAGTGTCTCTTTTCAAGCAACAAAGGATACAAAGAAAGTACCTGTTGATGATTTGTTCCCAGAGCGCACCGTAACAATTGGTGCCGGGTTAACTGACAAATAGGAAAGCGAGCTCGTCAACTTCCTCCATGAGAATCGGGATATCTTTGCTTGGTCCACACAGGACTTGCAAGGCGTTCCGAGGGAGTTGGCCGAGCACTCTTTGAATGTGAGACCCGGAGCAAAGCCGGTGAAGCAACCTCTCCGCCGCTTCGCCGAAGACAGGAGAAAAGTCATTGGAGACGAGATAGCTTGGATCCTCGCAGCCGGGTTCATCATGGAAGTGCTTTACCCGGATTGGCTATCTAATCCAGTGCTGGTGGAAAAGAAGAAAGATGATCCGAATGTGGCAGTGGTTTGGCGTATGTGCATCGATTAGACGAACCTGAATAAGGCGTGCCCAAAAGATCCATTCCCACTGCCAAGGATAGACCAGGTCATAGATTCTACTGCTGGGTGTGAGTTATTGTCGTTCATAGACGCATATTCTGGTTTCCACCAGATACCACTGAACCCAGATGATCAAATAAAGACTGCATTTATCACCCCGTACGGGGCTTATTGCTATCGCACTATGCCTTTTGGTTTACGTAATGCAGGGGCAACGTATCAAAGATGTATGCAAAAATGCCTACACGATCAAATTGGTCGAAATGTGCAAGTGTATGTTGACGATGTGGTTATAAAAACCAAGGAAAGCAAAATGCTCCTTGATGATATCAGGCAAACATTCACGAACCTAAGGAGGTTCCAAATGAAGCTTAACCCGGAGAAGTGTACCTTCGGTGTCCCGGCTGGAAAATTACTCGGATTTCTTGTCTCTAGCCAAGGTATCGAAGCTAACCCAACTAAAATCCGAGCCATAGAGCGGATGGAATTGTCAAAGTGCCTTAACGATGTCCAGAAGTTCACTGGTTGTTTGGCATCCTTAAGTCAGTTTGTATGTCGGTTGGGAGAAAAGGCATTGCCTCTCTATCAACTAATGAAAAAGTCAGACAAGTTCGTATGGACGCCGCAGGCAAATGAAGCCTTCATCCAGTTAAAGAAAATGTTAGCCACTGCACCAGTGTTAGCCTCTCCACTATCAAAAGAGACAATGCTGCTCTACATAGCCGCAACCAACCGAGTTGTAAGTGCAGTAGTAGTGGTAGAGCACGACGAAGAGGGTAAGTCGGTGCAAAGGCCAGTCTACTACCTGAGTGAGGTATTATCAGCGTCAAAACAAAACTATCCTCACTATCAGAAGATGGCATATGGTGTGTATATGGCAGCAAAGAAGCTGAAGCACTATTTTGAAGAACACCCCATCAAAGTGATATGTGAAGCCCCCATATCTGAGATAATGAGCAACAAGGATGCAAGCGGCCGGACTGCAAAATGGGCAATCGAGCTAGCCCCTTATGCTCCACAATACGACAGGAGAGATGCGATCAAGTCTCAGGCTGTGGCCGACTTTTTCGTGGATTGGGCCGAGATGCAATATGAGCCACAGTTGCCAGATCCGAACCACTGGAGAATGCATTTTGATGGATCAAAAACAAAAACCGGGTTAGGTGACGGAGTTGTGCTTACCTCACCCAAGAAAGACCAGCTGAAGTATGTGCTGCAGATCCACTTCACAGCATCAAACAATGTTGCAGAGTATGAAGCACTTGTGCATGGGCTCAAAGTGGCAAAAGAAATTGGAATACGTCGGATTCAGTGCTTTGGTGACTCGGATCTGGTAGTTCAGCAAGTCTTAGGGCAATGGGATGCTTTGGATGCAAACATGGCATTGTACTTTGAGGGATGCGAGTTTCACCATGTACCCCGGCTGGAAAACGAGGTTGCCGACGTACTGTCAAAACTCGGATCAACCCGACAAGCGATCCCACCGGGTGTAGCACTAGAGCACCTCAGAAAGCCATCTATCAGGCCATCCCCAGAATCCGAGTCAATCTATATCTCGGCAAATCCGGAGTCGGAAGCTGTGCCCATGGAAATTGGTGTGGGAAGTGGTTCAGGAAACCCGGGGACTCCTTCGCAGGACCCGAGGACTGGGCAGCTTGACCCGGCGGAGGTTATGTCGGTGGATCAAATGGAAATTGACGAGGATGTGTTTCTGGTGCGAGCTATACCAGCTTGGGCACTGCCCATATTCTAGTTCCTGAAGGATGGAACTTTGCCCAATGAAGAAGTGTTTTCGAGGCAAATTCGGAGGAGGGAAAAGGCATACACGATTATCAATGCCGAGCTATACAAGAGGAGTGTCACGAATGTCCTGCAACGGTGTGTTGACCTGGAAGAAGGGCTTGACATCCTCCGAGATATACATCAAGGGGAATGTGGGCATCACGCCTCATCTAGAGCCTTAGTGGCAAAAGCTTTCCGGCATGGATTCTACTGGCCAAGTGCCTTGGAACAAGCAGAAGATCTAGTAAGAAAATGTAATGGTTGTCAAAGATATGCTACCAAGACACACATGCCAATGTCGGAGCTCAAGACCATACCAATTACCTGGCCATTTGATGTATGGTGTTTGGATATGGTTGGCCCATTTAAGCCGGCGAAAGGAAATATGACCCATATCTTGGTTATGGTTGACAAGTTTACCAAATGGATAGAAGTAAAGCCGATAAGAAAATGTGATGGGGCTACATCCGTTTCATTCCTCAAAGATATCATTCTGAGATATGGCTATCCTCACAGTATCATAACAAATAACGGCACCAATTTCCCTGAAGTAGCATTTGCGCGATTATGCCGGGATAAAAAGATCCGGCTAGACGTTGCCTCGGTAGCCCACCCCGCATCAAATGGACAAGTGGAAAGATCCAACGGATTAGTATTATCCGGGATAAAACCCCGGCTCATTGAGCCACTGCAAAGATCAGCGGGGTGCTAGATAGAAGAACTACCAACGGTACTGTGGAGTTTAAGAACAACTCCAAATCGATCAACAGGCTATACGCCATTCTTTATGGTATATGGGGCAGAAGCTGTATTACTAGCCGACATAGAGCATGATTCGCCTAGAGTCACCCAATACACAGAAGCCAAAGTGCGAGAAGCCCGACAAAATGATGTTGGTCTGCTGGAAGAAGCGAGAGAATTGGCATTGTCCAGATCCGCCATATATCAGCAAAATCTCCGACGCTATCATAGCCGGAAAGTAAACCCCCGAGTCTTCCAGGATGGTGATCTGGTACTCCAGATGGTACAACGTACTGCTGGCATGCATAAGTTATCCCCCCATGGGAAGGGCCATTCATTGTGAGCAAAGCTTTGCACAATGACTCTTATTATCTCATTGATGCACAACCACATGAGAAGAACAAGGCGGACAGGTCTGGCGAAGAATCTAAGTGTCCATGGAATGTAGCCCTACTTCGTCCGTTCTACACTTAACAAAGAAGTGTGTGTATCCGGGTTTCTCATATATATCGGTATGTATGCCGGCAATGAGTTTATCAATGAAATCTTGGCACCTCGGCGAGAACTGGGACCGCTTTAATAATATTTGTTGTCTTCTGTGTTTGTTATTTATTTTTATGTCGGCTGGCTTAAGTTGCTTCTGCCTAAGCTGGATTAGTAGTGTGTGAGCACCAAAAACTCAACTCTTCGACTTGCTGCTGTCCAACAAGAATTGGCTTCATGGCAAGCAAGAGAACAAGTTTGAATTTAATAACGAAAACGACTAAGGAAAAGAACGTAATCGAGCCGACATTCTTTGTTCGGACTAACTCTATGTTTACTTTGATTTTACTACGCTGGATTATTTTGAGCTAATCCTAAAGTTTCCAAGTATTGTTAAGTCAATTTTTTAAACTTGGACTCGTAAGTCACAAAACCGAATCAAGGTAGACGCGAGCCGAGCCGTGAAATTGGAGAAACAAGAAAATGAAACTCAGGGGCTACACCCAAATTAATCCGTTGTGAACAACTTAGTAGCAAATCATAATCGGTATGCTTAATACATCTACACCTAGCATACCAGGGATCTGATAAATTTCAAAGTGTTTTTGGTGCTCAAGGAGCAGCAGCGGGAGGAGGTAACTCGGCGCCAGCAGGGGGAACTCCGGCTTCAGTCTCGTCATCATCTTCGTTATCTTCGAGATCCAAGGCTTCGTCCTCTTCCTCGTCACCCGAATCATCTTCAACATATTCGTCGTCAACGATGCCGAGGAAGCTTGGTCCTTCGTTCCATTGATGGACAGGGGCAAACTGGATAAGGTTGTGGGCACAAGCCTTGCGCTGAGCTACCCAATCTGGATCATTCGACCACCTTGACCCGGTGCGCAAGTGCTCGAGAACCTTCAGATCTAGTTTTTCATACCACGTGAGCACGAAGTGGAGGACAGTATCAACTCCGGCACGTGTGGCGGATTCCCTCCAGAGGTCGAGCTGGGTCTCGCAATCCATCAATTTGTTGATCAGAGCAGTGGACCCCTCCAGAGGATCCTCACCAGGCCAAAGGGCACGGAAGATCCGGACGGCTGAATCCAGGATACCCGAATCATAGTTCTTCACAATTTCAATGCGAGAGGATAGGCTAACCAGCAAGTCCTCCATGTCATAGGGAATGGTTTCAGACCCAGGACCAGTTGGGGTACCCCTCTACTGGCGGAACTTGGCAACGGCAGTAACCGTAATGGCATCGCCCTCTGGGAATTTGCCTGAAAACAAAACAAGTGAAATAAGTAAAAGAGTTTAACCCGGAGAAATACATGTCGGCTGAAGGAAAAGAGTTTACGGGAGATATGACTATGGATCCGAGTCAGCTCTTTGGTGCAATCAGCATGCCTCTTCTGGATCTTCTCAAGTTCAACATTAGCCGAGTCAAGCTTGACGTCGGCCTCCTTCAACAACTCTTGATCTTTTGCAAATTGAAGGCTAAGACGTTCTCGCTCTTCGGTGAAGTCTTGGCCAGCCTTGTCCATCTCAGTCTTGTGGAGCTCTTTGAGTTTTTTCATCTCAGCCTTGAGCTTGGCAAGTTCATCATCCTTGGCTCGGAGTTTGGCAAGTTCGTCATCCTTCTTCTTAAGCTCGGCCTGATGTTGCCCTGGTTGATCGAGAAAATGCAGCATCATATCAGGCACGGGCACACTATCTTCAAGGGATGCTGCAACGGTTTGTTGACCCAGCAGAGCCGAGGTATGAATATCTGCCGAGCTCAGGAGAAAGGAGAGAGAGAGCATCGAAATTGAGTAACCAAAGCGAATTACCTTTTATCTCGTCCAAGTCTCTTCTCATAATTGTATTTTCAGCCTCCACTCTGGCTGTGCAATCCGAATGACAGATTAGTTCGGCGGGAAAAGACAAAGAAAGATGGGAGGGAGAAGTCGAAGAGAAAACTTACCCTTTTTCTCGCATTCAGCAAGAAGAGCAGCATGTTTCGAGTGCAGCACCTTGTGTGAGTCCAAGAGGTGCTGAAACTCAGCAGTCCGACGATTGGTAGTGATTTGAAAAGAGCAAGGTTGGCTCAGCTACATGCATATTCAAAGTGTACAAAATCTGGGCCAAGTGGAACTTAACCCGGCTCTAGGTGTGTGCATATTCGAAGTGTACAAAATCCGGGCCAAGTGGAACTTAACCCGGCTCTAGGTGTGTGCATACTCGAAATGTACAAAATCCTGGCCAAGTGGAACTTAACCCAGCTCTAGGTGTGTGCATATTCGAAGTGTACAAAATCCGGGCCAAGTGGAACTTAACCCGACTCTTGGTATGTGCATATTCGAAGTGTACAAAATCCGGGTCAAGTGGAACTTAACCTGGCTCTAGGTGTGTGCATATTCTAAGCTACTAAGGAGCTACGCTAGTTCTCTAAGGAGCATCCGGCCGAGTAACAAGTTACTCCCCCGGAGGCTCGGGGACTAATGGATATGTCTCTAAGCACTTGTGTGTATTAAGTAAAAGGCAAAGTAGCGTACCTCCATCATCCGGCCAGCAATGTTGATAGCCTTGGCTGCCGTGTTCATCTGTGCGCTGAACTCGGTGGGCCCAAACTTCTCCGGGAGATCGTCGTTTGGATCGACAAACTCCGCTTTGTTCCAATTGTTGACATATTCAATCAAAGCTGGAGGATAGCCCTCTCCACTAAGCATGTGGGGCGCGACCAAGCCTTTGGCATGGGCCTCTCTCCTTGCAACTAGGGCGGCAACAGGGCTGGTATGCAATGCGAGTTGTTTGCTGCCAGCTGACCCGGAGAAGGCATCTCTCTTCGGGAGCATGGACGCAAGGGTGCGCTGTCCAGCCTCGATAGATGATGCTTTGGTGGCACCAGAACTTTTCTTCGCCTTGGGTTGCTGTTGGGAGGCCGAGGCTTGAGCTGCAGACTTGGACTTGGGTGCAGCCTTAGTGCTAGTTGGGTCTTCTTGCCGAGTCTTGGAAGACTCAGATGAGACAGGAGGAGTTGGTGCTTGTGCTGGTGCTGGTGTTGGCGTTGGTGCTGCTACTGTTGTTGCTATCTCGGGGACGACGGGTTGTGGCTGAGCTGGTGAGGAGCTGGGAGCATCCGGCCTTAGCTTGTCCTCGGCGGCACCACTTCCCCCTACACCGAAGTTGCCCTCCTCTGGGAGAGGTGGACTAAGATCCGGTGTAGCCACCGAGCCTTCCTGAATTGGGCTCAGTGGACGCATGTCATCGTCGCGAGGGGGAGATGGGGTACGCCGGAAAGACGAAGCAATGCTAGAGCCGCTATGGGGAACCTCCACGACAGCCCTATCCAATTAAACAACGAATAACAAATTATATAATAGAGAGAGGCATGAAGACAAAGAAACTTGAAGCGGAAAATGGTACAAGGAAAAAGAAACTCACTCATCAGAGGTCGGAGGCTCCTTGGGCTTCCGAGCTCTCCGAACTATGGCCTTAGTCGGAGGTTTGCTGGCGACCTTGTCAGCGGACTTCTTCCGCCTTTTGGTTGTTCGGGGAGGCTCGGAAGAATCAGCTGAAGTGGCAGCCCGCTTCTTAGACACGGCTGGGGCCGGCTCACTCGTAGCAAGAGGGGGATCTTCATGGATCTGCCCAGCCAGGTTAGCTGAAGCCAGAAACGCGTAAGAAATAGGCACCAGGTCAAATACCTCCACCACCTCAATATCGGAATCATCCTCATCGTCAGGGGAACTCCTTAAGGAAAAGAAGTTACCAGTGGGTCGCTTGGATGCGTCTGGGGCAGGCAAGAACATTTCCTGATCCAGCTCCTCCTCGTCTCAAACAAGTCGATCCTTCCCCCATTTGAGGGAAGGCTCGGTGCCATCTTCAATGGTCTGCTGAAGAAACAACTAAAAGGAAAATGCAAAGGGATCAAATAAACAACATGCTCCGACATAGGATATAACTAGGAGAAGGATTGGGTAATGAGATTTACCGCAGGAGGAGGCTTGTCCCGGCAGTAATGCTCCAACCCCCACTCCCAGTAAGCGGTGAAGTCCTTATCGATCGTGAAGATGGCCTTGACCCGGCGGAAGATCTCAGTGTTGTTCAACTCAAAGGAGGAGGTCCGGTTGGGGTCAAGTCGCCAGCTCATATGGCAGAGTTTATGTGCGCTCAGAGGGGGAAATCCATGCATGGACGAATGTGATCATCACATCCGTTGTGTAGCCCTAGATCCTTCAGTTCCTTGAACCGCTTATTAACCTGATTCGCCAAGGCTGTTGGTTTCTTGGGAACCCGGTCCCACAGAGCCGGATTAGGAGGACCCATCGCGAAGGGGCCCAGCCGGATCAGATCCTCATCCAAGCCATTCCTCACATAAAAGAAGGTCTGGGTCCATCCCTTGCAAGATTCAAGCCCCGTGACTCGGGGAAAGACAGATTGTTTCCGGGGAGAGATGGAGGCGGCACCACATTGGGTCAGGTGCTTGTCCTCCGGGGCATGCTCCTTATCCGGAACCACATTCCTCCGCAGATCGAAGAACCGGATCCAAAGCTCTTTAGTAGACCACAAGCCGAGGTATCCTTCTACGACGGATGCGAAGGAGGAGAGGGATGTAATGGCATTCGCCAGAAGATGATGAGGTTGGAGTTTGTAGGTATTGACAAAATCATGGAAGAAGTCACTCACTGGCAGGCCAAAGCCATGCTGGAAGTGAGAGAGGAAGACGACGAACTCACCCGGATTGGGTGAGGGAGTGATCTCCTTGGAGGCAAGGCGGGAAATTATGCCTTCGGGGATGCGGCGGGTGCGGTAGAGCCAATCAAGATCATCTTGGCACATCCAGGAACCGGCCCAGGCATCGCGCTCTAGAGTTTCACCCTCCTCCTCCATCTCTTCTTCCTCGACAACGGCGAGCTCCTCCTTAGTCATCTCCAGGTCACTGTCCTCACCGGCCCGATCAGAGGTGGGGGACAGAGGTTTGGATTGGCGCGACCCCGTGACGAAGAAGCGAGCCGGCGGTGGCGTGGCCAGGAGCGAAGCGGCGGAGGTGTCATAAGGAAGAAGAAGGAGCAGACAGGCTGAGGGGCGCGAGAAGGGGGGAAACATCCAAGGGACACGCTCCCTCCCTTATTTAACAGCACCCTTGCAATGTATAGTGGGATCGAGCAGTGCCCTGAGGCCACACGGTGTGGCTGTGTATCTGCAGGATCGGCCAATCAGAGGCAAGCCACAGGAAATAGGGGATCCCATGATGTGACATGGTGATGCAGTTAACGAGGAGGCAGCTACGACACGGTGTTTGCAGCAGTAACCCCTGACAATAAGTGTAGTAACGGGCGCATGCCCTTAAAATGAGGCAAGGTGATGATTACCCTCCACGTAGGACGTGGGAAAGTGTATGAGAGAAGGAAGGATAACACGGAAAGCTGAAGGGTAGCCCGGCCAGCGAGTGATGACTCGGAATGTGCCAAGGGAATGCTACGCCACGGGATCCGAGCTACAGATTAACTTGGAAAAGGGAGCAAAAATATTGAACCTGCTGTGGCCCTAGCAGCTGAAGTTGCTAAGACCGCACCAGCTTCGGGGACTAATGTTGGGGGGATACCCCGGGTAGGGTAACACCGAGGTATAGAGGCCGAGTTAGCCGAGGAATGGCAAGGTCAAAGCGAAGGCTGGCCGGGTCACCTCAAGGCAGGCCGACTTACGGAATAACCCGGCCCGAAGGATGTCCGTTTAACCATGTCCCGGACGACGTATATCATACGTCGGCAAGATCTTTATAATTCATCTGCAGGTACCCACGGAGCTGGATTAACCAGACCTGATCCGGGTTATATCAGGCTTGCAAGAGAAGGAAGGTATCCCGCTGGTCAAAAGGTGGTCTCTGTGCGCTAGAGCGTGAGCAAAGCAGACAGAGGGAAGGACCAGCGAGGCGTGGCCGACAAAGGTGACGCAGCCTATGACGGCTGACGCTGGCGCCGCAGAGGCTTATGTAGCCTCTGCATGGCTTACGAGGGCAAAAGGTGACCCGGTCGGTTTGCTATTTTGGGAGAGGCATATTCCTAGGAATATGCTTCCACGTATGCCCTAGCTAGTAGCCTGGCCTCCCCTTTATAAGGAGCGCTAGGACCTCAGTAGAGGGGGGTCGCGAGGTAGTTGGGCTAGAGATTGGCCTGTTCATTGAGTAGAGGTAGTGGTGAGAGTAAGAGAGCTCCGTCTTCCTCCTCTCCCCAATACAGCTCAAGGAGCATCTGTAAACTTGGTGAACTTAGAGAATACAAAACATATGTGTGTGGAATCACCACACTATCCCTCCCTGGATTCCTCTAGTGCATATTGGCCCCACCTTTAGCCTATCCATGGCATCTGCCGTGACACCACCATGACAAGTGTGCATACTGGAGTAGGCATGTTGAGAGAAAATGCTCCTGAACCGCTAGTCAAATCCATGCGCCGTGCGGCAACTCATGGTGGAAACTTACAGCATGATAATCCTTGTTGATATGATTCATATGTCTATTTTTATTGTTATTCTAGAGTAGAGATACTACCCCTTCCCACCTTCAACATGACCAAGAAATTACATTAACTCCTATGCTAAATAAAAATAAATACAAAAAGGGGGCATATAGCTACACAGGGAGCAAGAGGTACTTCAGTGATGCAGTTTCTAAGACCAACATGTGCATACAATGACAAGCCTAAGTTGAGTAGCATGAGGAGTGCAAGGTCATAGGTATGGTGCATGAAACAATCAACTTGTAAGATGTTTAACACATAAACCATATGAAGCTTTGAAATAAAAGATACTTGGAAACCCATCCTTATTAGTATTGTTGACATGAACTACATAGCTCAAAACTTTATTTTTTACATTTTTTATGGAGGATTAACATATGTATTCAATGCTTACTTTCGGTACGAGATGCAAAACATCTCAAGGGAATACATGAAACTAAGAAGTGAGTCTTCTAGTCAAGGGCATGAAACTAAGAAGTAGCCCAAAAATAAAGGCATAAAACACTAATGACAATCATGAGAAGAGTCTCTTATTCTATAGGTTCATCAAAGTGTGCTTGAAGGTTTGTTTTGTTCATCATTTGTTTTATCACACCATTACTTATTGTTTAACATGTTTATAGATATGTAAAATATACAACTTGATAATACATTTGCATATTATGTTTCATTGAAAGGAATTGAGCCTATGAACTTTACATGATAATAAAAGAAGCAAAGGAAACAAACTCCAAAGTCCATGTTTAGTTTTTATCACCTTCATGCTTGAGGACGAGCATAGGTTAAGCTTGGGGATGTTGATGCATGTAAAATGCATACATGAACTTTATAGTTTGTTAACATGTTTTCCCACATATTAGCATCATATATAATGTTATATCCATGTTTTATATTGATTTTTTGGGATTTACCAATGATTCTCTTTATTTTGGCTATAACCCAGCAAGGCAGAAAAACCCCGTTTTCAACGTTTTTGATGTTTTGGGATCTATACAAAGTTAAATGGACCTGAACTTTTGGGAATGCCAATATTTATCCACAAGAAGCTTCTGGAGCACAAAAACCTCACCTGGAGGGCCAGGAGGGTCAAATGAGCATGGGTGGCACGCCCAGCCTAGGTAGACGCGCCACCTACCCTCGTTTCCTCCTCGGTCGTCCGATCGCCTTGATTCTTTCATCCACAGAGTTCTCTTGACGTAAAAACCCTATATAAGGATCTCCCGTGGAGTCCTCGAGAAGAGAGACACCAGAGATGAAAACACCACCAAACAGAGTTAGGTCCAGCGAAGATTGGATAGGGAAACTTTGCCGGAGCTGCCTCTGGGGGATCTCCATCCTCTCCAACATCTCCAGCATCATCACCATGATGAAGAGGGAGTAGTACACCTCCAGGATGTGGGTTTGTGGCAGTAGCTTGATCTATTTTTCTCTTGTTCTTCATAGATATAGTACCATATGAGCTGCCCTACATGATTATGGTCATATTTGTAATTCCTATGTGGTTGATCTATGTTTTATGATTTGATATTTGAGATTGGAATCTATTTTGTGTAAGATGTATGATAGACGCATATCATGTACCCTGTTCATAATTTATTATTTTGATCCAACTTGTATGGGGAGAAGTGTGTATTAGATGGAGTAGCATGGTGGTAGTGGTATAATTGTGACAAACAAAATTGAAGATCTACTTTGTTTTTTATCTTTCTTTTGCTGCCTTGATGGCTCAGTGTTGATGTAGAGCTCGTTGGGGAACCCCAAGAGGAAGGTATGATGAGCACAGTAGCAAGTTTCCCCCAGTTATGAAACCAAGGTTTAATCGAACCAGTAGGAGAAAGGAAACACCCCAAAGGTGTTGCTAGCTGAGCCTTAGCAGGGCGCACTGCCGGTGCTAGTAGCAATGTGGAGACCTTCACAACACAACCAAAGAACTTTGTCCCCAACTTGCGACGAGGTTGTCAATCTCACTAGTTTTGCTGAAAACAAGGGATTAAACGTATCGAATGGAAGGAAGTAATAGTTTGCAGAAAGTAAACACAAAGCAGTAAACAGTTTGTAGATTGTATGTAAAGAAAAGGACCGGGATCCATAGTTCACTAGAGGTGGCTCTCCTTAAGATAGATAACATGCTGGGTGAACAAATTACAGCGGAGCAATTGACAAACATCGAGAAAGCAATACATGCATATACTAATCATCTTGACTCCTTTGGAACTTGATTGAGCATTACAACATTATACATAGACCGCCATCCAACTGCATCTATGACTACTAATCCACCTTCAGGTTATCATCCGAACCCCCTCCAGTATTAAGTTGCAAGCAACAAATTATTGCTTTACGAATTGCGTGTAATGTAAACAATACGATTGTTCTATGAACAAAGGATTGTTGTTTTCTCCCTAGTAGCAACAGCACATCTAGTACCTTAGAGATTTCTATCACTTCCCTAGATTACCAAAGGCATGAACCCACTATCGAGCATAAATACTAACTCTTGGAGTTGCTAGCATCTACTTGGCCAAGATAGCTACTAACAACGGAAAGCATGCAAGATCACAAATAACAAAGACATGATAGAATCAATAATCAATCTGAAATAGCATCTCAATATCCATCGGATCCCCGCAAACACAAAATGCAGAATTACAAATAGATGATCTTGATCATGAACGGAGCTCACAAGATCTAGACATGAAAGCACAAAGGAGGAGAACCAGCCATCTAGCTACTACATGGACCCGTAGTCCAGAGATGAACTACTCACGCATCACACCGGAGGCTTGCATGATGATGAAGAAGGCCTCTAGGGTGAATTCTCCTCTCCGGCAGGGTGCCGGGAAGAGCTTCAGATCCCTCCCAATCTAGGGATGGAGATGACGGCGGCTACAGACTCTCTCGTGGATTTTTGATCGGGTACTTAGGGTTTTCGTCTAGAGGGCAATATATAGGCGGAAGGAGAGGCCAAGGGGGTGCTGGGGTCGGCCAGACCACCCCTTGATGCGGGCCAGGCCTGGCCGCACGGCCAGGTGGTGTGGCCGGCCTCTAGCTCTTCTCCGTCTCGTATTCTGGCATCTGATGACTTCCAAAAAAATAGGCACTTTGGCTTTTGTCCCGTCCAATTCCGAGAATATTCATTTTCTGACTTTCCTGGAACCAAAAACAGCAGAAAATAGGCAGCTGGCACTGTGGCTCTTGTTAATAGGTTAGTCCAAGAAATCATATGAAAAGTACTCCAAAGTGTGGAGAAAACACAAGAAAGTGGATAAAACCAAGCATGGAACATCAAAAATTATAGATACATTTGCAATGTATCAACATCCCCAAGCTTAACTCCTGCTCGTCCTCGAGTAGGTAAGTGATAAAAAGAAAGAATAATTTTTGAGGTGACATGCACCATCAAATACTTGATCAAAGTATTTGTAAAACATTCAAAGCTGGGATCATAGTACTTCAATCATAACATGAAAGACAAAGTTCTAGCAATAAGACAAAGAAACAATGATGCAACATGAAAAGGCACAAACAAAAGATTCATGAACAACAATGCTTTGCAAGACGTTTGTTTGTTTCACATAAAGAAAACATAGCATAATAGTATTCAGCTTGGCCGTCATAGAGTAGCAAATATAAATGCATAGGACACGTTCAAAGTTCATAAGAGTGACTAGATACAAATAGTTTAAAACAAGCAATATCAAGTTATGCATCAATCAACTAGTCTTGGGACAATGCACATAGAACTAAGAATGGCCACTATGCTCTCAAAGTAGGTGCATAAAGATAGAAGGTGGAGACTCAATATATAAGTGGAAGAAAGGCCTTCATAGAAGGAAGCATGGATTCAAGTCTCATAAAGAGCTTCCAAAAATTATTGTACTTATAGCTTTCAGCTCTCATTGCCCCTATCATAAGCATCTTGAAGGTGATTAAGGTTAAAGTGACACAACTAAGAGGATATGCTTGACAAGTTATAAACCGAAATCTCATGCCCCTTACTTATGAAGACCGAACCTCGTGCTACTCAACTTTAGTCACAAATAAGCTCTTGTCATTGTAAGTACATATCTATCATAAAGAACCGCCAACGGGGTACCCCTTGCACATGATACATGAGCTATCCCATAATCAAAATGATAAGGCAAGCAGACAATGAGCATCTCAGCGATCTTTTTATTTGCTGTTTGTGTAGGTTTTTATTGAGGATGCTTCATAGAGTGCTCATTATGGTGATGCTGCAAGTTTCCACCATGATTAGGCATGGCTTAGGCTAGCGGCCCAGGCGTTTCTCTAACACACATACAAACTCCATGATCTTACAAGTTCCACTTTTATTTCACAATCACGGGATCCATAAGCAAAAGAACATGATATCAACGGGGTACAAAGTACAGGTGCAATGTTGAAAGCGTTCCCCATGATACATGGTTCTGCTAATTTCAACTTATAAAGCGCAAGCATATACGCAACAAAGAAGTACCCAATGGTTCAAGTTTATTAAATGCAAAAAATTAAAGTGTGCCATCAAGTTCGTGAGAGCTTTAATCACTAGTTTTCTGATAACAAGTTTAATTTGGAAGGTAAACAAAAGCATGAATATACTTGGAATAGCATAAGCTAGTAGGTAGGTATGGTGGACTCTTTGGAATAACTTGGTTTAGGGAGTTGGATGGATGAGTGGAACTCATACTTGGTTGCGGAGGCTAGCAAAAGACTGGGAGCGACAAACTAAGAGAGCAATAATGGCCATAATCATGCAGAGCGACAAAACATCATTGATCAAAGCATAAAGTGATACTACAAGTTGAAAACTAAAGGATCATAAAGGCTTAGGTGACTTGATATAGTCATAACATGGTGTGATCATGCGACAAGTCAACCCAAATAAAGCATCAAAGGAGAATACCACTATACTATGCTTTAATATGCTAAAACAACGCATGATTCATCCAAAGCACATTAAGCAATCTCAATTGTTTATAACAAGTCATGCTACAGCAAAGAATACTAAGCATAAATCCAAAACAATATCAAGCATGGAATGACAAAGCATAGGCCACAGTCCAAAACGAGCTCTTTTTACCACATAAGTATGAACGTTCCTACTCTTTTCCAATCCAAACCAAACTATTTGAAAACCAATGTATGAAAGAGGGGGTCCAACCAATTTATTCAGAAAACTAAGAAAACAAAAGCAAACGAAAAACCAAAACGAAAACGAAAAAGAAGATGCTCCAAGAACAACACAACTGTGCATGAAACAATAAAAATGAAGCGTTTGGAAGAAACCTGGGATTTTTATTGATGAAGAAGGGGATGCCTTGGGCATCCCCAAGCTTTGACGCTTGTACTTCTTGGATATTTCTTGGGGTGACACGCGTGGCATCCCCAAGCTTGAGCTTTAGTCCATCCTTCATCTCATTACTCATTCCTTCCATACACCTGAAATTTTCCTTCATACAAAACTTCGCACAATCTTTATTAGCAACATTAGCGCACTCAAGATAATAAGTCTTAAGGTTCAGTTCTAACACCAAATAAACTTCCATTAGAACACTAGCTACTGTAGCACTTCCCTCAAAAAGCTCAATTCCCCAAAAGAACTCAAAAAGGAACCAACAAGAAGCAAATGCAGAAAATGGCAGAAATCTGTCAAAACATACCAGCAGGTAAAGACGAATTTTTTCCAAGACCTTCTGTTGCTCAAATCAAAAAGTGTTGAACTAACTAAAGTTAGATAACAACCTGGGGTAGAAGCACAAAAATTCACGCCTCAGACGTTCAGAGATTTTACACGAATTTTTACGGTGAAGCACATAAATCTGTTTCGGGACAACAACTTTCCCAATCATTACTTCTCTCTCATTAGAGGTTACTCTTGGCACAAAAAGCAAATAAAAAGGATAAGGAGTGGTTATTACTGAAGTAATAACTTCCAAGACTCATCTAAAACTTTTGGGTTATCTCCCAATAAGTACTTTTCTTTAACGCCTTTAAGTTAGGCATAAGAAGCAAGAAAGAATCAAGTGTTCTCAAATGAAGAAGCATTAAAACCAAATTTCTTGCCCTTACCTCTCTTACTTTTATTCTTAACCTTGGGGAAAATATGATTGTTTGGTGGAGAAGAAAGGTGCATGGTCCCCTTTCCCACATCTATTATTGCTCCAAGGAGTTCTAATAGGGACCTTCCAAGTGTAATTTGTCCTTTTTCTGCACATTCAATAACAAGATAATCAGTAGAAATCATTTTCCCAAGGATCTTTGTAAACACTCCTTCAGCTATTCCAATAGGTAATATTGTAGCATTATTAGTTAGAGATATTTCTTTTCCTCCTTCAGTAAGACCCCAAAGATTCAAAGATTCATAAATATCTTTGGGCATAAGACAAAATTCAGACATGATATCATAGCAGGCTTGAAAAGTTTTAGTGTTTATCTCAATCTTTACTGTAGGGAGCCACTTTGATGGTTCAGAATTTATTGGAACATAATTATGATGCTCCCTAAGCGTATTATAGCAATCTTTTAAGCTAGTAGTGCTAGTCTCAAGAGTGTTCAATCTAGCAAATATTATTGTGAAAGAAATATTAGTTTGGCTAGGAAAGTTGTAAGTAAGGATCAATTTATTTATAGCATTAATAGCATAATCCTCATTACATTGGAGGAAATCTCCTCCCACAACAGCATCTAAATCATATCTATAGCAAAGAGCAATTCCAAGGTAAAAACCGCTAAGGAACAAGCTTTGAGTCATTTCAGGCTCAGTTTTTTCATGTAGATCAGAGATTCTAGACCAAGCTTCCTTGAAGCTTTCCTCAATTCCTTGTTTAAAAGTGAAAATCATTTCCTCGGGTGACATAGTGACTGGAGCAAGGCTAGACATAAAAGGTAACTTAAGGTAGGGACTAATTTTTTTTGTGTTTTCAAATAAGAAAGCAAACTTGTAAAACTAATTTTTTGTGTTTTTGATAAAGAAACAAGCAAACAAAGCAAAAAGAAACTAAGCAAAACAAAAATAACAAAGTAAAGAGATTGGCTATGAGGGACTCCCCTTGTGAAGATGTCCTTGAATCCCCGGCAATGGTGCCAGAAAAGTGCTTGATGGCTCAGTGTTGATGTAGAGCTCGTTGGGGAACCCCAAGAGGAAGGTACGATGAGCACCGCAACAAGTTTCCCTTAGTTATGAAACCAAGGTTTAATCGAACCAGTAGGAGCAGGGAAACACCCCAAAGGTGTTGCTAGCTGAGCCTTGGCAGGGCGCACTACCGGTGCTAGTAGCAACATGGAGACCTGCACAACACAACCACAAAACTTTGTCCCCAACTTGCGATGAGGTTGTCAATCTCACCGGTTTGCGGAAAACAAAGGATTAAACGTATCGAATGGAAGGAAGTAATAGTTTGCAGAAAGTTAACACAAAGCAGTAAACAGTTTGTAGATTGTATGTAAAGAAAAGGACCGGGATCCATAGTTCACTAGAGGTGGCTCTCCTTAAGATAGATAACATGCTGGGTGAACAAATTACAGCGGGGCAATTGAAAAACATCGAGAAAGCAATACATGCATATACTAATCATCTTGACTCCTTTGGAACTTGATTGGGCATTACAACATTATACATAGACCGCCATCCAACTGCATCTATGACTAATAATCCACCTTCAGGTTATCATCCGAACCCCCTCCAGTATTAAGTTGCAAGAAGAAGATTATTGCTTTCTGGTGCGTGTAATGTAAACAATATGATTGTTCTATGAACAAAGGATTGTTGTTTTCTCCCTAGTAGCAATAGCACATCTAGTACCTTAGAGATTTCTGTCACTTCCCCAGATTACTAGAGGCATGAACCCACTATAGAGCATAAATACTAACTCTTGGAGTTGCTACCATCTACTTGGCCAAGATAGCTACTAACAACGGAAAGCATGCAAGATCACAAATAACAAAGACATGATAGAATCAATAATCAATCTGAAATAGCATCTCAATATCCATCGGATCCCCTCAAACACAACATGCAAAATTACAAATAGATGATCTTGATCATGAACGGAGCTCACAAGATCTAGACATGAAAGCACAAAGGAGGAGAACCAGCCATCTAGCTACTACATGGACCCGTAGTCCAGAGATGAACTACTCACGCATCACACCGGAGGCTTGCATGATGATGAAGAAGGCCTCCAGGGTGAATTCTCCTCTCTGGCAGGGTGCCGGGAAGAGCTTCAGATCCCTCCCGATCTAGGGATGGAGATGACGGCGGATACATACTCTTTCGTGGATTTTTGATCGGGTACTTAGGGTTTTCGTCCCGAGGGGAATATATAGGTGGAAGGAGAGGCCGAGGGGGTGCTGGGGTCGGACCACCCCTGGCGCTGCCGGAGCTGTGCTTGGCCAGGTGGTGTGGCCGGCCTCCACTCTTCTTAAATCGCTCAAATTCGCATCGATGACTTCGGAAAAATAGGCACTTTGGCTTTTGTCCGTCCAATTACGAGAATATTCATTTTCGACTTTCCTGGAACCAAAACAGCGAGAAAACAGTAGGTGGCACTATGGCTCTTGTTAATAGGTTAGTCCAAGAAATCATATGAAAAGTACTCCAAAGTGTGGACAAAACACAAGAAAGTGGATAAAACCAAGCATGGAACATCAAAAATTATAGATACATTTGCAATGTATCATGCCTCACTAGGGATAAAGTGAAATCATGTGATATAGTTATCATGTGACAGTGTGATAATCTTGTTAGATCAAGGTAGCATATTTGTATTTCAAACATCATGTTATATTACTTAAATTTATACTCTGATTTCTTCTTAATTCAAGATTGCATGAAGTTTCCCTTTCTTGAGGAGTATAAGAGAGATGTATTTCATCTCTATGTTAGAATGTGATGGCCATATTGATTCCTTATCAAACACATATAGAATTTCCATGAAAATTTATCATTGATGAAATGTTTTGTGATCACTACAACTTAAAAAGAGAGTAGACAAGTGAAACCGTGAACCCCGGTCCAATTCTAATCATAAGAAACACCTTTCCATTGCATCTACTATCTTTCATATTTTCTGCAATTTATTATTTCAAAAATACAAAAATACTTTCTCTACTTGCAATCACGCATAAAAACCCAAAAACAACTCTATTATATTCCATATCATCTAGTTTGCATTTCTTTACTTTCTTTACTTTAGTTCACTTTATTATTTATTTCATATTACTAATACGAAACCTTGTGCTTAACAACCACTTGGTGGAGTTGGGGACACAAGACAAATTATTTTACTTTACAGGTTGCTTAAAGAGGACAGGACAAAAACCCTTCCATAACCGATTCCCTGAGAGTTTGATATAAACCCTCAAGTCACCCTTGTGGGGAAAACAAGATTTCTATAACACTCTACACTTGGAGTCCCACCAAAAACTGGCCATGATTGTTGCCATCAGTGGTCTAGAGACTTCTCCAAAGAATCATGCCTCGTTACAACCGGGCCAGAGACTCTGGTGTGGTGCCTTGGCTTGGTCCAGAGTCTCTGGTATATCCATACTGGAGAGTTCAGAATTTAGTTTTAGCAACGGTTAGATTTGAGGGGGCCTATAAAAGAGCACCATCTTCCCAAGTAAAGATTGTGATTTCTGCTGTCTCCTCCATTGTTGTTGAGCTCAAAACTCCAAGATCTCCACCCCTAGCCAATAGAACTTGAGACGAGACCTAGATTTACACTTCCACCAAGGGGATTTGTGTTTACCCACCATTTGTGTAAGAAGCTTGTTGTTTTAGGGTTTGTGAAACCCTAACTTGAAGAAGTCGCCCCGATCTCATCCTTATGTGTAAGAGCTCGGTGGTCAAGTTGGGAGCCTCCAATTCGGTTGTGGAGAAGTTCCCCAAGCTCTATGCGAGGTTTCGATTGCCACCATAAATGTCAACACCCGGATTTTTAAGTCCAGATGCCTGTTATGCCGTACATCGCAATCCCAGGATTACCATTTTTGTGAGACATAACAAAAGTGGTACCACAGTACATCATCCATTACCAACCATAATAAGGTTCTTACAAACAAATGATCTCATGATCCAGTCTTTAATACAATCAAAGCAGCGGAAAGAAAATGTAGCGGGGCTTCATCTTCAGGGTCACAGGCAATGCTGACGATGTGAGATGATCCTAGTTGTCATAGACCTCCTGCTGTCCATCTTCCGGGTAATCCTCCTCATAGTATGGCCATGGGAATAGCCAGGGACAAAGCCATGAGTACTATTTAAGTACTCGCAAACTAACACTAGTATAAGTAAGGTAAAAGCTAATAGGAATCTTAAGCTCTAGGTTTGTTTGTAAAAAGCCAGATTTACTTCATGAGGGTTTCAAGAGTAAAGACCTAATTTAGTTCTCTATATCACTTAATGGGGAAACTAGTTTTCATGTCCACAACTCTGTTGTGGTCAAGTCAAGGTCATCTTTCAAGTCACAAATCATTTTGAAAACATCTGACAATGGAACAGTATGGCCACTCCAACTGTCCAAAACCGTGGACGCGGCTATTTGAATAGTTTGACACTCTACAAAGATTGTACACTTTCACCACAAAATTCGATACATCCGTCAGGAATAACCATGAATCATCATACTTGGTATGTAGATAATCAAACTTAACCTTTCAATTACACATCCTAGTATAGGCACCTCCCCTATGAGTTTGGCCTCCAAACCATGACCATCTATCATCTTGGGTACTGCATAGGTGGACATTCATCACGAGGTAGCCTCAGCTCAACCTCTTCCGCAAGGGAACCCGTACTAAGACATATAAACTTCTAGTCAAGCCCTACCCAACTCAGGTATTGTGGTTGTACGGTAAAATTAGAATGGTATCGCATCCTAACCCAACCATCAGTTTTTATAAAGGGTTAAGCCTCATGCCTCAACATTTTCATCATCAACCATTGTGTTTCTCAACACATGTCAAAACATTTCAATCATCATTCCAAGGTTTTCATAATCATTTTCACCAAGTATTCCCATCTAAAGTGATCAAGTTTTATGCTTAGCACTAGCCACTAAAGTTGAGGGTAATCACTATTTGGGGGTGCTAATCTGGTACAAGTATCCAATACTAATCCTAAGATCTTGATAGGATCCATTATATTTTTCCACTAATCACAATTCATTAACTAAGTAAAAACTGTAGTAAAGGGGAAAGTAAAGCTTGGAGTAAAAACTAGAGATTGGTAAAGTTGCACAACCAGGTATGCCTAGTGCATCTGGTATAAGGGGCTTGCATATATAGTATGCATAGTTCTAGCTTGCACTTAGTGATGGCTTGCCTTGAGCAGAGCAGTTGTTGCAGTCGTTGTAGTTTTCCTCCTCTTCCTCGAAGTACTCCTCTTCGTTGAATCCCGGGTCGGTACTAGCGTCTATAAATATATCCAATGTATACAATCACCAACAACACTTCACTACTCCTATTTAGCACACAAGTCTCATACTAGATGATCTAATATCATCTCAATCATTTCATGTTATCATGGCACATATTTATTTCTCTTTAATGAGAAAAGTAATTTCTACTCATTGAAATTGTTTAAGATTTAATATTCTCCAACTAGAATATAGGTTCATATGGACCATGTCCTCACCATATACTCTCAAGCTTGGGAATGTGATTTAAAAGGGTGGTCAAGTAATACAGGATTTAATATTACTATTTCATAATATTTAAATGACTAGAAAAGCCTATATAGCCTTCTTTTAATACTAGTCCAAGTTTAATATCTATAAAACCAAATGTTTTTACATATTCATGTATAGCACGGCAAATGTGATTTTTGAGAGGTGGAATCATCTGAAAAGAATTTATAGTTTATTTTAGAAAAATGTTTGAAGTGTCAAAAGTCTCTGTCTTGTTATTTTTTGTATAGGTGATCTATAATTCTAATTGGTTTGAATCCAACGGGAGTGATTAGATAATTTCCATACCTTTCCAAAAAAATGGAATCATGCATTTTTATTTAGTGAATCTCTTTGAATTGATTTTTGAATCTACTAACAGAATCTAGTTTTAACTAAAATGGAAAAATCCTATTTGCATGGGTGGGCTCTACGCGGGAAACTAAACGGGCCGACCCAACTGCACAGCGCTGGTGTAGCTGGCTACTGACAGATGGGTCCTACTCGTCAGTGACTTAACTAAACCGAATCGGTATGTTTCAATCCTAGCCCTACGATTAGAACATGATCTAACGGCTGACGTGCGTCGTCTACATCGAACAGCTCCGGCGGGAACTAAACCCTAACGTGGCGGTGGGGTCGCGTGAGGCTCACCTAGGCTCCAGCTAAGATCGGCGATGGAGGCGAATGAGGTTGTCATCAACAGCGGTTCGAGGCACAGTCACAGCGACCCCTGGGGTGGTCGCAATCAACGGGCTCCTTCCTCCTCTGCAGTGGCGGACTCTGGCCAAATTCCGGCGGTGTGGTGCTCGCCTTTCTTCGGGGAAAGGACGATGAGGTTCTATGAGGAGTGGGGAGTGGAATGGTGTGGAGATTGAGGGTTGGGGTGGTCTCTATTTATACACCCAGTGTGGCGGTTGGGCAGCATGGTCAGGTTACTCCGGCGACGTCGCTACATGTTGCAATCGTCACGGCGGATGGCATGGGTCGAAGCGGTGGACTATGGCGGTCGTCATGGAAGTGATGGCAAGGGAAGGGGCGCTCTCCATTGGCTGGGATACGTCGGTGCTCTGGGCGGGTACACAGGCGTTCGTCACTGGGTATGGTAGTCACGGGGCGCAAGATGGCGAACGATCATGTCTAGCAGCTCACTAGTGCTACGGCAAACACGGGTACGGGCAGAGAGAGTGAGGCGCGATGTGTGCGAGCGAGGCGGTTGCGACGCTCCGTCGTGTTCTCGGCATGGCCAGAGGTTAAATGGGTGCGGCTGGTCTGGCTCCTTCTCACCCCTCTGTTGGTCAATGGGTGGACAGGGGGTGGCGGTGAGGTCACGCCTACCTCGTGGGGGTCGTGGTAGAGGGCGGCGCGGCACGCAGCGACTGGCTCGTGCCCGGACCGGCATGGACGGCTCGACATGGGCATGTCACTGGTGCAATGGTGGGCAAAGGGCTCTCCACTGCACGACAAAGTGCTAGGATTGATTGAGGACAAGTAGTGGAGAAGATTGCAGTACATTTTGTGAGCAAATGACAATTCCAAATAGTGTTTAGTTGGTGAGGTTGTACTGTGCATGCCAGGTGTTCGACATAATGGCCGCATGAATTCATAATTAGAATTTTTGAAAGATATTTGGTGAGTGATCTTGTTGTTTGCTTGGTAGACTGTGGTTGCTGGGATTTGTCAAGTGGAATTGATTTGAGTGTTTTTTGAGAAAGTGTGATCTATACATATGATCTTGATTCAATTTTGCAATGCCTCTTAAATAGATTTGAATTTAGTTTCTGCCACTTTGTAAAGTTTGCTTGGATTCACTTGTACTTGATCTAGCAAGGGGTGAAAAGAATTGGAATTGTTTCTGTTGAAAATTCTTTACTAGGAACACTCAAAGTGGTCTAGTGGATAAGTTTGGTCAAAATGACCATTTGCTTATATATCTTATATTTGATTTTTCCTTTATTTGATTCTGCTTGGATTTGATCTAGATAATGTAGTATTCATCTTTGAACCAATCCTTATCATTCGTAACCATCAAACATGGAAATTTCAATCATTCATTCACTAATGCAAATCACACATACACTCTTATTCATTTTATTAATGAAAGTTTTTGTTAACCCTAAACTTGGGTGATTAGAGCTTGATAAGCTTGATTAATATTTTTGGGATGTTACAAGAAAAGAACCTCATAGTGTAACAAGTACCCACCTTTGTGGTGCATGTTTGAGGATAAGAAGGTGAGCCCTAGTGGCGTTTAGGAGACCTTGTGTGGCCCCAACACCTCTCCAACGGAGACGTATTTCCCTTAATAAGGAACTCTGGGAATCACATCCACATGTCATTTTGCGGTTATCTCTTTCCTTACCTTGTTATTTAGTTCATTACCTTGCTTGTTTGCTTGCTTGTGATCTTGGGGAATTCACTTAGTTGCATATCTAGAGAATTTACCTTTGTGTTAAGCTTCAACTTGAAAATATATAAAATCTAGTATATCCTATTCAACCCCCTCTAGTCGTTCATATCGGTCCTTTCAATAGTCAACCCACTTCCATGTCATGTTAGATGTCTTTGGACTAGAGTAAATTATTTGCACAAATTTTTAGCTTTGAACTATATTTTGTAAGTTGTTGAGACTACTCGACTAGGTAGCAATCATGATATTTTAGTTGGAGGATATTTTCAATAAGCCATCAAATAGGCATAAAATTCACAAAGTTCAGAACATAAACATAAATATACTGAGCGAGAGAGGAAGGGTGAGAGAGAGAGAGAAAGTGACATGGGGATAGATGATAAAATTATGCCCTGAATAAACTTGGGTTACTTATATACAACTTCACATAGACATACAAAACACTCTGCATGCCTTGTGTCTTCCTCGCTTGGGCACAAGGGAGGAGATCTAGGGTTTCCTTTTAACGCCACCTCCCTTCAACGCTCTCCCTTGTTGTTGAAGCCTACGGTGGAGAGGCCCCTTCACATTCTTCTTCCTCCAAACATGCAGCCTCTCCCTTATCTTCTTCCAACACTACAAACATGGCAAGCCTTGGTTTATACTTCTTGGATGGTTCTTGTGGTGCGGTCTCCTTTGCTTGGTCGTGAGTTGGGTTGTCCTCTCGTTGATATGGGCTCAAAGGCGCGTCACGCTACCTAGACTAGCTGATAGTTGTGAGATTCGACACATTTTTATGGCTTTTATTGATGGTTTTCTCCCAGATTTGATCATTTTCTGGCTTTACCTAACGCTAATACTTCGGTAGCAAAGGAAACTTGGTTTTTAATGTGTGTTTCGGGTTCTGAACGTCAACAGAAGGTTTTACTAAAGAAACACAATATTCTGAAAACAAGAAAGTCTCACTTTGGAAGCATGATACATCCAAAACGTATCTACTTTTCCGAACACTTTTGCTATTGTTTATCCTCTAAACTTTTGTGATTTGGATACAACTAACACGGACTGACGTTGTTTTCAGCAGAATTACCTTGGTGTCTAGTTTTTGTGCAGAAAATCAACTATCAGGAAAAATCCCGGAAAATATGCCAAAATCCTATTTCACCAGAAGACTCATGGAGCCAGAAGACGAGACGGAGGAGGGCCACGAGGGGCCCACACCACCTGGCCGCGCGGGTAAGCCAGGCCGCGCCTCGGGGTGGTGTGGCCACCTCGGTCACCCCCTCGGCCTCCCTGTTCGCCTATAAGTTGCCTCTTGACCTAAAAAAAACCCGGGGGCGACGTTTTTCTAGAAAGAGTTCTACTACGCCGCCACCACTAGATTCCGCGAATCAGAACCAGAAACTCCGTTCTGGCACCCTGCCAGGACGGGGAATTGGAGGAGATCATCGAAATCATCGTCACCATCGCTTCTCCATCAACCATCCATGATTCCCCCATCTATGAGTGAGTAATCCCCCGATGTAGGCTATGGGGATGGTAGGGATTGGATGAGATCGTTCATGTAATGGCATCAGATTGTTAGGGCATGGTGCCTAGTATCTATTATTAGTGCTTTTTGACTTTGCTGCAACTTGTTATGCTTAATGCTTGTCACTAGGGCCTGAGTGCCATGATTTCAGATCTGAACATGTTATTGATTCATTATGATAGTATTGTTTGTGATCTTACCTGCAAGTTGTATACACATATTGTTGTCCGGAACCAAAGGCCCCTAAGTGACAATAATCGGGATAACCGGAGGGGATGGCTTTGATGTGAGGATCACATGTGTTCATGGAGTGTTAATGCTTTGCTCCGGTGCTCTATTAAAAGGATCACCTTAATTGCCAGTAGTTCCCTTGAGGCCCCGCTACAAACGGGCTGGCAGGAAAAAAGATGTTGTGCAAGTTCTCATTGCGAGCACGTATGACTATATATGGAACACATGACTATGATTATTTAGTACTTGGATGCTTTATCTTATTTATCTGCAAATGCCCTACGTCTTGATTGCTATATGAATTGTATTGTCCATGCAACGCCCGTCCATCAATCCCTATGCCTACCGCGCTTCAATCCTACTATTTACTGCAATTGTTACTATTGTCTTTACTTTTACTACTGCTATTACTTTGCTATTGCTATTACAAAACTGTTGCTACTGATAAACTGCTGTGAGCAAGATTGTTTCCAGGTGCAGCTGAATTGAAAACTTAGTTGTTAAGGCTTATAAATATTCTTTGGTTCCCCTTGTGTCGAATCAATAAATTGGGTTTCCCTTCCCTCGAAAATACTGCGATACACCCCCTATACTTGTGGGTCATCAAGACTATTTTCTGGCGCCGTTGCTAGGGAGCATAGCTCTATTTATCAAGTTCACTTGGAATCACTATTGTTCGCTGCTATCCATCCATCATGGGTAAGTCTCGTGATGGCAAGGTCCCTATTTTACCATCCACTACAAGGAGAGGTACGGTTCTGAACACCTCTGTTGCTCTTGATTCACCACCTGTTATGAGTAAGCTCCTTACACCACCACATGCACATACTACACATACTGCTACTACTGCTGAATCTGAAACTTCTGATACTTATGATGTCGCTTCTACTGTGCTTGATAAAAGTGGTTCATTAGGTCCTTTCATAGATGCTACGATTGCTAGAACTATAGCTGGAAATACTGAAACTCCTAATGAAGATACTACTACACCTGTCAGTTCACCTGAGTCTAGAGAGAGCTATGATATTGAAGACGGTTATATAGAGATGACTGATGAATTTATTAAAGAACGTCAAAACTCTCATGATAAAAGTGTTATTAAGAGTCTTCTTGAGAAACATACTGTTAGACCTAAATTATCTCCTAATGCTAAGTTTGCTACATCTCCCATAAACATTAAAGATAAGGATTATGATTTCTCTATTGATTTATCTTACATAACTATTGTTGAGAAAGAACCTTTTTGTGGGACTAAGAATGAAAGTGTTGTATCACATATGACTGAGCTTTCTACCATGAGTGGTTTATTTTCTGATGATATTAAGATGCGCACCTACTTTGTTGCTAAAATTTTCCATTTTTCACTGAAAGGAGAAGCTAAAACTTGGTTTAATAATTTACCTCCTGGATCTATTGATAGCCCTGATTGCTTGATTAGTACCTTCCTTCAAAAATATTTCCCTCCTAGTGCTAGACATGCTATTTTGCAGGATTCTTTTTGATTTTAAACAGGGAGAAAAAGAGATATTGCATGAATCATGGGCAAGGTTTTGTGCTTTGATTCATGCACAGGCTAGATGTCCATTACCTAAAAATGAGCTTCTTGATATATATTATAATGGACTAACTGAAGAATCTAGGACATACCTAGATAGTTGTGCTGATTGTGTTTTTAGGAATAGAACTCCTAAAGAAGCTGAGGAATTAATGGCTAGAATAAGAAAGAATTATGATGATTGGACTGCACCTAAGCCAACTACACCTGAGTTAACTGTGCCTGCGCCTACACCAATATCAAATAAGAGGGGAGTTATTGAACTAAATGATGAAGTGATGAAGGAAGCTAAGAAATGTCTTAAGGAGAAGGGAATTAAAGCTGCAGATGTGAAGAATTTACCTCCTATAGAAGAATTATGTAAGCCAATCTCCCACTCATCCACTATTGAGGTACACTCTCTCCAACATTTTGATGAAGGTGATATTCCTTACTCTAAACCTCCTGATCAATGCTTAGAAGAATTTGATGTTTTTATTGTTAAGCAAGATAATTTTAATAAAAGGGTGCAAAATCATTTAATGGAAAACTCTAGAGCTATTATTGAGTTAAAAGATATTGTGGAAAGAACATCTAATGACGTTAAAATGCTTGTTAAACATTTCCAAATGGTTCAAACTCAAATTGATCAGCTTATTAAAGTACAAAAAGACTTGCTAGTTAATGCTGCTAAAGAAAAACATGCTTATGAAATTAGAACTAGAGGTGGTGCTGCCACCCAGGATCCTCTATATCCTGAGGGGCATCCTAAAAGAATTGAGCAGGATTCTTAACGAATTGAAAATAGTGGTACTTCTCCTAAGAAAAGGAAAAAGAAACATAAAACTATTGTAGACCTTCTGAACCTGCCAAAGATCCTAATAGTATATCTGTCTCTAATGCTGAAACTGAAAGTGGTAATGAGGAAAATGATGCTCCTGATAAAGAAAAAGTTGAAGAAGAACCTGAAAGGCACACTAAGAATACTAAATACACTAAAGAAGATTTTGTTGCTAAGAAACATGGTAGTGAAAGAGAGCCTTGGGTCCAAATACCTATGCCTTTCCCTAATAAGAAACACAAGTCAAAGGAAGAGGAACACTATAATAAGTTTTGTGAGTGGATGAAACCTTTATTTTTGCAAATACCTTTGACTGATGCTATTAAATTGCCTCCTTATTCAAAGTATATGAAGGATATTGTCTCTAATAAAAGGAAGATCCTGAATGAACAAATTTCTACTTTGCTTGCTAATTATTCCTTTAATGGTAAGGTTCCAAAGAAACTTGGAGACCCAGGGATACCAACTATTCCATGATCTATTAAAAATAGTTATGTTAGAACTGCTTTGTGTGATTTGGGAGCAGGAGTTAGTGTTATGCCTTTTTCTCTCTATAAGAGACTTCAATTAGAAAAACTAATACGAACTGATATATCTTTGCAAATGGCTGATAAATCTACTACTATTCCGGTTGGTATATGTGAGGATGTACCTGTTCAAGTTGCTCATAATTGCTTGATATTAACTGACTTTCTTGTGCTTGAAATGCCTAAAGATGACAATATGTCTATTATTCTTGGGAGACCTTTTCTTAATACTGCAGGAGCTGTTATTAATTGTAATCAAGAAAAAATGACTTTTAATGTTAATTACAAGGAGCATACTGTCTATTTCCCCAAGAAGATTGATAGGACTTATGGTTTAAATTCAATTAAACATGCTGAGGGCATCCAAGTTGTAGAAATATATTGTCCCATACCACGAGAAAAATATGAAACTATTATGATTGGGACCATTTCTATCAAGGTTGAGGTAACATAATCATTAGTGGAATACAAAGTTTTGTTTCATATAAAATTGTTTTGGTAACAAGACCTGATCAACCTTGTTAACAAAGGGATTTTAATGAACAAAACAATGTTTTCACCATGATTATCTTCGCTTACTTTTATTTTATCCATTTTAGTTTTTGCCTTCACTTAGTTTACTTTTCTGTTGCTAGTTGCTTGCTTATTAGAGTGTCCTAGAACTTCTGAAGTTTTAGTTTTGTTTTGCTTTTGCATCTTTCCGAAAAAATCTTTTTGTTAGAAAATCATTCATCATTATCTGAAAATTGCTCAAAAATAAAGTGTCTCAAAAAAATTCTAGAAAATTCATATTAATTTTTTACGTGAAAAAATGGGCAGAGAAGTGCCTGGAGAGTACCACGGGGCCCACCAGGCAGGCGCACCACCTGGTGGCGTGGCCATCCCAGGGGCGCGCCTAGCCATGGTGTGGGCCATCCCTGGCCCTCCACTCACTCTCTCATTTGCCACTGCCTTCTCTCTCCCGAGAAAACATCAGTTCATAGCTCGAAATCACGTTCTTGATGTTCTTGTCCATGATTTTTCGATCTCCTTTCTCATCCCAACTTTGCTGCTGAAATTTGGAGCATTTGTTCTCCGGTATGTGACTCCTCCACTTGTCCAAGTAGATTTGTGTTTAGTGGATTATTTCTTGAGTATTTTGCTGTTGTAGGTGACAGGTTTTGTGAGCTTGTGAGCTTGTTCAATGCTTAGAGAAATTGTTTTGATGCATGTTTAGGCTTCTTACAAGTCCCTATGAGTAGTTCCCTTCATTATGTAATCACTTTTATGATGATTGTCCTAAATTTCAGAAAATAAGATGAATGAACACCAACTCAACCAACATGAATTAAGGGTGCCTGAGGTTATGAAGGTTCACCGAGAGGAGGAAGTTTTCCTTCCATCTATCCATGCCCGAATTCATGAGGGCTGCAGGGATTTCTCAGGACTTCCATACTTTAATTACTAATGCACGATTGGAGCATTTTGTGGGAGATGAACCTTACCAATTTGTGAAACTAACTATGTCGGTGGTGTAGGACTTTCGATTTAGTTACTCTTTGCCTAACCCCATGGTTCACTATAAAATTTACAATATAGCTGTCAACCTTCCTTTTGATGAATTTTGTGCAGCTATTAAAGTACCCCAGTGGGGATCGTGTGAAAGGATTAAAGAGCGACCTACACCACTCATGGACTTGTATGCGGAGATTTGCCAAGGGAGCAGCTTCTCAAAGGAGAGTGGGAAAATTTGTAATATTCATCTCCCATCTATTCGCTACTTTGCTTACTTTATTGCCAAGTGTGTTCTCGCTAGGAAAACTGCTAATAAGTTATCCTCATATGATCTAGCATTCATCTCAGCTGCTTTAAAACGAGATAGGACTTACAATTTGGGTGCCTTGATAGCTTTCCGTCTTCCTGCTAACCGCGAGAAAGGTGGAATTTGTGGAGGCCTCATCTCCTCTCATTTATTAGCTTTGCATGGTGTAGTGCCTCATCATCTAGACCTACAGTTTCCCATAGAGAGGTTTGACCTTAATTCCATGATACAACATATATTTGTTTCTTCTTGGGCTAATTTGAGTGGTTTATCTTATGAAATAACCTTCCTCAAGGCTGGTTGGAGAAGGAGTAAATCCGAGCGTGTTGTTCTTTTTCCTGCGCCTGTTTTGTTTAACCTTGATACCAGGGAAGGATGGTCACTCACCGAGGAAGAGCTCGATGCATATTTGGGGGAGCTCTCCCAGCAAGAGCAGCGTACTGGAAGGGAGGCCACAGATGATTCAGTCCAGCCCTCAAATGAGGGGGAGTCCTCATACCAGCAGCCTACCTATGATTGAGGAGCTTCTTCTTCTTCCCAAGGGCCTAACTTCGATCATTCTTACGATGACCCGCCAAAATCCTAAGCTTGGGGGAAGGTACACCGACATCACACTCATCTACATATCCTGTTCAGTCGGTACTTTGTACATCCATGTTTCTTTTTTCTTTTTAGCCTTCGTTCTTGCTTTATTTCTGCCTTCCAAAACACAAAAAGACCAAAAATATTTTCGTTGTTTCTCTTTGTTTGCTTCTTTGTCGTTTTAGCCTTGGTTTGCTTCTTCCTTTTTGCTTTGTTTGGACTATTTGAAAAACCCAAAAAGATTCTGCTTTGCTTGTTCCTCCTTTATGCTCTTGCCTTTAAAAATCAAAAACACCAAAAATATTTTCTATTCTTCTTTGGTTTTGTGAAGTTCGTTGCAGGGTTCAGCAGTCTTCATGGAGTTGGGTTTCATGTTATTATTCAAGCCACACAAGTTAAGGGAAATAATGAATATTAATGACAACTTGAGGTGTGGTAAGAGGCTGGTAACGAACTCTATTTGTTTTCATTTTTGTACATATACTCATCATTGTGGGCATGCATAGTTTGTTCATGTAAGGTGTATGTTATTTATGGATGCTTAGTAGTTCTTGATTTCCTATGATTAGCTCCAGCTTGTTAATGGTTTGTAGCACGTCATATGAATGCTTGCTTGCATTGTTCTATTCATAACTTGGTATGACATTGTGGTATCCCCCTCTGAATGTTTCACTTGAATTGACTTGGCACATGCTCACGCATGCATATGACTGAAACAATAATCAGTTAAGCCTCGATGAATTATTTTGCCTCAGGGGTCTTGAATCACTTTCATGCCATGATTAGTCTTGTTTTGTTGCAGACATGATTATGACAGTTATTGCTCTCTCATTTGTCGCTCCCTTACTATTTCTAGCCTTCACTTGCGCCGAGTATGAGCTCTACTCGTGTTTCCAACTCCCCAAAACCAATATTGCCAAAAGTGTCCACCATACCTACCTATTAGCATCATTTGCTTTTTCGTGCATACTCAGTATGCCTTGTTTTCTTCCGAATAAAATATTTGCTTGTTATGAGAAAGTTAGTTAGTAAAGCTCTCATGAACTTGATGGCACACTTTATTTCTTGTACTTAATAAACCTGAACCATTGTGACTGTCCATGAAAGTTATATGCTTGCAAATTATAGGCCGGGATTAGCAGAACCGTGCTGTCACGGGGAACACTTTCAACACATGTAAATATATACCCCGTTGATATCATGCTCTTTTGTTTACGGATGTCGTTGGTGTGAAATAAAATGGAAGCTTGTAAGTCCATGGAGTTATGTATGTGTGTTAGAGAAACGCCTGGGCGGCTGGTCTAATCCATTCCTAATCATGGTGGAAACCTGCAGCGTAACCATAATGAGCAATCTATGAAGCATTCTTCTTATAAAAAAGAGATTGAGAAAAAAAAGAGATGAGAAAAGAGGAAAGAGAGAAAAAACACCATTTTCCCATGGTAAATAAGAAGATTGTTGAGATGCTCATTGTCTACTTTCCTTGTCATTTTGATATGGGGATCCTTCCGTATCATCGGGCAAGGGATACCCCGTTGGCGGTTCTCTATGATACACATGTATTTACTATGACAAGAACTTACCGGTAACTAAAGTTGAGTAGCATGAGGAGCGGCCCTCGTACTCAAGGGACATGAGATTTATAGTTTATGGTCTGTCAAGCATATAACTCGTATTGGACCTCACTTTCACTTTAACCATTTAAAGATGTTTATGATAGGGGCAATGAGAGCTCAAAGCTAACGAGTACCATACTTTCAGCATTTGGAAGCCTTTCAAACTTTTCAAAACCTTTTAATTTCCTTATTGAGTCACCACTTATTCTATGAGCACCTTCTTGAGAGCATAGTTGTCATTCTTAGTGTAATATGCTTGTCTCAAAATTTGGATTAATTGTGTCATGACTTTGATGCTTGTATCTTTGATATCTTTACTTCTAGTCTTCACTTGAACTTCAGAGGTGCCTTGGCATTTATGTTTGCTCTACAATCAAAGGAAAGTGAGATACCACTCTATCATACCTTTTTATGAGCATTGCAATGTTGCTTATGTTTGTGTTTCATGCTACTTACTATTTTTGAGTTAGAATCTCTTCATAGCTTGCAATGACTATTGAGTGACCTTATTTGCATACTCCTTATTATGAGTTGTCTAAGTACTTGATCATATGCTGAGAATATATACATCATATGAAGCAAATGTGTTCATGAAAGTTTCTTTTATCGCACTCAGTTTTCAACTAAATTGCTTGAGGACAAGCAATAAGCTAAGCTTGGGGGAGTTGATACGTCCAAAACGTATCTACTTTCCTGAACACTTTTGCTATTGTTTCTCCTCTAAACTTGTGTGATTTGGATACAACTAACATGGACTAACGTTGTTTTAGCAGAATTACCTTGGTGTCTAGTTTTTGTGCAGAAAATCAACTATCAGGAAAAATCCTGGAAAATATGCCAAAAATCCTATTTCACCAGAAGACTCACGGAGCTAAAAGACGAGACGGAGGAGGGCCATGAGGGGCCCACACCACCTGGCCGCGCCTAGGGGTGGTGTGGCCGCCTCGGTCACCCCCTCGGCCTCGCTCTTCGCCTATAAGTTGCCTCTTGACCTAAAAACCAGGAGGGTTCGACGGTTTTCCAGAAAGAGTTCCGATATGCCGCCACCACCAAATTCCGCGAATCAGAACCAGAAACTCTGTTCTGGCACCCTACCGGGGCGGGGAATTGGAGGAGACCATCGCCATGATCGTCACCATTGCTTCTCCATCAACCATCCATGATTCCCCCATCTATGAGTGAGTAATCCTCCGCTGTAGGCTATGGGGATGGTAGGGATTGGATGAGATCGTTCATGTAATGACATCAGATTGTTAGGGCATGGTGCCTAATATCTCTTATTAGTGCTTTTTGACTTTGTTGCAACTTGTTATGCTTAATGCTTGTCACTAGGGCCCGAGTGCCATGATTTCAGATCTGAACATGTTATTGATTCATTATGATAGTATTGTTTGTGATCTTACCTGCAAGTTGTATACACATATTGTTGTCCGGAACCAAAGTCCCCGAAGTGACAATAATCGGGATAACCGGAGGGGATGGCTTTGATGTGAGGATCACATGTGTTCATGGAGTGTTAATGCTTTGCTCTAGTGCTCTATTAAAAGGAGCACCTTAATTGCCAGTAGTTCCCTTGAGGCCCCACTGCAAACGGCCTATGATTATTTAGTACTTGGATGATTTATCTTATTTATCTGCAAATGCCCTACGTCTTGATTGCTATATGAATTGTCTTGTCCATGCAACGCCCGTCCATCCATCCCTATGCCTACTGCGCTTCAATCCTACTGTTTACTACAATTGTTCCTATTGTATTTACTTTTACTACTGCTATTACTTTGCTATTGCTATTACAAAACTGTTGCTACTGATAAACTGCTGTGAGCAAGATTGTTTCCAGGTGTAGCTGAATTGACAACTTAGTTGTTAAGGCTTATAAATATTTTTTGGCTCCCCTTGTGTCGAATCAATAAATTGGGTTTCACTTCCCTCGGAAATACTGCGATACACCCCCTATACTTGTGGGTCATCAAAGCACGCGAGGGGACCTCACAGAAGCTTTAACGAGCAACTATACAGCGGGAGTATTTTTTCGGCCATATAGTTGCCGCCGCCTCTGTCTTATCAAAAGGGACAACTTCCATGAAGGGACCGAGAGCGAAAACACAACACAGCAGCCGCCACACCATCCAGAAGGGAGAAAGAAGAGATCCGGAGAAGAAGGAGAAGACGTTCTTCATCTCGCTCCACGATCTTTGACCTCCTAGCCAATACACCCCCATAGACACTACTTGTACTTGAGAGAGAGGGGCCTCCACCTTTCAAGACTAGGGTTTGAGATTGTTTCTTCCCATCTTGAATTGTGTTGGATATTTTTCTATTCTTATTATGGATCTCCACGGTAATACCAAGACGAATTCCCTTTATTTGATTATATTGATGATCCGTTCTTATCTCATGTGTGAGTAAACCCCTTGGGTGTGGGAGATGTAGGGGATTGGTGAGATGTGATGTGCCTTAATATATTTTCCATTAGTTTTTGATTGATTCTAATTACTATATTATGTGTGCTTGACTATCTGTGGGATGCCTAATGCTTGTTGTCCAATTAAGGGTCGAGACAACATGATACTTTGTTATACATAGATGATATCTTGTTCGCTAGTGGATCGGCGACCCCCGGGTGACACGGGGATATCAATGGAAAGTAGTTGACTCGAGGATAACGAGTAACCACTATGCTTATTGCATTAGTCCGATTCGAGGAGCTTAATCGTTAAGCGACCTGAAGGGTCTTAATCGTCTAGTGTCTGACCATGGTTTTGGTAGCAGGCTAGTAGGATTATTGAAGTTGGGACGAAATCTACCAAGAGGAGTTCTGGCTAATTATGGGTTGCTCGCCTACACATATATCTATAAGATTATAATTGTTACATTTACCACTCGTCCACTTGGAACAGTCACTATCACCATGAACTGAATCTCCCCATGCCTTCTTTTGCCATCTGCAGGAAACAACAAACAAGCAAAGTCGTTCTTTACTTTTATGCTTTAAATTTCTAAAGTTTACATTTTATTTCTATTTTAATCTATCGCATTTAATCAAAATCCCATTCTTATTTCAACACTTGCAGTCAATTCACTCAAAGACCTGTGACAACTTCGGGGTTTGAAAGACTTCACCAATAAAAACACTTACCTTTGGGATCCCTGTGGGATCGATATCTGGACTTCGAAACTAGCTAGAAACAATCTGTGCTCTTGCAGACATCAAGCTATTTTCTGGTGCTCTTACCGGGGAGCTAAGCGCTAAGTGTTTGTCTTTTGACATTTCAGGTGTTGCTACTACAAAATGTTCTCCTTAGGAGACAAAGGGTCTACACGCTCTAGTAGGACCTACCTGCCGGATTATATTGAGCGCGTGCCTGCTCAGAGGCGCAAAGAAATTATTGAAAAACTTGTAAGATCAAATAAAGTTGAAGTTGAAAACCTAAGTGATAATATGGAAATCGTGTCTATTTACAGTACAACTCCTATAAAACCTGAGAAAACTCTCAGGGAATATGGTGCTCCAAGTTCTGAATTTCTTAAACAACCAAAAGAGTTCCCTAATCCTGGAGTTAGAGAATATCGATTTGATGGTGGAATTATTAAAATTTTGCAGGAAAAAGCTTTCAGTGGAAGGGAAGATGAAGACCCAGGAAGACATATAAGAGAGTTTGATGATGTGATAACATCGCTTGGACCAAAAGGTTTGCCGAGAGACTTTTCTCATCTTAAATTATTTTGATGGTCTCTTAAAGGTAAAGCTCTAGACTGGTTATACTCTCTCCCTCGCCATTACATTAAATGCTGGGAAAACTGCATTACTAAATTCATAAACAGGTTCAATCCTTTTAAAAAGGTAACTGAACTAAGAAAGAACATAGGCAACTTTAGTCAGAACATGGGAGAAAACTACCCACAAGCCTGGGAAAGATTCTTTGGAATGATCAATAGTATTCCTAATCATGGTTATTCTGAACTAACAATCCGCCATTTATTTTACCATGGTCTTAATACTCAATGTCGAGAATTGCTTGACTTCTCAACAGGAGGATCAATAAATACTTTAACTATTAAAGAATGTTTGGAATTAATGTCTACTAGGGCTAAGAATGATTCTTTATATAATCCTGATTTTGGCACTAAGCCGGAAAAAGGGATACTTCGGATAACTCCTGATCTTATGTCGGAGGTACGTAAAACTATGAAAGATAAAGGTATACCTTCTGAACTTGCTAAGAAAAACAAAGAGGATTTGTTACAAGTTTTAACTGAAGAAGACAAAACTAGAAAAGTTTTTCAAGAATTAAAACATCGACAAGTAAAATGTCATAATAACTTGCATAAGCATTTCCAAAAACACAAAAAGATTTTGGCGGAACTCACTGAAAATTATGATGAGATTGGCCAAGAAATAAAACTATTTCACAAGTATCTTAGTATGATTGAAACCCAGTGTGAAAAAATAGCATCTGGTTATCAAATTTTTCTTCGTGATGACAAAGATATTTCTGTTTCTACTAAAGTTGTCATAAGAAGAGGTGCAGTTATTACAGGACCCTTAGGACCACCGGAATACAAAGCTGAAAAAGAGCAAAAGGAAAAAGCGTTGCTCGAAGCAAACCAAGAAGATGATACGTTGGTGGATCCTCAAGATGAGATTGAAACACAAGATCAAACCAAGGAGGACCGAAATGATGCACATGATGACCATTATGACTCCGATGCAGAGACGGTTGATCCAAGAGAAGATAAAGAAGTAAGTAAGGAAGATGAAGTTGTTCTAGTAGAAAAGAAGAAAAGCAATAAGCAACAACAAAAGGAAGCAACAAAAGATCTTGACCCTCCAAAAAGGTAAAAGACAAGAGTAAGTCAGGTGAGAAAAAGCTTCCTTATCCAGATCGAAAAAAGAAAGCACGGGATGAGGTAATTTATAATTCTTTTACAAAGGCACTTAGTGACCTTCGTTTGGAAATTCCATTTGTGGATGCAATCATAGTTCCTACTTATGGTAAATTCCTTCATGATATTCTTAGTAGAAAGAAAGAAATAACTGAAACTGTTGCCATGGTAACTAGCTATCCTGCTAACGGAAAACTGTTGTCTCAGTCTGGAGATCCTGGAATACCAACTATTTCATGCTCAATAGGTAAAACAAATATTCACAATGCCTTATGTGATCTAGGAGCAGGAGTTAGTGTAATGCCATACTCCCTCTATAAAAGGTTAGGATTAGGGGAGTATTCTCCTACTACTATCACTTTATAGATGGCTGACAAGTCCACTAAACAACCTGTTGGTATGATTGTGGATGTCTTACTTAGGATAGATGAGCATTCTATTCCCACTGATTTTATTATTCTTGAAATGCCAGAAGATGAAATATTATCTATAATACTTGAAAGACCCTTCCTCAGTACTGCAGGTGCGTCAATAGATTGTGCAGAAGGGTAGATAATCTTCAATGTTTATGATGCTGAAATCATCCGGTAGTTTCCAAAGAAGCTAGAAGAAGGAGAAAGATATGTTCCACCGGCAAAACGAGTTCATGTGGTAAGTGCCATTGATAGGGGGCAACCAAAGGTAAGAATTCTAGAAGAGAGAAGAGGTTGAGTGATTCAACCATTCTTAATAAATGCTTAATGGGAGTCACCCATTTTCATCAATTTAGAATAGAGAATAAGAAGTTCATTGCATTCCCACCACTTTTTCACAGACATTCTTGCGGAAGCGCGCCCGTGAATATGCAGTTGTCAAAAAGTAGTAGAAACGTCGATTGAATGAGTAGAGAATAATAATAAGAATAAAAGTTTGAGTTTTTCTATTTACAGAAGCTAAAATTTTGCTTTTAATATATTAATGTTGGTCGACAGTTTTTACTATCAGTTTTATCTTAAAAACTTGGTATTTCGCTAAGTTATGGGATAAGAAGATATCCTCGAAGAAATAGAATTTTTTTGATAACTACTGATGGTTTAACGACCAACTATACAGCAGGAATAAAAATTCCGGCCGTAAAGTTCCAGTCGTATAGTTATCTTTGCCATCAACAATTTTTTCTCGAAGGCACAGAGAGTTTAACAACCAACTATACAGCGGGAGTAAAATTTTTGGCCGTATAGTTCCGGTCATATAGATATCGATGCCTTTGTACAAAAATTTCTGAAAGGTACTGAGAGTTTAATGACCAACTATACGGCGGGAATAAAAATTCTGGCCGTATAGTACCGGTCGCATAGATATCTATGCCTTCATAGAATTTCATCCCAAAAGTACTGGGAGTTTAACGACCAACTATACAGCGGGAATAAAAATTTCGGCTGTATAGTTCCGGTCGTATAGATATCGATGCCAGTTTTAGAAATTTATATCGAGAGATAGACGGTTTAATGACCAACTATACGGCGGGATCATTGTGATCCGGCCGTATAGTTGCGTCCGTATAGCTATTTTATGTATAAAGAAATCCTAGTTGGCGGCGTCTCCGCAACTATACGAGCGGAGCAACATCACCCGCCCATATAGTTCCGGTCGTATAGTTCAATGCGACCACAAAATCGCACCGGGGCGGCTAGATCTTCCTCTTCTCCTCATTATTTCTCTCATATTCTCTCTCCAAACCTCTCAAAATCCACCTAGAACTCTTGATTCTTCACGGATTTCGTTCGTTTGAGTGGGGGAATCAACAGATCGGTATGTTTCTCTCCCTATCCATGCTTTATTTTCATATTTCCATGGTTGAAACTCTCACATTGATCTAGTGGATGAACTCAAACTTATTTCGTTTTTCCTATTAATTTCTCATGTTAGGATTGAATTTTTCCACGTAGAATCGTTCATATATCATATAGAAACTATATGCCTAATGTTTTATGGTGAAATTTTTCAGTGCATCACGATGAACAAAATCGGTAACCTCTTTCGTTCGAGCAAGCGCCAATGGGGTGAGGGCTCAAGATCAGTGTCCCGAGCTCCACGCAACTCTAAGTTGGACATTGTCTCATCGAGGAGGGTGTTGCCCACATGTTGGGCCGACCACAACTTTCTCACCGCGGTAGGGTTGAAGGCGGACTTCGACCTCATGTGCAACAGGTCAGGGTTGGCGGTACTTGGCTTTGCAAGCCACGCCACCTACGCCAAGATCACCCATGAGTTCCTTGCCTCCTTCTACGACGACCACAGGGAGAAAGGTAACATGTGCAAGATAAGCTTCACCATAAACCAGGAGCACTATAAAATAAATTTCGAACAATTTTGCAATGCTTTCAGCTTCCCTCATACTGGGGAGCCCAATGTTGCTAACCTCTATAGCATCACAAGTGGAGAGACTTGGGACGTTATTTTTGCTAATGGTGGTAGTCACTTTTATCAGAAGGAGATGTCCACCATCCAGAACCCAACCATTTGCTACTATGCTATGTTCCTCGCCAACACACTACTGGGGAGAGATGACATAGGCTCCATGGCCAATGCAGACATGGCAATGATCACCAAGGCTCTCTTCCCCACTGCACCACAAAGCCCCAGTCTTGCGGCTCTACTCATCCAGCATTTTCGCCACCAGAGCAACAAGACCAAAGGTGATATTCGCATTGGTGGATTGGTAACCCACCTTGCCTATGCATTAAATATTGTACTACCTGTTATAGAACCTGTTGATGGCTCCAAACTTATGGACATCAAGTATTTAACTGCTTGTGCCTTCCTTGGTGTTTACCATGCTAACCGGAGGCTCCGAGCATATCAATTGAATTATCTTGGTGATGCACATGGAGAGCAGGTTCAGTTGCCATGCCCCCAAGACTTCTCGATTGTGGAGAAGGACGCTTGGATCCTCACCAAGGACCAAGTGACAGAGATCTTGGCCGAGCTCCAGCCCGAGGAAGAGGAAGATGAAGGGCAGCAGAATGAGCAGGAGCAAGAGGAAGAGCAGGGACACAACCCTGCTTGGGAAGGACAGCAACAGCCAGGAGGAGCCTAGGAACCATGGCCCAACCAGCCACAACAGGGGTACGGCTACGTCCCCTATCAGGAGTTCTAGCAGCTCAACCAGCACGTTGGGGAGATTGACCACACTCTTCAGGATGTGAATGAAGATGTGAACACTTTGACTCATAATTTCAGTCACTTCATGACCCACTTCCCCGACTTCTACCAGCAGTATCCGCACCTGCCGCCAAATGACGGCAACAACTGAGCCTGGCAATCGCCTAAGCTTGGGGGAGGTTTGAAAACCTCCAAACTTTGCATTCATATTTTTATTTTCTTCTGTTGATTTATTTTATTACTTCAAATCTGCATGTTTATTTTCAGCTTTGCATGACTAAACCAGAAATACAAAAAAATTTAGTTATAAGCTTTATTTGCAAGTTTGTTTCTTTCTTTCTCGCGAAGATTGCTTAATTTTAGGTGATTTGGCAATATGAAAATATAGGAGACGTTCGACTCAAATACGAGAACGAAGCAAGCAAGAGGAGGTATCACATTCCTTTCATCACACTCTTTGCAACCTTAAATTGATCCTACAATTATTTACTTGCTTGCACTAGAGTCACTCACCACTTAGCTTGTTATCCTAAAAAATTATTCCTTTGCTAGTGTCTCCTTTTTAGCTTTGAAACAATAAGCAATGAACTTGGTTAAAAATATTTCCTACATTTTTACAATAAAAAAAGCATCTGAAAGATGACTTGAGTCCATGCTTAGCTCAAAGAATTTGATTTTAGAACTACTCCATCCTATTTGAGCTTAATGTAAATAGACTCGATTACCCTTAATTGAAATTGTTTGATTAAATGGATGCTTCGAAGTAGTAGAAATTATGCACAATTTTTTCTAATAATTACCGTAAGATATTGCTTTACGCGTGTCATTATAACTCTCTCGTGCTCCATAGGAAGCTATTAACTCCGCTGGCCAACGAACAATCTAAATGTGGGAAACCACTTGATTTTGGCTATTGAGTTATGAAAACGTCTATAGCAGCAATGCTATGACGTGTAATAATTTTAGTCTCCTCATGGTTTCACGTTCTAAGTGAAGTTGTAGTACTCATCTGGCTCATTATTGCTCAACATTTATTTATTGGCATGGTCACGAGTGCACAACACAGCCGCAATTAACATGTTAAAAATAGTGGCATGATTTCTCTATGAAAGAGCTGAAGTTTTTGAAAGACAAAAGAAAGAAAAATATGCTTTGAGAGCCTTGAAATTTTGACATGAGAGTAGATGAGTTGTTCTTAAATTAAATGTTTTGATGCCAACGTGAGTACTCTTAATCGGTTAAATGAACAAGAATAAAAAGTTTACATCTCTCAGTTAAGAGAGGCACCAAAAGTATTTGTCTCACTCTCCTAGCTAAAACTTTTGACACTTGCTTGGGCATATGATTTATTTGCTAACAAGGTATACGTGGTTAGGAAGTGGACTCAGTATAATCTTGTGAATATTTGTATGATCATATTTAAGATTGCAGGGATTATAAAGAAAAGAATTTGACACCAATTCAAACTTGTGAGTTTCTTTATTTTCAGTCTCGAATCTCTGCTATTCTTCCTTATTTCCTTGTCACTCAAGGGCGAGCAACATCTAAGCTTGGGGGGTTGATAGCTATGAGATTAGACACATTTTTATGGCTTTTATTGATGGTTTTCTCCTAGATTTGATCGTTTTCTGGTTTTACCTAACGTTAATACTTCGGTAGCGAAGAAAACTTGGTTTTTAATGTGTGTTTTAGGTTCTGAACTTCAACAGAAGACTTTAACTAGAGAGACACAATATTCTGAAGAAAACAAGCAAGTCTCACTTTGGAAGCACGCGAGGGGTCCTCACAGAAGCTTTGACGAGCAACTATACGGCGGGAATATTTTTCCGGCCGTATAGTTCCCGACGTATAGTTGTCGCCGCCTCTGTCTTATCAAAAGGGATAACTTCCGTGAAGGGACCGAGAGCGAAAGCACAACACATCAGCCGCCACACCATCCAGAAGGGAGAAAAAATAGATCCGGAGAAGAAGGAGAAGACGTTCTTCATCTTGCTCCACGATCTTCGACCTCCTAGCCAATACACCCCCATAGCCACTACTTGTACTTGAGAGAGAGGGGTCTCCACTTTTAAGACTAGGGTTTGAGATTGTTTCTTCCCATCTTGAATTGTGTTGGATATTTTTCTATTTTTATTATAGATCTCCATGGTAATACCAAGACGAATTCCCTTTATTTGATTATATTGATGATCCGTTCTTCTCTCATGTGTGAGTAATCCTCTTGGGCATGGGAGATGTAGGAGATTGGTGAGATGTGATGTGCCTTCATATATTTTCCATTAGTTTGTGATTGATTCTAATTACTATATTATGTGTGTTTGACTATCTGTGGGATGTCTAATGCTTGTTGTCCAATTAAGGGTCCAGACAACATGATACTTTCTTCTACATAGATGAGATCTTGTTCGCTAGTGGACCGGCGACCCCTGGGTGACACGGGGATATCAATGGAAAGTTAGTTGACTTGAGGATAACGAGTAACCACTGTGCTTATTGCATTAGTCCGATCCAAGGAGCTTAATCACTAAGCGACCTGAAGGGTCTTAATTGCCTAGTGTTTGACCATGGTTTTGGTAGCAGGCTAGTAGGATTATTAAAGTTGAGATGAAATCTACCAAGAGGAGTTCCGGCTAATTATGGGTTACTCGCCTATACATATATCTATAAGATTATAATTGTTACATTTACCACTCGTCCACCTGACACAATCACTATCACCATGAACTGCATCTCCCCGCGCCTTCTTTCGCCATCTGCAGGAAACAACATACAAACAAAGTCGTTCTTTACTTTTATGTTTTATATTTCTGAAGTTTACATTTTAGTTCTATTTAAATCTATCGCATTTAATCAAAATCCCATTCTTATTTTAACACTTGCAGTCAATTCACTCGAAGACCTGTGACAACTTCGGGTGTTATAGAGACTTCACCAATAAACACTTACCTTTGGGCTTCATGTGGGATCGATATCTGAACTTCGAAACTAACTACAAATGATCTGTTCTCTTGCAGACATCACTAGCCAGGGGTAAGTCTGCGGCCAGATCTGACCAACGGGTTTTTCTTCGACCATTGCTTGGTATCAACATTGATTTTGGGTGTGGGCCTCTCTAGCCCGCGGATTTGTGCAGGGGCAGCCATGTCGTAGCACTGAGGTGATTGGGAGGTGGGGTGTAGGTGTTTTAGGTGCGCCCGTGCAGTAGCGAGGCAAGTCGATTGTGTGTGTGGCTCGTCCCCCAGTGGGAGACTCATAAGGTTAGCTCATCGGGTTCTGGAGCGGCTCTAGGTGGTGGGCACGGTGGCGCCTGGCTGTGGTTACCGTCGTGTGGGTTATTATTGGTGGTCCTAGCCGAGCGGGCAACGAGATGGTTTGTGAGTGGTGCAAAAGTTGTTAGCTTATTTTTGCGCCTAAGGCGTGGTGGCTGGTGGGTTCCATTGATGGTGGTCTCTATTTAGACGAATTCCCTTACCGACCATGTCAGTGCTCATGACGTCGATGCTCTCGAGCGTTACTTCCCTACTTGGAGGCTTCATTGAGGATTGTGACTCCCCACCATTGGCTTTGGGTGAAAACCCTCGGTCTGTTCAGCCGGACGGGCAACGGTAGTGCCCTAGCGTCGCTCCTTTCCTAAAAGAGCTGCCTTGGGAGCCTTTGGTCCCTTTCGGCTGGTCATCATGGGTGTGGTTTGTCAGGGGTGGCAATGTGGCACACGGAGTGGCACGCTTCCCTATGGATAACATTCTCGGAATCTCTTATTTTTTGATGATCATTTTTTGGTTGCAATTTGAGCTTTGGTGTGAGCGTTCCATCGTTTGACGGTATGGCACCCTTGAACAAGGGCGAGAGGGTTGGGGCCCTCTTCAGCGATGGATGGGTCGCATCATGACGTGGTTCGTCCTTGCTCGGAGCAAATGAAGGCATTCTCTTCCAGTGGTGTGGCATCTTCGTCCTCTTCACTGCTCCTGCGACTACCTCTTCACGCCATGCTATTTTTTGTTCTTTGCTTATAATGTTTGTGGTATTTGTAGTTGTTTTTCTCTCCACCTTGTAACTTTGTCCGTCTACGGTTTTATGAATATATATATATATATATATATATAAAGCGAGGATAATGCCACCCCTTTTTTTAAATACAGCTCTGGCTATTTTTCACATAGGAAATTATGCTTTTAAAATTTAGACTTGAACTCATGTGTTGTGTCAATACTATTAACAATCTTCCAAAAAAAAAGCATGACCTGTTTGATCTCTAGTCCGTTAGATGGCATGGACTCCGCGTGAAACTCTTTCGTCCCAACGATTGCACGTACTAGATCGCTCACCACTCCCCTTTGTTGGAGCCTATCACGTTTTAAGTTACGATGGCGCCACGTTTAATAAGTGGAAGAAATTACACGTGCAATTTACCGAACCTCGATTCCGGCCTCATGTTTCTCGTCCTTGGCAGACTGAGAACGGAAGGCACGCGCGCGCAACAAAAGGAGAGGGACTTTCCGGTCCTCTCGCCGACCAATTCACCACTCCACTGTTACACTCAACTCTGTCTCTCCCTCCCCTCGTCCGTCGCCGAGGGGCGCCCCCAGCTCCACAGATCCAAAGAACACCACCACCTCCTCCGCGGCCTGGTAAGCACCCCAAGAATCTCATCCTCGCAGGAAATGCCCCGTCTCCTCGCACCGATTCTCCCTCCCCGGGAATCCTCCCCCGTGGGGTGGGGGGGACGGAAAAGACCGGCGGTCTTCCTCTTTTCTTATTCTTATTCCCGGTTCTTCTCTCGCGGAAGAGAAAAGAAATCACGGAAAGGGTGAAGCTTTTGCGTTCTTTCTCGCGAATATCCAGAGAGCCAGCCATGCCGTTCACCGCGTGTGGAGAACGGAGTAGCAGCAGTAGTATTAGTACTATATAGATTGGCACCGCCAATTGCCGCGCCGATTGTCCCCCCTCCCCTTTCTCGAATTCTTCGTCTCCGCGGAGGGTCGGGTCGCTTTAGATCTGCGGCGTCCTCCCACTTTCCCGGCACTCTCTGGTCTGGGTCCTGTGAGTGAGCGAGTGAGTGAGGTGATGTTTAACAAAGTTTAATTCATCGCTGCCTTTTGGTTGGTGCTCACATCTTGCTCTGTTTGGTTCTTGGATGGATAGGTGTTTCCTGATTTGGGTTCTTGCTCCCAGAAACCACTCCGCTTTGCTCCAAAGAGGGGTGCTATTTTTAGTACTCTGCGTGCGATGCTCTAGGCAGGTCTCCTCTCTCTCTGTCTCTGCCTTATCTAGCCCTGCTCCTTGGACTGGTAAAAGAAAGCTCATGTTCCCAGTCCCAGCCATCTCGGTACGAGCTCATTTCTTGGGGCCTTCCAGTAATTTGCTTGCAGCTTGCAAGTTCGTCCCAGGTCAGGAGAAGCTTGCAACTGTAACCGTTGGGTTTTTTTTCCTTCGGATTTTATGTTCGTCGTTTCTTTTTTCCATGTACCTTTGGTAGATTCTTCCTTCTTTGATGGTGATCTTGCCGTTTTTTGCAATTTATTTTCTCAAACTAAATGCTGAACAACTTTCATAAGTACTATTTATACGAGCCACCATGAAACTCTGAATATACTGGTACATCAAGCCTTCAGCTGTGTGAATGCGAGGAAATTTTACCAGAAGAGTGATTTATCATTGTTCTTGAAACAGGTGGATCGTACAGCTCGTACGGTCGGTCCTGGAGGGATGGAAGAGTGCAGCGAGTACAGATGTTGGGAGGAGCTACTGCCAGACGCCCTAGGCCTCATCTTCCGCAACCTCACCCTTCAGGAGATGCTCACCGTGGTTCCCCGCGTTTGCAAGTCCTGGGGCCGGGTGGTCTCAGGGCCCTACTGCTGGCAGGAGATCGACATCCAGGAGTGGAGCCAGCAGCATAGCAAGCCCGACCAGCTCACCCGCATGGTTCATACGCTCATAGCCCGCAGCGGCGGCTCGTTCCGCCGTATCAGCGTGTCCGGGCTTCCCAACGACTCGCTCTTCACCTTCATCGCGGACCAGTAAGTGGTGATCTTTGTCCAAATCATTTTTATGTTCCATGTTGCTTTCCTGGTGAGATTTGATAGCTTGGATGTGAACGGTGTGATGTTGATTAGTGGCTAACCATTAGCCCGTGGAATTATGCATGTCGCTGGAGCCTGGAGGAACTTTTTCAGATTTGTTAGGACTTTCGTGCAAAAGGTGGTTTAGTTTGCCACAAGTTGCAGTGGCGGGTCGCATATCATGGATGTGGGGGTTGTATCATAGGAACTGAATCACTAGTGCTTTATTGTCTGTTAATGAGATCCATATGCTAATGCCTTTGTAAATAAGGGCTAATGATTATAAACATGTTCCTTATGTTTCTTTTGAGATAAAAATGAGTTACTTTTGTGTAATACTATAGGCTCCAAAATTACTTGTCTTTACACGACAAGGTCAACCTATGAGTGCTCAGTTGAATCATTTCCAAACAATTTTTTGTATGTTGTTTGTGATTTTTTATATGCTTGTGAACTTTGCTGATTCCATTGCATAACTACAAATGGAGTACTAGCATAATTCCAGTGTTTTAAGCACTAGATACAGGGTTATGAGTGGTGTTATCAAGTTTCTAGCAAATAGTATGCTCCTCTTGCTCAGTATGTTACAGATTGTGATGAATCGTAGAAACATGGTGACATATCATGCAGCATGCAAAAGCACATGCTCAAAACGCTTTCACCAACCATCCTCCGATGCAACCATCCTCTAAAAAATATATCCCCTGATCCTATTCTGATTCACTGCATCTTGGCTCAATCTGTTTTCTGATTATGATGAATGTTAGAAACTCAGTTCATATTTGCAGTTAATATCATTTCACTGTGCATGTTGTGTCTATTTTGAAATATTTATGTTACTTTCCAGTTAATTGGATCCTAATAGAATATGGCTACTCATCATACCACGATACTTTGTTTACCAGTGATCCTACCCATAATATTTTGTTGAACCCCCTACTGACCCTACCCTGTTTGGTTTTGCAAGTGCACGGTCTCTCAAGACCTTGGAGCTTCCAAGGAGTGGGATCAGCGACTGCATAGTGGAAGACGTTGCACGGAGACTGTCCACCGTAACATTCCTGGACGTGAGCAGCTGCACCAAGATCGGCGCGCGTGCTCTGGAGGCATTCGGCAAGAACTGCAAATCCCTCGTCGGGCTCCGGCGAGTCATGCACCCCATCGACGTCGCCGGCAAGATCTGCCAGCACGACGAGGCCCGTGCCATCGCCTGCAGCATGCCCAAGCTGCGCCACCTCGAGATAGGGTACATGCTCATCGCGACCAAGGCTGTCCTCGAGATCGCCTCCCAGTGCCACGAGCTCAAGTTCCTGGACCTGCGCGGCTGCTGGGGCGTCGACAGCAAGTTCCTGCAGGAGAAGTATCCCGGGCTGAAGCTCCTCGGCCCCTGCGTGGACGACTGCTACGAGAACAGCTTCTGGGAGGAGTGCTCGGACGACTCGGATGACGACGACTCCATCTATTCATGGGAGTTCATGGACGACGACTACTACGCGATCGGGAGCGATGAAGAGGACGAGGGCATATGGGACGATGGCCAGGCTGTCGAAGGGTTAGAGGTGAGGTTCTATGGCGGCGGGTTCGGTGAAGGCCATGCTGGAGTCGACTGGCCAGCGTCTCCATGAAAACCTCTATCCAGTTCTCGAGAGAAATTGCCTGCTTGCTGCTTGTTCCTGCTGATGTGGTGCTCTTATATGTTTCAGCTTTGATACATCTTTTTCTTCCGTGCTATGTGTGTGTTTGTAATTGTGTAATCTGTAGCTTGCAGTTGTTTGGTGTGAACTATCTGGGTGTAAAAGCTTTGTTGCTTACTAAAAGCAAATTAGTATCAATTATGATGCCTAATGAGAATAAAAGGCAGTTGCAGTTGCACTGCACAGCATATAATGTTTGTTTCTGGAGTTTTGAATGATCCAGTAATTTTAAGAAAGTAAAATGTATGTTTATTTTTAGGGTGGAATGCAGAGTCATGTAATTAGATTAGATGAAGTGGCTTCTGCCTGAGTGCCATCCCATCTCTTTGAAAAGATGTAACCTGTTGTGCCGTGGCAGAAACTGCTAGGGTACAGCTCTTGTGAGTGGATGCATGTCATTGCAATCCCCAGAAGGAACAGTGTGCAAAGCCAATCTACTTTTGCGGCAGATCCTAGATTTTGTCCCAAAATCTTGTGACGAAGCAGTGTCTTCTTGTCAGATGGACTGGGAATCATGGCTCACTTGGCAAGTGAGTTGTCTCTTGCAAGGCAAGCTAGACGACCTGACCTTACCTCTGCGGCCGTGCGTGGCTCTGCAGCTTTGGCAATGCACGCCAGCTTCTCATGGGCATTGCCAATGGGACTGACCACCAATGGACGATGGCACACTGTTCGATAAATTAGATATAACCCATTATCTTGATCAGTAAATCGGAATACCCTGGGGACTCGGCAGACGGCAGTACAGAGTACACCCCAACAGTCTTAGAAGGATTAAGACATGACTAAGGGCATCTCCAGTGACAAGACCTATTTCGAACACATAATGTGTCGGAAATGGTCTGTGCTTGGGTCAGTCGCGGACATGAATGGGTCGCTGTCCGGCGTGCCAGGCCGGTGTGCCCAGCGGCTAGACACAAATCGGTCTGCGATGGTCATTTTTTCATAGCTATCTTCATTTCAAAGGATTTCTTCACCATTTCAAAAGGATTTCTACATAGGGTTTTTGATAGGTTTTGTAGATCCACGTACATAGAAATTGAAAGCTTAAATACTACTAGCAACCCTAGCGTAGCCTAGTCTTCGTCGCTATCCTCGTCGTCGGTGTTGTAGTGCCAGCGGCACTGGATCCCATCGAAGACCTTGACAGTCAACATGACAAGGTCATCGAAATTGAAGACGAGGAAGTGCTGACCACCAGGGCGTGCACGCGGGCGAACAAATCCTACCCACCGTGGAGGTACATGTGTCATTCGTCGTCGAACAACACCTCCACATCTCAGCAGCGCCCGGAGCTGTGCTCCCGCACTTTGACGCGCAGTGGCTCCTGCTCATCCAGCACCCGCGCAAACTTTCCAGGGAGGCGCCTCTCCCATGGCTCGCCCGATAGGATGGTGACGTCGAACTCGAAGCTGGAGAGATCAAACTTGAAGGGCGTCGGCGACGATGATGACGACGTGCGCGATGACTCTGGTGGCGATGGAGATGGGAACGTTGATTTATGTCGGCATCCTCCCTGCCGACCTTGGCCTCGACGCCCCCGGCCTAGGGCCCGTCCTAGTCGCCATCCTCTAGCTCCTATCTCTCCTGCTAGGCCGACGATGTTGCGGTGTATGGAACAAGGTGTGGAAGAGAAGGCCGCGGGTGGCCTGCTTAAAAAGTCAACCAATCAAGGCATTGGATGCCCACGCGGAGGCTGAGCGGACGACCTTGAAGTCCAGCAGCAAGCGCAAGCACGCAATGTCGGGTGGCACTCAGGCAGCCTACGACCATTGGGGTACAAAGCTGCTGCCAAGCGGGCCTAGTGCGAGCGCGAGAGGACACGTGCGTGGTTCGTTTCTGGCCAGACGCATTCACAAATCAAATTTGGTGTCAAAATAGATATCGCCGAATATAAATTTGGTGTTGAAATAGATATCGCCGAATATGTCGGTTCACTTGGGCCGCGCCACACTGTGTGGCCTCCTGTCTGCGCAAACAAAAACTAACCTGCTCAAACAGTCCGTGCCACTAGAGTTGCCCTAATTGCTTAAGCGTGATAGTCCCTCCAAAAATGAGTGAATTGAATTTTTCTATTTTTCTAGATTCGCATCTATCTAGACACGCGTTTTTAAGTGAATTGGATTTTTCTATTTTTTCTAGATTCACATCTATCTCGACACGTTTTTAGTGTGTAGGTACATGCAAATTTTAGACAAATCAAAATCGCTATTTCCAGATGGAGGGAGCACGTTAAATCAAAAATACTAGGCTACATCCTGTGTCCATAAATACCTCTGTCCACAAATAAATACAGTAAGTCATACTTCTAGCTTAGTTCCATATTATACCGATTTGATGTCATATATGTTGTTACTCCAATATAGTTGGTAAAAGTTCAATTCCTTTTGACTTAAAACAAGAGCTAGAAGTACACTTATTCAAGTACGGAGGGAGTATATAAAGTACATACAAAAGCACTCCTTCAGAGAAACAAATATAATCCAATCACTTTCAAATGTTGTACAACTTGATTGCTAAGTCAAACAGTACATGATGCTGCTGCATGTATTGGCTTAAACATTGTAAACACAACACGGTAGATAGTAAAAACCTGTCACATATCTAACTGTGAAGAAACGAAACACAGTATTAAGGATTTGGATTTTTCTCTGACTGGCTTAAGATAGAAGAAGACTAGTGCCATGTGTTGGTTACAAACTCCATGAGAGCCAGAACTTCAATAGAAAGGCCTGCGCGGGCGGCGGAACCTGGGAGCTCTCCTGCATTAAGGAAAAAAACAGCAGGGCATTTTAGTCAGACTGATGACAATATCAATATTTAAGACCCCCAAGAGCCGGGGTACTAACTACTAAGTAGACAAAAATTAAACTTACCCATAACCACCATAAGGATTGAAAAACGGCGGAGGATATGGCCTCATGTAGGGGTGGCCGCCATAAGGATTGTATCCTCGACCCCCTCGAGGCTGCTTCAATCCAGGAACATTAGTCCGCTTCGGCGCAACCTGGTTACCATACAAGGTTGGAAAGGTCAGCAAGCCGCATAGGTTATTGCTCAAAACTGTAAATTTTGTTCGAACAGCCAGCTCACCTTGATTTGCCGACCGTGCAGCTCTGACTCACTCAGCTTGACAGCTTCCTGAATAGCTTCTGCTTCGACAAATTCAACATAAGCAAAACCTTTGGGTTGTCCAAACTTGTCAGTCAGGATCGTCACTCTGTTGACAGTTCCACAAGAATTAAAATGCTGCTGCACTTCTTCTGGAGTGCATGCATAGTCAACCTGCAGTTTGTGATCATACAAAATGAGTATGCTTATAATGTCACAAGAAGATTCTAAAGTAGTAGAAAATAGAACGAGTATGATTATAATGTCACAAACAGTTCCAAGCTTGTATGTCAATTTCTGCACAAAATCAACCTGAAGAAATTTCTCACTACTTTTTGCTACTCTAAATTAATTATTCCACAAGTTCCAACAGGATTCTAAACTCTGATGGGTTGTGACTTGTAGGCTGCATAACCAACGGATAAATCTCGTTGGCATAATTTAAGTAAGAAAGTATAAAGACACGAAGTACCAACTAAATTATAAGGACATCAAGATCTTTCATGCAATTTAATCAGGCGGGATCTGCTTTAACCTACTCCAAAACAAGGGTATAAAGAAGTAAACAAACTCCACTGGTATACCAGTATAAGTTACCAGGTACAGTAATACACGAAATCATAGTTTAAAAAACCAAAACGGTGAGTGAACCAGTCAAACGGCTGGTTCACTGGTCAGACTGCCGGCTCAGCTGGTTCGAGAGCAACAAAAAACTGGCGTATTTAAGTAATATATTTAGCCTAAAATCAATAAAAGTTGACACCAAATCCAATATATTGTGTCTAGGTCATTAAAATATCACAAAATTAGGCCAGCCCAGGTGGGAACGGGCCTCATCTTGAGCTTGTGGAGCCTATCGGCAGATCAAAAGTTTGATCCTTGTCTTTTTAGCTCATGCGATTTCTGCCTCTTAAAAAACCAGTGAGCCCGCCGGTGCCGGTTTTTCAGGTCAGACGGACCACCAGTACGGTCCAAACTATGCACAGAATACATGATATCAAGTGATAAAATAAAATTGATAATGGTCTCCAACTCGGCATCATATGAACTTTCCAGAGTAAAATTTCAGCTTAGAAGGTTCTATGTCTACAACACATCTTAATCTGTATATGAATAACTAGGTGTTCTTTAGCAAACTTCTAAAGAAGCCACCGATCATAATATGCTTGCTACATAGATGTGGAAGCTGAAAAGCATATTGACACATACACATCACACTTGCAGAAGTTTGCGCAGTAGATGTTGCTTAAGTTTTTCTCTCTACTTATTTGATGCCGTAGAACTAAGACTCGTCTCATACTTTAATTGAAGGTCAACCAACTATGGAAACTTAATTTGAATTACTGAGGCTCAGAACAAGCAAAAAAAATAGGAAATGCATCAAGATGCTTTCAGCCTGACATATATCTGTCACCACTACGAAATACTAAAACATCACAGGTATCAAAATTGTCTGTGTCAGCATACACTAATAAAGCAGCACACAGGTGAAAACTTAACTATACACCCACTCTACAGATATTTATAAAATAGGTTATATTTCGCAGAAAATCACAAAACTGCCAGATCAACTATTAGTTTGGTTATTAATGAATCAGAGGAAAGGAACAACACCAAGACATAATTAATTCCACAAGGAGAGGAAGACGGACATGTATTGTGGAGAATAAATTCCCCAAGAAGCAGAACATAAACATAGCATTCTTCAATAGACACAACGTAAAATATGAGGTCATACTTACATGTTGTGCCTATGCACTCCTGCCACTCATGTTCATCTACCAATGGCTATTGATAGCGTGCCACATCAGTCCAGGTATGAGTCTCAAGCGCCAGGTGGAGTACATCCAGCAGTACACTACTGGCATTTTGGGGGGAATTCCTATCACATTGTACTTTTCCTCTTTTTTTCTTTTTTCTATATTCTTTTCTTTTTTACTTTTTCAAATATTTTTTTCTTTTTTTCAAGGATTTTTTTTCTTTTTTTCTTCCCCCCTCTAATCTAACACTAGAACTTGCACTGAGACTCAGCCATATGCCAAAATTTTGATTTCAAAGACTTGACGATAGCAGACTACCCTGCGTCCAATGCCATTGTTCAATCAATGCACCAGAAAATAAATAAAATAAAATGCATACATGAAGATAGAAAAGAGAACTGTCTTTCCAAGTCGTTAATCGTATTGAAAAAATCATGTCTAGCAGTTATCATACAGAAACACGACTATCAATGATGCATGTTCAAAGATATGGCATAGTTATGAATACTATGTAGAGTATGTGTCAAACTAAATTTAGACAACAAAGATATGAGGAACTTACATTTCCAACAAACACGGATCGAGAATCCATCTCTTCTTTTGCTTCAGAGGTGGCTGCAGTAGGATCTCCACCTACATGGGTAAAAAACACCAAATATGTTAAGAGAAGTTGCAACGAATAGTGATACAGAAATCACAATATAAAAATTGTAACAAAGCCTAGTCACATAAGATCCAAAGTTTTATCAAAAACAGAAATATTGTGTTATTAGTTATTATATTTGAATATGCTTTGTTGAGCAAAGAGGCAGTAATTGGACACCATTGAATAAAAGGTTCCAGAAATCGATGGTGTGGATATGGAGTTCCTAGTACTTTAAATACTTCATCCATGGTAGGAGTCTAGTCCTAGCCCCATACTATGCTTAACACAACAGAACTACCCCAGCCCCTACTTGTTAAATTAAGAGGACCATTAGAAATGCCTGAAATAATATTACGTGCTATATATCAATCTCAAGGGAGGTAAATCACCAAAATCCCACACATACCGCTAGAAGGACCAACGTAAAGCAATTAGACCACATCATATAGCCTACTAGCTGCGTTCATCGCTTCTATGCAGAGGGGAAGCAGAGGCCGGAGCTTCATTCCCCTTCTCGAAGAAAAAATAGCCTACTAGCACAATCAGCAACGCCCAAACTACTGATGAGCAGATGTTCGTTGTATCTATACTACGACCGGCCCGGTTAACATACCGGAACCAACGGGTACTAAAACAGGCAAGCTTATTTGGCCGGATCTTACAAATTGTTGCGCACAGGTGGCGTACAGGGAGACGGCACTAACCTTGCATCTCCTTGGCGACCTTAGCCTGCATCTCGCGGAGGGCCGCGGCCTCCTCCTCCATCTCCTTGAGACGGCGCTTCATCTCGTCGAGCTCGTGAAGCTGCACATGCGAATAGAGGGTCAGTACCAGAGTTAGGGTTTCGGGTCTGGGAGTGGGGGGTGGGGGTGCTCCGCGGCAGGGAAGGTGACAGGAAGGAAACGAACCTTGGCAGCGTCATCGCCACCGGCGCCCATGTCGACGTCCTCGCCGTCGACGGGGATCTCCTGGCCATACACCTCGTGCTCTTCGTCCTCCATGGCCGCCGCGTGCTGAGCTCGAACCTTCTCGCTTCGGCCTAACCTAACGCTAGAGTGATTTGTGTAGGAGACTTGGGGAAATCGGGATTGTGTTAAGGAGCTGCGGGCTTTAATATGCGGGGAGAAACTGTCTCAGAACCAGACCCGGATTGGGCTGAAGGACAGTTCGGCCTATGTCCTCGACTTCATGGGCCTTTTCGAGTTTGTATGGTTACCAACTCGAAAAGTCTCACAGGGAGTACGTCCGATGCTAAAAAAAAAAGTCTGATGTCCGTATACAAGAAGAAAATGTGTCATTCCTAACAAAATATACACGCTTTAATGAAAAACTAAGTTGATAAGAGTTACTTTCTTGGATTCAAATTAATTGACTTAGATTTATCTAGATTTGAATGTATCTAGACATGTTTTACTGCTAGATACAACCGAATCTAGACAAATTTGAGCCAATTAATTTGGATCAGAGAGAGTATATGATATCGCAAAGAGGCTTTAATTCAAAGTTCATGGAGTTAATTAAATATGTGTTAATGTTAAATAAAGGTTCGGTTGGTGTTAGAATTAATGACATTAGCAGTGATTATTTTTTAGCTCGCAAAGGAGTAAGATAAGGAGATCATGTATCTCCTATTTTTTATGGAAATTTCACCGGTTATTAATAATCATTAACAGTAGAATAAAGTGCTCTGAAAATAATAAAAATTACAAATAAATGTTTGACCACCTAGCGATGGTTACAGACACTAGCGTGAGTCGAATGCGCAGAGTTGTCCTCGTCCCTCTATCACAGGAGTGAAACAAAGCTTGTCGTGGTAAAACTTGTTGTAGTAAACTGATAGAAGTCGTTATAATAACCGTCCAAAGAACCAGCACACTAGAGCAGCAACCACTATCAATGATGAGATCATAACAGACATACATGAAACCACACCAAGAAATACGAAAACCGATCGAATCCTAGGAGATCTGCCGAACACACGACTCCATGTGCCCTTCATCAACGCTAGACGCACCACCGAAACGAGAATAAGACGAGAGAATCTTATTCTGACTTCAAGATGTTGTTGTTGCCTCATCATCCTGAAGAAGACACTGGAAAACAAGACAAATAGAGAATGGTGACTCTCTCACTCGCGAGAGGCCATGGTCCAACACACCTCCAAGGCCCGAAGGCCTCTATATGCGGAGCGGACCAGCAACGTCACAAGCGAGGGGTCGGAACCCTAGATGGATTTTTTAGATCTTCTTTGCCGGATCGCTTCTCTCTCACGATATTGTCTCCCATTCTTTTTAACTTTGTGGCTGATGTGTGATACCTTCGATCTGGATTTACGGATACAGTATAATATCTTTTTTCTTAATAGATCTAGCTTTAATCGAATATTGGAAAACAATGCTAAATAGAAAACAATTGAGACACATCTACAAGACTTGTTTCTCCATTTTATCTTACGTTTACCAGACCTTTCTAGTTTACTTTTAATCGTTGGTTGTTGCAATGGATGGAGATAGATCAGGATTGAAAATTCACCTGTAGCTGCAAATTATATGAGATAAAGATAATAATACGCACATTCATGTGTAATGATTTAACAAAGATAAAATTTGTGGGCAACACATCCTAATATACTAGAGTCACCGTGAGTCACAGGCATAGCAATAGTCTTTTGATCCAACCGTTATACCACGAAGCACCGGGCTTTAACAATTATTAACTAAAATATAGATAAAAGTCTTAAGAAGTGGTGTTGTTGTTACTCCCAAATAGATCCCTAAACGAAGATCGTACTTTCCTTTCTGTCACTGGGTTTTCTATGAGATCGTCATTCACCACTCATCTCACCTTAAACCTTTATCAATCTGTGGAATCTTGGATACCTATAAGTCCATAGACCGAGACAAGAGACAAAATATACAAATCTATATTTAATCAATACATAATACTCCCATGAATTATATGCACATAATCGCTGCGAGGTTTCCCCCCAACCCGCAGCCTATGAGGATTAATAAACTCATAACAATAAGATCAAGGATAGAAAACATTATGCAAAATACTTAGATTGAAATTAATTATTCTTACAATAGTCGCCAAATCACAAGGAGATCTCAAGTACAAGATGATGGCTATGGCTACGAAGAGGATGGAGAATGGAGGGGATGAACTATGGTGGTGTTATGATGCAATCTGAGAATGACGGCTTTCTGCGCTGTCGCTGGAGCCTCAAAATATATAGGCGCCTTTATGAAAGTAGTAGGGTTTTACCTCACGGAGCCACCGCCACCTGGTATAGGTGGGCCATACAGACGAACCTTGCCCGTACCACAGGTCGTTAAGCCTCCAAAAGGTTGGTTTTTGACCCTAGTTTGCTTGGATATGTAAGCAACCTCATAATCTTTATTAATTGCTCCTGATTTTGCCTTAAAAGTGTGATTTCCTACACAACACAATTTAAAACAAAGGATTGCACATCTTTACAATAATTATTCATTAATAGAAACACTAGAGAGATTCTTGGCCATTTGTTTGACTAAAATGTGATTTAAACGCGAAGAAAGATGGTTATTTTCAGAGCCATCAACTTCTCCAAAGTTCAAACCTTGATCGTCCTCGAGCAAAAAAAACAACAAAATCATAAAGAACTCAGTGTTTAAATTGAAATAATGAGAAGATGAATTCACTTATGGTTGGTAGTCATATGCATCCAGCACTTCTTCCATTTGAAAATCTCATCAAAGTTAGAGAGGTGTCAAAAATACTATATAATTTTTGATAACTCAAAACAATCAACGTAGAGTTTGATACAAGTATAAACAACTAGAAGTGTAACAATCATTCCAATTCCTCTAGTTAACTCCCGGCTTGCCAAGGAACACTAGAATATTTCATAATAGCAAAATTAAGTAAGAGAGATCATGTCCTAAGTAGCATAATAGTGAAGTGTCCTATTGATGCCCACATCAATAAATCAAAACTATCAAAACACTATTGTTTCATTCATTGTCTTTCAAGAAAAATCATAGAGTAGTAACGAGACCATGCCAAAGACTATTTTTTGCGAATCTTTATTTTTCAAAGGTAATTCTCAACAAGGATCATTGAGTGATTCTTTTACCAATGGTTTGCACAGCCTTCAAGAGTACCAATACTTTTGCCCATTACGGTAATAGGTGTTACCCATGTCATCAACTCATAGCCAAAATCAGGGGTTGTACCATTGATCGTTCGTAGGCCAGCGGAGTTGTTGGCATCAAAGGTGTGCATCAAAAATATATAAGCTTTAAATAGTGTCACATTTTGATCCACAAGGTTTAGCTTTGGCATGAATCACAATTACCACAAGACTTCATTTCAATCGAACAACTCCTTACAAGAGTGCCATCAAGTTTATCAAAATATCTATGAGGTTAACTATCTTCAAAGGTAAACTCTTAAGACAATCACTCAACATGCAAGTCAAAAATTGGAGACTTTTTCTTGTTGTACTTGTTTGGCAAGATTATTTCCAATCCAAGACTCGGTTAACTATAAGAACTAGAGCAAAAGCTTCCACGACTAATTACTCATACAAATCAAAAGCTTTACTCTAACTATTTTGAATAACTATCACTAGCATACATTTCAACAAATCAAATAACTAGGATAAACATTTCAAACTTCTAAAGTGGGAGACATAGGACATACCTCTCCTGAGTGACTTTATAATTCTCTTCCTTACGGGGATGTGTTCCTTCAAAACTCAAATCAAATCACTCTCATAATAAAATGGAGAGCCAATAGGAAAACCCACTTTCATGAAAAATAATAAAAGGATTTTGAGGATGGGGATTAAAGAATAGAAAAACTTGCAACCAAGCAAGATACTAAGAAAATAAAAACAAACAAACTAAAAGCAAAAGGAGACGGAAAACAAAAGGTGAAAGAAAAAAAGCAAAGTGTTGAAACAAACCGACACGAGTGTTTCAAAGCTCACACGGAGCTGTAGTATAACCTCATTATTACACAAATATGAATTCTTAGGGAACACATTCCCAAGCTCAGGCTTTTGCAAGCCCTTTTGTTGCCCATTATGGTGGAGGTGGATAATCTCCCAAGTTCTATTGGCTGCTCCAATTGGTGAATTGGGTTGCAAGGTTGACGATAGCATCTCGAAGGTTGATGGAGATGTTGCTCATGTTCTGAATGCTTCCTTCAAGCGAGTATATATCTTCATAGAATAGATAACATTAGTAAATAGCAAGGATATTGAAGGTATAAAAGATGAAGGAAATAGATAACATTAGTTTTTCTTTAGGGTTCCTTATCCAATTCATGTAATTTAGTTTCTCTTTTGAAACTCTATAGTAGTATTCACATATTGTACTGTGTATTTATTATTTATAACTTATAAAATATTCAATGTAATAAAGAATTCTCTTTTGTCTCATTTATTCAGACTTGTACATCACTATTATTGTTTATGTAACAAAGAATAACATTATTTATTTATTATTATTTTCCAATTATGGAATTTCTTTATTTATCTAATTAAAAATTAATTTCATTTCTTAGCATTACTTTACTCTTTAAGTATTCTTTACTTAATATTGGAGTATTCTAAATTCCAAGTTATTCAACTTTAAAATTCAAATCTCAATTTCAAATATGAATTGAATTGTCTCCCAAACACAAAATTACAGTAGAGGTCATGTCGAAATCTGTCGCACCTGTACTGATGTTCCCACTAGTACAAGAGAGACCTCAATCCCTCTACAGTTCTTTTAGTTTTGCGCGAAAATTCTCCAGATGCATTAATGCAATGCACACACCTTATCTTAGCTTATTTCTAAGCTCTAATGCTGGGATGTTACAACGAGTCAAGTTAGGACTGTACGTAAACAGATCCTAACCCTACCTATACTATCATAAGAACCGTATATACCTAATACTCTAACAATGACTTTGATTTTGTTTTGAATGATTTTAGGTGTCGATGTGATGGCCAACCAGTTTATGTACTGAAGTTGAGATGGGCATTATACTAGCAAAGATAGGATGCAGGTGTTTTTGGGTGCGTGTGAAACAATAATTTGTGATCATATTTGCGATCAAATAGTAAGAAATAACTCGAAGTCGACATACAAACTCGTTCCAGTGGCATTGTGGACTTTCAAGCAAACTACTCGGACAAAAAGCTAGGGCTATGGAAGTCAAAAGGAATTGGGCTGCTGTTTCTGTTGATCTTGTTTATACTGCTATTTCTCTGGACAGCTCAAAGCGAAGTGGCTTCTGCACAAACCGGAGCCCAAAAGAGCTGGACCTTAGTGTAGTTGCTAACTAATACTCCCTCCATCCCAAGGCTTAAGACATATAATTATTTTGAAAAGTTAATCCATGTAAAGTTTGACCAAAACTTTTAGAAAAATCTATTAAAAACTATTATATTACATAGATACCAGGTGAAAATATGTTTCATGATATATGCAAGGGTATGAATTACATAGTGTAAATATTTAATATTTTTCTCTAAAAACTTGGTCAAACTTTAGTTGGTTTGACTTTTAAAAAAATTTATATGCCTTAAGCGTTGGGACGGATGTAGTAATAAACTATTTACAAGAGATAACGAGAAGACATAAGTTATTTGATGTGTCTGCTAAATTTTTCTAAAATCATAATTTGTTGCACGCACTGGTGTTTTTGAGTGTGCAGTAGTCAAAGAAAGGTGGAAATTGATAAGGTTTGATGGAAATTGTCTACAGTAGGCAAATAAATGTGGAAATTGATAAGATATGCCCCTAGATCTGAAATTGTTTGTAAGACCGATGTTTGGTTTCTTCAATTAAACCTTGGTGAACCTTTTCTTTTCTCTAAAAGAAAAATGAAACCGGATTTATTTTCCTTTTAAGGCCTTGAATAATGATGAAAAAACATCTTCCAGGTTACAGTATTCATGTTGATTTGTCAGTTTAGTTTCTCTATGTGTGTTCCATATTTGATTCTGAAAATTTTAGAGTTTGTCAACATACATCATGTGAACACTCACAATTATTTTTAAAAATTTTAAAAACTATTTTTTGTTTTGTTTTTTAGACTGGTATCATGATATCATTTAGAGGTTGAATTCTATGAGATTTGGTTCACAAAATCACCCCTGTCACGAACTTCTGTGATTGACACGTGACATTCGTGCCAGTTTAGATCCATAGAATTATTTTCCTCACTGGATATATTCTCGTGTCTCTCAGTTCGAATCCTCATAAATTTCGAAACTAACATGTCCACGTTTCAAAAGTGTGACTACCCTTGGCCAACCGCTCTTTTTTTCTCTCTTCGAAAGAAAAACAGCAAAGTGGCCAAACAATTGCAAACGCCAAACCACCCGTACGGCAATCTGGGGTAGCAAGTCTGGGCAGATCAGAAAAGTAGAAAACCCTAGCTAGTATCATCCATGGCACGTCACTGATCCTAGTAACACGAATCCTAAAGCAGCGACACTCCAGTTCTGGAAGCCTCCAGGCCTCGCCCGTGATCTCCAGAACCTTCTAACCCCTTCTCCATCCCCTTCCCCAAGAAAGCTTCGCCTTCAAAAAGCCCCTCCATTCCGCACAACCTCCTCCTGTGTATCGCAAGAATCCAAAATCACCGAAGAGAGAGAGAGACAGGAGAGAGAGAGAGAGATCCATGGCTTCCGTCGTCGCTTGCAAGGGTCCTGCGATAGCGAACCTCCTCAAGAAGCTTCTCGCCGAGCCGTCGGCCTCCGGTGCGCTCCGCCCGGCCGCCGCCACCGCCGCCCGCCGCCTGTTCAACACCCAGGGTTCGGAGGTCCGCTGCTACGACGACGACGACGACGACTCCAGCGGCGAGAGCGGCCACGAGTACGAGGATGCCGACGCCGGTGACCGCCGCCGCGCCCGCGACTTCACCGTGCCCAGCTTCTTCTCGCAGGGTACACGTCCTTGCCTGTCCTGTTTCCCCTTTTCTGTGCGTCGTTCGTGTGAACGTTGTGGGGGGGTGGTAAATCAGGGTACTTGACTGACAGTTTTTCGCCGTTCTTGATTTTCCAGACCTGCTCGACACGTTCGGCGCGCCGACGAGCCTGGGCCGGCTGCTGGCCATGATGGAGGACGCGTCCTGTGCCACCGGCTTCTCCTCCACGGCGTCGGCGGCTCCTCGGCGCGGGTGGTTCGTGGCGAAGGAGGACGACGACGCGGTGTACCTGAAGGTGGCGATGCCGGGGCTGGGGAAGGAGCACGTGAAGGTGTGGGCGGAGCAGAACAGCGTGGTGATCAAGGGGGAGGGCGAGAAGGATCCCCGGGACGACGACGACGACGCGGTGCCGAGGTACAGCCGCCGCATCGAGGTGCCCGCCGACGCGTTCAAGATGGACAAGATCAAGGCCGAGATGAAGAACGGCGTGCTCAGGGTCACCGTGCCCAGGCTCAAGAAGGAGGAGCGCAAGGACGTGTTCCAGGTGACGATCGAGTAGGGAGGGAGGCGGATCGAGAGTGGTCCTAGTCCTAGTAGTAGTAGTGATGCTAATGGCGAGGGCCGGTGCGAGTGAAAGAGTTGAGAGACGCCTTGTTGATGTGGTGATGTCTGGTGTCTTCGTTGCCCTGTTTTGGTTCTCTGATGGACTTCTGCGTAGTTTCTGATCAGGAGTGGTGGTGAAATTGGTTATGAACCCTGTTTATTTCGCCTGGATGAACTGATTTGGTGGTGAAATTGGTCAGCCTGGATGAACTGCTTTGGTGGTGAAGTTGGTCATGAACCCTGTTACTTTTGTCTCGATGAACTGATTTGGGATGAAATTGGTCATGAACTCGGTTGATTTCAACTAGATGTACTGATTTGGTTATCAAATTGTGTTGATTTCATGATTGTGGTGATAAATGGTACTGGTCATGGTTGCTGCTCACTGTTAAGTGAAAGTCTGCCTTTACCCTGTTGTAGTGTTTGCAGGTATGATTACGATTTACGATGTGGTATGAACAGCCACACACGGTGGTTGTGGCGAAACTTGTCATGAAAACTTTGTTGATTTCCTAAAGTAAATTGGCGTGCTGATGGTGGTAAACTGGTAGTTACTGGTTGATGTTTGTTCGTACCCTGAATTGTTGCATTTATCATTTGTTTCACTCCAGCAACTGTTCTACACTTCTACTCCCCCCGTTTTCAAATACTCCCTCCGTTTACAAACGGAACAGAACTGCAATATACATAGACCAAAATCAACTAGACCAAGAGACGAGCTTTTGGGCATATTCTGATTTTCGCTGCACTTCTCTCACTTTACAGAGAGGATTAACGAGCAAATCAGGAACTCCATGTTTCTCAATATGATGCTGTATAGTTCCTCCTTCAGGCTCATTCATTTACTCAAAATGCCGAAGAATTCGGAACACTTTAAGGAGCACCCAAAGAGCTGATAAATGTCAAGAAATCTAACATGTTTCATCTATATTCCCCTTCCCTTTATTTGTCTCGCTTACAAGAGGCATTTAATTACTACCAAGGTTACGAATGCAGCTAACATCTAAACCCTGTACAGCTATGCTCTATCCTCATGCTGCAATCTTTAAGCAGGAACTATCCTCAGTGAATGTTAGCAACAAGATGTTTCAGCTACTACCCTCCTCTTTATTGGTCCTACTTACACGTGCTAAGCTTACAAGCCGCAACTACATCTAAACCACTGGTCCAATGTGCAGTAGCTCTCATCTTGACTACACTGCCATCTGTGATTCTTTGATACATTGGCAACTTATTCTGCAAAGGGAGATGGGCCATCCGCCAACGAACCGTATTGGACCGTAACATCATCTGTAATGCTGTGGAACTTTATAATCAGTGTGCGCCGTCCTTTGCTCTATGTACCTGCGGATAATGAGCAGGGTTTGACAAAGACCGCTAGAGCTGTGGTCATGGTCAGATGCTAACAGTGGAATCATCCTTTGATTGGCAGAAGCAATCAGGAAGAGGGTTCTCATAAAATGCCTCCTCTGATCTAAACCTATCGCTGCCTTTTGTTCCTGACACGGGACCTTTCCGCTTCCGAGGAGAACCTTGTCTGGAAGAACAGAAAAAAGAACAACGTAAGACACATAGATGCGAAACAAGTTATTTCAGCTCCCATTCCTTGTTCAATACCTTTTCCGGTGCATCTCTGCTATCCTTTGCGATAGCACCTCCCCTTCATCGAGTAATCCACTGTCAACTTTATCAAATAAACGAACTAATGCTTTCCTGAACATAGAAAGAACACCATGAGACCGAGAAGGGAAAAGTGTCGTGATTTACAGACAAGTGCTCGTTGTGGTTTCACCTGTCAGGAATGACCGTTTTCCTGTGGCCGTGAAAACGCCGATGACCGGCAACAGCCCGCGCCATGTTCCCAGAATACGATGGAATAAACACATCACTCTCCACCGAAACAATGTAATCCAAAGCTGCCATTTGAGAAGCATATTGGCTGAATGGTCGCAGTTCTTCAGCTGATGCGAGTTTCTCCTGAAAATGGAAAGGACAGCATATGTTGACTGAACAGCGTCATGTTACCAAGCAATGGAAAACAAAACGTCAGTCTTCATACCTTGTTCATCAGAATTGGGAATCGTGATTGCAAATCAACCATATGAGATTCACCTCCATATATCTCCCCTGCGGCTATGTAAACTGGGGTGCTCGATGGATATCCTAAGGCAGAAAGAAACATACCGACTTCCTTTGGTGTCAGGGGGCAATGACCATCTGATCTTTGTTCTAACGGATCAATATCTTTCACCTTCCAGTAGGTTGTGTTCTCTCTGTAGCAGTAGGAGAAGGATTCACTCAAATAATACTGTCGAGTTCATATATCCAAGAAGGTAGAGACAGTGCAATGAATAATAGTACATATATTTTAAGGCCTTGCCTGATGCTTGTGAGCTCATCTGATTCAGTCTGTGACAGACCATACGTGCACCCACTAAAAGCAAGCATATCCTTCTCATACCGTAAATGCAAAGCAATATATGGTCCAAATGATTTCATCCTTTCCACCAATAGCTGCAAATTGGTTGCTATTACTCGTTAATGTTTCTCTTAGAAGTTAAAAATAGAATACTCCCTCTGTTGTAAAAATATAAGACGTTTTAGCAAGCTGTTGGAGGGAATAGTCTATATTTTCACTGCAATGGAGATCGGAGAAGGACTTACATTGCCTAAAGCTTCAATTGGGGGAGCATATCTAAGTGCCTGGAAAAAGACCCGGCAGCGAAGCTTTTGAATATCAGGAGGGAGGAAGTTGTTTGCAAGGCGAGAATCTGACTTAGCAGCTCGAATAACCTGATGCAGATCTTTCATGAGAATAACAATTCCAAATAGTTTCATCCAGCAACTAGAAATGATCAGTACGCAACTAAAAGGGGGCAGTAGCTGTAGAATCAAAACCTGACGGTGCTCCCATAGTGGAGAAATCTCATCCTGATAATAATCTACTCCAGACCAACTCTTGAAGTGCCTAACAGACTTCGGTGCTTTCACCAATTCATTTGGCAATTTTTTCTCAACTTTCACATCATTTACCAAAGAACGTATAAAGTGTTCTTCATCAAAGACATCTGAAAAGTTGCTGATATGGAAAAAAAAAGATCCTGTCAGTTTTGATCAGTGGGAATGGCTCAGAGCAAAACCATCTAGTGTGCACCTTTTGTCGAGCCAAAACGATTTCTTATCAAGTTCTGGAATTATGAGTGTAGCGTTGAGTATACGTGCAACTGCTACCATGTCACTGATCTGCCAGAAAGTAAGAACGCATTAGTGAAAGTGCGTGGATCTTGCATTTAAGAGAACCTTCCCTTGATTCAATTGATGATTAATTTGGTACAACAAGACACATATACACAAAACAGAAGACAGAACAATGAATTCTTCCCTATCTTGCTCAAGTCACATCACATGTGTGTTATGATAATTACTAAGAACAGGAGGGACATGATAATTACTAATAACAGGAGTAACATCCAACTTGCAAAAGGATATGCAGTCTCAGTTTGAAGCTCGCCTAAGCAAAACCAGCATATCCTGTCAACCCACAAGGACCTACAGGCATTGACGTCAGTTATATAACAGGCTGTATGCTCAAAGAGGATGCCTTCACATTTTTGTATCATCTGACAAACCAGGCACCTTTCTTTATCAGGTATACAGCTTTCTTAAATGCCATAAATGAAATACAAGATAGTGACTGAAGTGATGGCAAAAATCCGACAAATAACACATTCAGAGTATCATCATTTATAATGAGGAACTAAATGACAGACCAGGACAAGAAATTCAGAAGAGTGCTGACAGCATTCACCCACCAATCGTATTCAGGACTTATCCTGAATGCAGTCTGAGCCATTCATGTCACTTGCACCGGTAACTCGGTTAAGCAATAACAACTTGTAAGGGTGTGAAAAAACTGGAACAGGCTAAACCAGCCAAACCGGCCAGTTACAGCTTAGTTCATTTTCCTTCACAAATGAATTCTAAACTATGGAGATTGTACAAAAATTTGAACTAGCTCAAACCGGCCAAACCGTTTTTGCACAGGCTTAACAACTTGAAAATAAAAGGTTTAGTTTGACACCTACCAGTTCAAGCTTAAGGCATATTTCTCTAAATGGGGGTGAAAGATTAGTAGTACTACAAGAGTCCAACATCGAAGATAATTGAAGCACCAAAACATTGCCCACAAAAGCCGGGTGTCTACAGTAGCACCAGAACGACCACCACGCATTAACTAGAGCACAGAAACACCAGCACCCACAAATTGATGACGAAATGCTCCAAAAGCGTCAACTCTGATCGAACACCCCACATGCAAGCACGCTAGTTCCCAGCACGCAAGTCAACACATCTAAATGCAAACTAGACCATTATTCGTATGCCACGGCAACTAGGGAATTTTCACCAGGACAAGCCAATCACTCACCCCAGCGCGCATCTGGTTGAGCCCGCCATTGGTGTGCACGAGCAGGTACCCCCTCGATGCCCCCGGACCTGAAAGACAAACCGATCAAATTCCCAAGGGCGTACTGCGAGAAATGTGAGACAGACGGCGAGATTCTACTGCTAGATGAAGTGTACCCTTGTACTCCGGTGACGGCGAGACGCAGGGCACGAACCGGCGCGCGGGCGCCGGCAGCCACAGCCTCTTCTCCGCCGCTTCGTCTGTGGCGCCGTCCAGCTGTCAAATCTAGAGATTAATCCCCAATGTCACGGGACTTGGATGTAACAGAGGAAAATGCGACGGTAATAAGGGGGCGCGTCTGCGGGCGGGGGGATTCATTCACCTTCCGCGAATGCGGCGAGGCGCGCTGCGGCGGCGCGAACTCCTGCTCCCAGCGCAGCTCCTCGGCCTCCCGCGGCTGCTGCGGCATCGAGACGGCGGCGGCGATTCGTTAGCGCACCCCCGGACAGAGAGTTCAATCTGAGAGGGAGGGAGGAGGGCGGTAGAGAACCCGGACTCGCGCGTACCTTGGCCAGGCGGTAGGGCGCGCCGGAGGAGGCGGACGCCGAGACGTGGAGGGCGACGGCGAGCAGCGCGGCCGCGGCGGCGGTCGCGGCCAGGGAGAGCAGCCACCACCGCACGGCCGCCCGCCGCCCCGCTGACCTCCCCTTGCGCCGCAGCGCCATCGTACCCTACCGCCCCGTCTCGTAACTCTGTCTCTCTCGTCTCCGCCGACGGCGACGGCGACTGCAACGCTTTGCTTGGCGCTGCAGCGAAGTCGGCGGGAGCGCGTGGTTCTGTTTCCGCCTTGACACGAGGGCACGGGCGCTGGGCGCTGGGCGCTTTACTTTTTTTCTGTCACTGGGGCGTGTTTGCGTGTGGAGCCGTCGATGCTTCGGTGCGGGACGGGCGCCGGGCAGTGGTGGTGGAGGAGGAGGGGGGGGGGTTTTATTCGAGGCGGGGGAGCCGGGAGCGGATGGCGATGGCGTTTACCACCCGCCGCAGCGTGGTTCGTGCCAGGGGAGTGGGGGAGGCCGGATGCGTGTGTACGGGCGATTCACGGCGATTTTCAGTTTCAGGCGATTAATCTCGTCTTTCGGTGCGGTTTAATGGGACTTTTTCTTGTTGAAACTAGGTTTAATGGGACTTTGATTTGGTACTATAGTGGTAGTACGGCACTTGGGTGCTAAAGTTAAACTGTACGTTTACTATCCACATATATATCTTTTTTAAAATATATGCAGACGTTAATATCTATTTTTCTGGAGAAAATTATACTACTCCCTCCGCGGAAATAAGTGACTTCTATTTGTCTAGATTCGGATGAATCTATATACTAAAATGTGTCTAGATACATGCGAATCTAGACAAATTCAAGTCACTTATTTTCGGACGGAGGAGTAGTACTATTTATAAGAGTAATCCCCAACTATTTTTGAATATAAAATATTTTGGTACGCTATTGATAGGCTAAAATACCCTACAAAAATGTTTTACATACCACCAGTGCAGAAGAGTCTATATGGTGTGGCAAGACACTCCTTAGTACGGCACAGTCACCAATAGTTAGAATTAAAACATTTTTTTCTTTTTAGAAAAGATAGTTAAAATTACAACAAGATGAATGTAATATGAGATGTTTGATTGTTTATGCGAAACTATGTGGACTCATGTGAAAAACCAACATGGCTAGTCAAATTCTCTTAGCTGTTCTATGTAATTTGCGAATTATGTTTCATTGTGTGTGTGAAACTATGTGGTTATGAACTATTCATATTTATGAACTACATTTATTTACTTATTGCTCTCATTTTATTATAAATATGATGGTGAATTTGTATGCCAAAAGGCAAACTGGCCAGCGTTGGTCTGGCTAGAGCAGGACGGAATGGGTCACACCGCTAGGGACACTGGCTGGACAGACCGGATCGTGACACATTTTTTGTCCATGGACCTACCCAAACAGATCAAACTGGACAATTTGAGTGTCCAAAATGGGTCGAGCCGTTGGAGATTCGCTTACGATGTAGACAGACATGAAATGCGGGCGCGAGCGCAAAGTGGATGGCATGTTGGCCTACTGAACTCGTACGGTGAAAGAAGACGCAACGGCAGCCGTGCAAAACGCATCACGTACCTAGCGATTCGGGCGACGCGTGCCCCACGGCCTTTTGAAGTTTTCTATTCCTTTAGTTGCCCCAGCCTCGGGGCGGATGGTGACTTCTGCTTTCTACCTTTGCTTGCCGAGCCTGAGACAAGAGTCCAAGGTGTGCCAGTCTGCCAGAGCGTGCGGGCTATTCTTTCTCAAGTAAAATACATGCCCTAGAAGCAATACTGAAGTCGTTGTTATCATATTTTCTTATTCATGATAAGTGTTTATTGTCCATGCTATAATTGTATTAACCAGAAACTAAATACATGTGTGGATATATAAACAATATAGTGTCCCTAGTAAGCCTCTTATGACTAGTTCGTTAGGTAAGTGGTGGTTAGGGTTTCCTAACCATGGACATGTAATGTCACTTAATAACGGGATCATATAATGATATGATGGATAGACCTAATAATAAGCATAGTTGTTGATTGTGGCACTTAGTTTGATTGTTATCTCTTTTCGTATATGGCAAGTATCGTTTTCTTAGATCATGGGATTGTGTTACTCACGGGTACCGGATGATTGCTTAGTGGATATCAAACATCACTTTGTAACTAAGTGATTATAAAGATGGCTTTCAGATATCTCTAATAGTACTTGCTGAGTTGCATGAATCAACAGTGGGATTGTCACTCCAAATGATGGAGATATATCTCCGGTCCCTCTCAGTAGTGTAGAATCATAAAGTTTGCAAACATGTGACTATTGTGTTTAGTCACGGGGATCCTACACCACAGAATAAGTAAAGATAACTTGTCGATAACGATATCGAACAAGGTATACCGATACCGACGATCGAATCTCGGGCAAGTAATATATCATGTGACAAAGGAAATCGAATACTTGATTAATTGAATCATCGATAATGCTGTTCAATCGATAAAAAACTTTGTTAAATATGTAGAAACCAATATGGACATCTGTAACATCCCAGGATTTCATAAATTGGGATTACAAAAAAATGTATTCCATTCCATCATGGCATCTCATGCAAACCCTCATTCAAAATCTTGTGTCAAAACCTTAATTCAAGTCGCCAAAGTCATTTAATAGGGCTCTATTAGAAAATATATATTTGTATTAGATATGGACATGAATATTATTCCCTAGAAGTCCAAAAAGGATTTTGGAATTTTCCAATTAGATTAAAAGCCTATTTTTGCATTTTCCAAAATAGCCATGTGAAGGATTTATATGCAAATGACATAGTTTGCATTTATGCTCTTGTTCAAAAGTATTTTATTCATAGTATAATGTGTGTAGTTTGATTTTAGAAAAAATTATAAACTTGTTTGAGTGTATTCGGACTCCTAATATTCAAAAGATATAAAAGAAATACTAAATAGAAAAAGAATAAAGGAAAAACCATAAAAATAAACTAGACCTAATCTACCTGGGCAGCCCGAGCCAGCCCACCTACTCCCTACCGCGCTAGCAGCGCACAAAGGCCCCGTGGCTCCTAGCCTCTCGCCCCCGCGCGCTGCGCAGAGCAACAACAAGCCAGCAAGCGCGGCCCAGCAATAACCCGTGGCCTGCTTCCACTCTTCCTCTCGCTGACATGCGGGGTCCACCTGCTAGTCGTCTTCCTCGCCGTGGTAGGAGACCGTGACGAACATGTCATTCAATCCGAACCAAACCCCTCGAATCCGTGCAATTTGATTGGTTCCCTTGCCCCTACCGCACACCACCCCCCATAAATATCCCCCGCCTCTCCCCCATGCGAAATTTTCTCATTCTTTGCAAACCCTAGCCTCGAAATCGGAGGTTCCGATCACATCCGCCGCTGCCTCGAGGTATCCGTCGATGTCGTCGTCCCCGTGCCCCACTCTTCCTCCTATCCTCTTCCACATCCTCTCCTGCATCTCCTCATGCCTTTTCCCCATCGCATGAGCACTAGAATGCCTAGGATTCCTCACCAGAGTTTCGCCAGAGCTCAGCGACATGCGCGCCACTCCAGCCGAGTACTACGACTATGCTAGGAAGAACTCATTGATTCCAAGACCACGAGGAGGACCGTCAAGATCCGCCGATTCTCTTCGCCTACTTCCCCATCTCCGGAAGACGCCGTAGCGACACCATCATGCACCACTTGAGCTGCTGCCTCCACCGTCTGCCAGCCGATGCCAGCTCACCATCATCGAACATCACCGTTCGTTCCCATCTAGAGGGACCAGACCGAAGCCAGCCGAGACTCGGCCAAGCCGCAAGCCTAAACTGACATGGAGCCACGCTCAAGCCGAATCACGTCGAGCCGCCAATCCTGGTCCATCTGATCCAGATCCAACTGACGCCAATGTTGGGGATCGGTGCGGAAAACAAAAAAATTCCTACATTGGAACCCCAAAACTTGCCTAGGATCTATCTATGTAGTAATGCGGTAACGACCGATGCGTATAGAATACATATCCTTGTAGACCATACGTGGTTAACGTTCCGCGGGGAACGTGGTTGAAGTAGTCGTACTCAAAGCCGACCTCAAGGTCGCGAAGCTCCTTGCAGGTCACCCCTTGCTCCTTCTTGATCTTCATAATCTTCATCGTGCAATAGCTCTGGCTCATGACATTTAAGCGCCACAAGTGTTGCGCCTCGTGTCTTCGTACACATCTGGTTCACGATGAGACCTCCGACTTCCCGATCCCGCCGGGAGTGCAGAAGTTGATATCCGGCTAGGAATCCCTGCAGCGCAACGGCGTACTGCAGGTGTGCCTCGATCGCACAACCAAGACTTGGGGCCATGGTCACGAGGTATAGAGAGAGGGAGGGAGAAAGTCAACCAAAGGACTTCTCCAAATATTGGTGTGTTTAATTCCACCCATGGGCACCCCTTTATATAGGGGGAGGGGTGTGCCCTCTCCTTTGGGTTTCCCATGTGGGACTAAACAAGGGAGAGAGGGGGAGGCGCATGGGCCCCACCAAGATAGCCCTAGGCTGGCCGGGTGGGCCCCCCTTGAGGTGCCTGGGCCTTGGCCCTTCCCTCCTCTGGTTTTCCCTCATGGGCCCTTTTTTCCTAGGAAGTTTGGCCCATTAGTGGAATACCCCTTCAAATTAGATTTTAATATTATATTTAATATTAATTACACTAATTAATATGTAAATACATATTACAAAATCCGTCTTGACCCGAAACACATTTCGGTTCCCTTTTGATTTCCTCCGAACGACTTCAGATCTTTCTCTACTGTGATTCCGTCTTACGAATGATCGCTCTCATCGTACCCTTAAGTGTATCCTCTCAGGACTCGGGAATTCTCTAGACATGATCTATATCAATGATCAATAGAGGGACCAGGGATGTCCATGTGACCCCTATGCATTCCTGATGACAATGTCATTTGGACCACTAAATGTAGCATCCTCTTCCTTTTGTTTCTCAATACAACTTATCCGAGATCCGATTATTGGTATCCCATACCTTGTTCAATCTCGTCCACAACAAGTTCTATTTTCTTGTTACCGTGATATTACATCCGCGTGACCTAGTCACATGTTGCAACATTTATGGATGTAATCTCACCAAGACGGTCGTATGTATCTTTACCCGTCATGTGGGTGAACAAATCCCGGTCTTGCAGTCACATGTCATCTACTGTTCCTTTGGAATACCCAACATACACCTTTATGGCCACCGTATTACCAGATGATGGTTGATGTAGTCAAAGCAGCCTTGGGAAACAGTGAGTAATATGAGCTCACGGTCTAAGGAGAAGGAGTCTAGGTATAGCTGTTGCAACAATGAACTATATGACTTGATCGTGTTGCAATCCTTCGAGGAATGTCCAATCACATCATTCTCCAATGATATGATCCGTTGTCGCAAGATAAATGCCCATGATCTTGAAACCCAGATCATCTTCATGACCAACGAACTAGTATGAATAGAGGCTACTAGGGACTTGGTTGTTTCATACCACACCTGTACCAATGTTTCTACTTGGCACAGTTCTAGCACAATATGAAACTATTATAAAATAATTGAGGTATGACAATAAAAACCTATTTTTTATTTTCCTCTAGGGCATATCTCCTTCAGTCTCCCACTTGCACTAGAGTACAAATAAACTAGCTTGCATTTTACTCATATAAACCATATACCATATGCGTTTACAGATCATGCATGCTCATGGGAAACGTCATGTCCATGTTCTGTTTTACCAGATCATTATGTCTTTTGCAAATCGTTAATGTCTTCCTAATTTTGATATTCACACCATTATCTTATAATGGGTCGAAGTATTTGTTTGGCGACAAAGCGAGACTTTTGTTTCCAGTGTTTATGATGACGGTCGTTTTCACTGTTGTCATCTAAACTTTGGAACACACTTTGCTATCCTTTGTGTATATACTATAGTCATGGCAGCAGAACGAGGCCGGATTCTAGGAGCTTACAGTGACGTTAGATCAACATCGAGGGCTTTCTGATGGGCACTGGGCCCTGAGACACATCATTCTACGTTAAAAGCGAACTAGCCCCGCCATAACATTATACATCACATCAGATGTAGCCTTTATACTTCTATATCTATGTAGATCCTAGTGCATGAAATACATCTATGCCACTTACATTGCTTCTTACTATTTAAGTACAAACTTAATTCTGGTTCAGGGATCAACTCATGAATCACTTAAAGACACGTTCTTACAGTTAAGACTTTGTCCTACCAACCAGAACTTCGGGTCACATTACGTCGAGTATACAACATGGTTGTATGGAAGAACCTATGACTGAGGCATAGGAGATGCAACACATCTCTTTCTTTCAATCATAGTTGCAATACTTAATGCTTCATATAGTAAGAACTTCTTTCTTACCTTGTTCCATTCTAAACTTCTTCAGAATCTTGCTTAGGACATTCTGAACTTCTTTCAGAATCAAGTCCAGGAAGCATTCGACATCCAGTGTTTATTAAACTCGCAAATCTATCTCGATAGATCTTATTGTTTAATAACTTCAACTTCATCCTAACTTAAATACTATTAACACCAATCACATCATTCACATATGTCGTCCACATATCACAGAATGATTTCACGCTCCCACTCAAATATGACATTCATGTTTGAGATCCAGGGATTTCACTTAGCTCCCACTCAAAATATATCAGCAACATATTATGAATTAGCCAAGCTGATTTGCTCCCACTCAAATCTAGGTCCTCTCAATAATCTTGGACATTCCAAAATTCCTTGATCATCATCAAATCAAGAATTCCATAAACGAAATTTCAATATCCATATATTTCTAGTGTAAATCCAAAAGACTTAAGCATCACTACCGTTGTAGTTGATGGCTCTGTGTATGGCGCCAGAAAATGCTGGGGCGTGGCTGATGTAGAGCTCGTTGGGAACCCCAAGAGGAAGGTATGATGAGCACAGCAGCAAGTTTCCCTCAGTTATGAAACCAAGGTTTAATCGAACCAGTAGGAGCAAGGAAACACCCCAAAGGTGTTGCTAAATGAAGCTTTGGCAGGCTACCGGGTGCTAGTAGCAACGTGGAGACCTGCACAACACAACCACATAACTTTGTCCCCAACTTGCGATGAGGTTGTCAATCTCACCGTGTTTTGCAGAAAACAAAGGATTAAACGTATCGAATGTAAATAAGTAAAAGTTTGCAGAAAGTAAACACAAAGCAGTAAAAGATTGTAGATTGAATATAAAAGACAAGGACCGGGATCCATAGTTCACTAGAGGTGGCTCTCCTTAGATAGATAACATGCTGGGTGAACAAATTACAGCGGGGCAATTGACAAACATCAAGAAAGCAATACATGCATATACTAATCATCTTGACTCCTTTGAGATTCGATTGGGCATTACAACATTATACATAGACCGCCATCCAACTGCATCTATGACTAATAATCCACCTTCAGGTTATCATCCGAACCCCCTCCAGTATTAAGTTGCAAGCAACAGACTATTGCTTTACGAACTGCGTGTAAAGTAAACAATATGATTGTTCTATGACAAACGATTGTTGTTTTCTCTCTAGTAGCAACAACACATCTAGTACCTTAGAGATTTCTTTCACTTGCCCAGATTACCAGAGGCATGAACCCACTATCGAGCATAAATACTAACTCTTGGAGTTGCTAGCATCTACTTGGCCATGATAGCTACTAACAATGGAAAGCATGCAAGATCACAAATAACAAAGACATGATAGAATCAATAATCAATCTAAAATAGCATCTCAATATCCATCGGATCCCCGCAAACACAACATGCAGAATTACAAATAGATGATCCTGATCATGAACGGAGCTCACAAGATCTAAACATGAAAGCACAAAGGAGGAGAACCAGCCATCTAGCTACTACATGGATTCGTAGTCCAAGGATGAACTACTCACGCATCACACCGGAGGCTTGCATGGTGATGAAGAAGGCCTGTGGTGAATTCCCTCCCGGCGGTGCCGGGAAGAGCTTCAGATCCCTCCCGGTCTAGGGATGGAGATGACGGCGTCTAAAAACTCTTTCGTGGATTTTTGATCAGGCACTTAGGGTTTTCGTCCCGAGGGCATCTTATAGTAGGAAGGGGAGGCCGAGGGGGTGCCAGAGGCGGCCACACCACCCCCTGGCGCGGGCCAGGCCTGGCCGCGCGGCCAGGTGGTGTGGTGGCCCCCTGGCCCCTCTCCGTCTCGTATTCTGGCACTTGATGACTTCCGGAAAAATAGGCACTTTGGCTTTTGTCCTGTCCAATTCCGAGAATATTCATTTTATGACTTTCCTGGAACCAAAAACAGCAGAAAACATGCAGCTGGCACTGTGGCTCTTGTTAATAGGTTAGTCCAAGAAATCATATGAAAAGTACTCCAAAGTTGGAAAAAAACACAAGAAAGTGGATAAAACCAAGCATGGAACATCAAAAATTATAGATACATTTGCAATGTATCAACATCCCCAAGCTTAACTCCTGCTTGTCCTCGAGTAGGTAAGTGATAAAAAGAAAGAATAATTTTTGAGGTGACATGCACTATCAAAGACTTGATCAAAGCATTTGTAAAACATTCAAAGCTAGGATCATAGTACTTCAATCATAACATGAAAGACAAAGTTCTAGCAATAAGACAAAGAAACTATGATGCAACATGAAAAGGCATGAACAAAAGATTCATGAATAAAAATGCTTTGCAAGACGTTTGTTTGTTTCACATAAAGAAAACATAGCATAATAGCATTCAGCTTGTCCCTCAATAGAGTAGCAAATATAAATGCATAGGACACCTTCAAAGTTCATAAGAGTGACTAGATACAAATAGTTTAAAACAAGCAATATCAAGTTATGCATCAATCAACTAGTCTTGGGACAATGCACATAGAACTAAGAATGACCACTATGCTCTCAAAGTAGGTGCATAAAGGTAGAAGGTGGAGACTCAATATAATGGTGGAAGAAAAGCCTTTGTAAAAGGAAGTAGGGATTAAAGTCTCATAAAGAGCTTCCAAAAATTATGGTACTTATAGCTTTCAGCTCTTATTGCCCCTATCATAAGCATCTTTAAGGTGATTAAGGTTAAAGTGACACAACTAAGAGGATATGCTTGACAAGTTATAAACCGAAATCTCATGCCCCTTACTTACGAAGACCGATCCTCATGCTACTCAACTTCAGTCACGAGTAAGCTCTTATCATTGTAAGTACATGTGTATCATTAAGAACCGCCAACGGGAGCTTTCCCATAATCAAAATGACAAGGCAAGTAGACAATGAGCATCTCAGCGATCTTTTTATTTGCTATTTGCATAGGTTTTTATTGAGGATGCTTCATAGAGTGCTCATTATGGTGATGCTACAAGTTTCCACCATGATTAAGCATGGCTTAGGCTAGCAGCCCATGCGTTTCTCTAACACACATACAAACTCCATGATCTTACAAGTTCCACTTTTATTTCACACCGCCGGGATCCGTAAGCAAAAGAACATGATATCAACGGGGTACAAAGTACAAGTGCAATGTTGAAAGCGTTCCCCATGAAGCATGGTTCTGCTAATTTCAACTTATAAAGCGCAAGCATATACGCAACAAAGAAGGACCCAATGGTTCAAGTTTATTAGATGCAAAAAAGTAAAGTGTGCCATCAAGTTCGTGAGAGCTTTAATCACTAGTTTTCTCATAACAAGTTTAATTTGGAAGGTAAACAAAAGCATGAATATACTTGGAATAGCATAAGCTAGTAGGTAGGTATGGTGGACTCTTTGGAATAACTTGGTTTAGGGAGTTGGATGCATGAGTGGAACTCATACTTGGTTGTGGAGGCTAGCAAAAGACTGGGAGTGACAAACTAAGAGAGCAATAATGGCCATAATCATGCAGAGCGACAAAACATCATTGATCAAAGCATAAAGTGATACTACAAGTTGAAAACTAAAGGATCATAAAGGCTATGGTGACTTTGGATAGTCATAACATGGTGTGAGCATGCGCCAAGTCAACCCAAATAAAGCGTCAAAGGAGAATACCACTATACTATGCTTTGATATGCTAAAACAACGCATGATTCTTCCAAGGCACATTAAGCAATATCAATTGTTTATAACAAGTCATGCTACACCAAAGAATACTAAGCATAAAGCCAAAACAATATCAAGCATGGTGTTGGGGGGATACCCCCGGGTAGGGTCACGCCGGGGTATAAAGGCCGAGTTAGCCGAGGTACGGCAAGGTCAAAGCGAATGCTGGCCGAGTTACCTCAAGGCAGGCCGAATCTCGGGGTAACCCGGACCAGGGGATGTCCACCTAGCTGAGTCTCATCCGACTTAAGCCGTAAGCCGGATAGATGAATCTAACTTGTATGCAGGAACAGGTGTGGCCGGATCAACTACGATCCGGGTCATAGCAAGCTTCCAGGAGAAGGAAGGTATCTCGCTGGTCAAAAGTAACCCTGATACGCACAACATGAGTGAAGCGGACAGGGGTAGGACCACCGAGGCGTGGCCGACAAAGGTGACGACGCCGATGTCGACTGCCGCAGGCGCCACAGAGGCTCACATAGCCTCTGCATGAATGACGCAGGGGAAAAGCGACCCAGTCGGCTTGCTATTTTGGGAGGAGGCATATTCCCTGGAATATGCCTCCACGTATGCCCTAAGTGGAGACCTAGCCACTCCTATATAAGGGGGCTAGGGCCTCTGTAGTGGGGGTTGGTCTCAATTGGGTAGAGCTTACTGTATTGTTCCTGAGGGCTAGCTAGTGGGGAGAGTAAGAGAGCACCTTCTTCCTCCTCTCTCCAATACAGCTCGAGGAGCACTTGTAATCTGTGAAGTGAATCAAATACAAACCTTCTGTGTGAGGAATCACCTCACTATCCCTCCCTGGATTCCCCTAGTGATATTAGTCCCCACCTTTAGCCTATCTATGTCATATGCCGTGACACCACCACGACAGTTGGCGCCCACCGTGGGGCTAGCGGCGCTAGCAGGTGTCAAGATCCGGACGGGAAACCTCATCGGCACCGGCGAACGCATCGTCTCCGGGCTCGTTCAGCGCTTTGGAGTGTTGGACTTTGTCAGCGACAACGCTGGCTGCTTTGGCACGCGCCCACTTCCGTGCAATGGCCTCTTCGTCAAGCTCGGTGCGCACAAGGTCTACGTTGCTGTCAATGTGTCGTACGTTCATCCGCGGCACGTCGTCGAGGCAGGGGAGCCACCCCTTAGTGTGGTTCATGGGGCACGTATCACTCGCTCCCCGGACCGTGCTGAGGTGATGATGACTGCGCTAGGTGCAGGCGCAAGCAAGGATTCGGTACCAGATCCAGAGGTAACACCTAAGGCACCGAGGAAAGGTAGAGGTCCTCCACTATAGAGGCCTGAGAATGTACTGAGAGAAGCTATGGATAGCTTGGAAAACCCGGTAGCAGCAGTGGTAGATCCGGCTGAGGCACATGCCGAGCTAGAGGAAACTAGGCAAAAAATTCTAGAGGGAGCGAAAAAGATAGCTGCGGCTCAGCAGTCGTTGAACATGATGCTGCGTGAGTACGCAAAGACAACTAAAGTAGATGTTGTAAAAGTGAAGGGGAGAAATCTCATGAGTAAAATGAACAAAGAGGGTGATACTAGGATTGAGGAGTCAGAGAACTGTTTATCCGTGGGGCTGCTGAAGTATAGTACCCCGGCGAAAAACCTCAGAGCAACGGATGCAGCTGCATCCGAGTTAGAGGGTCTAACGGGTGAAGCCCGTCAGAGACAGCAAGATAGGTTCAATGAGTTGGTTCGGATCGCGAACAGGCAGAATGAGGAATTGCTCAGGGCTAACCCGGAGAGAGCTGGGGCCTCCAAGATCGTTCATTCGGCGGTGGGTAACCCGAGGAAATCTGCTGGAGCCGCATCGTCTCCTCATGGTGGTCCTAGGATAGAAGAGGTAGTAACCTCGGCCAGGAGAAACAAACAGATCGTTCCGTATGACCCGACAAGGGCAGGAAAAGCAAAAGAAGTACAGAGAAACGATGATCGACGAAGCGTGAGCCGAGGTGATGCTGGCCGAGGTAACCGCGACCAAGGCAATGCCGGTCAAGGAAATGCTGTAAATGGCAATGCCGGACAGCGCCACTCGACAGGACAACTGCAGCAACGGAATATACCAAGGCAAGAGCAAAGTGTCGGCCGAGGTATCCAACAGAGAGGTGCACCACGAGAGCAAGACCGATATAACGATGGAGATTTGGAAATGGTGAATGCAGGATACCCAAGGCCGGACTATCATGTGATAGGGTCGAGATTGGGAAGCAGGGATCTGATGCCTGATGACGCCAGGTTGAAACTGGATCGACTGTATAGGTCGGAGCAGATTGAAAATCAGGGTCCTCCGGGTCCTAAGTGTTTTGGACCCCGGATCATGAAGGAGCCACCGGTACCTAACTTTTAGTTACCCAGAGGCACAAAGACGTATGACATCAGTACTAAGCCGGAGGATTGGTTGATAAACTATGCTACAGCTGTGAAAATTGCTACAGGCAACTTGCGATGGGCTGTGAGATACGTACCCCAGATGTTGGAGGGGCCAGCAAGGGTATGGTTAAACAATTTGCCGCCCAGAAGTATTAACTGCTGGATCGATTTTGAGGAAATGTTTATAAGCAATTTCTCAAGTACGTATCAGAGGCCAAATAGGCCACAGACCCTAGCTATGTGTAAGCAGAGACCGAACGAGACAGACCGGGAGTTTTTAACTCGGTGGTGTACCGTGAGAAACTCGTGTGAAGGTGTGATAGAGTCATAGGCCATAGCATGGTTTGCGCAGGGGTGCAGGTATGCAAGCGAGTTGTGGCAGAAGTTGCAAAGGAAAATGCCAACCACTTTGTCAGAGATGATCCGGATTGCTGATTCATATGCTTTGGGTGATCCGACTCAACCTAGGCTCGTGTCAAACGAGTCAAATGGGGAGTACTACCAGAGAGATAGAGTCGGATCATCCCGGAGAAATGATTACAGAGGTAAAAGAAGAGATGACAGACCGGATCACCGGTACAGTTCGCAACAAGTTGTAGCTATGAATCAAGATCAGCCCGGAGCAGGGAGCAATCAACGTCAGAAAACTGGAGGGCAACAATAGACACCAAGAAATGATGGCAAGAAAACTTGGACGCCAGTGCAGAAGAAACAGTGGCAAGAAAAGAAGGACCGTCCGAGGTACACTTACGAGTCGATGTTGGATCAGCCGTGTAAATTTCACACGCCGAATCCGAGCAACCCGGCAGGTCATACAACAAGGCAATGTGAGTGGATGCGTAAGATAGAACAAGGTGGCTCGGGGAATGCTCAGGCACCCCGGAATGATCAACCTCGGCAGGAGTTACCCCGGCAGCAATTGCTCTCTAGAGCGAACACGCAACAGCTAATGTTGCCTCCCCCTCCGCCGAGGTATGATAACCATGAGTGAAGAGATGCAGTGCATCAAGTAGAAAATCAGCACCAGCCGGATCAGAGGTACCTCGGAAATGAGGGGAGGAATGAGTACAAGGAGCATCATCATAGTTACTGTGTGTTTACCACTGAGGAAACCGATAGAAAGAGCTTGCAGCGCCGACATATGGAGGTCAATGCGGCAATGCCAGCGGTGACGAGGTATATGCCTTGGTCGGACCAGGAAATTACCTAGAACATCAAAGATCATCCCAAGCTTATGCCGAGTCCAGGTTCGTATGCGCTAGTGCTGGATCCAACATTCATTGGGCCTAACATCAATGTGAGGTTCTCCAAGGTACTGATTGACAATGGCAGTAGCATTAACATCATGTATGCGGATACAATGCGCAAGTTGGGTATCTCGGAGAACATGCTCCAAGCCACAAGGACAACTTTCCATGTCATTGTGCCAGGCATCTCTTGTGAGCCAATAGGCAAGGTCCGGGTTGACGTTTTGTTCGGCACGAGAGATAACTGCCGAACTGAGAATTTGGAGTTTGAAGTGGTGAACTTGGAAAGTGCGTATCACGCGTTACTCAGAAGACTAGCACTGAACAAGTTCATGGCAAGCTGCCACATCAGTTATCTAAAGGTGAAGTTACCCGGGCCAAACATAGTGATTACCATTGCTGGAGATTTCTGACGTTCCATCGAGTGTGCGTCAGCCGGGTCTAACCTAGCCGAGTCACTCGTGATTGCTCAAGAGAAAAGAAAAATCCAGGAGGTGGCAGCGTTGGCTCAGTCCGCGCAGCAATATATTCCGGTGTTGAGTAATCTGCATGGTAGCGTTTCGTTCCAAGCCACAAAGGATACCAAGAAAGTGCCTGTTGATGATATGTTCCTGGAGCGCACCATAACAATTGGTGCCGGGTTAAATGATAAATAGGAAAGCGAGCTTGTCAACTTCCTCCGTGAGAATCGGGATATTTTTGCTTGGTCCACACAGGACTTGCAAGGTGTTCCGAGGAAGTTGGCCGAGCACTCTTTGAACGTGAGACCCGGAGCAAGGCCGGTGAAGCAACCTCTCCGCCGCTTCGCCGAGGATAGGAGAAAAGTCATTGGAGATGAAATAGCTCGGTTACTAGCAGCAGGATTTATCATGGAAGTACTTTACCCGGATTGGCTATCTAACCCGGTGCTGGTGGAGAAGAAGAAGGATGATCCGAATGTGGCAGTGGTTTAGCGTATGTGTATCGATTACACGAACCTGAACAAGGCGTGTCCAAAAGATCCGTTTCCACTGCCAAGGATAGATCAGGTCATAGACTCAACTGCTGGATGTGAACTGTTGTCATTCATTGATGCATATTCTGGTTTCCACCAGATACCTCTGAATCCGGATGATCAAATAAAGACTGCATTTATCACCCCGTATGGGGCTTATTGCTATCGCACCATGCCGTTTGGTTTACGTAATGCAGGGCAACGCATCAAAGATGTATCGTAAATGTTTGCACGACCAAATATGTCAAAATGTTCAAGGGTATGTGGATGATGTGGTTATCAAGACCAAGGAAAGCAAAACGCCTTGACGATATCGTGCATATTCGCGAACTTAAGAAGGTTCCGGATGAAGGTTAACCCGAAAAATGTACCTTGGTGTCCCGCTGGAAAATTACTCGGATTTCTCGTATCCACCGAGGTATCGGGTTAATCCAACTAAGATCCGGGCCATTGGCGAATGGAACTGCCAAGTGTCTTAGCAATGTCCGAAGTTCACCGTTGCACAGCATCGTTAAGTCGGTTTGTATGTCGGTTGGGAGAAAAGGCGTTGCCTCTCTACCAACTCATGAAAAAGTCAGATAAGTTCGTTTGGATGCCGTAGGCCAATGAAGCCTTTCCCCACTTAAAGAAAATGTTATCCACTGCACCAGTGTTAGCCTCTCCACTATCAAAGGAGCCAATGTTGCTCTATATAGCCGCAACCAACCGAGTTGTAAGTGCAGTGATTGTGGTAGAGCGCGACGAAGAGGGTAAGTCGGTGCAAAGTCCAGTGTATTATCCGAGCGAGGTATTATCTGCCTCAAAGCAGAATTACCCACACTATCAAAAGGTGGCCTACGGTGTCTATATGGCAGCTAAGAAGTTGAAGCATTACTTTGAGTAGCACCCCATCAAAGTAATATGTGAAGCTCCCATATCCGAGATAATGAGTAACAAGGATGCGAGTGGTAGGATTGCGAAATGGGCAATTGAACTAGCTCCCTATGCGCCACAATATGACAGAAGTGAAGCAATCAAGTCTCGTGTCAGGCCGACTTTTTGTGGACTGGGCCAAGGTACAATACGAACCACCGCTACCAGATCCGAACTACTGGAGGATGCACTTTGACGGGTCAAAAACAAAAACCGGGTTAGGTGCTGGAGTTGTACTTACCTCGCCAAAGAAGGACCAGCTGAAATATGTGCTGCAGATCCATTTCGCAGCGTCGAACAATGTCGCTGAATATGAAGCAATTGTGCATGGGCTCAAAGTGGCAAAAGAAATTGGGATACGTCGGATCCAATGTTTTGGCGACTCGGATTTGGTAGTTCAGCAAGTGTCGGGGCTGTGGGACGCTCTTGATCCAAACATGGCATTATACAGATTCCATGTGCAGAAAATATCTGGTTATTTTGAGGGATGCGAATTTCGTCATGTACCCCGAGTGGAAAATGAGGGTGCCGACATGCTGTCGAAGCTCGGATCAACCCGACAAGCAATTCCACCGGGTGTAGCATTAGAGCACCTCAGAAAACCATCTATCAGACCGTCCCCAGAAACCGACTCGATCTACGTCCCGGAGGATACAGAATCCGGAGCTGTGCCCATGGACGTTGACATGGGAGGTGGTGCGCAAAACCCGGGGACTGCCTCAGCAAACCCGGGGACTGCCTCGCAGGATCCGGGGACTGCTCAGCATGATCCGGTTGAAGTTATGCTGGTGGATCAGATGGAAATTGATGAGGATGTGTTCCCTGTGCGAGCAATACTAGCTTGGGCACTGCCTATATTTCAATTCCTGAAAGATGGAACATTACCCATTGAGGAGGTGCTATCCAGGCAAACTCAGAGGAGAGCAAAGGCATACACAATCATCAATTCCGAGCTATACAAAAGGAGTGTGACCAATGTCCTCCAATGATGCTTTGACCCGGAAGAAGGGCTTGACATCCTCCGAGATATACATCAAGGAGAGTGCGGGCATCATGCCTCGTCCCGAGCCTTGGTGGCAAAAGCTTTCCGACATGGATTCTATTGGCCAAGTGCCTTAGAACAAGCAGAAGATCTGGTGAGAAAATGCAATGGTTGTCAGAGGTATGATACCAAGACACATATGCCTATGTCGGAATTCAAGACCATACCAATCACATGGCCATTTTCCGTATGGTGTTTGGATATGGTTGGCCCGTTCAAACCAGCAAGGGGGAATATGACTCACATTTTGGTCATGGTGGATAAGTTTACAAAATGGATTGAAGTGAAGCCAATAAGAAAGTGTGATGGAGATACGGCCGTAACATTTCTCAAAGACATCATCTTGAGATACGGTTATCCTCATAGTATCATCACTGATAATGGCACAAATTTTGCTGAAGGAGCATTTGCCCGATTCTGCCAGGATAAGAAGATCCGGCTAGACGTTGCCTCGGTAGCTCATCCCGCATCGAACGGACAAGTGGAAAGATCCAACGGATTAGTATTATCCGGGATAAAACCCCGGCTCATGAGCCGCTGCAAAGATCAGCGGGGTGCTAGATAGAAGAACTACCAATGATCTTGTGGAGTTTAAGAACAACTCGAATCGATCAACAAAGCTATACGCCATTTTTTCTCGTATATGGGGCAGAAGTATTACCAAATGACATAGAGCATGACTCGCCTAGGGTCACCCAATACACAGAAGCTGAAGTGCAAGAAGCCCGGCAAAATGATGTTGATCTGCTGGAAGAAGCGAGAGAATTGGCATTGTCCAGATCCGCCATATATCAGCAAAATCTCCGACGCTATCATAGCCGGAAAGTAAGCCCCCGAGTCTTCCGGGAAGGCGATCTGGTGCTCCGGTTGGTACAACGTACTGCCGACATGCATAAGTTATCCCCCCATGGGAAGGGCCGTTCATTGTGAGCAAAGCACTGCACAATGATTCTTATTATCTTATCGATGCAAAGCCACAGGAAAAGAACAAGGCGGACAGGTCCGGCGAGGAATCTAAGCGTCCATGGAATGTAGCTCTACTTCGTCCTTTCTACACTTAGCAGAGAAGTGTATGTATCCGAGTCTTCTCATTTGTCGGTATGTATACCGGCAATGAGATTATCAATGAAATGTTGGCACCTCGAGCAATAACTCGGGGACTGCCTTAATAATATTTGTTGTCTTGTATTATTTATGCGTCAGCTGGAGTAAGTTGTTCTACTTAACTCGGATTAGTAGTGTGTGAGCACCAAAAACCCAACTCTTCGACTTGCTGCTGTCCAACAAGATTTGGCTTCATGGCAAGCAAGGGAACAAGTTTGGAATTGCGTAGCACATGAAAAACGACTAAGGAAAAGAACTTAATCGAGCCGATGTTTGTTTTTGGACTAACCCTGTATTTACTTTCAAATTATTATGCTGAATTATTTTGAGCTAAGCCTAAAGTTTCCAAGTATTGTTAAGACAATTTTTGAAGCTCGGATTCGTAAGTCGTAAAACCGAATCAAGGTAGACATGAACCGAGCCAGAAGATTGGACGAATGAGAAAATGAAACTCGGGGACTACGCCCAAGTTAATCTGGCATAAAAAACTTAGTAGCAAAATATCACATGTGTATTGGATACAATTCCACCCGGCATACCGGGGATCTGATAAATTTTAAAGTGTTTTCACTCAAGGAGCAGCAAGAGGAGGAAGTTCGGCGTCATCTTCGCCGTCTTCGATATCCGAGGCATCGTCCTCTTCATCCTCATCCGAGCCATCTTCTATGTTCTCAGCATTTTTGTCACCAACGGCCTCCAGGAAGCTCGAACCCTCAGTCCATTCATGAATGGGAGCATATTCAATGAGGCTATGGGCGCAAGCCTGGCACCGAGCTACCCACTCTAGGTCATTGGTCCATTTGGACTCGGTGCGCAGGCGTGTCAGGAGGTTGAGGTCGATCTTCTCGTACCATGTGAGTATGTGGTGAAGAACGGTCTCAGCTGCGGCACGTCCAGCGGACTCCCTCCAAAGGTCGATCTGGGTCTCGATTTCCATCAGCTTTTCAGCGAGAATTGCGGTTCTCTCCAGAGTGTCTTTTGCAGGCCAGAACATGTTGAAGATTCAGACTACAACGTCAAGGATATCCTTTCCATAGTTCTTGATGATTTACAAGCGAGATGCCAGGCTGACCAATAGGTCCTCCATGTCATAGGGAATATCTTCACCGTCAGGAGCAACGGGAGTACCCCTCTCTCGGTGGAAATCAGCAACAACGGTGCTTGCAATGGGAGTGCCCTCTGGAAATTTGCCTGAAAATGAGACAAGAGAAGCAAGAAATGAAAAGACATGTGAAGTAACCCAGAGGAATATGCTGGATAAGGGAAAGGAACTTACGTAAAATGTGGATGTGGATCCGTGTCAATTCATTGGTACAGTCATCGCGTCTTTTGCGGAGTTGCACAAGTTCAGCGTTCGAAGACTCAAGCTTGACGTCGGCCTCCTGGAGAAGTTCTCGGTCCTTGACAATTTGGAGATTAAGGCGCTCATGCTCTTCCGTATAGTCCTGGCCAGCCTTTTCAAGCTCGGATTGATGCTGCGCTTTCATTTTCTTCATCTCTGCTTTGAGCTTGGCGATCTCGTCATCCTTGGTTCGGAGGAGGGCAAGCTCATCGTCTTTCTTCTTGAGCTCGGCCTGATGCTGCCCTGCTTGTTCGAGAAAATGCAGCATCATATCAGGCACGGGCATACTATCTTCAAGCGATACTGAAATAGTTTGTTAACCCGGCAAAGCCGAGGTATGAATGTTTGCCGAGCCAAGAAGAAAAGGAGATAGGAAGCAAAGCAAGGTCGCGCAGAAGTAACTTACCCTTGATCTGATACAGATTCTTCCTCATAAGCTTGTTCTCAGCCTCCACCCTAGCTACGAAAACCGAATGATGGATTAGTTCGGCAGAAAAAGATGAAGGAAAACAGAAAAATGTGAAAAAGAGAACTTACCCCTTTTCTCGTGCTCAGCAAGATGTGCATTATGCTTTGCGAGCAACATTTTGTGAGTGTCCAGGAGACGCTGAAACTCAGCGCTCCAGCGGTTGGTGGTCACCTGAAAAGAGTACAAAAATGCAGCTTAAGACTTATGCATATTCGAAGTGTACAAGATCCGGGCCAAGTGGAACTTAACCCGGCTCTAGGTGTGTGCATATTCGAAGTGTACAAGATCCGGGCCAAGTGGAACTTAACCCGGCTCTTGGTGTGTGCATATTCGAAGTGTACAAGATCTGGGCCAAGTGGAACTTAACCCGGCTCTAGGTGTGTGCATATTCGAAGTGTACAAGATCCGGGCCAAGTGGAACTTAACCCGGCTCTAGGTGTGTGCATATTCGAAGTGTACAAGATCCTGGCCAAGTGGAACATAACACCGCTCTAGGTGTGTGCATATTCGAAGTGTACAAGATCCGGGCCAAGTGGAACTTAACCCGGCTCTAGGTGTGTGCATATTCGAAGTGTACAAGATCCGGGCCAAGTGGAACTTAACCCGGCTCTAGGTGTGTGCATATTCGAAGTGTACAAGATCCGGGCCAAGTGGAACTTAACCCGGCTCTAGGTGTGTGCATATTTGAAATTGTCAAGGAGCTACGTTAGTTTTCTAAGGAGCATCCGGCCGAGTAACAAGTTACTCCCCCGGAGGCTCGGGGACTAATGGTTATATCACTAATATATACAACATGCTAAGGAAAAGGTGAAGTAACGTACCTCCATCATCCGACCCGCAAGGTTAATCGCCTTAGCGGCTGTGTTCATCTGAGCAGAAAACTCGGCGGGACCGAATTTCTCCGGGAGATCGTCGTTGTAGACGAACTCCGCCTTGTTCCAGTTGTTCATGAAATCGATCAAGGTCGGAGGATATCGTTCGCCGCTGAGCATGTGGGGCGCCACCAAGCCCTTGGCATGTGCTTCCCTCCTCTCAACCTGAGCAAGGGCCGGGCTGGTGTGCAAAACAAGTTGCTGCACATTAGTTGGCTCGGCAGGGGCGTCCTTCGGTGCTGGAGGCTTCTTGGCAAGCATGGACGCGAGAGTGCGCTGTCCAGACTCGACGGACGCTACCCTGGTGGCGTCAGGGGCCTTCTTGCCTTTGGGCTGCTGAAAGGAGGAAGTGGTTGCAGCAGATTTACCCTTGGGAGCTGCCTGGGTGCTTTCCCGCCGAGAATGAGAAGACTCGGACGAGGCTGAGGGGCTTGGCGTTGCTGTTTTGGCTGCTGGCGCTAGAGTTGGTGCTGGTGCTGGTGCTAGTGCTGTTTTCTTCTTCGGAGGAGGTACTGAAGTAGACTCGGTAGTAGCTAGTTGCAGCGGAGCCAAAGTGGTGGATGCCGCTGCCTCGGCTGGGTCAGTCTCCCCCGCTCCGAGGTTTCCCCCCTCTTGACGAGGTGGGCTGGAACCCGGAGCAGCCGCTAAACCCTCCGGAATAGGGCTCAGCGGGCGTGAATCGTCGCCACGAGGGGGAGAAGGGCTGAGTCAGAGCAGCGAAGCGATGCTAGATCCACTCTGGGGGACCTCCACCGCAGCTCTGCCGAATCAAATAATGTCAGATGAGAAACTATAACGATGCAAGAACAAGTAAATGGCAGAGGGAAAAAGAGGCTTACGCATCCGAGGTCAGCGGCTTCTTGGGCTTCCGAGCCCTTCGTGCTGGGGCCTTGGTTGCAGGCTTGGAGGCAGTCTTATCCCCGGATTTCTTTCGCCTTTTGGCTGGTTGAGAAGGTCCGGAGGATGAAGTGGATGCGGCTTCCCTTTTCTTCTTCGGCGCAACCGGAACAGGGTCACCCACGACAAGGGGAGGGTCCTCATGGATCTGCCCACCGGGGTTAGCTGATGCCGGAAAAGCAAAAGAAAGGGGGATAGCGTCAAATGCTTCCATCACCTCAACATCCGAGTCATCTTCATTGTCGGGCCAATCTCTAATAGAAGACAATTTACCGGTGGGTCGCTTGGTCGCATCGGCCATTGGGAGGAACATCTCCCGGTTCGGTTCTTCCTCGTCCGAGCTCTCCCGGTCAGGCGCACATTTGAGGGTGGGATCGGTGCCATCCTCGATAGTTTGCTGAAGGAATTGCTAAAGGAGAAAAAAGACAACAGAGTTAAAAATACAATAGCAACCGACATAAGATTCAATTCGGAGAAAGTGTGTGGCACAAATCTTACCACGGGAGGAAGCCTATCCCGGCAATAGTGCTCAATTCCCCATGTCCACTCAGAGGAGAAGTCCTTGTGGGTGGTGAAGAGGGCCTTGACCCGGCGATAGATTTCTGTGTTGCTTAACTCAAAAGACGAGGTTCGGTTGGGGTCACGCCCCCAGCTCATGTGGCACACCTTGTGAGTGCGTTTCTGGAGAGGGGAGATCCGGTTGCGGACGAATGTGATCATGGCGTCCTCGTTGCGCAACCCGAGGTCCTTCAGCTCCACGAACCTTTTGTTGACCTGGTTAGCCAAGACTGTGGGCTTCTTGGGGACAATGTCCCACAACTCCGGGTTAGGAGGACCCGGAGCATAGGGGCGAAGCCGGATCAGGTCTTCAGTGCCGTCATTCCGAACATAAAAGAAGGTATGGGCCCATCCTTTGTAGGAGTCTAGAACGGTGACCCGGGGAAAGACGGAGAGCCTCCGAGGAGAAATGGACGCAGCGCTGAACTGCGTAAGTTGTTTGTCCTCCGGCTCTAGATCGACATTCGGAATTACATTACGACGAAGGCCAAAGAACCGGATCCATAGCTCCTTTGTGGGCCATAATCTGGCATAGCCTTCGATCATGGAGGCAAAAGCAGAGAGAGATGTGATGGCATTGGCAGGAAGGTGGTGCGGCTGGAGTTCATAGGTGGTCAACCAATCGTGGAAAAAATCGCTGACTGGCAAACCGAATCCCCGCTAGAAGTGTGAAAAGAAGACAACAAACTCACCCGGATTGGGTGAGGGGGCGAGTTCGGCAGAGGCGAGGCGCGCAGTGACGCCTGCGGAGATGCGTCTAGTGCGGTAGAGCCAGTCCAGGTCATCCTGGCAGACCCAGGATCCAGCCCACGCACCACGGTCCGCCGTCGCAGCGTCTTCCTCCATCTCCTGCTCGGCGACGACAAGTTCTTCTTCTGTCATCTCGAGTTCGCTGCCCTTGCTGGCGCTAGCGGCGGTGGGGGGCAGCGGCCTAGATTGACAGCAACCCGTGGCGGAGGAGGTGCGCAGCAGCGACATAGATGCATGTGGAAGCAGTGCGGCGGCGGCGCTGCTACTCAGATGCGGTGGCGGCGGCGCTGTTGCGGGAGAAGATGAAGAAGAAGAACTAGAGGCAGAGGGGCACGGAAGTGGGAAAAGACCCAAGGGGCGCACCCCTCCCCTATTTAACCGCTCCATCGAGGAGGAAGTGGGATCGTGTTGTGCGGATATGCCACACGGTGTGGCCGTGTATCAACCAGATGGACCAATCAGCAAAGAGCCACACGGAGGACCACAGGGTGTAGCAGATCCCATGACGTGACGCATTGATGCAGTTAACGAGGAGGCAGGCCAGACGTGACGTGCGTCACAGTGATAACTGACAATTACTGCAGCGGTTACTGTGGCTGGCCCTTAAAATGAGGCAACCTAATGATTAGCCTCCATGTGGGGAAGCGTACGAGAGAAGGAAAGATGACCCGGATGAGATTATGGTAACCCGGCCAGCAAGTGAAAACTTGAAATGTGCCAAGGAAAAGTAAACCCATGAGATCCGAGATAAGAGGTAACTCGGAGAAGGAGCATAAAGCTCGGTGAAATTGAACCTGCTGTGGCCTTGGCGGCTAAGGCAACTAAGACCGAACCAGCTTCGGGGACTAATGTTGGGGGGATACCCCTGGGTAGGGTCATGCCGGGGTATAAAGGCCGAGTTAGCCGAGGTACGGCAAGGTCAAAGCGAATGCTGGCCGAGTTACCTCAAGGCAGGCCGAATCTCGGGGTAACCCGAACTAGGGGATGTCCACCTAGCTGAGTCTCATCCGACTTAAGCCGTAAGCCGGATAGATGAATCTAACTTGTATGAAGGAACATGTGTGGCTGGATCAACTACGATCCAGGTCATAGCAAGCTTCTAGGAGAAGGAAGGTATCTCGCTGGTCAAAAGTAACCCCGGTACGCACAACGTGAGCGAAGCGAACAGGGGCAGGACCACCGAGGCGTGGCTGACAAAGGTGACGACGCCGATGTCGGCTGACGCAGGCGCCGCAGAGGCTCACGTAGCCTCTGCATGGATGACGCGGGGGAAAAGCGACCCGGTCGGCTTGCTATTTTGGGAGGAGGCATATTCCCTGGAATATGCCTCCACGTATGCCCTAAGTGGAGACCTAGCCACTCCTATATAAGGGGGGCTAGGGCCTCTGTAGTGGGGGTTGGTCTCAATTAGGTAGAGCTTACTGTATTGTTCCTGAGGGCTAGCTAGCGGGGAGAGTAAGAGAGCAGCTTCTTCCTCCTCTCTCCAATACAGCTCGAGGAGCACTTGTAATCTGTGAAGTGAATCAAATACAAACCTTCTGTGTGAGGAATCACCTCACTATCCCTCCCTGGATTCCCCTAGTGCTATTAGTCCCCATCTTTAGCCTATCCCTGGCATCTGCCGTGACACCACCACGACACATGGCATGACAAAGCATAGGCCACAGTCAAAAACAAGCTCTTTTTACCACATACGCATGAACTTTCCTACTCTTTTCCAAACCAAACCAAATTATATGCAAACCAATGTATGAAAGAGGGGGCCAACCAATTTATTCAGCAAACTAAGCAAACCAAAGAAAACGAAAACCAAAACAAAAACGAAAAAGAAGACGCTCCAAGAAAAACAGAACTGTGCATGTAACAATAAAAATGAAGCGTTTGGAAGAAACCTGAGATTTTTATTGATGAAGAAGGGGATGCCTTGGGCATCCCCAAGCTTTGACGCTTGTACTTCTTGGATATTTCTTAGGGTGACACGCGTGGCATCCCCAAGCTTGAGCTTTAGTCCATCCTTCATCTCATTACTCATTCCTTCCATACACCTGAAATTTGTCCTTCATACAAAACTTCACACAATCTTTATTAGCAACATTAGTGCACTCAAGATAAATAAGTCTTAAGGTTCAGTTCTAACACCAAATAAACTTCCATTTGAACACTAGCTACTGTAGCACTTCCCTCAAAAAGCTCAATTCCCCAAAAGAATTCAAAAAGGAACCAACAAGAAGCAAATGCAGAAAATGGCAGCAATCTGTCAAAACAGACCAGCAGGTAAAGACGAATTTTTTCGAACACCTTATGTTGCTCAAATAAAAAAGTGTTGAACTAAAAAAAGTTAGATAACAACCTGGGACAGAAGCACAAAAATTCACGCCTCAAAAAGACTTCCAGAGATTTTACATGAATTTTTACGGTGAAGCACAGAAATCTGTTTCGGGACAGCAACTTTCCCAATCATTACTTCTCTCTCATTAGAGGTTACTTTTGGCACAAAAAGCAAATAAAAAGTATAAGGAGAGGTTATTACAAAGGTAATAACTTCCAAGACTCATCTAAAACTTTTGGGTTATCTCCCAATAAGTACTTTTCTTTAACGCCTTTAAGTTAGGCATAAGAAGCAAGAAAGAATCAAGTGTTCTCAAATGAAGAAGCATTAAGACCAAATTTCTTGCCCTTACCTCTCTTACTTTTATTATTAACCTTGGAGAAAATGTGATTGTTTGGTGGAGAATAAAGGTGCATGGTCCCCTTTCCCACATCTATTATTGCGCCAAGAAGTTCTAATAGGGACCTTCCAAGTGTAATTTGTCCTTTTCCTGCACATTCAATAACAAGATAATCAGTAGAAATCATTTTCCCAAGGATCTTTATAAACAATCCTTCAGCTATTCTAAGAGGTAATATGGTAGTATTATTAGCAAGAGATATTTCTTTTCCTCCTTCAGTAAGCCCCCAAGTATTCAGAGATTTATAAATATCTTTGGGCATAAGACAAAATTCAGACATGATATCACAGCGAGCTTAAAAAGTTTCAGTGTTTAACTCAATCTTAACTGTAGGGAGCCACTTTGATGGTTCAGAATTTATTGGAACATAATTGTGATGCTCCCTAAGCGTATTATAGCAATTTTCTAAGCTAGTAGTGCTAGTCTCAAGAGTGTTCAACCTAGCAAATATTTTTGCGAAAGAAATATCAGTTTGGCTAGGCATGTTGTAAGTGAGGATCAATTTCTTTATAGCATTAATAGCATCATCCTCATTACATTGGAGGAAATCTCCTCCCACAACAGCATCTAAAGCATATCTATAGCAAAGAGCAATTCCAAGGTAAAAACTGCTAAGGAACAAGCTTTGAGTCATTTTAGGCTCAGTTTTTTTCATGTAGATCAGAGATTCTAGACCAAGCTTCCTTAAAACTTTCCTCAATTCCTTGTTTAAAAGTGAAAATCATTTCCTCGGGTGACATAGTGATTGGAGCAAGGCTAGACATAATGGCAACTTAAGATAGGAACTAATTTTTTTTTGTGTTTTCAAATAAGAAAGCAAACTAGTAAAACTAATTTTTTTTCAAATAAGAAAGCAAACTAGTAAAACTAAATTTTTTGTGTTTTTTGAATAACAAAACAAGAAAACAAAGCAAAAAGGAACTAAGCAAAACAAAAATAACAAAGTAAAGAGATTGGTTATGAGGGACTCCCCTTGTGAAGATGTCCTTGACTCCCCGGCAACGGCGCCAGAAAAATGCTTGATGGCTCTGTGTATGGCGCCAGAAAAATGTTGGGCATGGTTGATGTAGAGCTCGTTGGGAACCCCAAGAGGAAGGTATGATGAGCACATCAGCAAGTTTCCCTCAGTTATGAATCCAAGGTTTAATCGAACCAATAGGAGCAAGGAAACACCCCAAAGGTGTTGCTAGCTGAGCTTTGGCAGGGCGCACTACCGGTGCTAGTAGCAACATGGAGACCTGCACAACACAACCACATAACTTTGTCCCCAACTTGCGATGAGGTTTTCAATCTCACCGTGTTTTGCGGAAAACAAAGGATTAAACGTATCGAATGTAAAGAAGTAAAAGTTTGCAGAAAGTAAACACAAAGCAGTAAAAGATTGTAGATTGAATATAAAAGACAAGGACCGGGATCCATAGTTCACTAGAGGTGGCTCTCCTTAGATAGATAACATGCTGGGTGAACAAATTACAGCGGGGCAATTGACAAACATCGAGAAAGCAATACATGCATATACTAATCATCTTGACTCCTTTGAGATTCGATTGGGCATTACAACATTATACATAGACCACCATCCAACTGCATCTATGACTAATAATCCACCTTTAGGTTATCATCCGAACCCCCTCCAGTATTAAGTTGCAAGCAACATATTATTGCTTTACAAACTGCGTGTAAAGTAAACATTATGATTTTTCTATGAACAAAGGATTGTTGTTTTCTCCCTAGTAGCAACAACACATCTAGTACCTTAGAGATTTCTGTCACTTCCCCAGATTACCAGAGGCATGAACCCACTATTGAGCATAAATACTAACTCTTGGAGTTGCTAGCATCTACTTGGCCAAGATAGCTACTAACAACGGAAAGCATGCAAGATCACAAATAACAAAGACATGATAGAATCAATAATCAATCTGAAATAGCATCTCAATATCCATCAGATCCCCGCAAACACAACATGCAGAATTACAAATAGATGATTTTGATCATGAACGGAGCTCACAAGATCTAAACATGAAAGCACAAATGATGAGAACCAGCCATCTAGCTACTACATGGATCCGTAGTCCAAGGATGAACTACTCACGCATCACACCGGAGGCTTGCATGGTGATGAAGAAGGCCTCCAGGGTGAATTCCCCTCTCCGGCAGGGTGCCGGGAAGAGCTTCAGATCCCTCCCGATCTAGGGATGGAGATGACGGCGGCTATAGACTCTTTCGTGGATTTTTGATTGGGAACTTAGGGTTTTTGTCCCGAGGGCATCTTATAGTCGGAAGGGGAGGCCGAGGGGGTGCGAGAGGCGGCCACACCACCTGGCGGGCGGGCCTGCCTGGCCGGGTGGTGTGGTGGACCCGCCCCTCTCCGCCTCTGATTCGGCACTTGATGACTTCGGAAAAATAGGCACTTTGGGTTTTGTCCCGTCAATTCGAGAATATTCATTTTTGACTTTCCGAACCAAAATAGCGAGAAAAAGGCAGCTGACACTGTGGCTCTTGTTAATAGGTTAGTCCAAGAAATCATATGAAAAGTACTCCAAAGTTGGAACAAAACACAAGAAAGTGGATAAAACCAAGCATGGAACATCAAAAATTATAGATACATTTGCAATGTATCAGTAGTCAACTCCTTGAATTTGTCCAAACTTGTGACAAATCGAGCTTTTTGTCATTCATTAAGTTTCATTTCTTTCTTATGACTTTGCAGTCATTCAGAAATATCAAGTAAACTTCTTTACTTTAATAAGATCAAGTAACATGTTACTTTGCAATCTTAAATGTAACTTAATATAGGATTTTATGACTCCTAGTCATTTCTCGCACTCAGGTCCATCACGCTTCTTTGTAATTTGTAGGTATGTCTTGTTCAAAACATGACAAGTGAATCAACAATATAATTCCACAAACTTGTAGAATATATAGTTGAATCCTACTTTCTTTAGTAAAAGTATTCACTAAAACTTTATGATCATTATTATTGGTTTCTCCTCTATTTGTAGACTTTGGATTCACGAAACAAATTCCGCTGCGCCACTCAACAATTCAGAGATAAGGTCAAATACCTTGTTTTGATCTTTTACTTTCTTCCACATGTATCTTCATCAAGACATGTCAGCTTTGGACAACAACTGGTTTGCCCATTGTGGATGATGTATTCATAGCTTCCTAAGAATGCTCTACAAAGACTTGTTTATTCGCCATTATTTCGACTTGTCGAAATCTCTAGAAACTCGAACATGCCATAACACTTATGGTGTTGTTTCCACGAATCTTTAGATGTTCCTTTGTATTTCAAATGAGTGTTTGCATATTTTGATCTCTAACTCTAAATGATAACTATAACCCCGTTAAGAGATAATATTGTACCATATGTATCTTAATACATGATGATTATGATGTTTAGATATTTCAACACAGTTTGAATTCATCCAATTATCATAACTTGTGAAACATCTTTCTCAAGTCACTTTTATGCTAAACTTAACTTGAATACTTTAGTCATGTTGATCAAATCGAAGAGACTTCGTATTCTTGTTAATTTCAATATCCCATTTAGTTATGAACTCATTTGAACAATTCAAATCATTTCAAACTTATGTTTCATTAAGTAAATACGCTTATTTACTTAAGTCCACAATTAACTAATGATTTCCACTATTTGTTGAAATATGATACATCACTATGTATAAGATTCAACATTTCTTCGCATATCACCATTTTACCAGATTGCGGAGTTTTAGTCATTCTGCCTAAGAGGCATGGATTTGCAAAGTCTCTAGATTGAGCATCTAGGACCCCGATCTTTCACAAAGAACCTTCAATAACCAAAATGACTTAAACTGTAGTGTCATTTCATTATTAAACTTTGGATATCTTTTAGCATTCTAATCCTTTATAAATGTTTAAACTATTATCATTAACATAGTGATGAGAATAACTAGTTTTTAATCGTAATGTGACCCTAACGGTATTGTTCATAAGAATAGTACAAACTGGTTTGTAACTTGTTCATATGAATAATCGTCTTGCCAAAATCAAGACACACAAACAAGGATTACAAATTATATTCAAGTCCACTAATCCAAATGACAAACTTTGAGGAAAGATGTGATGTCGGCCATCAACTGTTTTGCTTGCCGTCATCAAGTCACGCTGCCTCAAATCCAACAATTCTCAAGCGGATCCTCCTATTTTCACAAAGCAGGACAAGTATCAAATACTTTGCAAACTGCAACGAGTTTTGCAAGAACCACATTTATAATTTGTATATCTTACATATACCTTTTCATCCATGACCTCCATTGCAATCAAACCCTTCCAAGAGTTCTCAACTCTAATGCAAGATTGCTAAGTGTTTCTCTAAATATTCTCTTTTCATCCATGATGGAGGAAAACCCATCCAACGGCTCATACTCTATGTGCCTGATTTTGCAGAATATAAAATGTAGCCAAACTCTCAATCGAATGGAGAATGACTTATTGGATGATTATGGAGAAAACACAAACATTACAGAGTCATTGAATTAACTCCTAATGGTTATTGTATCAAGAAGAGAAGATCACCTTTTACGAGGATATCCCTCAGGTGTGGGTATTAATCTATGAAGTTGGACCCTTTTGCTAAGTTCCACATAAAGCAATATATTTCCATGGTCGCAAAGGACCTCAATGGGATAGGCCAAGGTCTACTAAGATATTTGCAAATAGACATCTAGACTAAGTTTATAATAAGAGATCAATTTATAATTGGTCTCCACTAAAATTGTCATCCCCTGGACGATTTTAGTGATCGCATGATCCCTATCCTCTGCGCCTCCCCCGATCATCACGGCCATCAGTGCAGCCTCAAAAGTAGACATTCAAAAATGCCAATCACATCATCCATGTGACTCATGCTCGATCTTTCGATCCCTTGTGTTCCGAGGCCATGTCTGTACATGCTAGGCTCGTCAAATCTAACTTGTGTGTATTCGTTGTGCAACATGGCTGACACCCACTGTATGCGAACGTAGATATGTCTGACCCCCGATCATCACGGCCGGCCTCATACCGAAGAACTTTCTTGGTGGTGCACACACAAGGGGAACACGAAACATTGGAATTAAATAGGGATTATCTTATTTGCTACCGTTGAGTATATAAATACTAGCACAAAATAAGATGTAAAACAGGTATATACATCATATGTATAATGTGATATGATATGGTCTTTCTTGTCGTGCCTTGATCTCCATCGAGCGCTCCGGCATGATCTCCATCTTGCCCTTGGTTTGACGCCAAGTCCACGACGCCGCCACCAGGTCGTCCATCGGAACGATGACTATTACTATACTACTTAGTAACAAAAAAGTAAACTACGTGGTTGTTAGGGCTTTCGCATTAGAACCGTTTCTAAACTACGAACTTTCCAACCACAACATGGATCCGACAGTTGTCTCTACTACACCCCTTTCGGGGCCCTCCGTTGTAAATTCTATATCAACTATTGAATGAGAGACAAACACCCGCTAGCCACTTATATGGTACAAGCCGTATGTTGAGCGTGGAACCATTCTCGCGTACGAATACACGTAAGGTCGGTCCGAGCCGCTTCATCAAACAATACCGCGATATAAACAAGTACACGTTAGAGGGTAACAACTAAGGGATCAATGCCCGCACAATACTTTTGCGTACTGCCCGTACAACACTCCTACGCATAGATTGGCTCTGATACCACTGTTGGGGATCGGTGCGGAAAACAAAAAATTTCCTACGTTGGAACCCAGAACTTTCCTAGGATCTATCTATGTAGTAATGCGGTAACGACTGATGCGTATAGAATACATACCCTTGTAGACCGTACGCGGTTAACGTCCCCCCGGGAACGTGGTTGAAGTAGTCGTACTTGAAGCCGACCTCAAGGCCGTGAAGCTCCTCGCAGGTCACCCCTTGCTCCTTCTTGATCTTCATCATCTTCATCGTGCAATAGCTCCGGCTCACGACATTTAAGCGCCCCAAGTGTTGCGCCTCGTGTCTTCGTACACATCCGGTGCATGATGAGACCTCCGGCTCCCCGATCCCGCCGGTAGTGCGGAAGTTGATATCCGGCTAGGAATCCCTGCATCGCAACGGCGTACTGCATGTGTGCCTCGATCGCACAGCCCAGACTTGGGGCCATGGTCATGAGGTATAGAGAGAGGGAGGGAGAAAGTCAACCAAAGGACTTCTCCAAATATTGGTGTGTTTAATCCCACCCATGGGCACCCCTTTATATAGGGGGAGGGGGTGTGCCCTCCCCTTTGGGTTTCCCATGTGGGACTAAACAAGGGAGAGAGGGGGAGGGGCGCATGGGCCTCATGGGACGCCGGCCAGGGGTGGGCCCCACCCCGCGCACAGCCCTAGGCTGGCCGGGTGGGCCCCCTTGAGGCGCCTGGGCCTTGGCCCTTTGGCCCTTGGCCCTTCCCTCCTCCGGTTTTCCCTCATGGGCCCTTTTTCCCTAGGAAGTTTGGCCCATTAGTGGAATACCCCTTCAAATTAGATTTTAATATTATATTTAATATTAATTACACTAATTAATATGTAAATACATATTAAAAAATCCGTCTTGACCTGAAACACCTTTTGGTTCCCTTTCGATTTCCTCCGAACGACTTCGGATCTTTCTCTACTGTGATTCCATCTTACGAATGATCCCTCTCATCGTACCCTTAAGTGTATCCTCTCACGGCTCGGGAATGCTCTAGACATGATCTATATCAATGATCAACAGAGAGACCAGGGATGTCCATATGACCCCTACGCATTCCTAATGACAATGTCATTTGAACCGCTAAATGTAGCATCCTCTTCCTTTTGTTTCTCAATACAACTTGTCCGAGATCCGATCATTGGTATCCTATACCTTGTTCAATCTCGTTCACAACAAGTTCTGTTTTCTTGTTACCGTGATATTACATCCGCGTGACCTAGTCACATGTTGCAACATTTATGGATGTAATCTCACCAAGACGGCCGTATGTATCTTTACCCGTCATGTGGGTGAACAAATCCCGGTTTTGCAGTCACATGTCATCAACTGTTCCTTTGGAATACCCAACATACACCTTTATGGCCACCGTATTACCAGATGACGGTTGATGTAGTCAAAGCAGCCTCGGGAAACAGTGAGTAATATGAGCTCGCGGTCTAAGGAGAAGGAGTCTAGGTATAGTTGTTGCAACAATGAACTATATGACTTGATCGTGTTGCAATCCTTCGAGGAATGTCCAATCACATCATTCTCCAATGATATGATCCCGTTGTCAGTCGGCATAAATGCCCATGATCTTGAAACCCAGATCATCTTCGTGACCAACGAACTAGTATGAATAGAGGCTACTAGGGACTTGGTTGTTTCATACCACACCTGTACCAATGTTTCTACTTGGCACAGTTCTAGCACAATATGAAACTATTATAAACTAATTGAGATATGACAATAAAAACCTATTTCTTATTTGTCTCTAGGGCATATCTCCTTCAGCCAACGCTCCACTTAAACAAAGGGGCACTGACCAATCAGATCCTGCCACGCGTCTGTCGATTTTCTATTTATCATTTTCTATTTATTTTTAGACAGAATATATGTCAATATTGTATAATTCGTAGGAAATTATTTATAAGTCCAAAAATTGCAAATAATACATCATTGGATTTAGAAAAATGTGAGGAAGATTAGTATGCAATAAAATGAATACTTCACAGTAAGTATATTTTCTGGAATATTTAAACCTCTACAATGGTATTCAATTTGTAGAAAATTATCTACAATTCCAAATTGAGTGAAACCAATTGCTCATGTTTTGTTTTCATCATACGTATCCACATAAATTACAAACAAAATTATTTGACACAGTTAAAATGGAAATGCTAGCAGAAAGCTATAAATGCATTGAAATAGTATTTTAATCATAGAAAAATATTTATAAATCCCTTTTCAGTGATTCCAATTACCGATGTATCTAAATGGCATTACCTACCCAGTAGTATTATTTCAAAATTTAATTTGATATAAATATCTGAAGTTGAATTAAAGTGAGTTAAACCCTATTAAATCAATATAGTTTTGATAATAAATGATTTATTGCATTAAATGATATTCCATATGCATCATATGTTATAATAATGTCTAGAGTACTAAATGCAACCATTATAACAAATTAAATCATCATGCATGTATTTGGTTATCATTGTGTTATTGTATTGTTGCATAGCTGCATGTTTGCAATATTTTGAATGGTGTGTTTGTTGTGCTTTCTTTAAAACGTTAGATTGCGAGGAGTGCAACTGTGATTGTGATGAGTGTAGTGATTTCAATTGTGACGATTGTTTGAACGACCACATCAACTAAAGGCAAGTGGCACTATCATAAATATTTTACTTATTTTTCTATGCATTGTAGTTGCTTTTAGTAGAAGTGCATGTGTAGGAATTTTTTACTATATGATATGCTATGTCCTATTTAGGATATCCTTTTGTATCTTGATTAGTGGAAACATCGTAGTTGTAGTGTGCTTAGTATTGTTATAGATTCTGGATGGCATATCATGTTATGATTATCTGAAGTATTAAAAAATGTATGTTTATATAATAAAATAAGTACTTAATGAATCACCTAGGTGGAATGTGAATACTTGGTTGTGAATAAAGTGGCAACAAAGAGGACAGTATCTTTGGCCACCTCTCTTGTGTGTGCACTAGAGGAATACCACCTAGGATCATAGAGATTTGTCATGTTTCTTGTACAGTGGCTTCTGTGTACAACCACATGTCATATGGTCTCTATCTTAGTCCATTACATAGCGGAAGACCCTTGGAATGGCACCTCCTCAGGTTAACTATAATTGTGTATTGGAGGTATATCCTTGCATTGGTGCATGTTAGACGTGCTAGTATTGTGTATTGGGAGGACTTCTATGGAAAAACTTCATCACATTCTCAAATCTACCGGTATACCAATTGGTGTGTACTAATCTAGGGGCCACTAGTGGCATCAAGACGAGATTGTGTCATGTAGGTAAAGTGTACAACTTCTATAGAAGATATAAATCTAATCGATCAGCCGTATCCCCGGTTATGGACAACATTGAGCAACTAAGGCCTGAAGCTTATGGATGATCTCGATATTCCAATTTCTTAATAAACTTTGATGGTTAAACAAGGGCGTAGGAGCACTTAGTGTTGGCCAATGTGTTTAGACAATTTTCTAAAAGGAATAAAACTATTTTGAAAAGATAGGATAAAACTATCACTTTATGCAAATCAGCATGAACTCCACTTAGCCAAATAAGTATGTAAATGATAGGTTCCATTTTAGATCCACATACTAGTGAAACTTGCCAATAAATTCAAAGTATTGATCATTCATGGATGCAACCTTTCATGTTCCAGGTTATATCGTTTCTGAGTGATCGTTATAGACCACGAGACTTCACTCAACAATTGTTCGCATGTGGCACATTTGAAGCATGGGGATCTACCTTGTTATCGTTTTCCGCTGTGTACTTGAATACTGTAATGTAAATTCTGGATCATATTTGTTATATATTTATCATGCATGGTTATATTTGGAATCATTTTGTACGGTGTGTTCTAGTGAAATGATCCAGGGATTAGCACTATACACAGGAACTCAGTCTTTATCAGGCGAGGCTGTTACAACATCCCCGGTCCCACTGATGGTTATTTATCGGAGGGGTGTTTCAATCACGTCTGCATGTTCTTGAACCCATAAGGTCAAACACTTAACGCTTCGTTGTCCCTAGGTTTCATCGAGATAATAGATGGTGTGAACGAATGGTGATCCGGAATCTCGAATGTGATCCTAGACATCACAAGGAATTCCAAAATGGTATGGAGGTAGAGAAAAAGTATATGGGAGCCAGGTTTTGATTCCGGGATTAATTCGAGATAGTTTTGGAATTGTTCCAGATTGCTCTAGAAGGTTCTCGAGTGGGTCCCACCTGTTTCGAAGGGCACATGGCCAAGTGGGGGCACCCCGGCCTACATGGGATAGGGCGCCAAAGCCCCAAAGGGGCCATGCGCCCCCCACTAGGGAAACCCTAGCCACCCAAACCCTAGGATGGAGGGGAGGATTCCATCCTCTGGTCACCATCCCCTTCCTCGGAAGAGGGGCAAGGGATGTCCAACCCCCTCCCCTATATAAAGAGGGAGGGTGGAGGCACGGCAACACACTCTTCCAGGAGCCGCCTCCCTCTCCCCTCCCTCCCGCGTAGATTCTTGGCAAAGCGCTGCCATAGTTCTCCACCATATATCCAAGCAACATCGTTATGCTGCCGGGATTTTGCGGAGCTCTTCTCCCTCGCTTGTAGGATCAAGAAGGAGGAGACATTACCAATCTGGAACATGTGGGTACCATAGAGGTGTTGTCGGATGCAAGACTTCAACGGTTTGAACGGACGCACGTGTACACCTACATCGTCCATGGTCCCTCGATCATCAAATGCTTTGCATCTTTGAAGTTATGTAGATCTGATCTTGTTGGGTTTTATCCGATGTTCCATAGGAATTTTTATTTTCCATGTTGCAAACCCATCAAATACATGAAAAATACCTAAACTTATAGGCGGGGTTCGATTAGGTCACCGTACTTCAATTAGGCGCAAATACATTCACTAAAGACGAGTTTAAGAAGCACGCATGGTCACTGGTAATTGTAGCCAACAATATTCGTTGTTGTGGCACGTGTAGGACCCACTAGTTAGGACAAATGTGAATAACTTAAAGGGGCCCATGTACAAGAGGGGGTTATTTGCAAATGCATCTACATGGGTGAGGAGATAGTGATAGAGAGGTGAGATGGTGGACTTAGTCCTCCTGGGCCTCCGCTTCCGCCGCAACATCAGCGCCTAGGCTGCAGAAGCGGAGGAAGGTGGATGTCCCGTGCATGCTTTGCTGCCTCGCATGAGAAGCAAGCTAGGCGAAACCATGCTTGACCCCAAGCGACGTGTAGTGCAGAAGAGGCTGAAAATCTCGACGGCATCAAGGATTAGCAGTGGTGGGCGTGGCCCTAGTCAGACCAACGATCGAGGACACAGGTAAGACTGGGAGGAGGGAAATAAATAAGAAGAGTAGACTAGAAACTTGATGACATGGTCTAGGAGAACGAATGGGCACGTTATCAAGTACACAGTCACCCATGATAGCATTGGTGCACATTTTTTTATCAGGAAAGAACTCTAGGACATGTGGGCTCTCGGGAGCGTAAGCTTTAGCTTGCGGAGTACCTCGTAATGGAGAGAAAGTAGGAGTCCACGGCCAAGACTCATGGGTGGAGTAGATTTCCATGCCTACATGGAATGACTGGGGCCAGAGAAGACAACCACCACGCCGGTGCCATATGGTGTCCGGTGTCAATTCTTTTGCCGGGTTGAACACGGAGTACACGATAGTGCATCTTAGAGAGTGATAGATCCAAATTATTACACTTTTCACTGAGGATCTTCCACTTGTTTTCACTTTGTTTCGTTGGTTTTTACCTTTCGACTAACGCTAACATCGCAAAATAGCGAAACCTTATTTTATAATGTGACTTTTAGTTGTTGAACACTTTTGGAATGACCTGAGAGCATGTATGAGCTGATTACACCAAATCAAGCAATCTCCAACTGAAGGCATTCTGATTCGAGGCATCTAAAGGGCTTAATGACCACAATACGGGTGCACTCAGCCGTACAGTCCGACCGTACCACACACCATAGCCTTCGTTATATCAATACAAGCACATTTCACGAGGGCAATAGATACGAAAGACGTAGGCAGCCACCACTAACCGTACCAGAATAGAGAAAGATCAGATCTGAAGGAGAAGAAGACCTCCATCCATTTTCCCTAGGATCTCCAACCTCTAGATCATCCACTCCTCCATAATTTCCCCTTTTACTGAGAGAGAGAGAGATTCACACTTGTAAGATTAGAGTTTGAGAATCTATTCATAATTTGGTTTGTACTTTACTCGATCTCCAACACTTATTATGGCTTGCTACGATAATATCGAGATGAACTATAGGTTTACATCATAATTATATCATTGTGCTATTCTCCTCTCTTGTGTGAGTAAATCGCCATACGCGTGGGAGATGTAGGGAATTGGTGAGATGTGATGTGCCTATTATATTTTTCATCCATTTGTGATTATCGGTGTGACTATTTTATGTGAGAATGATTATCTATGTGTAACTAGTGCTTGTTGTCCAATTTAAGGGTACAGACAACATGATCCCGAGATCTCATAGATATGAATTTGTTTGCTAGTGAACCGGCGACCCCTGAGTGACACAAATTTTCCTCGAGCATAAACGAGGAACTATTAAGTTTAAAGACTTGATCTGATCTCACGACCTTAATTGATGCGCTGACCATGGCTTTGGTAGCAGACAGAAAGATCATTGGAATCAAACGAATCTACTAAGAAGAAACTTGATTATCACACGAGTTGTTCACCTACTTGCATATTAATAAGAAGTATTATAATACTTATACCATTTATTCCATTTGGCACATTCACTATCACCATGAACCGTATCTATCCGCTCCTAATCTTTCATCTGCAGGAAACTCCAAATAGCCTTCATACTATTTACTTTTATGTTCTTTACTTTAAATACCGCTCAATACTCAATCTCAATCATTCATACTCACCCATTTCTATCTCAATTCTTGTAGTCAATTCACGCAATACTAGTGACACGTTGAGTGCAATGAAACACCACAGATAAACCCTTTCCTAAACTCTTTGTTGGAATTGATATAAAAACTGAAATTAATTCCGTGAAAACTCGCTCTAACAAATTTGTGCTCTTGAAGTCCATCAAGGAGGTAGGGGTCGCCCCGCTACTAGGGATTGCTCAGAGGTGGCCGTATTTGCATATAACTGAAGTACGGTGACCTAGTCGAATCCCGCCTTTAAGTTCAGGTATACCGTCCATGTATTTTACTCTTCTTTCTCCCTCCACTAGTAAATGTGAATAAGTACAATGTCAATTCGTAACTACTCCCTCCGTTTCAAAATATAAGATGTTTTAGCTTTGTGAAAGGAGTGTATCTATACCTCTTTAGTGTGTAGGTTCAAACGGAGGGAGTACAATTCAAAAGCAGATACGTATACAGGTATGAAACTGCCAGTGATGTGGGTTCTATCTAAACCAGTGCCGATGGAATCACTCTGTTTCTCCCTTCCCAACAGGCGCAATCATCCATGTAGAACGATAGAGGGGGAGAGAGATTGGCAGAATATGATGGTTGTATTATTGAGCCTCATGAGGAATATATATAGGCATACAGAGATCAACTTGGAGTGCAAGACAAGACATAAATCCTATCTCTATCCTAGACTAACCTAACCATACATGTATACTCTAACATCCCCCCGCAGTCGTAGCGGTAGCATCGTGAACAACAACTCGAACGTCGCGGACGGTCAGACTGGAGATAAACCGAAGTATAACCAGTAGGCTGACATCCCCCCACAGTCCAAGTGGGAACGTCGTGGATGGTGTCGCGTCGCGGTAGCTTGGACTATAGAGGAAGCTCATGATGCTCAAGCGAGGTGGTAGCCCTTGTGCCGATGTCGATAGAACCGAGAGTGTTGGGTGGTGCAACCTTGGTTGTGGTGGCCGTGCGATGGGTCGCCGTGGTCGATGTCGTGGATAGGGATGCCGGTGTCGAGGTAGCCGCACGTGAAGCCACATGGGCATAATACGCGAGGAGGATAACAGAGACGCGTCGAGGCAGTCGTCGAGGGTGTCGATGCCGAAGCCGATGCAGTCTGAGCTGTCGAGGATGAGGTGTAGCCATAGTTTTGCCAGAACTAGACACACATCAGAGACGAACTGTCAACACCCGGATTTTTAATCCCAGATGCCTGTTATGCCATACATCGCAATCCTAGGATTACCATTTTTGCGAGACATAACAGATTGGATATCACAGTATCATCCATTACAAACCATAATAAGGTCTTACACAAATAAGGGATCTCATGATCCAGTCTTAATACAAACAAGTAGCAGAATAATAAGCATAGCGGTGGACTCCATCTTAAGTGTCACAGGCAATGCTGACGATGGGAGATGATCCTAGTTGTCGTAGCCGTCCTGCTGTCCATCTTCCTGATAGTCCTCCACATAGTCTGGCCACGAGAATAGCCAGGGACAAAGCCATGAGTACTCTTTAAGTACTCGCAAACTATCACTAACAAGTAAGGTAGTTCTAGTAGGAATGCTAAGCTCTAAGTTTATTTGCAAAGCTAAATTTGAAACCTAAGGTGAGTTTAGAAACAAAGAAAGGTAAATTAAAGTTCTAAATCACCTAAGTGGGAACTTAGTTTTCATAGTCACAACCCTGTTGTGGTCAAGTCACAATTCATTTCACAAGTCATTTTGAAAACATCGGCGACGAAAGATGGCCCTCCAACTGTCCATGACCATGGACGCGGCTATTCGAATAGTTTGACACTCTGTAGAGGTGGTACACTTTCACCACAAAATTCGATACATCCGTCAGGGATAACCCTGAATCATCATACTTAGTATGTGGATAATCAATCATAACCTTTCCTTTACACACTCTAGTATAAGCACCTCTCCTATGAGCTTGGCCTCCCAGCCATGGCCATCTGCCATCCTGGGTACTACATAGGTGGACAACATCAAGAGGTAGCCTCAGCTCAAACCTCTTCTGCGAGGGAACCCATACTAATGCATATAAACTTCCAGCTAAGCCTTACCCAATTCAGGTATTGTGGTTATACGGAAAAATTGGAATGGTATCGCATCCGAACCCAACCATCAGTTTTTTTATAAAGGGCTAAGGCTCATGCCTCAACATTTTCATCATCATAAACCATTTGCTTTTCTCAACACATGTCAAAACATTTCAATAGAATGACTCATCATTCCAAGGTTTTCATAAGCATTTTCACCAAGTATTCCCATCTAAAGTGATCAAGTTTTATGCTTAGCACTAGCCACTAAGTTAAGAGTGTTCACTAATGAGGGATGCTAATCTTAATCTCATGCCATAGAATGACATCTAGTATAGGCCTAGTTTTATACTCTTTATTCTATCTATACTACTTTCCAATACTCACAAAGCACTAACTAAAAGTAAAGAACTTTGGTAAAGTAAAAGAGTAAAGCTTGTATGTAAAACTTGGGATGGTATAAATCAAAATGTAGAACCAAGCATGCCTAAGGCATCTTGCTTAGGTTAACTTGCATCTAGTGATGGCTTGCAAGTATTAGCTTGCCAATAATAGCTTGCCTTGATTGGTGTAGTGGTTGAAATTCTCCTCGTCTTCTTCGGGGTAGAACTCCTCCTCCTCGTAGACTTAGTCGGTACTATCGTCTATAAATAAATACGGGATACAAAATCACCAAAAAATACTTAACTAGTATATTTAGCACACTAAGGCACACACTTGATGATCTAGCATCATCACACTCATCACAAGATTTAAAGAACTAGTTTCATTTATTTTATTTGAGAAAAGTAATTTCTACTCATTGAAAATATTTAAGATTTAATATTCTTCAATTAAAATATGGGATCAGTGGACACATGTCATCACCACACATTTTAATACATGTTAATGTGATTTAAAGGTTTGCTCATATTTCAATAAGTTTAAGTTTATCATTTAAATGATTTAAAGTGACTAGAAATGCCCTAATAGCATTATTTTGGTACTAGTCCAAAGTCACTGCATGCAAACCTAAATATTATTACATATTAAGATAGGTATTGTCAAATGTGATTTTTGAGAGTTGGAATCAACTCAAAAGCTATTATGGTTGATTTTTGAAAAATGTTTGAAGTTGCAAAAGTCTCTGTTTTGTTATTTTTGCTATATGTGATCTCTAACTCCAATTGATTTAAATACAACGGGCTTGGATATATATTTTAATTGTCTTTCTAAAAAAATTTGAATCATGCATTTTGGTTAAGTGAAACTCTCTGAATGAATTTTTAAACAAGTGGATAGAATCTAGTTTAAACCTAAATAGAAAAACCTCTATTTGAAACTGTGGGCTAGCGCGGGAAAACTACCGGGCCGGCCCAGTGGCGCTCCGTGATGCGGAGGGCTACTGAGAGGGGGTCCCGCATGTCAGCAACTAATTCTAACCAAAGCGGTACGGGGCAATCTCAGTCGTGCGATTAGAACAAGAATCTACAGCCGTGGTTCATCGTCTCCGGTGAACAGCTCCGGCGAGAGAAAACCCTAACGCGGCACGGTAGGGGTACGTGGGGGCCTACCAGGGCTCCAGCTAGGCTTGGCGATGGGGGCGTTCAGACTGGTGGACGATGGAGGTTCTAGGCGTGGTCGCGGCGGCTCCTGGGGTAGTCGCAATCAACGGCGCCTCTTCTCCTCTGCTGCGGCGAGCTCCGGCGAAATTCCGGTGAACTAGGGCTCGATTGGCTACAGGGAGAAGTGTGGGGTGGTCAGTGGCGAGAGGGGAGTGAGATGGTGTGAGAAATGAGGCTGTGGGAAGCCTCCTTTTATAGGCTCGACGAAGGGACCGAGCGGCATGGTCAGGCGGTGCTGGTGACACGGCTACGGGCTGCTAGCGGCCTGGCTGCGAGCCGCGGTCGACATAGTGCTCCCTAGCGGTCCTCTACGGCTTAAAGGCGCGGCTAGGGGCGGTGGCATTTGGTCGGGCGCGGCTGGTGCTCTGTGGCGTAAGCAGCGACACCACGCGCACGGTGGTCGAGGGTCAGCGGCGAACGGCATGTCTGGGCGCTTCCGGGTGTCGTGGCAAAGCGGTGCGTGCGGGCTGTTGATGACCCACAAGTATATGGGGTGTATCACAGTATTTTCGGTAAGTAAGAGTGTCGAACCCAACGAGGAGCAGAAGGTGCTGGCTAGTGGCTTGGAGTAGGAATTCTCTGTAAATACTTAGCAAACGGATTTTTAGGGTTTTTTGATAATGCAAGTACATAAAGTACGAGTAAATAAAAGACAATAAGAATAAATGCAGCAAGTGTCCCAAACCTTTATTCAACAAAGGACAAGCCGGTTGTATTACTTAATATGACCAAACGTTCTCGAGGACACATGGGAATACCGTCAAGTGCTTTCGCTTCATATAGTTGATTAATCTTCCTTAGTTTGCTAAGTGTTGTGTGGGTGAACCTATGCTAATGTACCGACCTTCCTAGGACTAATACATACTTGTGATTATACCCCTTGCAAGTATCCGCAAGTACAAGAAAGTAATTAAGGTAACAACCTAACCACAGCTTTAAACTCTAAGACCCTGACGTCCCTTGTGCAATGGTTTCCTAACGGGGATTCAGGTTTCTGTCACTCCGGCAACCCCTACGATTAGTAGCCAAATACATAATGCATCCCCCTAGGCCCATATAGGTGAAGTGTCATGTAGTCGGCGTTCACATGGCACCACTAGAAGAAGTACACCACAACTTAAATATCAAACTATTGAATCTTTCTCAACACAATTCCACTACTAACAACATGACTTCTCCCATGTCCTCAAGAACAAAATGAACTACTCACAAGACATCATATGGATCATGATTAGAGATGGAATAATGATGTATAACAATCTGAACATAAACAATAATTCAACGGTTCACTCAATAGCATCAACTACAAGGAGTAATCAACACCGGGAAAGTTTCCCCTAAGAACTATGCAAGATTCAACCCAATTGTTACAGCGGTATGAGGTGGTGATGATGGTGCTGGTGGAGATGATGGTGGTGATGATGATGATGATCCCGATGAAGTCCAGCTTGATGGTGGTGTTGATGGCGACGATCTCCCCTCTCCGGGAAGGAATTCCCCCGGCAGAATTCTGTCTGCCGGAGAGATCTTTCTCTCTCAGTGTTTTCCACCCCGCAGAGGCGGCAAAATCTTTATGTGGTCGCTCCCTGATTCTTAGGGTTTTGGGAGGATAATATACGCCAGAGGGGAGAGCCAGAGGTGGACTAGGGCAGCCACACCACCTGGTGGCGCGACCTAGGCTGGCCCACGCCAGGGGGTGGTGTGGGCCCCCTGTGGACCATCTCAGCCTCCCCTTCTGGCTTCCTCCGTCTTCTGAAAAAATAGGATTTTCCATGTATTTTCCCGGATTTTCTGATCTTCGCGAATTTTGCCTCCAAACAGCACCTTTTCCGTCAGAATCCTGATTGCAGCGGTCCATGCTCCAAAAGTCATCAACCATGCAAAAACAGATGAAATAACATAAGTATCATCTCTTAATATAAAATATATCAATGAATAACAATAAATTATGAAATAGAATAGTGATGCAAAATGGACGTATCAACTCCCCCAAGCTTAGACTTCGCTTGTCCCCAAGCGAAACTGAGGTCAATAAACATGGCCTCAGGTTTATGGAGTGAAGAGTCGATAAAAGAATACGGATAGGAAGTATCACACTCATCAATACATAGATCATAATAGAAGACAACTCACTATTATATAACTTAACTTGCAATTAGTAAAGGAAACATAATAAAGATACATAAAGCGAATCATAATTGGTAATGGCAAACTTAGCTCTTGGTCGAAGAATAGTTGACAATTTGCTGCGGTTCACAAATAAATGATTTTCAATGATAGCTTTCAAAGTAGTAAACACCAAGATAAGAGCAATGTGCAAAACAAGGAACATAAGAGACATGATTGAATAAATCATCATATGAATGAATGAAACACAACAACTCAAAATACTTGCTGAGATAGAAAGGAATAGGTTTACTGACTCAACTAAAAAGTAAAAGAAAGGCCCTTCGCAGAGGGAAGCAGGGATTTCAAGTTTCATAAAGAGCTCCCAAATATTATGATACTTATTAGCTTTCAGCTCCCATTGCCCCTATCATAGGCATCTTTAGGTGATTAAGGTTAAAGTGATCAAATACGAGGATATGCTTGACAAGTTGTAAGTCGAAAATCTCATGTCCCTTGAATACGAGGGCCGCTCCTCATGCTACTCAAGTTTAGTCACCGGTAAGTTCTTGTCATAGTAAGCACATGTGTATCATGGAGAACCGCCAAAGGGGTACCCCTTGCCCGATGATACGGAAGAATCCCCATATCAAAATGACAAGGCAAGCAGACAACGAGCATCTCAACAATCTTCTTATTTACCATGGGAATATGGTGCATTTTTCTCTCTTTCCTCTTTTCTCATCTCTTTTTCTTTCTTTTCCTCTTTTTCTCAATCTCTATCTCTTTTTTATAAGAAGAATGCTTCATATATGCTCATTATGGTTACGCTGCAGGTTTCCACCATGACAGCATGGATTAGACAGGCGGCCCAAGAGTTCCCCATGACACCATGACTTACAAGCTCCCCTTTCATTTCACACCGACGACATCCATAGACAAAAGAACATGATATCAACTAGGTACAAAGTACCAATGCAATGTTGAAAGCGTTCCCCATGACATCATGGTTTTGCTAATTCACAACTTACAAAGCGCAAGCATATACGCAACATAGATGGGCACAATGGTTCAAGTTTATTAAATGCAAGAAAGTAAAGTGTGCCATCAAGTTCGTGAGAGCTTTAATCACTAAATTTCACATAACAAGTTTAATTTGGAAGGTAGATAAAACATGAATTTACTTGGAATAGCAATAGTGCTAATAGGCAGGTATGGTGGACACAAATGGCATAGGTTTGGTTTAAGGATTGGACGCACGAGAAGAATTCCCTCTTAGTACAGTTTTTTGGCTAGCAAGGCTGGGTAGCAAGTATAAGAGTTGAAGGAAACAAACAAACATACAAGTGATAAAAACAAACATGCAATCTTCCTTGGAAGCACAAAAGATCTTAACCAGAGAATACTAAACTTATGAGCAAATCAAAAAAGAAAGATGATGAAATTATATTTCTTTAAGGGTACTTCTATCTTTTTATTCAATTCTCAAAAATAGTGTTGCTACTGATCGAGCCAGGTTTGCCAAAACCAACTAAATTAACTCAATGATCCCAAAGTGATACCAATACTAACAACAAGATCAATCATATAACCATGAATTGAAAACTAATATAAGATATGCAAAAGAGTAAATGATAGAACTTCTCATTAATATTCCATAACGGTAATTCACACCAAGGGATACATATCTAATGAGAGAGGGGAAACTTCCATAATGCAAACCATCCTACATGATAACTTCTCTATTCATGATATGACTCTACTAAAAAGGTAAAAAGATAGAAGATAGTGATGTGATACCGCGGCACTCCCCCAAGCTTGGAACAAACCAAGGGGATGCCAAACCTGATGACCAATTACTCCTTCGGTGGTGGTGGTATTCTCTAGATGATCTATTTGATCAGTTTCCCCAAGTCCTCGATCTCGAAGGTGAGATTACAAATCAGCTGTGAGTTTTGCTCAATGCGGCTCATGATCATGTCGGGTTGAGAATTCCAGCTCTTGCGATTCTTTCCCCACTCTTCCTCCTTGAAGTCTTCTTTTCCTGCATGGCTAGAACGAGGCAAATCCCAATTGGAAGGTAGTTTCCCCTTGGGCATATTCTGGTATTGATGCTCATGGATAAGGGTATGGAAAGGATTCTTGGTGCATGGAGGAAGTGACCGTGGAGCCAAACAGTGACGAGGATTTCTCCCTCCAGTCTGCATCCGTGCAGTCCTTCTAACCCTGGCAGGTTTTGTCACCACTCCAGTGCTTACAATGGTAGTGCCGATGTGCGGATGTTGGCCTTGCTCCTCTTCATCTTCACTCTTGATCTCCCCTCCTGACCGGGGTCTTAGAGATCTTCCTCCATAGGCTCCTTTCCCTTATCCTTGGCGGACACCATTGTGCTTCTAAACTTTGAAAAATAGTTCCTGGCAGAAACTGATCGAAAGGAAAACACGACGAGAACACGATATACGAACCTCGGGGGATCCAGGGGATTATATATTACGAAGTTTTACAGCAAAAGGAAGGTACTAGGAGAAAACGAGTCGGAAACGGAGTCCGAGGTGGCCACACCACCTGGTGGCACGGACAGGGGTGGGCCCGCGCCATAGGGGTGGTGAGCCACCCCGCCCGCTTTCCTTCCTCTTTCGCCAGATTTCCTTGTTGGCTAAAAACTGCAAAAATATAACTCGACAGATCTTTCGCGGAACTTTCTTACCAGAACTGTTACCTATTCGAAAACGGACTTTGCAGGTCTCTGAATTTGGTCTTTGATAAATTCTTCCGGAGCCACCACTTGAATAACATCAATATCTTCATCTTCATACACTTATTCTTGAGTCATGAAACCTTTCACTTCCTTATTACACCAGTATCTCCACTAACCTGGAAATTTCTTTCACACAAAACTTCACACAGTTCTCATTAGCAACGTTAGTATAAGTGAACTGATAAAACCTTTTGAGTCCAATTTCAACTGAAAACCATCAAAACATAAGCTACTGTAGCAACTCCTTCCGAAAACCCAAAAAGAATTCAAAAAGGAAATCGATTAAAGAAGCAAATGCAAGAGTGGCAAAATCTGTCAAAACAGACCAGCAGGTAAAGATCAATTTTTTCGAAAATCTTCTGTTGCTAAAATCAAAAAGTGCAAATCTAACGAAAGTTAAATAACAACCTGGGGAATAAGCACAAAAAATTACAGATCAATCCGACATACATAGATCTCTCACGAATTTTTACGGTGAAGCACAAAAATCTGTTCGGAACAGCAACTTCCCCAAATCTTACTTTTCTCTCATTGGAGGTTGATCTTGACACAAAGACCAAACAAAAAGGATAAGGAGAGGTTATTACTGAAGTAATAACTTTCAAGACTCAAAGAAAAACAAAAACAAACTGAAAACACAAATAAATTGGGTTGTCTCCCAAAAAGCTCTTTCTTTATAGCCATTAAGATGGGCATGATAATTTTGATGATGTTCACTTAGGAATATGAATGGAAGTGAAAGAGAGCATTAAGAAGCAAAAACACACACGCTTAAGTCTAACCCACTTCCTATGCAAGGGAATTTTGTAAACAAACAAGTTGTTGAAACCAGAGGCTACTAGCATAGGAAGGCAAAAGAAGTGCAACATAAAAACTTTCAGCATAAAACGACGAAACTTGATATTATTGAGATACATAAGAACACTTCTCCCTCTCTCATAGTAACTTTCAGTATCATGCATAAACTTAACAATATAACTATCACAAGGACCATCATAACAATGATCACTTATTCTAACAGAAAACACATGAATACTAGTTCTTATAATACTACTTTGTGAAACAATATTAGAGGTATCCTTACAAAGGATAGTGTGTCCCTCTTCTTCATATTTAGTGACAAAATCCTTCACATTTGCTATTTTAGGTTCATCATCAATTTGTTTATTAGGTTCAACAGCTTTATTTGTACTTTCATTAACCATACTAGCTATCATAGAATGTTCCTTTACATTAACTGGGAAAGGCATTTTCTCAATGTAAGGTTCAGGTAAAGCATGATTAGTAGTATAAACTTCAGTATTTCTTGCAGGAACACTCTTAGCAATATCTTTATAAGGTTCATGATACTTATTCCACTTCTTTTTATGCACTTCAATGTAGGAAGCAAAAGCCTTAAAATAAGTTGCAATAGCTTGAGAGTCTAGACCATAAGCATTTTTAATATTTTGAAAGTCATCAGTTCCCATAAAAGATTCAATGCATTCATAATCATAATTTTTATACCTTACTTTCTTCCTTTGTCATTCTCCCATGCTTCAGCATTATCTTGAATACGGTCTAGAAGATCCCATTTAGCTTCTTCTTCCATGCGAATGAATGATCCAACACAAGAAGCATCTAATAAATCCTTATCATGAAGAGAAAGCCTTGCATAAAAGTTATTGATAATAATATTGTTGGGGAGCTCATGAATGGGACATCTGAGCATTAGTAACTTCAATCTCCCCAAGCTTGAGCTGTACTCTCTCCATCAAGAGGCCAAAAGTTGTATATTTGATTCCGATCTTTATGAATCTCAGTAGAAGGATAAAACTTTGAATAAAAGAGAGGTACTATTTCCTCCCATTCAAGAGCTTGACCATTCTTCAGCAGCTTATACCATTCCTCATCTCTTCCTTTCAGTGATAAAGAGAATAACTTCTTCTTGACTTGATCTATAGTAATACCTGCACACTTGAACAACCCGCATAATTCGTGTATAAAGAGCAAATGATCACTGGGATGGACAGTTCCATCCCCAACATAGTAGTTATCCATAACACGATCAATAATTCTTGTAGGTATTTTAAAAGTATCATTCTCAGCAGGTGGTGGTTCATCTACTACCTTAGCAGTGGTAGTAGCATTACGAAACAAGAAACTCAGCGAATTATCCATAATGAAAATAAAGCAACTAACAAAAGTAAACAATACTCATAGTAGAAGTTTCCTTTACCAGTTCCACTCTCCAATAGCGCTTCACTCCCCGGCAACGGCGCCAGAAAATAGTCTTGATGACCCACAAGTATAGGGGGTGTATCGCAGTATTTTCGATAAGTAAGAGTGTCGAACCCAACGAGGAGCAGAAGGTGCTGGCTAGTGGCTTGGAGCAGGAATTCTCTGTAAATACTTAGCAAATGAATTTTTAGGTTTTTTGATAATGCAAGTAAATAAAGTACGAGTAAATAAAAGACAATAAGAATAAATACAGCAAGTGGCCCAATCCTTTATTCAACAAAGGACTAGCCGGTTGTATTACTTAAGATGACCAAACGTTCTCGAGGACACGTGGGAATACCGTCAAGTGCTTTCGCTTGATATAGTTGATTAATCTTCCTTAGTTTGCTAAGTGTTGTGTGGGTGAACCTATGCTAAGGTACCGACCTTCCTAGGACTAATACATACTTGTGATTATACCCCTTGCAAGCATCCGCAAGTACGAGAAAGCAATTAAGGTAACAACCTAACCACAACTTTAAACTCTAAGACCCTGACGTCCCTTGTGCAATGGTTTCCTAACGGGGATTCAGGTTTCTGTCACTCCGGCAACCCCTACGATTAGTAGCCAAATACAAAATGCATTCCTCTAGGACCATATAGGTGAAGTGTCATGTAGTCGACGTTCACATGACAGCACTAGAAGAAGTACACCACAACTTAAATATCAAACTATTGAATCTTTCTCAATACAATTCCACTACTAACAACATGACTTCTCCCATGTCCTCAAGAACAAAACGAACTACTCACAAGACATCATATGGATCATGATCAGAGATGGAATAATGATGTATAACAATCTGAACATAAACAATAATTCAATGGTTCACTCAATAGCATCAACTACAAGGAGTAATCAACACCGGGAAAGTTTCCCCTAAGAACTATGCAAGATTCATCCCAATTGTTACAGCGGTATGAGGTGGTGATGATGGTGCTGCTGGAGATGATGGTGGTGATGATGATGATCCCGATGAAGTCCACCTTGATGGTGGTGTTGATGGCGACGATCTCCCCTCTCCAGGAAGGAATTCTACCAGCAGAATTCTGTCTGCCGGAGAGATCTTTCTCTCTCGGTGTTTTCTGCCCCTCAGAGGCGGCGAAATATTTTTGTGGTCGCTCCTGGAGTCTTAGGGTTTCGGGAGGATAATATACGCCAGAGGGGAGAGCCAGAGGTGGACCAGGGCGGCCACACCACCTGGTGGTGCAGCCTAGGCTAGCCCGCGCTAGGGGGTGGTGTGGGCCCCCTGTGGCCCATCTCAGCCTCCCCTTCTAGCTTCCTTCGTCTTCTGGAAAAATAGGATTTTCCATGTATTTTCCCAGATTTTCTTATATTCGCGAATTTTGCCTCCAAACAACACCTTTTCCATCAGAATCCTGACTGCAGCGGTCCATGCTCCAAAAGACATCAACCATGCAAAAACAGATGAAATAACATAAGTATCATCTCTTAATATGAAATATATCAACGAAAAACAGTAAATTATGATATAGAATAGTGATGCAAAATGGACGTATCAACTGCGCTCGAGGCGTGACATGTGCACGCTTGTCGGGCGTGACGCTCTGGCGCGTGCTCGGCATGTCACAGATGTGGTGGGCGCAGCTATTCCGCATTGGTCCAGGGCCTGACAGCGCTTGGGGAAGGGACAGAGAGGGGCGGTGTAATCTCGCCTACCTCCTAGGCGTCGCAAGCGAGCTGGGTTCGGTCTGCTGCGAGTGAACCATGGTCGGTTGGCAAGGAGGTGCTCGGGTGGCTTGGCACTGGCACATACAGCAAGGGGGTGAGGTGCTAGGGTGCTGGTTGGGATAAGAGGGGACAAGGGGAGTGAATGGGGCAAATTGGTGGACAATGCATTGATCAAGAACAGTAATAGTTAGGCAGTTAATTCTGTGAACACCAAGTGTTTGATGAAATGGCCGAAATAAAAATAATTTTGAATTTTTGGCTCAATTTTGGTGGGTGCTCTACACTTATGCTTGGTGATCTATGCTTGCTTGGGATTGTCAAGTGGAGTTGGTTTGGTGGGTTTTTACAAAAGTGGTATCTTCACATATGTATTGGATTCAATTTTCAAATGCCATTTAAAATTAGTGGCTAAGTGTTTTTGTAAGTTTGTAAAGTGGGCCTTGGTACATCTTTACTTGTACTAGCAAGGGGTGCAAAGATCTAGAATTGTTTTTGTTGGGAATTGACTTCTAGGAACACCTAAAGTGGCCTAGTGGATTAAAATGGTCAAAATGACCATTTGCATTATTTAATCTTATTTGATTTCTTTTCCTTTGGATTTTTTTGTAAATGATATAGATGATGTGGCATTCACCTTTAAACCATTTCACAACAATTAGAACAATCAAACATGGCATTTACACACAATTATATACTAATGCAACATACACATGCATTCATAATTATTGTAATATTAAAAAAGTTTTTGTTAACCCTAAATTGGGTGATTTGAACTTTGATAACCTTGATTAAAGATTTGGGATGTTACAAACCTTCCTCTCTTAAACAAAATCTCGTCCTGAGATTTAAGAAAAAACTAGGAACTAAAGAGATCTGGAAACTCAGTCCTAATGTAATCTTCTCGCTCCCAAGTAGCTTCTTCTTCGGTGTGGTTGCTCCATTGGATCTTGAGAAATTTGATACTCTGGGTCCTTGTGGTTCTGAAAGCTTCTTCCAAGATACGGATGGGCACTTCACGATACGTCAGATCCTGGTTGATATCAACGTCTCAGTGATCGATGTTCTTGAACACTTCGGTCTTCTCCGGCACATCTAGGCATTTGCAAAGTAACGAGATGTGGAACACATTATGGATGGCTGACATCTCCTCTGGCAGTTCTAGTTGATACGATACTTCTCCTCGACGATTCAGAATCTTGAAGGGTCCAATATATCTAGGGGTTAACTTTCCTTTTAGACTAAAATGTTGTGTTCCTTTCAACGACGAAACTTTGAGATACACAAAATTTCTGACATTGAAAGTCAGGTCTCTACGTCTCTTGTCAGCATAACTCTTCTGTCTGTATTGGGTGGTCTTGAGGTGCTCACGGACTTTGTGAACCTTCTCTTCGGCTTCTCGTAGGATGTCGGGTCCGAAAATCTGAATCTCTCCTACTTGCGACCAATTCAAGGGGGTACGACACTTTATTCCATATAAGAACTCAAATGGGGCCATTTGCAAACTGGCTTGATAACTGTTGTTGTATGAGAATTCTGCGAAAGGCAGAAAATCTTCCCATTTTGATCCATACTCTAACACACAAGCTCTCAACATATCTTCTAAGACCTGGTTGACTCTTTCAGTCTGTCCATCGGTCTGCGAGTGATAAGCTGTGCTGAAATTCGACTTGGTTCCCAATCCTTCTTGGACTTTCTGCCAAAATCTCGAGGTAAATTGGGTTCCTCGATCCGACACTATGGTCTTGGGGGTTCCATGCAAACTGACAATTCTAGCAATATACAACTCTGCGAGCTTCGAACTTTGGTAGGTTGTCTTGACAGGTATAAAATGGGCTACCTTGGACAGTCTATCAACTATGACCTAGATTGAGTCATTTCCCCTACTAGAAGTAGGCAAACCGGTGATAAAGTCCATTCCGATGGAATCTCATTTCCATTCTGGAATCTGCAATGGTTGCAACAGTCCTGCGGGTCTCTGACGTTCTGCTTTGACTCTTTGACAGATATCACACTTGGCGATGTAGCTTCCAATTTATCTCTTCATCTTGTGCCACCAAAAATTGCTCCTTCAAATCCTGATACATCTTTGTTCCTCTGGGGTGGATAGAATAAAGAGTATCATGAGATTCTTGCATGATCACTTGCTTCAGTGCCGAATCTACTGGCACACAGATACGTCCTTTGTACCATAAAACTCCTTCTTCATCTTTCGTGAATCCAGGTACCTTTCCTGTACTAATACGATGTTTGATTCCGTCGATACTTGCATTTCCCTTCTGGGCTTCCTTGATTTGGCTAATCAAAGTGGGTTGAAGTTCAATGCTAGCTAAAAATCCTTTGCTAACAAGCTCTGTTCTAAACTGCTCCAATTCTTCATGCAAACTTGGCTGGTTCTCTTTGATCGTGGTGTTTAACCTACATGGCAATCTTCTAAGAGCATCAGCTACCACATTGGCTTTGTCGGGGTGATAGTGAATGTCAAGGTCATAATCCTTGATTAACTCTATCCATCTCCTTTGCCTCATATTCAGCTCCTTCTGAGTGAAAATATACTTCAAGCTCTTATGATCTGAATAAATCTCATAGCGATTACCCATAAGGTAATGACGCCATGTCTTCAAAGCTAAAACGACAGCTGCTAGTTCAAGATCATGGGTAGGGTAGTTTTACTCATGTTGCTTTAGTTGTCAGGATAGATAGGCTATGGCTTTGACTTCTTGCATCAACACACATCCGATACCAATCTTGGATGCATCACAATACACATCAAAAGGCTTCTTGATATCTGGCATAATCAATATTGGGACTGAAATCAATCTCTTCCTGAGCTCTTGGAAACTTGCTTCACATTTTCCGGTCCATTCAAACTTCTTATCTTTCTTCAACAATTGGGTCATTGGTCTGGCGATGCTTGAAAATCCTTCTACAAACTTGCGGTAGTATCCCGCTAATCCAAGAAATGCACGGACTTGGGTTTGAGTGGTTAGGGCTTCCCATTCTTCAACATCTTTGATCTTGGCGGGATCAACAACGACTCCTCCTGCAGACACAATATGTCTGAGAAATCCTACTTCTTTCAGCCAAAACTCACATTTGCTAAACTTGGCATACAACTGATGCTCTCTCAAGGTTTCAAGGGTGATTCTCAGATGTTGCTCATGGTCTTCTTCTGACTTGGAATAGATAAGAATATCGTTGATAAACACAACGACAAACTTATCCAGAAAGTTCATAAAGATCTTATTCATGAGATTCATGAAATAAGCAGGGGCATTGGTTAATCCGAAATACATGACCGTATACTCATACAATCCATATCTGGTGGTAAAGGTGGTCTTGGAATATCCATTGCACGAATCTTGAGTTGATGATAACCAGTTCTAAGATCAATCTTAGAGAACACTCTGGCACCAGTTAACTGATCAAACAAATCCTCTATCTTGGGCAGTGGGTACTCGTTCTTGATGGTGACATCATTCAGCTTTCGGTAATCTGTGCACAAACGGTTGCCTCCATCTTTCTTGTCGACAAACAAAACGGGCGAGCTCCATGGCGATGCACTTGGTTGAATCAAGCCTTTCTCCAGCATAGCATCAAGTTGCTTCTTCAGCTCCACTAACTTTGATGGGTTCATGCTATAAGGTCTCTGAGCTATGGGTCCATTTCCAGGAATCAGTTCAATAATGAACTCGATATCCCGATCTGGGGGGTATACCGGGCAATTCATCTGGGAATACGTCAGGGTATTCACAGACTACTCTGACTTGGTCAATAGTGGGTAGGGCTAGACTCTTGTTGCATTTGAACTGGTGGGGCAAGGTTTCAGATACATGCTCTACTGATACTCCAGGGCTACCAGTCATGGCGATGGCTTTCTTGGCACAGTCGATCAATCCTTTATGTTCCGACATCCAATCCATTCCTAGTACTACTTCCAAACCTTTGGTTCCAAGTACTATCAGATTGGCATAAAAATCTATCCCATGGATTCTGATAGGCACATCTTTGCAAATTTTTCTAGCTTTGGTGGTTGAACCAGGTATTTGAACTATCATAACATGCCTCAATTTTGTCGGTTGAATCTTACTAGTGTATGAAAATTCTTCTGTAACAAATGAGTGTGATGCTCCAGAATCAAACAACACTCTTGCTAATACTGAGTTAACAGAAACCATACCCAGCACGACATCTGGCGCTTCTTAGGCTTCTTCAGCATTCATGTGGAACAGACGGCCGTTGCGGTTGAGCGAATTCCCTAGGGCGAATCTTCTTTCGGGTTGGACACAACGCTGCTGCTGAGCTGGGGCATTCACATTGGTGGTGGCTGCAAACTTCTTGGGACACTCGTTGGAGTAGTGACCCTTCACTCCACACTCAAAACAAGTAATATGAGACTTGTCTTTGGCTGCAACAGGCACGACATTGCTTCCAGTCCTTGAGGAAGTATTGTTGTAGTTGTTGGACTTGGGCGATGCACGGTTGAAGTTGTTAGAGTTGCCTTGTTGTTGTGGTTTCCTCTGGACTTCACATTTCCTCCGCTACGGTTGGGGTAGCTTGGGCGAGACATTGGGGGTCTATTGTTTCTTGGGGCATACCCTGCAGATGGGTTGGGGCAATACTTCTGGGTATTGTGGGACCCAGTCTGGTGCATCATTCAACGCTTGCGGTTGTCATTTGCTTGGTTGATCTTCCCTTCCATCTGGATGGCAGAGTCGACTAGCTCTTCGAGATCATCAAAACGGATGTTGACTAACACCTTCTGCATCTCATCATGCAGTCCGTTCAGGAATCTCTCCTTCTTCTTGGCTTCAGTGTTGATCTCATCAGGGGCATATCTTGCTAAGGACAAAAATCTGTCACGGTACTCTACTACCGTCATCCTGCCTTGCTTCAGTTCTCTGAACTCATCTCTCATCCGAGTGACTAAACCTTGCGGCACATGGGTGTGGCTAAACTTGGTCTTGAAAGCTTCCCACGTCATCACTTAACCGTGGTTCATTGTGCGGATGCTATTCCACCAGGCTCTTGCATCTCCTGCCAGATAGTGGGTCTGTAAACAATCATCAGCATCCAACGGGTCTTCAGACAGTACCTTCTCATTGGCGTCAACTCTTGCGACTTATAGGTTATTCTCCATGGTATGTAACCGATCATCAGCATCCAACGGGTCTTCATACTTGTTAAAGATAGGGGGATTGGTATTCTGAAAGTTCTTGAGTTGATCCATGATGATCCTGATTTCCATGGCCTTGATTATTGTGGGCCATTGATACGTCCATTTTGCATAACTATTCTATGTCTTAATTCACTATTATTCATTGATATATTCTGTATTGAGAGGTGATACTTATGTTATTTCATCTGTTTTTCATGGTTGATGACTTTTGGAGCATGGACCACCGCGATCGGATTACGATGGAAAAGGTGCTGTTTGGAGGCAAAATTCACGAAGATCAGAAAATCTAGGAAAATATACGGAAAATCCTATTTTTCCAGAAGACTAAGGATGCCAGAAGATGGAGTGGAGATGGGCCACAGGGGGCCCACACCACCCCATGGCGCGGGTAGCTCTAGGCCGCGCCTAGAGGTGGTGTGGCCGCCCTGGCCCACTCCAGCCTATCCCCTCTGGCGTATATCATCCTCCCAAAACCCTAAGACTCGGGGAGCGACCACAAAAAGATTTCGCTGCCTCTGCGGGGCGGAAAACACCGAGAGAGAAAGATCTCTCCGGCAGACAGATTTCTGCCGGGGGAATTCCTTCCCGGAGAGGGGAGATCATCGCCATCAACACCACCATCAAGCTGGACTTCATCGGGATCATCATCATCATCATCATCACCATCATCACCATCAGCACCCTCATCACCATCTCCATATTGCTGTAACAATTGGTTGAATCTTTCTATAGTTCATAGGGGAAACTTTCCTGGTGTTGATTACTCTTTGTAGTTGATGCTATTGAGTGAACCGTTGAATTATTGTTTATGTTCAGATTGTTATACATCATTATTTCATCTCTGATCATGATCCATATGATGTCTTGTGAGTAGTTTGTTTTGTTCTTGAGGACATGGGAGAAGTCTTGTTGTTAGTAGTGGAGTTGCATTGAGAAAGATTCAATAGATTGTTATTTAAGTTGTGGTGTACTTCTTCTAGTGGTGTCATGTGAACATCGACTACATGACACTTCACCTATATGGGCCTAGGGGAATGCATTGTGTATTTGGCTACTAATCGTAGGGTTGCGGAGTGATGTAAACCTGAACCCCCGTTAGGAAACCATTGCACAAGGGACGTAAGGGTCTTAGAGTTTAAAGCTGTGGTTAGGTTTCTACCTTAATTACTTTCTTGTACTTACGGATGTTTGCAAGGGGTATAATCACAAGTATGTATTAGTCTTGGATGGGGCGGTACACTGATGACCCACAAGTATAGGGGGTGTATCGCAGTATTTTCGAGGGAAGTGAAACCCAATTTATTGATTCGACACAAGGGGAGCCAAAGAATATTTATCAGCCTTAACAACTGAGTTGTCAATTCAGCTGCACCTGGAAACAATCTTGCTCACAACAGTTTATCAGTAGCAACAGTTTTGTAGTAGGAATAGCAAAGTAACAAAGAAGCAAAGCAAAGACATGTAATGAAAGCGATGGGATTCGAGTGCGGTAGGCATAGGGATGGATGGACGGGCGTTGCATGGACAAGACAATTCACATAGCAATCAAAACATAGGGCAATTGCATATAAATAAGATAAAGCACCCAAGTACTAGTCAATCCTAGGCATGTGTTCCATATATAATCATACATGCTCGCAATGAGAACTTGCATAACATCTTTTGTCCTGCCAGCCCGTTTGCAGCGGGGCCTCTAGGGGACTACTGGCAATTAAGGTGCTCCTTTTAATAGAGCACCGGAGGAAAGCATTAACACTCTATGAACACATGTGATCCTCACATCAAAGCCTTTCCCTTCCAATTATCCCGATTTCTGTCACTTCGGGGCCATAGGTTCCGGACAACGACGTGTATATACAACTTGTAGATAAGACCAAGAACAATACTATCATAATGAATCAATAATACGTTCAGATCTGAAATCATGGCACTCGGGCCCTAGTGAAAAGCATTAAGCACAACAAGTCGCAACAAAATCATAAAGCACTAATAAAAGATACTAGGCACCATGCCCTAACAATCTGATGCCATTACATGAACGATCTCATCCAATCCCTACCATCCCCATAGCCTACAGCGGGGGATTACTCACTCATAGATGGGGGAAACATGGATGGTCGATGTAGAAGCGATGGTGATGATGGGGATGATCTCCTCCAATTCCCCGTCTCGGCAGGGTGCCAGAACGGAGTTGCTAGTGCTATTTCGTGGAATCTGGTGGTGGCGGCGGAGCGGAACTCCTTCTGGAAAAACGTCGAACCCCCCAAAGTTTTTAGATCAGAAGGCTCCTTATAGGCGAAGAGAGAGGTCGAGGGGATGCCTTGGGGGCCCACACCACCCCCTGGCGCGGCCTGGCCTGGCCCGCGCCACCAGGTGGTGTGGCCACCCCAGGGCTCTTCTCCGTCTCGTATTCTGGCTCCTGGAGTCTTCGGGTGAAATAGGATTTTTGGCATATTTTCCGGGATTTTTCCTGATAGTTGATTTTCTGCACAAAAAGTAGACACCAAGGCAATTCTGCTGAAAACAGCGTCAGTTCGCATTAGTTGCAACCAAATCACACAAGTATAGAGGAGAAACAATAGCAAAAGTGTTCGGGAAAGTAGATACGTTTTGGCCGTATCAACTCCCCCAAGCTTAGCTTATTACTTGTCCTCAAGCAATTCAGTTGAAAACTGAGTGCGGTAAAAGAACTTTCACGAACACATTTGCTTCACATGATGTAAATATTCTCAGCAATGTGATCAACTGCTTAGACAATCCATAATAAAGAGTATGCAACTGAGTCTACTTAATAGTCATTGCAAGCTATGAAGAGATTCCAACTCAAGAATAATAAGTAGCATGAAGCACGAACATAAGCAACATTACAATGCTCATAGAAAGGTATGATAGAGTGGTATCTCGCCTGCCTTTGATTATGAATGTCAAGGCACCTCTGAAGTTCAAGTGATGACTAGAAGTAAAGATATCAAGGATACAAGCATCAAAGTCATAACACAAATAATCAAGTAATGGAACAAACACAAAGAATAACAACTATGCTCTCAAGAAGGTGCTCAAAGAATATATGGAGACTCAACAATAGAAGAAAAAGGTTTTGAATAATTTTGAAAGGCTTCCAAATGCTGAAAGTATGGTACTCGTTAGCTTTGAGCTCTCATTGCCCCTATCATAAGCATCTTGAATGTGGTTAAGGTGAAAGTGACACAACTAAGAGGATATGCTTGACAAGTTATAAATCGAAGTCTCATGCCCCTTACTTACGAAGACTGATCCTCATGCTACTCAACTTCAGTCACAAGTAAGCTCTTGTCATTGTAAGTACATACGTACATAGAGAACCGCCAATGGGGTACCGCTTGGACATGACACGGGAGCTATCCCATGATCAAAATACAAGGCAAGCAGACAATGAGCATCTCGGTGATATTTTTTATTTACTAAGTGCATAGATTTTTATTGAGGATGCTTCATAGAATGCTCATTATGGTTATGCTGCAAGTTTCCACCATGATTAGGCATGGCTTAGGCTAGCGGCCTAGGCGTTTCTCTAACATACATACAAACTCCATGATCTTACAAGTTCCACTTTTATTTCACACCGCCGAGATCCATAAGCAAAAGAACATGATATCAACTAGGTACAGAGTACCTATTAAGCGTTGAAAGTGGTCCCCATGATACATGGTTCTGCTAACTTCAACTCATAAAGCGCAAGCATATGCACAACAAAGAAGGACACAATGGTTCAGGTTTATTAAGTGCAAGAAAATAAAGTGTGCCATCAAGTTCGTGAGAGCTTTACTAACTAACTTTCTCATAACAAGCAAACATTTTATTCGGAAGAAAACAAGGCATATTGAATATGCACGGAAGTAGCAAATGATGCTAATAGGTAGGTATGGTGGACACTTTGGAAATATTTTGTTCAGGGAGTTGGAAGCTTGAGTAAAACATACTCAGTGAAAGTGAAGGCTAGCAATAGTAAGAGAGCAACAAACGAGAGAGCAATAGCTGTCATTATCATGCTTGCAACAAAACAAGACTACTCATGGTATGAAAATGATTCAAGATCCTCAAGGCAAAATAATTCATTGAGGCTTAACTGATTATTATAGTCATGTGCATGCGTGAGCATGTGCCAAGTCGATTCAAATGAAACATTCAGAGGAGGATACCATGGTGTCATACCAATTTATGAATAGAGTAATGCAAGCAAACATTCATGAAACATGCTACAAACTATTAGCGGGCTGGAGGTAATCACAAGAAAGCAAGAACTACTAAGCATCCAAAGATAACATACACCCTATATGAACAGACTAAGCAAGCTCACAATGATGAGTATATGTACAAAAATGAAGACAAATAGAGTTCGTTACCAGCCTCTTACCACACCTCAAGTTGTCATTAATCCTCATTATTACTCTTCACTTGTGTGGCTTGAATAATAATATGAAACCAATAATCCACTGAGAACTGCCGAACCCTGTAGCAAACTCGCAAAAACCAAAGAAGAACGGCAAATATTTTTGGTGTTTTCGATTTTTAAACAAGAACCAAAAGATAAAAACAAGCAAAGCAAAATCTTTTTGGGTTTTTTCGAATAGTTCAAACAAAGCAAAAAGGGAAAAGCAAACCAAGGCAAAAAGAAGAAGCAAACCAAAGAGAAACAACAAAAATATTTTTGGTCTTTTTGTGTTTTTAGAAAGCAAAAGAAAAGAAGAACGAAAACTAAAAAGAGAACGAAAACATGAATATACAAAGTACCGACGCAACATGATATGGAGATGAGTGAGGTGTCGGCGTACCTCCCCCAAAGCTTAGGCTTTTGGCCTAAGTGGAGTATCAATCCATGTACGAATAGGGGTTCCAAGCAGGTGGATCTTGGTAAGAATGGTCGTAGCTGGGCCCATGAGAGGAAGAAGAAGCTTCCCAATCATAAGCGGGCTGCTGATATGAAGACTCTCCCTCATTCGAGGGCTGGACCGAATCATCAGTGACCTCCCTTCTAGTGTCCTGCTCCTGTTGGGAGAGCTCTCCCAAGTACGTGTCAAGCTCCTCCTTAGTGATGGACCATCCTTCACTGTTATCAAGGTTAAACAAAACAGGTGCAGGAAAAAGAACAACACGCTCGGACTTGCTCTTTCTCCAACCAGCTTTGAGAAAGGTTATTTCATAAGACAACTCACTCAAACTAGCCCACGAGGAAATAAATTTATGTTGTATCATGGAATTAAAATCAATCCTCTCTTATGGGAAACTGTAGGTCTAGATGATGAGGCACTAAACCATGTAATGCTAGTAAACGAGAAGCAATGAGGCCTACACAAATTCCACCTTTCTCACGGTTAGCAGCAAGACAGAAAGCTATCAAAGCACCCAAGTTGTAAGACCTATCTCGTCTAAGAGCAGCAGAGATAAATGCTAAATCAAACGAAGATAACTTAGTGGCAGTTTTCCTAGAAAGAACACACTTGGCAATAAAGTAGGCAAAGTAGCGAATGGAGGGAAGATGAATGTTACGGATTTTTCCACTCTCCTTCGAGAAGCTACTCCCTTGACAAATTTCTGTGTATAAATCCATGAGTGGTTCTGGTCTCTCTTTAATCTTCTTACATGATCCCCATTGAGGTACCTTAATAGCTGCACAAAAATCATCAAGAGGAAGATTGACAACAATATTGTAAATTTTGTAATGGACCATGGGGTTAGGCAAAGAGTGACTAAATTGGAAATCCTGCACCACAGACATGGTTAGCTTCACAAATTGACAAGGTTCATCTTCCAAGAAGCGCTCTAACCCTGCATTAGAAACCAAAGTGTGGAAATCTTGTAGGATTCCTGCAGCTCTCATGAACTCAGGGCATGGATAAATGGAGGGAAAAACTTCCTCCTCCCAATGGACCTTCATGACCTCAGGCACCCAAATCTCATGTTGGTTTAGGTGGTGTTCACTCATCTTCTATTCTGAAATTTAAACACCTATTAAACAAGTGATTGCAAAGTAAATATAATGAAGGATTCTACTCATAGGGACTTGCAAGAGGCCTAAACATGCATCAAAACTATATCTCTAAGCATCAAACAAGCTTACAAGCTCTCATAACCAGTCACCTACAGCAGCAAAATACTCAACATATAATCCACTAAACACAAATCTACTCGGACAAGGGGAGGAGTCACATACCAGGGAACAAATGCTCCAATTTTCAGCAAGAAAGATGGGCTGAGAAAAAAGATCGCAGAAATCGAGAGCAAGCACAGAAAGAACGCGATTTTGAGCTATGAACTGGAGCTTACTCGGGAGAGAGAAGAAAGTGGCAGGTGAGAGAGGTAGTGGGGGCCAGGGGTGGCCCACACCAGGGCATGGCGCCACCCAGGGCTGGCCGTGCCACCACATGGTGGGCCTTCCTGGTAGGCCCCCTTGGTACCTACCAGGTACTCCTCTGCCCCTTTTTTCATGTAAAAATTTAATATGAATTTTCTGGAATTTTTCGAGACACTTTATTTTTGGGCATTTTTCAGAAATAGAAGAATGATTTTTCTGACAGACAGATTTTTCTTTTTTTTTGAAACATGATGCAAGGACAAAACAAGGCTAGAACTACAGAAGTTCTAGCATGCAAGCAACTAACAACACAAAGAAAACTAAACGAAAGCAAAAACTAAAATGCAAAGGATAGAAATAAACAGAGATAATCACAATGAAAACATTGTTTTGTTCAATGGAATCCTTTTGTTAGCAAGGTTGATCAAGTCTTGCTACCAAAACAATTACATATGAGACAAAACTTTGTACTCCATTAATGATTATGTTACCTCAACCTTGATAGCAATGGTCCCAAACATAATAGTTTCAAATTTTTCTCTTGGTATGGGACAATATATTTCTCCAACTTGAATGCCTTCAACATGTTCAATTGAATTCAAACCATAAGTCCTTTCAATCTTCTTGGGGAAATAGACAGTATGTTCCTTGTCATTAACATTGAAGGTCACTTTCCTTGATTACAATTAATAACAGCTCCTGCAGTATTAAGAAAAGGTCTCCCAAGAATAATAGACATATTATCATCTTCAGGCATTTCAAGCACAACAAAATCAGTTAATATCAAGAAATTGTGAGCCACTTGAACATGTGCATCCTCACATATACCCACAAGAATAGTGGTAGATTTATCAGTCATTTGCAAAGATATATCAGTTGGTATCAATTTTTCAAGCTAAAGCCTCTTATAGAGAGAGAAAGGCATAACACTAACTCCAGCTCCCAAATCACACAGAGCAGTTCTAACATAACTGTTCTTAATAGAGCAAGGGATAGTTGGAATCCCTGGGTCTCCAAGTTTCTTAGGAACCTTACCATTGAAAGAATAATTAGCAAGCAAAGTAGAGATTTCTTCATTAGGGATCTTCCTTTTATCCGAGACAATGTCCTTCATATACTTTGAGTAAGGAGGCAATTTAATAGCATCAGTCAAAGGAATTTGCAAGAATAAAGGCTTCATCCACTCACAAAACTTATTATAGTGTTCAACTTCTTTTGACTTGTGTTTCTTATCAGGGAATGGCATAGGTTTTTGGACCCAAGGTTCTCTTTCACTACCATGTTTCTTAGCAATAAAATCTTCTTTGGTGTACTTAGTAGTCTTAGTGTGGTTTTCAGGTTCTTCTTCAACTTTTTATTCATTAGGCACTTCATATTATTCATTACCACTTTTAGTTTCAGCATCAGAGATAGATATACTATTAGGATCTATAGCAGGTTCAGAGGGTTCTACAACAGTTTTATGTTTCTTTTTCCTTTTCTTACCAGTAGAACCACTATTTTCAGCTTGTTGAGAATCCTGCTCAATTCTTTTGGGATGCCCCTCAGGATATAGAGGATCCTGGGTAGCAGCACCACTTCTAGTTCTAATTTCATAAGCATGTTTTTCTTTAGCAGCATTAACTAGCAAGTCATTTTGCACTTTAACAAGTTGATCTATTTGAGTTTGAACCATTTGAAAGTGTTTAACAATCATTTTAACATCATTGGAGGTTCTTTCCACAATATCTTTCAACTCAACAATAGCTCTAGTGTTTTCCATTAGATGATTTTGCACCCTTTTATTAAAGTTATCTTGCTTAACAATAAAGATATCAAATTCTTCTAAGCATTGATCAGGAGGTTTAGAGTAAGGGATATCACATTCATCAAAGTGTTGGAGAGAGTATACCTCAATAGTGGATGAGTAGGGAATAGGCTTACATAATTCTTCTATAGGAGGTAAATTCTTGACATCTGCAGCTTTAATTCCCTTCTCCTTAAGACATTTCTTAGCTTCCTTCATCACTTCATCATTTAATTCAATAACTCCCCTCTTCTTTGATGTTGGAATAGGCACATGAATAGATGGTTCAGGTACAATTACTTTAGGTATATCTTGTTTAGGAGGAGTCCAATCTTCATAATTCTTGCTTATTTTAGCCATTAATTCCTCAGCTTCCTTAGGAGTCCTATTCCTAAAAACACAATCAGCACAACTATCTAGGTATGTCCTAGATTCCTCAGTTAGTCCATTATAAAATATATCAAGAAGCTCATTCTTAGGTAATGGACTTCCAGCCTGTGCATGAATCAAAGCACAAAACCTTGCCCAAGATTCAGGCAATACCTCTTTTTCTCCCTGTTTGAAATCAAAAAGTTCCTGCAAAATAGCATGTCTAGCACTGGGAGGAAAATATTTCTGCAGGAAAGTACTAATCAAGCACTCAGGGCTATCAATAGATCCAGGAGGTAAATTACTAAACCAAGTTTTAGCTTCTCCTTTTAGTGAAAAGGGAAAAATCTTAGCAACAAAGTAAGTACGCATCTTAATATCATCAGAAAACAAGCCACTCATGGTAGAAAGTTCATTCATATGTGCTATCGCACTTTCATTCTTAGTCCCACAAAAAGGTTCTTTCTCGACAATAGCTATGTAAGATAGATCGAGAGATAAATCATAATCTTCATCTATAATGTTTATGGGAGAAGCAGCAAACTTAGAAGCAGGAGATAATTTGGGTCTAATAGTACGCCTCTCAAGGAGACTCTTAGCAGTGCTCCTATCATGGGTGTTCTTACATTCTTTAATAAACTCATCGGTCATCTCAACATAATCGTCTTCAATATCATAACTCTCGCTAGACTCAGGTGAGCTAACAGGCATAGTAGTGTCTTCATTAGGAGTTTCTGTATTTCCAACTATAGTTCTAGCAATCGTAGCATCTACGAAAGGACCTAATGAACCACTCTTATCAAGCACAGTAGAAGTAGCATCATAAGCATCAGAAGTTTCAGATTCAGCAGTAGTAGCAGTGTGTGTAGCATGTGTATGTGGTGGTGTAACGAGCTTACTTATAACAGATGGTGAATCAAGAGCAGCAGAGGTGTTTAGAACCGTACCTCTTCTTGTAGTGGATGGTAAAATAGGAACCTTGCCATCACGAGGCTTACCCATGATGGATGGATAGCAGCGAACAATAGAGAATCCAAGTGAACTTGATAAATAAAGCTATGCTCCCTGGCAACGGTGCCAGAAAATAGTCTTGATGACCCACAAGTATAGGGGGTGTATCGCAGTATTTTCGAGGGAAGTGAAACCCAATTTATTGATTCGACACAAGGGGAGCCAAGAAATATTTATCAGCCTTAACAACTGAGTTGTCAATTCAGCTACACCTGGAAACAATCTTGCTCACAGCAGTTTATCAGTAGCAACAGTTTTGTAGTAGGAATAGAAAAGTAACAGCAGTAGCAAAGCAAAGCAAAACAAAGCGATGGGATTCGAGTGCGGTAGGCATAGGGATGGATGGACGGGCGTTGCATGGACAAGACAATTCACATAGCAATCAGAACATAGGGCAATTGCAGATAAATAAGATAAAGCACCCAAGTACTAGACAATCCTAGGCATGTGTTCCATATATAGTCATACGTGCTCGCAATGAGAACTTGCACAACATCTTTTGTCCCGCCAGCCCGTTTGTAGCGGGGCCTCTAGGGAACTACTGGCAATTAAGTGCTCCTTTTAATAGAGCACCGGAGCAAAGCATTAACACTCTATGAACACATGTGATCCTCACATCAAAGCCTTTCCCTTCCGGTTATCCTGATTTCTGTCACTTCGGGGCCATAGGTTCTAGACAACGACGTGTGTATACAACTTGTAGATAAGACCAAGAACAATACTATCATAATGAATCAATAATACGTTCAGATCTGAAATCATGGCACTCGGGCCCTAGTGACAAGCATTAAGCACAACAAGTCGCAACAAAGTCATAAAGCACTAATAAAAGATACTAGGCACCATGCCCTAACAATCTGATGCCATTACATAAACGATCTCATCCAATCCCTACCATCCCCATAGCCTACAGCGGGGGATTACTCACTCATAGATGGGGGAAACATGGATGGTCGATGTAGAAGCGATGGTGACGATGATGGCGATGATCTCCTCCAATTCCCCGTCCCGGCAGGGTGCCAGAACGGAGTTTCTGGTGCTGTTTCATGGAATCTGGTGGTGGCGGCGGAGCGAAACTCCTTCTGGAAAAACGTCAAACCCCCCAAAGTTTTTAGGTCAGAAGGATCCTTATAGGCAGAGAGAGAGGCCGAGGGGGTGCCTGGGAAGCCCACACCACCCCCTGGCGTGGCCTGGCCTGGCCCGTGCCACCAGGTGGTGTGGCCACCCTAGGGCTCTTCTCCATCTCGTATTCTGGCTCCTAGAGTCTTCGGATGAAATAGGATTTTTGGCATATTTTCCGGGATTTTTCCTGATAATTGATTTTCTGCACAAAAAGTAGACACCAAGGAAATTCTGCTGAAAACAACGTCAGTTCGCATTAGTTGCATCCAAATCACACAAGTATAGAGGAGAAACAATAGCAAAAGTGTTCAGGAAAGTAGATACGTTTTGGACGTATCATACATTAGCACAGGTTCACCCACACAACACTTAGCAAGCTAAAGAAGATTAATCAACTTTATGAAGCGAAAGCACTTGACAGTCTTCCCATGTGTCCTCGAGAACGTTTGGTCATCTTAAGAAATACAACCGGCTTGTCCTTTGCTGCATAAAGGATTAGGCCACTTGCTACATTTATTCCTACTGTCTTTTATTTACTCGTACTTTGTTTACTTGCCTTATCGAAAACCCCTAAAAATCCGTTTTCTAAGTATTTGCAGAGAATTCCTGATCCATACCACTAGCTAGCACCTTCTGCTCCTCGTGGGTTCGACACTCTTACTTATCGAAAATACTGCGATACACCCCCTATACTTGTGGGTCATCAAGACTATTTTCTGGCGCCGTTGCCGGGGAGTGAAGCGCTATTGGAGAGTGGAACTGGTAAAGGAAACTTCTACTGTGAGTATTGTTTACTTCTGTTAGTTGCTTTATTTTCGTTATGGATAATTTGCTGAGTTTCTTATTTGGTAATGCTACTACCACTGCTAAGGTACTAGATAATCCACCACCTGCTGAGAATGATGTTTTCAAAATACCTACAAGAATTATTGATCGTGTTATGGATAACTATTATGTTGGGGATGGAACTGTCCATCCCAGTGATCATTTACTCTTTATACACGAATTATGCGGGTTGTTCAAGTGTGCAGGTATTACTACAGATCAAGTTAAGAAGAAGTTATTCTCATTATCGCTGAAAGGAAGAGCTGAGGAATGGTATAAGCTGCTGAAGAATGGTCAAGCTCTGGAATGGGAGGAAATAGTGCCTCTCTTTTATTCAAAGTTTTATCCTCCTAGTGAGATTCATAAAGATCGGAATCAAATATACAACTTTTGGCCTCTTGATGGAGAGAGTACAGCTCAAGCTTGGGGGAGATTGAAGTTACTAATGCTCAAATGTCCCATTCATGAGCTCCCCAATAATATTATTATCAATAACTTTTATGCAAGGCTCCCTCTACATGATAAAGATTTATTGGATGCTTCTTGTGCTGGATCATTCACTCACAAGGAAGAAGAAGCTAAATGGGATCTTCTGGACCGTATTCAAGACAATGCTAAAGCTTGGGAGAATGACAAAGGTAAAAAGTCAGGTATAAATTATGATTATGAATGCATTGAATCTTTTATGGGAACTAATGACTTTCAAAATATTAAAAATGCTTATGGTCTAGATTCTCAAGCTATTGCTTCTTACTTTAAGGCTTTTGCTTCCTACATTGAAGTGCCTAAAAAGAAGTGGAATAAGTATCATGAAACTTATAAAGATATTGCTAAGAGTGTTCCTTCAAGAAATACTGAAGTTTATACTACTAATCATGTTTTACCTGAACCTTATATTGAGAAAATGCCTTTCCCAGTTAGGATGAAGGAACATTCTATGATATCTAGTATGGTTAATGAAAGTACAAATAAAGGTGTTGAACCTGATAAACAAATGGTTGATGAACCTATGATAGCAAATGTGAAAGACTTTGTTACTAAATATGAAAAAGAGGGACACCCTATCCTTTGTAAGGATACCTCTAATATTGTTTCACAAAGTAGTGTTATGAGAGCTAGTATTCCCGTGTTTTCTGTTAGAATAAGTGATCATTGCTATGATGGTCCTTGTGATAGCTATATTGTTAAGTTTATGCATGATACTAAAAGTTACTATGAGAGAGGGAAAAGTGTTCTTATGCATCTCAATAATATCAAGTTTCCTTGTTTTATGCTGAAAGTTTTTATGTTGCACTTCTTTTGCCCTCTTATGCAAGTTGCTTCTGGTTTTAAAAACTTGTTTGTTTACAAAATTCCCTTGCATAGGAAGTGGTTTAGACTTAAGCATGTGTATTTTTTGCTTCTTAATGCTCTCTTTCACCTCAATTCATATCCCTATGAGAGCTTCTTCAAAATTATCATGCCCATCTTAACGGCTATAAAGAAAGAGCTTTATGGGAGACAACCCAATTTGTTTTTTTTTGCTTTCAGTTTGTTTTTGTTTCTTTGAGTCTTGGAATTTATTACTTCGATAATAACCGCTCCTTATCCGTTTTGTTTGGTTTTTGTGTCAATATCAACCTCTAATGAGAGAGAAGTAAGATTTGGGGAAGTTGCTGTCCCGAAACAGATTTTTGTGCCCCACCGTAAAAATTCGTGAGAGATCTCTGTATGTCGGATTGAGCTGTAATTGTTTGTGCTTCTGCCCCAGGTTGTTATTTAACTTTCGTTAGTTTTGCACTTTTTGATTTGAGCAACAGAAGATTTTCGAAAAAATTGATCTTTACCTGCTTGTCTGTTTTGACATATTTTGCCACTCTTGCATTTGCTTCTTTATTTGATTTCCTTTTTGAATCCTTTTTGGGTTTTTGGAAGGAGTTGCTATAGTAGCTTATGTTTTGATGGTTTTTAGTTGAAGTTGGACTCAAAAGGTTTTATCACTTCGCTTATAATAATGTTGCTAATAAGAACTGTGTGAAGTTTTGTGTGAAAGAAATTTCTAGGAAGTGGAGATAATGGTGTAATAAGGAAAAGGAGGGTTTTATGACTCAAGTAATAAGTGTATGAAGATGAAGATATTGATGATTCAAGTGGTGACTCCGGAAGGATCTACTAGATACCAAATTCAGAGACCTGCAAAGTCTGTTTTCAAATAGGTAACAGTTCTGATAAGAAAAGTTCCGCAAAAATACTATCCAACTATATTTTTGCAGTTTTTAGTCAATAAGGAAAGCTACAAAGCGAAAAAGGGACAGAAACAGAGCCAGGGTGGCTCACACCACCCTGTGGCGTGGGCCCACCCCTGGTCGGGCCACCAGGTGGTGACTCCACCCTGGACTCCGCCTTCGACTCGTTTTCTCCCAGTACATTCCTTTTGATATGAAACTTCATAATATATAACCCCCCGGATCCCCCGAGGTTCGTATATCGTGTTTTTGTCGTCCTTTTGTTTCGATTTGTTTCTGCCAGGAAGTATTCTTAAGCTTAGAAACACAATGGTGTCCGCCAAGGATAAAGGGAAGGAGAAGGAGATCAAGAGTGAAGGTGAAGAGGAGCAAGGCCAACGTCCGCACACCGGCATTACCATTGCAAGCATTGGAGTGGTGAAACCTACCAAGGTTAGAAGGACGGCACAGATGCTGACTGGGGGAAAGCTCCTCGTCACAGTTTGGCTCCACGCCATGCAGGAAAAGAAGACTTCAAGGAGGAAGAGTGGGGAAAGAATAGCAAGAGCTGGAATTCTCAACCCAACATGATCATGAGCCGCATTGAGCAAAACTTGCATCTTATTCGTAATCTCACCTTTGAGATTGAGGACTTGGGGAAACTTATCAGAGAGCTCATTGAGAGGATACCACCACCACCGAAGGAGTAACTCGTCATCATGTTTGGCATCCCCTTGGTTTGTTCCAAGCTTGGGGGAGTGACGCGGTATCATATCACTATCTTCTATCTTTTTACCTTATTAGTAGAGTCATATCATGAATAGAGGAGTTATTATGTGGTATGGTTTGCATTATGGAAGTGTCCCCTCTCTCGTTAGATATGTATCCCTTGGTGTGAGTTTCCGTTATGGAATATTAATGAGAAGTTCTATCATTCACTCTTTTGGATAGCTTATATTAGTTTTCAATTCATGGTTATATGATTGATCTTGTTGTTAGTATTGGTATCACTTTGGGATCACTGAGTAAATTTAGTTCGTTTTGGCAAACCTGGCTCGGTCAGTAGCAACACTATTTTTGAGAGTTGAATGAAAAAGATAAAGGTACTCTAAAGAAAAAAAATCATCGTCTTTCTTTCTTGATTTGCTCATAAGTCTAGTATTCTCTAGTTAAGATCTTTTGTGCTTCCAAGGTAGATTGCATGTTTGTCTTTATCACTTGTATGTTTGTTTGTTTCCTTCAAATCTTATACTTGCTACCCAGCCTTGCCAGCCAAAAACCTGTACTGAGAGGGTATTCTTCTCGTGCATCCAACTCCTTTAAACCAAAACCTATGCCATTTGTGTCCACCATACCTACCTAGTAGCATTATTGTTATTCCAAGTAAATTCTTGTTTTATCTACCTCCCAAATTAAACTTGTTATGTGAAAATTAGTGATTAAAGCTCTCACAAACTTGATGGCACACTTTACTTTCTTGCATTTAATAAACTTGAACCATTGGGTCCTTCTTTGTTGCGTATATGCTTGCGCTTTATGAGTTGAAGTTAGCCGAACCATGTATCATGGGGACCGCTTTCAACACTTCATTTGGTACTTTGTACCTAGTTGATATCATGTTCTTTTGCTTATGGATCCCAGCGGTGTGAAATAAAAGTGGAACTTGTAAGATCATGGAGTTTATATGTGTGTTAGAGAAACGCCTAGGCCGCTAGCCTAAGCCATGCCTAATCATGCTGGAAACTTGCAGCATAACTATAGTGAGCATTCTATGAAGCATCCTCAATAAAAACATATGCAAATAGCAAATAAAAAGATCACTGAGATGCTCACTGTCTGCTTGCCTTGTCATTTTGATTATGGGATAACTCCTGTGTCATGTGCAAGGGGTACCCTGTTGGCGGTTCTCAATGATACGCATGTATTTACAATGACAAGAGCTTGCTCGTGACTGAAGTTGAGTAGCATGAGGATCGGTACTCATAAGTAAGGGGCATGAGATTTTAACTTATAACTTGTCAAGCATATCCTCTTAGTTGTGTCACTTTAACCTTAATCACCTAAAGATGCCTATGATAGGGGAAATGAGAGCTGAAAGCTAGTAAGTATTATAATTTTTGGGAGCTCTTTATGAGACTTGCAATCCCTGCTTCCCTCTGCGAAGGGCCCTTTCTTTTACTTTGTAGTTGAGTCAGTAAACATACTCCCTTCTATCTCAACAAGTATTTTGAGTTGATGTGTTTCATTCATTCATATGATGATTTATTCACTCATGTTTCTTATGTTCCTTGTTTTGCACATTGCTCTTATCTTGATGTTTACTACTTTGAAAGCTATCTTTGAAAAATCAGCTATTTGTGAACTCCAGCAAATTTTCAAGTATTCTTCGACCAAGAGCTAAGTTTGCCATTACCAATTATGATTCACTTTATGTATATTTATTGTGTTTCCTTTACTCAATGCAAGTTGGGTTATATAATAGTGAGTTGTATTCTATTATGATCTATGTATTTGATGAATGTGATGCTTCTTGTCCATATTCTTTTAGCGACTCTTCACTCCATAAACCTGAGGCCATGTTTATTGAGCTCAGTTTCGCTTGGGGACAAGCGAAGTCTAAGCTTGGGGGGAGTTGATACGTCCATTTTGCATCACTATTCTATGTCTTAATTCACTATTATTCATTGATATATTCCGTATTGAGAGGTGATACTTATGTTATTTCATCTGTTTTTGCATGGTTGATGACTTTTGGAGCATGGACCGCTGCAGTCAGGATTCTGATGGAAAAGGTGCTGTTTGGAGGCAAAATTCGTGAAGATCAGAAAATCCGGGAAAATATATGGAAAATCCTATTTTTCCAGAAGACTAAGGATGCCAGAATATGGAGTGGAGATGGGCCACAGGGGGCCCACACCACCCCATGGCGTGGCAGACTCTAGGTCAGGCCGGAGGTGGTGTGGCCGCCTGCCCACTCCAAAGATCTCCCAGCGATATCATCCTCCCAAAACCCTAAGACTCGGGAGCGACCACAAAGATTCCACGCCTCAAGGGCGGAAAACACCGAGAGAGAAAGATCTCTCCGGCAGACAGATTTCTGTCGGGGGAATTCCTCCCCGGAGAGGGGAGATAGTGGCCATCAACACCACCATCAAGCTGGATTTCATCGGGATCATCATCATCATCATCACCACCATCATCACCATCAACACCCTCATCACCATCTCCATATTGCTGTAACAATTGCGTTGAATCTTGCATTAGTTCATAGGGGAAACTTTCTCGGTGTTGATTACTCTTTGTAGTTGATGCTATTTTGTGAACCATTGAATTATTGTTTATGTTCAGATTGTTATACATCATTATTCCATCTCTGATCATGATCCATATGATGTCTTGTGAGTAGTTCGTTTTGTTGTTGAGGACATGGTAGAAGTCTTGTTGTTAGTAGTGGAGTTGCGTTGAGAAAGATTCAATAGATTGTTATTTAAGTTGTGGTGTACTTCTTCTAGTGGTGTCATGTGAACGTCGACTACATGACACTTCACCTATATGGGCCTAGGGGAATGCATTGTGTATTTGGCTACTAATCGTAGGGGTTGCGAGAGTGACAGAAACCTGAACCCCCGTTAGGAAACCGTTGCACAAGGGACGTAAGGGTCTTAGAGTTTAAAGTTGTGGTTAGGTTTCTACCTTAATTACTTTCTTATACTTACGGATGTTTGCAAGGGGTATAATCACAAGTATGTATTAGTCTTGGATGGGGCGGTACATTAGCACAGGTTCACCCACACAACACTTAGCAAGCTAAAGAAGATTAATCAACTTTATGAAGCGAAAGCACTTGACAGTCTTCCCATGTGTCCTCGAGAACGTTTGGCCATCTTAAGAAATACAACCGGCTTGTCCTTTGCTGCATAAAGGATTGGGCCACTTGCTGCATTTATTCCTACTGTCTTTTATTTACTCGTACTTTGTTTACTTGCCTTATCGAAAACCCCTAAAAATCCGTTTGCTAAGTATTTGCAGAGAATTCCTGATCCATACCACTAGCCAGCATCTTCTGTTCCTCGTTGGGTTCGACACTCTTACTTATTGAAAATACTGCGATACACCCCCTATACTTGTGGGTCATCAGCCATCTGAGCGATCTGTTGCAGGGTGGCTAGATTGGCTTGGCGCTCTGCTCTACTAGCTTCACGATCAGAAACTAGCATCTGCAGAATCTGCATCATCGAGTCCTGCGATGAGCTGCTTCCTCCTTGGTTTCCACGAGTCATCTGAAGATTGAGATAGATAATGGGGTAAGAGGGAAAGTTCTAAGGTTCATGGTTTTGTTTTCAAAGCTAAAACTTTGAGTTTGAACTCAGGTTTTGCAAACTAACTCCTTCTCATTCATTCGTTCAATCAAAGCACACGATACAAACACACACACCACAACATGAAAGTAAAATAGATGGTTTTAAGAACCATTCTATAAGCTAAGATACAGTGGGACCGATACATCTCACTCCTACGATAGTGATAAAGTGCATCTACTCATCATCGATGAAGTCGGAGTCATCATCGTCGGTGTAGAAATCCATGACATCATCCTCCAGGTAGTCATTGTCATCGCTGAGGTATGAGTGAATATCTCCTTGGATGTCTTCACCTTCTTCCTCTTCTTCTTTTGCTGCAAGCTGGGCTTGTTTCTCCTGGATGGTCTTTTCGAGGTCGGCCACCTTCTTGCGAAGACGAGCAATGGTGCGATCCTTATTCTCGCGTTGACGACGAAGTGATTGGTGATCCTTGACGAGCAAGGCGAAAGTCTGGTCCTTCTTGGCGGCAATGGAAAGGTTGTGGTTGGCATAGGCTCGAGCATTGTCCAACTCCTTCTGCCTATCATACAGTAGGAAGTCAAGATTCTCCACTTGGTGCTTCATCTCCGGGTGACTTGGCATCTCTAATGTCACTCCCATAGAATCATGCCTTGCATAGTGAGCAAAGCGAGTTCCCTGGATCAAGTTGATGTTTTGCCCACATAGACGGGCAAGAGCTTCATGCATAGCCCTGGCTAATCCATCTAGCCAGTTGTTTTCTCTCACGCTAAATTGAATCTTCTCGGAATGGGGTGCCTCCATCTTGCCTCTAAGATCTGCAACTATCAGCTATTGTAAATCTCCTCTTGGGAAATCCTTGAGTTGGGCTCCGAAGAATGTGGGCGCTCAAGGTACTCAGATAGTGCATCAAGATCCCTCTCGAAGATCAGTTGGCCTCCATTACCCAACTGGTAAAACTTGCAATACTGAACTTCCATCTATAAGACATTAGGATGGGTAAGTTAGTGAGGTGATCAAGTGTGTCAAATTTTATGTAGTAATGTGAGAATTTTTGAGGAACATGATTTTTTTTGAAAGAATCAAGGATAAGATTGGAAATAGGTTTTCATAAATACTCACTTCTTTGGTTTTGAAACTAAGTTTTTGTTCGGACGTCCATTCTAACTAGGGTCTCCTATGGTCAGGATGGCTCTGATACCAACTTGTCAACACCCGGATTTTTAATCCCAGATGCCTGTTATGCCATAAATCACAATCCCAGGATTACCATTTTTGCGAGACATAACAGATTGGATATCACAGTATCATCCATTACAAACCATAATAAGGTCTTACACAAATAAGGGATCTCATGATCCAGTCTTAATACAAACAAGTAGCGGAATAATAAGCGTAGCGGTGGGCTCCATCTTCAGTGTCACAGGCAATGCTGATGATGGGAGATGATCCTAGTTGTCGTAGCCGTCTTGCTGTCCATCTTCCTGATAGTCCTCCTCATAGTCTGGCCACGGGAATAGCTAGGGACAAAGCCATGAGTACTCTTTAAGTACTCGCAAGTTATCACTAACAAGTAAGGTAGATCTAGTAGGAATGCTAAGCTCTAAGTTTATTTGCAAAGCTAAATTTGAAACCTAAGTTGAGTTCAGAAAAAAAGAAAGGTAAATTAAAGTTCTAAATCACCTAAGTGGGAACTTAGTTTTCATAGTCACAACCCTGTTGTGGTCAAGTCAAGTCACAATTCATTTTGAAAACATCTGACGACGGAACAAAGATGGCCAATCCAACTGGCCCATGACCACGACGCTATTCAAATAGTTTGACACTCTACAGAGGTAGTACACTTTCACCACAAAATTCGATACATCCGTCAGGGATAACCCTGAATCATCATACTTAGTATGCGGATAATCAATCATAAGCTTTCCTTTACACACTCTTGTATAAGCACCTCTCCTATGAGCTTGGCCTCCCAGCCATGGCCATCTGCCATCCTGGGCACTACATAGGTGAACAACATCAAGAGGTAGCCTCAGCTCAAACCTCTTCTGCGAGGGAACCCATACTAATGCATATAAACTTCCAGCTAAGCCTTACCCAATTCAGGTATTGTGGTTATACGGAAAAATTGGAATGGTATCGCATCCGAACCTAACCATCAGTTTTTTTATAAAGGGCTAAGGCTCATGCCTCAACATTTTCATCATCATAAACCATTTGTTTTTCTCAACACATGTCAAAACATTTCAATAGAATGACTCATCATTCCAAGGTTTTCATAAGCATTTTCACCAAGTATTCCCATCTAAAGTGATCAAGTTTTATGCTTAGCACTAGCCACTAAGTTAAGAGTGTTCACTAATGAGGGATGCTAATCTCAATCTCATGCCATAGAATGACATCTAGTATAGGCCTAGTTTTATACTCTTTATTCTATCTATACTACTTTCCAATACTCACAAAGCACTAACTAAAAGTAAAGAACTTTGGTAAAGTAAAAGAGTAAAGCTTGTAAGTAAAACTTGGGATGGTATAAATCAAAATGTATAACCAAGCATGCCTAAGGAATCTTGCTTAGGTTAACTTGCATCTAGTGATGGCTTGCAAGTATTAGCTTGACAATAATAGCTTGCCTTGATTGGTGTAGTGGTTGAAATTCTCCTCGTCTTCTTCGGGGTAGAACTCCTCCTCGTAGACTTGGTCGGTACTATCGTCTATAAATAAATACGAGATACAAAATCACCAAACAATACTTAACTAGTCTATTTAGCATACTAAGGCACACACTTGATGATCTAGCATCATCACACTCATCACAAGATTTAAAGAACTAGTTTCATTTATTTTATTTGAGAAAAGTAATTTCTACTCATTGAAAATATTTAAGATTTAATATTCTCCAATTAAAATATGGGATCATGTGGACACATGTCATCACCACACATTCTAATACATGGGAATGTGATTTAAAGGTTTGCTCATATTTCAATAAGTTTAAGTTTATCATTTAAATGATTTAAAATGACTAGAAATGCCCTAATAGCATTATTTTGGTACTAGTCCAAAGTCACTGCATGCAAACCTAAATATTATTACATATTCTTATAGGTATTGTCAAATGTGATTTTTGAGAGTTGGAATCAACTCAAAAGCTATTATGGTTGATTTTTGAAAACAAATTGAAATTGCAAAAGTCTCTGTTTTGTTATTTTTGCTATATGTGATATCTAACTCCAATTGATTTAAATCCAACGGGCTTGGATAGATATTTTAATTATCTTTCTAATAAAATTTGAATCATGCATTTTGGTTAAGTGAAACTCTCTGAATGGATTTTTAAACAAGTGGACAGAATCTACTTTAAACCTAAATACAAAAACCTCTATTTGAAACTGTGGGCTAGCGCGGGAAAACTAATGGGCCGGTCCAGTGGCGCTCCGCGGCGCGGAGGGCTACTGACAGGGGGGTCCCGCATGTCAGCGACTAATTCTAACCGAAGCGGTACGGGGCAATCTCAGTCGTGCGATTAGAACAAGAATCTACGACCGTGGTTCATCGTCTCCGGTGAACAGCTCCGGCGAGAGAAAACCCTAACGCGACATGGTGGGGGTATGTGGTGGCTTACCCGAGCTCCAGCTAGGCTTGGCGATGGGGGCGTTCGGACTGGTGGACGACGGTGGTTCTAGGCGTGGTCACGGCAGCTCCTGGGGCAGTCGCAATCAACGACGCCTCTTCTCCTCTGCTGCGGCGATTTTTAATTCCAGATGCCCGTTATGCCATACCTCGCAATCCCAGGATTACCATTTTTGCGAGACATAACGGATTGGATATCACATTACATCATCCATTACAAACCATACATAAGGTTTTACACAAATAAGGATCTCATGATCTAGTCTTTAATACAACAAGTAGCGGAAATAAACGATAGCGTAGCGGGGGGTCCATCTTCAGAGGCACAGGCAATGCTGACGAAGGCAGATAGTCCTAGTTATCATAGCCGTCCTGCTGACCTTCATCTTGATAATCTCCTTCATAGTCTGGCCATGATAATAGCCAGGGACAAAAGCCATGAGTACTCTTTAAGTACTCGCAAACTACTACTAACAAGGGGTATAATTCTAAGTTAAAGTACTGAATCTAAGTTAACTATCAAGTTAAATCTGAAACCTAAGCTGAGTTCAGAAGCAAAGAAAGATAAAGTAAAGTTCTAGAATCACTTAAGTTGGGAAGCTATTATCATCAACACAACCCTGTTGGGGTTAAGTCAAAGTTCATCATTCATGTCAAGTTATTTAGAAAACAGCTGACAAGATTCGATACATCTATCAAGGATAACCCTGAATCATCATACTTAGTATGCAGATAATCAAACATAACCTTCCCTTTACACACCCTAGTATAAGCACCTCTCCTATGAGCATGGCCTCCCAACCATGACCATCAGTCATCTTGGGCACTGCATAGGTGGACATCATGAGAGGTAGCCTCAGCTCAAACCTCTCCCGTGAGAGAACTAATACTAATACATATAAATTTCCAGCTAAGCCTTACCCAATTCAGGTAATGTGGTTGTACGGTAAATTTTGGAATGGTATCGCATCCGAATCCAACCATCAGTTTTATAAACGGGTTAAGGCTCATGCCTCGTCATTTTCATCATCGTAAACCAGTTGTGTCTCTCAACACATGTCAAACCATCTCAATAGAATGACTCATCATTCCAAGGTTTTCACAATTCATTTTCACCAAGTGTTCCCATCTAAAGTGACTCAAGTTTTTGATCTATTCTAAAATACTAAGTTAAGAGTATTCACTAAGGTGGAAAAGATGGTTTCAATCTCATTCCATAGAATGACATCTAAAGGTTTCTAAGTAGGTCAAGTTTTATACTTTTTATGCTACCTTTAAAACAAGTAAAGAACTTTGTGTGAACTAAGGGAGGTAAAACTTGTCAACAAGACTTGGGGTACTAATAGTTAAAGGGGTGTGATCAAAGCATGCTTAAGGCATCTTTGCTAAACCATCTAGTTTAAATCTAACTTGCTAACAATAGCTTGCCTTGGTTGGTGCAGTGGTTGAAGTTTTCTTCTTCTTCTTGGTAGAACTCCTCCTCCTCGAAAGTTTGGTCGGTACTAGCGTCTATAAATACATAGGGAGTAGACAATCACCAAACCATACTTAACTAGGCTAAGTAGCATTCTAAAAACACACAATTGATGATCTATTATCATCACAAGCATCACAAGTTTAATTCAATAGTTTCAACCTTTTTATTTTAGAAAAGTAATTTCTACTCATTGAAATTTTAACTAAAATTTAATATTCACCACCAAAATATGGGATCATGTGGACACATGTCCTCACCACATATTCTAACATGTGGGAATGAGATTTAAGGGTTGGATCAATATTACTTTGGTTTAAGTTCATTATTTAATGATTTAAAGTGACTAGAAATGCCTATATAGCATTATTTTGGTGCTAGTCCAAAGTCATTGCATGTAAACCTTAATATTATTACATATTTGGATAGATATGATGAAATGTGATTTTTGAGAGTTGGAATCAACTCAAAAGCTAACTTGGTTGATTTTATAAAAATGTTGCAAGGTGCAAATGCTTCTGTTTTCTTATTTTTATTAGGAGAGATCCATAACTCTAATTGAAATAAATCCAACGGGGTTGGATAGATTATTTCAAAACCTTTCAGAAAAAATTGGTTTCATGCAATTTGGATTTCTAAAACTCTCTGAATTGATTTTTAAACTAGGGGACAGAAACTAGATTTAACTAAAAGGAAAAACCAGATTTGAATCTATGGGCTAGCGCGGGAAAAGAAATGGGCCGGCCCAGTGGCGCTCCACGGCGCGGGGCTCAGCTGACAGGGGGGTCCCGCTTGTTAGCGGCACTTAACACGCGAAACGGTGGCTACCGTGCCGTGCGATTAGAAGCGAGATCAACGGCTGAGGGTCGTCGTCGACGACGAACAGGTCGCCGGCGAGCTCGAACCCTAGCAGCTCGGTGGGGGTCTACTGGGGGCATACCAGGGCTCCAGCGGGGTCGGCGAGGCGAGCAAACAAAGTGGAAGACGACGGCGAGGCGAGGCGCGGTCACGTGAGCTTGGGTGGTCGAATCAATGGCACCTTCTCCTCCGAGGCGGCTCTGTTCCACCCCATGCTGCTGCTCCACTTGCTCCGGCTAGAGGTGGGTGAGGTTCAGAGAGGTGAGGGAAGTGGAATGGTGTGGAGAAGAATGGCTGGGGAGGGCTCCTTTTATAGGCTCGACGGTGAGACCGAGCAGGATGGGTGGTCGACGGTGGCGACATGGCTACGGCGAGCTAGCGGCATGGCGGGGGATGTCGATCGATGGGCGGTTCCCTGGCGGTGCTCTAGGACTTAAATGTGGCCGTAGGGGCGGTGGTACGCGGTCTGGGCGAGGTGGCACTCTGCGCGGCCGAAGCGGCGGTGTCCACGGCGAGCGGTGGCTGTCTAGGGTGTTCTCCAGGTCGAGGCGGAGCGGCGGGCGCGGGCTGCGGTCGAGCGGTGACTTGTGCACGCGGGGACAAGGCGCGCTCTAGAGGCGGCACTGGCATGGTGCGGTGGCACTGGGCGCGGGCTCTCCTCGGTGGTCCACGACAGCACTTGGCTCGGGCAGGGGACAGAGAGGGGCGGTGAGGTGTTGGCTACCTCCTAGACATGGAGAGGAAGGAGGAGGTGGTTTGCTGGGGTGAGGGCAAGTTTGGCCGGCGAGTTGGTGCTCGGCATGGTTTGGCCTGGCCACTAGGTTGTAGGGGTTGGGGTGGTAATGGCATGGTTTGATCAAGTGGAGACAGAGGGAGTGTTTTGTGGTCAAATGGGTGGCTAAACTCTATAGAAAAAAAGAGCAAGCTATTTGTGTTTGATTCTGCCTGCCATGTGTTTGATGAAATGGCCGCAAGAGAAAAAGTTTTGAATTTTGAGTTCAAATTTTTTGAGTGATCTCCACTAGTGATAGGTAGTCTCTGGTTGCAAGGGTTTTGAAAGTGGAGCTCAAATAGATGGTTTTTGAAATAGGGGTGATCTATGCATATGCATTAGATTCAACTTTAAACTATCATTTAAAATAGTTAACAGAATGTTTTTAGCAGATCCAAAGGTGGGCCTTGGTACCTCATTATGTGTACTAGCAAGGAGTGCAAAGATCAAGAATTGTTTCTATTAAGAATTGAATACTAGGAATAGCCAAATTAGGTATGAGAGTTAAATTTGCCAAAATGACCATTCCTTCTTTTTAATTCTTTTTGATTTGATTTTCTTTAGGAAAAGTTTGAGAATGATGTAGATGATGTTTAAATCACCTAAGAAACATTTTACAAGCATGGGATCACACAATCATGACAATTCAAAACAACTCCTATTTTAAATGCACACACATTTGAATGCTTTCATTTTAAATTTAGAAAAGTTTTTGTTAACCCTATTTTTGGATGATTTGATCTTGTGAAGCTTGGATTAAAGTTTTGGGATGTTACACGAAGGCATTCCCGATGTTGCCAATACCAGGCGTGCGAGGGGCAGGGACCATCATGAACCTGTCACCATGTTAGAGAGACTAGTAGAGGAGGCCTCCGGAGCAGTTGCGAGTTGCAGAGCGGCGAAGGGAGAGATGCTGATGCTATCCGCGGTTGTCGAGGTAGAGCAGCAGGTGGTGTAGTCAGGGATGAAGCGATGACGCTGGTGACGAAGTTGTAGTGGACGAAGACGTAGAGGGCGGCATAAACAGCGGCGACCTGGGGTGGTCATGCTGGATGCCTGGAGTAGCGATGGCATAGTCGGCGGGACCTACGATAGCGAGAGATCGCCCTGCAGGTTACCTTCTGAAGCATGGTGGCGGTGCTCGAAGTAGGCGAGGAAGAACCCGACGAAGTGATGAAGACCATGTGCAGACGGCGGCGATCCGCGCCGTAGGAAATGGCGCGGTGGAAGCCGAGGACGTCGATGCGCGGGATGGCGAAGTAGACTGCGTGCAGCGATGCTACGACTCGAGGGGGCGGCATAGCTGCAGGGTGCAAGTCGGTGCAGCGGCTGGGAGACCACCAGCGACGTACACGCCAAGGAAGGCACGTTGGAAGCTGGTAGCATGGACCAAAGGCGGCGGCGCTACGACTCGAAGGGGTGACACAGCGGCAACCCGTAGCTCGACCAGTGGTAGGCGTGTGCTCGGGGTCGTGCTTGGCGTAGGCAGGCGCGGGATCAGTTGATCAGACCGACGGTGTGCCGTATGCGCCATGGCCTGGACGATGCGTAGATTGGAGTCAATGGCGGCGTTGTCGGTGAAGTTCCGGACGATGACGATGAAGATGATCTGGGTGGCGGCCGCGGCAGCCTTCCAAGGAAGACGTAGCAGCCATCCGTGGTGTGTGGCAGCCTGCCGAGAGACCGCAGCAGCCTGCCGAGGCAGGCGCGGCAGCAGGGAGGGCAAGCGCACAACCGCGGTGTAGATCGTCTATGCCAATGGACGGAATAGAGGCGCAACGATGACGACAGCTGTGGGCGACTCAATTCGATCTAAGATCGGTAAACCAAAAAACAAAACCGCTTAAGAGACCAGAAAAAAAGACTTACAGTGCAGCCGATCACGGATCGGCGGACGAACCCTGCGTACTGGTTGTGCGGCCCCGCGGAGATCATGGAGATCGACCTCCCCGGGGGCTGCGAGGTGCGCCGCTCTGATACCATGTAGAACGATAGAGAGGGAGAGAGGTTCACGGGATATGATGGTTGTATTATTAAGCCTCATGGGCGAGTATATATAGACTTACAGAGATCAACTTGGAGTGCAAAACAAGACATAAATCCTATCTCTATCAAGACTAATCTAACCGTACATGTATACTCTAACAATGCGTGCGATACGCTGGCGCGGTCTCGACTAGGGATGGCACCCTCCGGGTTCGGGGCCGGGTTCGCCCCCCATACCCGTCTCGTTTAATTATTTGGGTCTCATATTTTACCAGACCCGCGACCTGGCCGGATTCGGGACCCCAACGGGTACCCGCCAGCGCGTGATACGGGAGCGCCCCTTGCGTATGCGAAAAGAATGGGATATTGGGATGTAGTTAGTGAAAATGGACACGTGCATGCACGTGTTGTCTCCAGGTCTCCATATTCCGTCACGTGCATGTGATATGTGTTGTGTGCGTGCGTGATCGCGTGGGACGTGTGGTTAAGCATATGATTATTAGGGATACAAATAGGGCTTAAAGCGGGTCTGTGGGTACCTCCCAAACCCGCCCTATTAGACTTGGCGGATCTAACTTTTTACCAAACTCTTCTCGTTTAAGGTGAGTACCATCGGGTTTACGGGTTTCGGGGCCCATTGTCATCCCTAGTCGCGACCTCACTTGCTGACCTCACTTGCTGCCGGGATGCTCTGTCCGTGGCCGCGGGTGCGACGCCATCACGGGCGGGCGCTCACGGCCGAAACCGCGCAGGCAGCAGGAGGCCCGGCCCGGGGCGCCACCCGACGAGACGAACACCGCCCGTGCTCCCCGCCGTTCTCGACAAGTACGTCTAGGGGTAGCCGAAACAGCTGGATCGCGTCCAACGGAGTTCGTTTTAGCTGCCACTGCCGCTGCACGCGCTATCAGGTGGTCGATCTGGGGATCTGCCGCGCGCGTGCCCTGCGGCAAGCCTCGCAATCATCGCCAGGAGCGCAGGTGTACACTGCCTACAGGCGGCTACAGAGCGCAATCATACGGGGTTCCTGTGCCCCCGTGAACGAATGATACAACTGCGGACTGCGGTGCACCACGGAGCTAGTAGGCTCTCTGCCACGCAACCGTGAGCCAGGACGCATCGACCAGGCCGATATATGCGCTGCGTCTGCGTAGTTTATTATTACAGGACCGGTAGGCGCGCGCGCATCAACGCGGTGCGGTTGCCCATCGCGGCGCCTATCTCCGCTCGCCCCGAGCAAGCCAGGGTATCCGTAAACAAAAGGGAACGCTTGTACTACCACTGTACTCTCGCGGATCTGAAGTACGGCCGGCGTCGCCAAGTCCAATCCAAGTGGAGCGCCAGCCACAGCTCCACGTGCTGCTCATCATAGGATCGCGTGTACCCTGTCTCGTGCGTGTTGACCTTGAGGCGCAGCATGCCGTGCGTGGTGTGCCTCGTCGGTGACCGTTGCGCGCTGGCCTGTCCGCGGCGTACTGCCACTGGCCTGTCACCGTTGTGATGTTGGACCTGATAGATCCTTAGTCATCTGTAGAAAGCTAAGTTGTCTCTTAAAATCAAGATTTGACTCTGGCGTATTTAGCATAATACGATTGTTTGTTAATGAAGATTATAACATGGAAAAAAAATGGGTGGGTAGTTATATCTGTCGCTTTTGCCTTCGGATGAAACCATCAACCATTTGTTCTTCGCTTGTCCTGCTGCCACATACTCTCTCTGTCCCAAAATATAAGACGTCTAAGGATTAGCTAAAAGTCAAATCTTAGTAATTGACCAAATATTTAGAAAAGAATATGTAAATCTAAAATATTGAATGGACACGTTAAGAAAGTACAATTTATGGTGAAACTATTGATATCACTTTATTATTGTAAATGTGCATATTTTTGTATATAATCTTGGTCAAACATATTTTTTTTTTTAACTTTTCACTAATCTTTAGATGCCTTATATTTTGGGACAGAGGGAGTATATGTGGAGCACTATTGCATCTGGTATTGGTGCACAAACTAGACCTTCTTGCTTTACTTAATATTTCTGGTGGATTGTGAAATTTCTTTCCTTTGGATTTAACTTCCATATTGTTTCATGTTGGACTTTGTGGAAGACTAGAAACCGTTCATGCCTCGGAAGGAAAATTGATATCTTCCCTTTTAGGATTAATATGTTATATGTGTGATTTTCTTTGTTACAGGGCATGCCTCCAAAATGAACGGAATAGGAGCTTGCTGATTGATGGTGTTGATCGTCTGTAGAGGAAATGGCCACTCAGGTGCACGATGCGGTGCGTCATGCTTCGATGCTATGAGTCAAGAATGGAGAAGAGGATGATGATGTGGATGTCACTGGAGACATGACTGTGAAAAATCCTACATGACAATATCTTGTTGTTCAGGTTTTAGAACCTTGTGTTGATTTCTGTCCTTTGTGTGTTGGTCTGAAAAACTTCTGTAGTTTGTACCTTGGTGGGTATGTTTTATCTCTAGAGTAGACGAACTACGTTTTTCTTCTCCTGTAAGACATTTGTTCTGTAATCTCTCTGATAATGGAACCATGTCTCATGCGTGTTGACCTTTAGGCGTAGCATGCCGTGCGCGGTGTGCCCCCTCTCGGTCATCGTTACACACTAGCCTGCGTACAGGTGGCGAGGATTGTGGGCGATGAGATCAGGCTGATTGGATGCCCGCGATTTCTTTTGGGCCGCATCAGTCCGAATCTGGAAGCACTCCGAGGGCAGGCCCGAAGACAACGCTCGATTCAGCGTTTTTCCAGAGCCAACCTCTCCGCGCGCAAATCTGGGAATGTGGCGACCGAGCTCATGAGGCAGCGAGATGACGCGAGCTCGCGTGCATCCGCAAATTTCTGGCGGAATTTTTTCGCTCACCGCCCGCATACTCCGCTCGCTATTTAGAGACGGCGGTGTCCCACCCCAAATCCGAATCCACCATTTCCCTCCCTTTGAGCTTGTCTTCCACCAGATCTAGGGTTATGTCGGCTCAAACTTCCGCATCGAGCATGGAGACGATGGTCCTGCCGGCTACTCAGTCGACCACGGCGACATCGTCTTCACCCTCTAGCGCCTCGATGGCGGTTCTGCCGGCTACTCCATCTTCACCGTCGAGCGCGTCGAGGATGATCCTGCTGGCTACTCCCTCGACGACGGCAATGCTGGTCCCGTCGGCAACTCTCACGACCACGACGATGGTGGGCCTGTCAGCATCTCCCTTGTCCCCAACCTCCGTGTTGCATCGTTCGAGAGTTACTATAAGAACACTCTCAGCTTGTTATACATGTTGGTAGATCTGGCAGTATGTGTTAGATTCGGGTACATCTGCAATGATCAGTATGTGTTAGTGTGATCTATTAGTATGTTCTATAGATGTGTCAACATGTGATCGTCTACTTGTTGGTAGAGAGGTGTGGTCATCATTGGGGATCGTGTGCTTTGTTGACAAGTGCTTAGTGTTATCTCTCAGTATGTTCTATAGATCTTTCAACATGTGATCGTGTGCTCGTTGTTAGAGCAGAGCCTGTGTAGATATTTTGCTTGAAGGATGGACTACTTTGCTTGTTATTCACTATTGTAGGACAATTCGTTGGACAAGTATGCCAATCCGTCTATTCACACCGTGATAACTTTGGAGCCGTAGAAGGCAATCCTGGTTTGACAAAATCTTGAAAGAGGTTTACATGCAGCATGTATGCAATGATGTTCTTGACTTCACTGGAAAGAGACTCACCCCAAATCAGGTCTACAACCACATGAAGATGTGGAAAAATAAGTGGGGCCATATGCGCCAGCTGAAGGATCTGGATAGAGTCCAATGGTGTCCGGAGACCTCATCCTTCGGGATGGCGCACGCCAGGATGATGGAGCTCTCCAAGGCTGTGATGAACCGATGAATGAATGTTTACTTGTTTCATAATTTCCTCGACTACTTAACTAACACATTTGTTTTGATATCAGGCATTTTCAATTCCATAGACAACTTTGCTCAGATGGAGCTCATCTTCACATCTAAGCCTCATTGAGAAGAATTTTTACACTAGTCTGCAGTTGATCCAGGCTATGGATCACCTTGTTGATAACAAGATATAAGGTTGGTTGTACGCTTTCATGCCTATACGTGAGAGGAGGGAATGGCTGAGGTGCTGGCTTCATAGGAACAACGTTCTGAGAGGAGGGCCTACCTATGCTACATTGTTTGTAGTGCTACTTACCTACCTTAGCTCTATAATAGTGCGAATGGTCTGATTAAACAAGAACTACGTATATTTTGAGAGGTGGTAAATCATCTCCTCCATTAGCTAGGCTTTATGAAACTGCCATCGGAGGTGCACATAGTTACCCAACAGTTATTAACTGCTATGTTAAACTACTCGTTGAACAAATTGTGAAGAACTGCTATGTTGAACTACTTGTAGAATTGCTTGTGCTGAACACTTCCGTGGTGAACTGCTTGCTTGTTCAGCTGCTTGTGATGAAATACATTTGTGACTTGTTGGAGTGTTGGGTACATCCTCATCACTCCAATGTGAGAGATTATCACAGCAGTTCCACTGCGGGCAATTAAACAAGAGTGTTTCTATACTCAGTGGACCGATGATGGCAATCAAACACATAAGCCGCAACTTTTTACTCAGACAGAAAAACTGTATGCAGATTACCAAACGGTTGACATACCCTGATCTAGAGGCTGTTTCAGGCTGGCCGGGAAGTGGCTACAGGCTACCAAACACGTCCATATATATGCAACACGGCAACATATAGATGCAGGCGGGGCATCGATCGTGTGTGTTAAGGGTAGTCGAATTCGTGATCCAAATCTCACTCAGCTAGAGCATAGCTGGATCGATTCGACGGGCATACATATACACTTAACATTTTTTTGGGTAACATATACACTTAACTTAATGTCTGGTCAAATGTGGTGAGATATACTACTATCTCTGTTTCGGTTTACAAGCCTCGCACGTATATCTAGATCATCAATTTAATCAATAAAATATAAATTATATAGCATAAAAAATATACGGTTAGAAACTTTAGATGTTATATTATCTAATGATATAATTTTTGTGCTATAAAATTTACAATTTAGTGGTTAAATTAATAATCTAGGTATACGCGCAAGACTTGTAAACTGAGGGAGTAGATTTATTTATTTATTGACTTAATGTCCAGCAGTGTTGCGCATATAACACGGCAATCAAATTAGTTTATTTCAGATAGCCTAAAAGAGGTATCAGATAAAATTTATGAGATTTAAACTAGATTTATTTATTTATTGACAAAAACTACTTAGCTCAACTATTTCCTCTATTCTAAAATAATTAAAGTTTTTTTTGAAGGACTAAAATAATTAAAGTTATAGGTTAAGTTCTAAGTTAAACTTGTCTAAGTTTGACCGCATTTAAAGGAAAATATGGAAATGACTAGAACGTCAAATTCATAGAGTATAATTTTTTAATAAAAGTAAATCGATGTTGTAGTATTGTTGTAGATGTTGATAATATTTTTATACTATAAACTTCGCCCAACATAAAATAGTTTGACTTAGAACCCAACTAAGACTTCAATTATTCTTGAACGGGGGGAGTTGATCCAAAAAAAAAAACTTTCAACTTAAATCGAACGAGAGCATAAGATCAACCACAAATCAGAGCTTCCAAGCGCACAAACACAACCTTTTGAATCCATCAAACATAACTTTCTACAAGAAAGGAAAAACTTTCTGAAGAAGTTCAAGTTCGCGAATGATGGATCCTTTCTAAGAAAAAAGCCAATGATATCATGATGCGTCTACAAAGGTACCTTTGGACCAAGATCGGAGAGCATGGAGTATCTGAGTAAATAGAAGTAGACTCACTCGACCAGCGAGGAGTAAATATCACTCCTTCCCCCTACTACTAGGTCGCACGCACTGCCACGACTGACCGATCGATTGGCCATTTTACCAGTCGATTGCTGCACTAGGCATGGGCCAAGGCAACAGCATATACTTACCACAACAGCCAGCTACGTGCTAGCTTATGACCTCGAAATAGGCTTTCGTCCCGCTTTATAAATAAAGCACATAGGTGAGACCGCTGCTGGGCCAGACAGCACATCGCCCAAAGGATGACCGAACACAGCTGGGGCCGAACAGCACAAGCAGAAGCCCAAGAGAAAATACAAAAGAAAGAAAGAGAAAAAAAGCACAACAACGCCGGATCGACAAACGACAAAGACTCGAGATCGCTGCGCCCCCCGAAGTAAACCCACCTCCGATCCTATGCCTCTGAATTGTCGTGTACCAAGCAACACCTTCAAGAAGGATGGCGACGATGACGACGCTGCTGCCCGGAATACCCCTAGGATTTCTCCCGGTACACGTGGGGGAGTGGGGGGAGGTACATCCGACACCCTTCAAGAAGGAAGGTGGCATCCGCAGATGTCACCGCGTTGGAGCCAGCCGAGCCGGCCAAGATTTCTCCCGGACCCCCAAACCACAACCCCGGCCAACCCTTGCACTCCACCAAGCTTGCCGCCCACCAACATGCGCCAAAACGGTCTTGCAGTCTTCATCGGCGTCTCACCATGGCAAACACCGCGAGGTTGGCCGGACCAAGAAACCCCGCCGAAGACAAGGGACAGCGGCGCCGCTGCCACGTGGGAGGGACCAACCTCCACCGCCATAGAAGCAGCAGACCGACACGGGCGTACATACCAGGCCAATCTAGGCCCGGCTGGGCCCAAAGCGGGCCCATAAAGCTCCCACCACCGTGCTGCAGCAGACGTAGTGGCGACGCCGTTCCCCCTGTCCCGAAGAGTTTCTAGACCAACCAGGGTAGCGGCCTGAGAACGAGCTAGCCTGCCCTAACCCAGACCAGGCCCAAAGAGCCCAGATCTAGGGTTTGGGGACAACGCCAATCTCGTCCCTGCCACCACCGCCACCAACCAAGAGCCCCTCGCCCCGCCGCCATCCAGACCACGCCGGAGCGCCGCCTGCCGAAGAGCACCGCCGCGAGGGGATCCGCGGACGTGGCCTCGCCGCAGCCCACCATCTTCAACCAAGAGCAGGGCCTGGAAGGGCCCAGACCCGGAGGTCCAGACCCGACATGGGCGGGGCCAGACAGCCCCTCCGCGGCCCGCTCCTCGCCGGCCTCCCCGGAGCACGCCGCCAGGACCACCACGGCCGGCCTCCCCGGAGCACGCCGCCAGGACCCACGGCCGCTGCCCAGTAGGCTCAGCCGCCCGCCCAAGGCACGCTGCCCACGCCGCCTGCTGCCGCCCGAGGGCCACAAGCCAAGCTCTCACAAGGCGAGGAAAACCACTCGCCGCGAGGCGCCGCTTCCCTCCGAGCCGCGCCAGACGACGAGGAACCGAACCCCGCCGCCCCCTTCACCGGCGGCGTGCACGGCTTCCGGCGGCCGTCTCCGGGGGCGACGAGGGGGGAGGAGGTATTGGGGGGCGGCGGCGGCGGGGGGTGGTTAGGGTTTGGCTCCCCCCGTCGCCCTGGAGGGAGCGACGCGAGGGAGCGTTTTTCACTGTCCTTCGTGGGTTCAACTTGAGGAGGAGTACTAGCTTATGAAGAAGCAGTCAACCATGAAGTAGGGAGGAGCAAGCACACGTACGTGACAACTTCGGATGCAGCGAGTGGCATGCGTTCAGACGCGGGCTAGCCGGAGAGGCAAAAAGGTGGCCACGATTATGACACCTATTCTTGTGTCACGATTTCTCATTGTAATATGAGCTGCGAGGAAGGGGAGAACAGGTCTCACCTCATGAATGTCGCCAGGATGGGCTTGTAGCTGATATCGAAAATGGGGGGAAATGGGCGCGATGGACGAGCTTGTAGCTGAAATCGGAAATATGGACGTATGGACAGATCTCTCTACATAATTTAGGGTACTTCTTCCTTGCCGAAATATAGTGCATATGAGTTGTTTTATAAAAGTTACACGATGCAGAGTTTGATCGAGTACATAGAAGAAAAAATCAAACCAATCAATACCATTAGATGAAGGATCATGATGTGTATTTTACTATGGTAATGTTTCACATTGCAGACATGGATAATTTTCTCGATAAAATTAGTTACAGTAGATGAAGGCTGACCTTTAATTTTTTATCAGAAACATATATGTACTATTTTTCTAGGTAATATGCACTATATTATGGTGAGCGGGCGGAGAGGATGAGGAGGAGTTGTGGCGGCGGAGAGGATGAGGAGGAGAAACCAAACTGCCTTGGGATCCACTTTTAAGCACCTTCGGGCGGTGACCTGGAGAACTCACAAGCACGGCCTTTGTGGATCCAACATCTCAGGGTTGCTCCGTCGTTTGAACAATTGAAATTCATGGTGTTAGACGGTTAGTATCTTCTCCTAGTTAGACTTGTATCACAAGTTGTACATGGTATCCAGATGTATGAGGATACGATTAGATCTAACAAATTCAGTTGTAATCCTCTAATCCTCCTCATGATGGTTGTTGGTTAATCGCCTATATAAACACGGAACGGCGGCCCACGTCTTACACCAAACCTGGTATCATCACATGGTATCAGAGCCAACCTCCACACAACTACGCATCTAGATCGATCCATCTCACCACCGATGGCAACCAACTCCTTCCCGTCCACCATGACCTCGCCATTCCATCAAGGTGTGTCGGAGAAGCTTGGGAAGGGCAACTTCCTCCTCTGGAAGGCCCAGGTGCTGCCAGCCATCCGTGGCGCACAGATGGTGGGCTACATCGATGGCTCCACCAAGGCTCCGGTAAAGGAGCTCACTGTCGGCGAAGGGGACACCGCCAAGAAGGTGCCCACCGCTGACTACGCCCAGTGGGTGGCCCAGGACCAGTAGGTCTATGGGTTCATCTTCAACTGGATATCACGCGAAGTCATGGCTCACGTGCTCAACACCAACACCGCACAAGATCTCTAGGAGGCCATCGTCGCCATGTTCGGCGCACACGCGCACGTATGGTCACCACCCGCATCGCCCTGGCAACCACCAAGAAGTTTCCCAACATGACCATGGCCGAGTATGTGGTCAAGATGAAGGGCTATGGTGACGAGATGACGTCTGCCGGCAAAACCCTCGATGACGAGGACATGGTCTCCTACATCATCGTCGGCCTCGACGAGAAGTACGATGCCCTGGTTGCTGCCATCCTTGCTAGGGAGATGCCCATCTCTGTAAGCGATATGTACTCTCAGCTTGTCAATTTTGAAAGCCGCCAGCACATGCTTCACGGTAGCGGATCTTCACAATCCTCTGCCAACGCCACGACTCGCGGTAGACGTGGTGGCTTCAACTGTGGCGGTGGCCACGGTAACTATAACAACGGTGACCGCGGACGCGGCAATGGCAACCCGATCCAGGGTGGCCAAAACGGCAGCGGCTACCAAGGAGGCGGTTGCGGCGGCTACAACAACTCTGGCTGCGGCCGCAGCAATCAGCAGGGTGGTAATGGACACCCTCGGTGCCAGCTCTGCAACATCACTGGACACGTTGTGAAGGATTGCTGGTACCACTACAACGAGAACTTCATCCCACGTGAGCGCTCTGCCTCCGCTGCCTGCAACACCAACAATGGCAACAGAGAGTGGAACATCAACACCGGAACCACCGACCACATCACCGGCGAGCTAGATCACTTCACCACCCGCGACAAGTACCAAGGCAACGACCAGGTCTACACCGCCAATGGCGGATGTATAGATATTAGCCATGTTGGCACATCTCTTGTTCGTACATCCTCAAGAAATTTGCTTCTCAATAAAACTCTCTTTATTCCTCAAGCCACAAAAAATCTAATCTCTGCACATAGATTAACTTATGAAAACAATATATTCATTGAGGTTCACCCTTTCTTCTTTCTTATAAAGTATCAGGACACGAATAGGGTTCTTCTTAGAGTACCATGTAGGAATGGCCTCTATCCAATTCCTAGAAACATCAAGCAAGCCTACATTGCTGTGAAGCCATCATCATCAAGATGGGACTGTCGTTTAGGCCATCCAGCTCTCGCCATTGTTCAGAGAGTTATTAGTCAAAATAAATTACCTTGCTTGAGTGATTTCAATAAAGAAGTCGTGTGTGATGCATGCCAACTAGGCAAACATCATCAACTTCCCTATGCAAAGTCTGTTAGCAAATCAAGTGTTCCTTTAAACTTGTATTCTCTGATGTATGGGGCCCTGCTCCTGATTTAGTTGGGAGAAAGAATTATTATGTCAGTTTCATTGATGATTTCAGCAAATTTACATGGATTTATTTGTTTAAAAATAGATCTGAAGTGTTTGGCATCTTTCATGAATTCCAAGCTCTTGTTGAGAGACGCCTAGGCCAAAAAATCATTACCATGCAAACAGATTGGGGAGGAGAGTATGAGAAACTTAACTTCTTTTTAAAGAAAATTGGTATTACTCACCGTATATCTTGTCCACATGCCTATCAACAGAATAGGTCAGCGAGAAGAAAACATAGGCACATTGTCGAAGTTGGCCTCTCCCAACTATCTCATGCATCCATGCCCCTCAAATATTGGGATGAGGCATTCATCACAGCCACATACACCATTAATCGACTACCTACAAAGGTTCTTGATTATTCCTCTCCCTTAGAAGTTCTCTTTAAAGAACATCCCGACTACATGTCTATTAAAACTTTTGGGTGTGCTTGTTGGTCGAACCTGCGCCCCTACGATCCTAGAAAACTAGAATTCCATTCTAAAAAATGTGCTTTTTTGGGCTATAGTGTCATGCACAAAGGATTTCGTTGCGTAGACATAGCTTCTGGCTGAATCTATATTTACAGAGATTTTATATTTGATGAGACAGTTTTTTCCTTTGCTAAACTCAATCCTAATGCCGGTGCATTGCTCCGGTCTCAAATCCTCCTCCTTCCAAATTCTCCACACTTAGCAAATGAGGATGAACAAGCTACTATGCCTAATATGGTTAATACTCCTATAATAACTGCCTTGATTACTAATCCTATTGGCCAAGAAAATTTCAGCTCGGATGATGATATAGATGGTGAAACAACTTTAGAAGAAACTGGTGCAAAAAATCGTTATTTCATGCAACTAGAGGACCATTTGCTGCTCCTGGACACCAGCACGAAAACCAATGGCAGCTTGTACGCTACGCCCCACTCCACGACCGACAGCGCAGGCGAATCCGCCTCGGGGTCGGTGCCTGCCACTATGCAGGACATGGCATACAACCCGCTCCGTCGCGCCGCCAACCAGACGTCGCCACGTCTTCGCAACCACGCGCCTCTATTGCGGTCCCCGCCACGATCCCCACTCCGTCGCATGCACCCGGGGACCGCGTCGGATCTTCTACGCTCGCTCGTAGCACTGTGCCTGTTGCTAGTATTCACGGAAGATCCCGCGTGGAGAAGGAGGGAGATCCGCGAAAACCTGTGCCACGACTCCGCGCTGGAACTGCTCCGACCGCATCTCCTTCGGGATCAGTGCCGACAGGATCGGCACCAGGATCTGCCCCCGGATCCTCTGCACCATCTGAGCGGCCGGCCACACGGTTACAAATCGGAAAAGTTCGCCGTCGTGATTATAAATCGGATCTCAAGCACGGTAATTCCATGGTTAGGTATGGTCTTCTTACAACAACAGGAGAACCTCTAGCTGATGCACTTGCAAACAAGAATTGGAAACATGCTATGGATAGTGAGTATGATGCCTTAATAAAAAATAAAACTTGGCATTTAGTTCCACCTAGTAATGGTAGGAATATTATAGATTGTAAATGGGTCTATAAAATTAATAGAAAGTCTGATGGCACAATAGATAGATATACATCTAGATTAGTAGCTAAAGGATTTAAGCAAAGATATGGTATTGACTACGAGGACACGTTTAGTCCAGTAGTCAAATTTACAATAATTTTGCTTGTGTTGTCTATTGCAGTTTCTAAGGGATGGAGCCTTAGACAACTTGATGTACAAAATGTGTTTCTTCACGACGTTCTGGAGAAAGATGTCTATATGAGAAAACCATCAGGTTTTGAGGTGAAATCCAAAGCACATTATGTGTGTAAATTGGACAAGGCCCTTTATGGGTTAAAACAGGCTCCGAGAGCATGTACTCTCAATTAAGCATGAAGCTGCAAAGACTTGGTTTTGTTCCCTCAAAAGCTGATATTTCATTGTTCTTCTATCATAAGGAGGATATTACTATCTTCGTACTTATTTATGTTGATGACATAATAGTTGCAAGCTCGACACAAGAAGATATGACGACGTTGCTAAGAGATCGAAAGATGGATTTCGCACTCAAGGATTTAGGTGAATTGCACTATTTTCTTGGGATAGAAGTGCAAAAGATGAATGATGGAATCTTGTTGAAACAAGAGAAGTATACTTTGGATATACTGGAGCGCACTAGTATGATGACTTGTAAACCATCAGCCACTCCATTATCTACTTCAGAAAAATTGTCGAAACATGAAGGTCAACCATTGAGTCCCGCTGATTCTACCAACTATATAAGTATAGCTGGAGCCTTGCAATATTTGACTTTGTCAAGGCCCTGATATTACTTTCTCTGTTAACAAAGTATGCCAATATTTACATGCTTCTACTTCATCACATTGGATACCCGTTACAAGAATTCTTAGATATTTAAAGGATACCCTAGGTATGGGACTAAAAATAAATAAGAGTTCATCTATGCTTGTTAGTGCATTCTCTGATGCAGATTGGGTAGGCTGTCCAGATGATAGAAGATCCACCGGAGGATTTGCAGTGTTCCTTGGTTCTAATTTGATCTCATGGAGTACAAGAAAACAGCCAACGGTTTCTAGGTCAGTTGGATATAAGGCAATGGAAAATGCCACAGCTGAAGTTATGTGGACTCAAACACTTTTTGAAAAACTAAAGATTGCACATTCAAGGTCAACAGTTTTATGGTGTGATAATATTGGTGCTACCTATCTTTCTGCAAATCCAGTGTTTCATGCCAAAACCAAGCATATAGAGATAGACTGTCACTTTGTCAGAGAACGAGTAGCTAAAAAGCTGCTTGATATTCGGTTCATTCCAACGGGGGATCAATTGGCAGATGGGTTCACAAAACCCCTTGCAAGTCATCAACTAGTCAAGTTCAGGAAGAATATTAGTATCTTCTCCTACTTAGACTTGTATCACAAGTTATACATCGGTATCCGGATGTATAAGGATACGATTAGATCTAACAAACTCGGTTATAATCCTGTAATCTGTCTCACGATGGTTATTGGTTAATCGCCTATATAAACACGGAACAGCGGCCCTCAACGGGGTACAATGCCTTACACCAAACCTGGTATCATCACGCACGGCAACGATGGAGCGCCGTCGGCACAACAGCTGCACGCGGTCAATCAGGCCCAACATCTTCGGGGCCCTGCCCCTTCGCTCCAGAGCGCGCACTGGATATATTCTGTGGAGCATGCAGCTCAGTATGCGGCACATAATATCAGTCTATGTATAGCTAGTTTCCTATTAGAGCATATCTAACAGAGCCGGTATAAACGCGACTGAAAACCCGGAGTTCAGCTCACCGAACTCGTGTTTACGGGTTGGAAAATCACTAGTGCAGAACAGCGCCTGTAAACTAAAACTGTAAAATCTCTGTTCTGCGTCAGCGGCTTCCAAACCCGTAAATGCGGAGTTTATCACATAATTTGCATATGATCAAAAAAATAACACAATCAAATGCAAACAACTCAGCATAGTTCATAGTGCAGACATCAAATGACACAATCATAGCACATAGTTCATAGTTCACCATCTCCTCTCACCGTCGACATCAAACCGAGGTTGGACCGCCGTGACCATCATCGCCACCACCTCCATGAGTCACCAACGTCTCCATGTAGGAGGTGTTGTTGTTCCTAACAGTACGCGTCCTCAATATCTACTCGCAATGAAAACCGAGGAAGAGTTCTAATTTGTACCTTGTTGACCCGTCGCCGAGCACGTCTTGGGCGATGTCCGCGGTGGCTTCCGATGGCGGCGGCAGCGTTGGCGGGGATGGGAACAGAGGCGGGGTGCCACGACTCGTCGTCGCCTTCAATTTCGTCCTCTTCGGCCGAATTCTTCGGTCTGGCGCGGGATGCCTTCGGCTTCGATGGGACCGCCGGGACATCAGCGCTAGCCGCAGTGGCACCGGCTTGCGGGACCACATGCGTTCCCGCACGCCGCCGCTTGACCACGCTCGTCGACGGGACCATGGTAGCGACATCGGCGGGGTCGCGAGGGTCGCCGGGGTGGTTGGTGTAGCGGCGGAAGCTCCGGCGACCGCAAGAGAGGGTGGCGGGGCCTGCGCGCTATCAACTGTGGCCGGCTGGGTCGATTCGAGACTCATGGTGGCGAGATAGGAGGACGGCAGTGCAGAGGACGGTGAGGGCGCGAAGATCAGCGGCGGCGGTTCGGAGGAGGTGAAACTTCCCTCGCGCGTAAACTAGGGGTTGTGTTTGGGCTGCGTTCGGTTCGCTCCTTCGACCCCTACAAATACAGGCCGAGTAGGGGTTTCGGTCTCGGTCTCGGTCCGATTTTTTTTCCAGTTTCGCCTACTATAGTGTATCTGATCTGCGCTGATTTACGAACCGAACCCTTAAAATTGCGGTTATTTTTCGATTTTAGCCTGTTTACGACTCTGCTAGAGATGCATTCAGTGGTGCAAATATCACTCCTCCCTCCTACTACTAGTATTCGGTCGCACGCACTGCCTCGACTGACCGATCGATTGGTCATTTATACCAGTCGATTGATGCACTGGCATGGACCAAGACCACACTATGCTTACGACAAAGCTTATGAAGACCTAGCAGCATGAAGTAGGGAGGAGCAAGCAGACGTGACAACTTCGGAGGCAGTAGGTGGCATGCGTTCGGACGCGGGCTAGCCGGAGAGGCAAAAAGGTCGCCACGATCATGACATCTATTCTCGTGTCACGATTTCTCATTGTAATATGAGCTGCGAGGAAGCGGGGAATAGGTCTCACCTAATGAATGGCGCCAGGATGCGCTTGTAGCTGACATCGAAAATGAGGAAAACAGGCCGCCACGGACGAGCACGAGCTTGTAGCTGAAATCGGAATTGTGGACGTACTTACAGACCTCTCTAAATAATTTATCACACTTTTTCTTCGATGTCTCCCTACTAAAACTTTAGCAAATATAAATGCATGACAGTCTAGGCCGTACCGTTTCGGTGCGAAACCGTACAAGCCCACTCGAAAACTGTACGGCCTGCTTAGACGTACACATACGGTACAACAAGTGTACGTGTACCGGTGTGCACGGGTCGCGGTTGGTGGAAAATCCGGGTGTATATAATGACGTCGCCCGCATGGTCTAGATATGGGGACGCGGAATATACCTACTCTATCTCATATACTAATACGCGGGTATACATGGTCTAGATATATGTTTTGCGGCCAAAAAACTGTTTGTGGCAAACTTATCCCTTCAAGTTTGGGTGATGGGTGGGTGGAGAGGGGGACACCAAAGCTAGTTCAGTGTCCCCCTCATACTTCTTATTTACCAAAATATAGTGCATATGAGTTGTTTTATACTCCCGACAGAGGGAGTAAAAGTTAAATGATGTCGAGTTTGAATGAGTATGTAGAAAGAAAACCAAACCAATCAATACCATTAGATTTATCATGATGTGTATTTTTGTATGGTAGATGTTTCATATTGTAGTCACATTGTAGACGTAGATAATTTTCTCGATAAATTTAGTTACAGTACATGAAGGCTGGCCTTTAACTTTTTATTAGAAACATATATGTACTATTTTCTGGGTAATATGCACTATATTATGGTAAGAGAAGTACAATAAAACCGACATGGGGATTTGGCTCCCTGATCTAAATGCACCTATTATGAAAATATGCATTTTATATGAATTTTGAAATGTTAAAAATTTCCGAAACAAAATCCTAGGTGTGCATCCGAACATGCTATGTTCTCACACAAAGTTTTATAATGAGAAGATATTTTTTGAGGTCTGTACAAAAAAGACAAAAAATGTCTTATGGAAAACTATTTTGCAACACCAAAAATTGTCCTTTTTACACAATCCACGCAACATATCTTTTTTTTCTTCGTGAAACTCGGTGTACGGACTAGAATGTGAACATATACACCCGGATTATTTTTTGAAACTTTTAACATTTTGAAATATGTTTTTTTGGGGTGCATCTACACCTACGAGCCAAAGTGAATTTCCACATTAAAACATGCTATAATAATGGAGGTCTCAAAGAGTAGGCCTAGTACAACTTTGTGGGAACAATTCTTGCATTTATCCCTTTTGTGTGTTCAGATTGACATATGTCTTACAAAGGATCAAATGTTCTATGAGAGGACAAAACATATTGTTGTCAAATACCATTATGTTCAGACATTGTTGTACAAGGTACACTAGAGGTATGCAAAATAAGTACTCACGATAATCCTGCTGATGTGATGACAAAGTCAGTTCTATTGCTAAGTTTGAGATTTGCTCAGGCTTAGTTGATATAACTTTTTAGCCTTAGTAGACGTTTGACGTTGAAAGTGTTTTCTTTATTGTTCAGAAAAATGATTATTTTTTATTCTACTAGATGAAATTTATCTTAAAGTGAAGTTTGTTGAGTTGTGATCCAAATTTATTTAAATGCTAACTTTTGAGGGAACAATGCGAGACCCATCATTGGAAGGCTTGGACCGAGGCGCTAAGGAACATCATCGATCTAGGTCACCACCCATATACTTGTAAGCCGACACATAAGAGAAGTTTAATCCGCGTAAATATTCGGCGTCATGTAAACACTCACGTTATGTAAACACTCACGATATATTAAAGTTTCGTTGGCTAACGTCCACAATTTTTATCTTTCTTGTTGGAGAAGTATTCCATGTAAGCTACGGTTGGTTTGATCTATTTTATTTATATACTCCCTCTGTTCCAAAATATAAGGCACCTAAGGATTAGTCAAAAGTCAAATCTTATAAACTTTGACCAAATATTTAGGAAAAAATATCTAAATCTATAATATTGAATGGATACATTAATAAAATATACTTTATGGTGAATCTATTGATATTGATTTCGTATTGTAAAATATTCATATTTTTTGTAGAAATTTGGTCGAACTTAGAAAACGTTTACTTTTGAGTAAAGCTAAAGCGCCTTATATTTTAAGATAGAGGGAGTAACATGTTTCTAGATACATTTGAATCTAGACAAACTTAAATTAATTATTTCTGTACAGAAGGAGTACTTATTATCGTTTTAGAACAAATTTCACCTAGGCGAGAACAGATTATCTCGTAGCCTCCTTTTTCGCGTCTGGCTAGTGCAGCCGCGCTCTGCTTTTTTTTTAGCAAATTTCTTAGCAGGGCTACGACTTTTTTTGATGGTTAGAAGGGCTCTGGCTCTTATCATGGGCCATGTTTTAGTGGGCCGGAACCCCATTCCTTCCAATTTGAGAAAACATGGCCCGCGGTGGATGATTGTGTAGGGAAAAAAATGGATTTCTATGCGACTCCTCCTCCTTAGTTTTCAGTAGAAAAATAACATGGTACAAAGAATTCGAGGTTCTTAATTCGAGATGTCTACTCCCTCGGTCCCTCATTCCCTCAGTCCCAAAATTAGCTGTTTCAACTTTGTCTAGATTCATATATATGATACATGTCAATTTAGACAAAAATTAAGGCAACTAATTTGAGACGAAAGAGTACTTTATTTGGATGATTCAAAACATCTATTTCAGAAGATCTTTTATGTGCTAAGATCAGCTTGTGGTTAAGCTGAACTATAGACCATTCAGCTAGAGGGGATCTTTATAATTTCGAGTGACAATTCGTACGGACCATTTAGCTAGGTGGGTCCTTACTAGTATGGGTGATAAGCTTGTTGGGACAAATAGTACCACTCCCACCGTCCCACCTTTTAGTATATACTCCATCCGTTCAGAAATATAAGACGTTTACATTTATGAATGGTATGTATCTAAACGTATTTTAGTGTAAAGTTCATAGAGGTTCGGAGTGAATCTATACACTAAAAAGCATCTATATACATTAATTTCACAAAGCTAAAATGTCTTATATTTCTGAACGGGGGAGTAGATACATAGGAATGTAGACAAACCCAAGTCACTTATTTTGACACAGAGGAAGTATCTTCGTTCTTAAATATTAAATATTTTGGTAGGCTAAATATGGAGGTAATATGTTATGTATCCGATTCTCACTATCGAGTTCACTCACAATTTGGGTAATTCGGAATACAAGGGCATTGGAGGATGAGAGTATCAGAGAGGAAGGGAGGAACAAAAGATAGGGGGAAGGGTTCACTTACAATTTAGTCCAACGACAACCGGCTATAGACTTGCTACTTAAAGCCTACTCGTTCAGACATGTCAGTCCGGCTCATGGGTCGATGCTCCTCTGTGGCGTGCAACAATTGGTGCTTTATGTAGTCCACTTTGGGCCACTAATCCTCGCTGGCCTCCTCCTAGCTCGACATAGCCTCCTCCTCTGCTTTCAGGAAGCCTCATGAGCCACACCGTGCACTTGGTCCATAACATTATCCTCTCCCTGGGAACCAGCTTATCCCCAAGCTGGATATTTAGGGTATCGACGCTGGTGATCATCGCGGTCCTCCCATTTTGCCAGGGCATCCAGTAGGAACTTCCAGCAAACGCGCAACTATCATGTTGTTGTGTCGCCTTGACGCCACCAACGAGTACCGAGAATCATGTCAGGATGAACTTCAGGTTGCTCCATGACAAGTAAATATTCGTGGATGACTTTTGTCCTTCCAATAACCTTCTTTAGCTTGGAGACATGGATAACATGATAGATGTGACTAGATGCCGGCATATTCAATTTGTATTCCACTTTCCCCACTTTATGCAACACCTGAAATGGTCCATATATAAAATCGAAACGCCAGCTTCCTAGTGCCTTATGTAGCCACTAATGTTTGCACGCCAGGCTGCAATTTCTGATATACCCAATCACCTTCAGCGAAGTGGAGTTCTGTACGATGCTTATCAACTTGACATTTCATGCACATTTGCCGCCACTCTAGATTTTGATGTAGGAGCTTGTTCATGTCCCCCCTGTCTCGCACCCATTGCTGTAATTCAGGAAGAGTGGACAACTCCACCACATCTAGGCTAAAGTGATGAGGGGCGTGCCCATACAACACTTCGAATGGTGTTTTCCCCAGAGTTGAATGAATACTTGTGTTATACCAGAACTCCAATAATGGGACCCACTGCACCCACTACTTCTGGCAAGAACTCACAAAGCACCACAAGAAACCTTCCAAACACCAGTTCACACGTTTGGTTTAACTGCCAGTTTCTGGGTGTCGGGCCGAGCTCATCCTTAGTTCAATATGTGTTAGCCTAAACAATTCTAGCCATAGAGTGCTAGTAAATATAGAATCCTGAACATACACGATAGCTAGTGGAAGTCCATGAAGACGACATATCTCTTTCACATAGAGCAATGCCACTGAGGAAGCCGTGAAGGGGTGTTTCACGAGATGGAAGTGAGTATACCGATAGAATTTATCCACAAAAACTAGAATCCAGTCATAACCTAATGAATTGGGAAAATGAAATCCATGGTAATGACTTTCCATGCTCCAGCTGGTGTTTTTAGTGGCTCTAATAATCCTGGATAAGGCACATGCTCTATTTTTTCTTGTTGATAGATTGTGTAGTCAGCTACACATTTCTGCACCTGCTTTTTTAACCCCGGCCAAGATAAAGCGCATTTGACTCGGTGATACGTGGCATGAGATCCTGAGTAACCCCCAATAGGGCTAGATTGCAAGGCATAGATAACCTCCCGTTGCAATGCTGCATTGGAACCAAATTAGATCATCCCCTTATATCGAATATGCCCTTTATGCATGGTGAAATTTCCATGTGGATAAGCAATAGCCAACTGAGAAAGCTTATCCACAGTCACAAGTTCCTTCAAACAACACAATATCAAGCCACAATTATTTGCATTGAGAGACCGTAAACAGTACATTTGTATCCACATGAATATGTTAGAAAATGCATCGTTAACTATATTATCCACACATTTTCTATACACAATTTTATATGAGAGTACCAACATTTTAGTTAGTGCTTTATGCTGCCAAGGGGCAGTAAGACTTTTATCATCCAAGCGGGCAAGGCTACGATGATCATTGCAAATGATGAACTTCCCATATTGCATGTAAGATCTTGATGACCCACAAGTATAGGGGGTGTATCGCAGTATTTTTGATAAGTAAGAGTGTCGAATCCAACGAAGAGCAGAAGGTGTTGACTAGTGCTATGGATCAGGAATTCTCTACAAATACTTAGCAAACAGATTTTTAGGGGTTTTCGATAAAGCAAGTAAACAAAGTACGAGTAAATAAAAGACAGTAGGAATAAATGCAGCAAGTGGCCCAATCCTTTATGCAGCAAAGGACAAGCCGGTTGTATTTCTATAGATGACCAAACGTTCTCGAGGACACATGGGTAGACTGTCAAGTGCTTTCGCTTCATATAGTCGATTAATCTTCTTTAGCTTGCTAAGTGTTGTGTGGGTGAACCTGTGCTAATGTACCGCCCCATCCAAGACTAATACATACTTGTGATTATACCCCTTGCAAACATCCGTAAGTACAAGAAAATAATTAAGGTAGAAATCTAACCACAGCTTTAAACTCTAAGACCCTTACGTCCCTTGTGCAATGGTTTCCTAACGGGGGTTCAGGTTTCTGTCACTCCGGCAACCCCTACGATTAGTAGCCAAATACACAATGCATTCCCCTAGGCCCATATAGGCGAAGTGTCATGTAGTCGACGTTCACATGACACCACTAGAAGAAGTACACCACAACTTAAATAACAATCTATTGAATCTTTCTCAACGCAACTCAACTACTAACAACAAGACTTCTCCCATGTCCTCAAGAACAAAACGAACTACTCATAAGACATTATATGGATCATGATCAGAGATGGAATAATGATGTATAACAATTTGAACATAAACAATAATTCAATGGTTCACTCAATAGCATCAACTGCAAAGAGTAATCAACACCGGGAAAGTTTCTCCTATGAACTATGCAAGATTCAACGCAATATAGAGATGGTGATGAGGGTGCTGATGATGATGATGCTGGTGGTGATGATGATGATGATGATCCCGATGAAGTCCAGCTTGATGGTGGTGTTGATGGCGACGATCTCCCCTCTCTGGGAAGGAATTCCCCCGGCAGAAATCTGTCTGCCGGAGAGATCTTTCTCTCTCGGTTTTTTTCGCCCCGCAGAGGCGGCGGAATCTTTCTATGGTCGCTCCCCGAGTCTTAGGGTTTCGTGGGGATGATATACGCCAGAGGGGAGAGGCTGGAGTGGGCCAGGGTGGCCACACCACTCCCAGGCGCGGCCTAGGCCTGCCCGCGCCATGGGGTGCTGTGGGCCCCCTGTGGCCCACCTCCACTCCATCTTCTGGCATCCTGAGTCTTCTGGAAAAATAGGATTTTCTATATATTTTCCCGGATTTTCTGATCTTCACGAATTTTGCCTCCAAATAGCACCTTTTTCATCAGAATCCTGACTGCGGCGGTCCATGCTCCAAAAGTCATCAACCATGCAAAAATAGATGAAATAACATAAGTATCATCTCTCAATATAAAATATATCAATGAATAATAGTGAGTTAAGATATAGAATAGTGATGCAAAATGGACGTATCAACTCCCCCCAAGCTTAGACTTCACTTGTCCCCAAGCGAAACTGAGCTCAATAAACATGGCCTCAGGTTTATGGAGTGAAGAGTCGATAAAATAATACGGACAAGAAGCATCACATTCATCAAAAGCATAGATCATAATAGAAGACAACTCACTATTATATAACTCAACTTGAAGTGAGTAAAGGAAACACAATAAAGATACATAAAGTGAATCATAATTGGTAATGGCAAACTTAGCTCTTGGTCGAAGAATAGTTGATAATTTGCTGGAGTTCACAAATAGCTGGTTTTCAATGAAAGCTTTCAAAGTAGTAAACATCAAGATAAGAGCAATGTGCAAAACAAGGAACATAAGACACATGATTGAATAAATCATCATATGAATGAATGAAACACATCAACTCAAAATACTTGCTGAGATAGAAGGGAATAGGTTTACTGACTCAACTACAAAGTAAAAGAAAGGCCCTTCGCAGAGGGAAGCAGGGATTGCAAGTCTCATAAAGAGCTCCCAAAAATTATGATACTTACTAGCTTTCAGCTCTCATTGCCCCTATCATAGGCATCTTTAGGTGATTAAGGTTAAAGTGATCAAAAATGAGGATATGCATTGACAAGTTGTAAGTTGAGAATCTCATGTTCCTTGAATACGAGGGCCGCTCCTCATGCTACTCAAGTTTAGTCACCAGTAAGTTCTTGTCATCGTAAGCATATGTGTATCATTGAGAACCGCCAACAGGGTACCCCTTGCCCGATGATACGGAAGAATCCCCATATCAAAATGACAAGGCAAGCAGACAACAAGCATCTCAGCAATCTTCTTATTTACCATGTGAATATGGTGCTTTTTTCTCTCTTTCCTCTTTTCATAACCTCTTTTTTCTTTTTTCTTTTTTTCTCAATATCAGACTCTTTTTTTATAAGAAGAATGCTTCATAGATACTCGTTATGGTTACGCTGCAGGTTTCCACCATGTCAGCATGGATTAGACCAGCGGCCCAGACGTTTCTCTAACACACATGCATAACCCCATGGACTTACAAGCTCCCCTTTCATTTCACACCGACGACATCCATAGACAAAAGAACATGATATCAACTTGGTACAAAGTACCAGTGCAAGGTTGAAAGCGTTCCCCATGACAACATGGTTCTGCTAATTCACAACTTACAAAGCGCAAGCATATACGCAACATAGGTGAGCACAATGGTTCAAGTTTATTAAATGCAAGAAAGTAAAGTGTGCCATCAAGTTCGTGAGAGCTTTAGTCACTAATTTTCACATAACAAGTTTAATTTTGAAGGTAGACAAAACAAGAATTTACTTGGAATAGCAGTAATGCTACTAGGTAGGTATGGTGGACACAAATGGCAAAGGTTTTGGTTTAAAGGAGGTGGATGCACGAGAAGAATTCCCTCTCAAGACAAACAGGTTTTTGGCTAGCAAGGCTGGGTAGCAAGTACAAGAGTTGAAGGAAACAAACAAACATACAAGTGATAAAGACAAACATGCAATCTTCCTTGGAAGCACAAAAGATCTTAACTACAGAATACTAGACTTATGAGCAAATCAAGAAAGAAAGATGATGAAATTATTTTTTCTCTAGAGTACTTCTATCTTTTTCTTTTCAACTCTCAAAAAGGTGTTGCTACTGACCAAGCCAGATTTGCCAAAACCAACTAAATTAACTCAATGACCCCAAAGTGATACCAATACTAACAACAAGATCAATCACATAACCACGAATTGAAAACTAACATAAGCTATGCAAAAGAGTGATTGATAGAACTTCTCATTAATATTCCATAACGGAAACTCGCACCAAGGGATACATATCTAACGAGAGAGGGGAAACTTCCATAATGCAAACCATACTACAAAATAACTCCTCTATTCATGATATGACTCTACTAATAAGGTAAAAAGATAGAAGATAGTGATATGATACCGCGACACTCCCCCAAGCTTGGAACAAACCAAGGGGATGCCAAACCTGATGACGAATTACTCCTTTGGTGGTGGTGGTATCTTCTCATCTTCGTCTGTCTTCCAGGGTAAAGGCTTCCCATCAACAAAGGACATCGTGGTTTCCAACATCCTGAAACTTGCAGCAGCACTTATGCGTTTAAATCTAGCCTCATACTCACAGTTTTGATTTTGAACGTCACAGAACTGTGCTTGCAGTTCGTTGGTTGTTTGTGTTGGAGATATTCCCAAGAGGCAATAATAAAAGTGGTTATTATTATATCTTTGTTTTTATGATGAATGTTTACATCCCATGCTATAATTGTATTATAAGGAAACACTAATACATGTGTGTTTTGTAAACATAAAAGAGTCCCTAGTAAGCCTCTTGTGGAACTAGCTTGTTGATTAATTGATGATCATGGTTTCCTGATCATGGACATTGGATGTCATTAATAACAAGGTTATATCATTAGGAGAATGATGTGATGGACACACACCCATAGTAAGCGTAGCATAAGATCAAGTCATTTAGTTCGTATTGCTATAAGCTTTCAAATGCATAGTAACTTAATCCTTCGACCATGAGGTTATGTTAATCACCATCACCGGATGGGTACTTTGATGACATCAAACACCGCTTCGTAACTGGGTGGTTATAAAGGTGTCATTGGGTATTCTGAAAGTATGTGTTGAAGCGCATGAACCAAGATTGGGATTTGTCCATCCATATGACGGATAGATATGCTCTGGGCCCTCTCGGTGGAATGTCATCTAGTTAGCTTGCAAGCATGTTACTAGGTCACAAGGGATGACATATCATGGAACGAGTAAAGAGTACTTATCAGTAACGAGGTAGAACTAGGTATGGAGATATCGACGATCAAACCTCGGATAAGTAGAATATCGCGTGACAAAGGGAATTGGTTTCGTATGTTAATGGTTCTATCGATCACGAAGTCATCGTTGAGTATGTGGGAGCCGTTATGGATCTCCAGATCCCGCTGATGGTTATTGATCGGAGAGGTGTCTCCATCATATCTGCATATTCACGAACCGTAGGGTTACACACTTAAGGTTCGAAGTTGTTTTAAATAAATATGGAATGTGCGTTGGAAACCGAATGTTGTTCAGAGTCTCGGATTGGATCCGGGACATCACGAGGAGATCTGGAATTGTCCGGAGAATGAGATTCATATATTGGGGATCATTTTCTAAGTTAGGAAACGTTCCGGAGTATTTGTATGAGGATTCTAGAAGGTTTCGGAATGTTCCGGAAGGTTCTAGGAGATTTCTTGGAGTTTGCTTGAAAACCAAGAAAGGATCAAGGAGTCCTTGTGGGGCAAGACAAGGAGCCGTGGGGGAGGAGGACTCCTCCCCCTTCCCAATCCGCCGGCCAAGGAAGGGAGGGGAGTCCTACTAGGACTCCCCCTCCCATGGCGCCTCCCTCCTTTAAATAGAGGGGTGGGGGCGCCACCCCTTGCCCCCTCCACTCCAAACCCTGGCCGCCGCCTCTCTCCTCCTCCTTCCCTCTGCTCAGGCTTAGGCGAAGCCCTGCAGAATTCTCTAATCCACCACCACCACACCGTCGTGCTGCTGGGATTCCGTGGAGAAGATCTACTACCTCCGCTGCTCGCTGGAACAGGGAGAGGAAGGTCTGCTTCGACTCCGCACGTGTGACCGATCATGAGCGCTGCCGGAACGCGGAGCCGGAAGGATCGTCCACATGATCTTGAGATCGGCAAGTGATCGACTACATCAACCACGAGATCCAATCTCGTAACGCTTTCGGATCTACGAGGGTTAGTACAGATCTATCTCGTTGCACATGTCTAATAGATTAGATCTTGGCTTTTATCTAGATTAGATCTGGGTTTTGTTCGTTCTTGCGGTAGAATTTTTTTGTTTTCCATGCTACGAACCCATCAGTTTGGCAGAGTGAGAGGACTTTGTCTTTGAGTTCAGCAGTCTCCTTTTGGTGCTCGGTGATGAGTTCGGAGCAAATCTTATGGATGATATCCACTTCGTGCTCCGCCATCTTCCTGTACCTAAAGACTTCATGCTCCAGTGCTTCCATCCTGTCCTCTAGACTTCCTTCACCTTTAGGGCCTTGAATATCTTTAATCCGGACCTCTCCACCTTCGAGCAACAACTCCTTGGGATGAATCTTCAATTCTCTCATGTACGGGTTGATGATATCTTCTAAGGAATCTCCCTTGGATGATCTAGAGGAAGACATTGTGGCTCCAAATCTGGGATTTTTACCTGGCAGAAACAGATTGAAACATAAACACGATATATGGACCTCGGGGGATCCGGGGGGTTATATATTACGAAGTTTCATATCAAAGGGAAGGTACTAGGAGAAAACGAGTCGGAGGCGGAGTCCTGGGTGGCCGCACCACCTGGTGGCGTGGCCAGGGGTGGGCCCGTGCCACAGGGTGGTGTGAGCCACCCTGGCTCCGTTTCTGTCCCTTTTTCGCTTCGTAGCTTTCCTTATTGACTGAAAACTGCAAAAATATAGTTGGATTGTATTTTCGCGGAACTTTTCTTACCAGAACCGTTACCTATTTGAACACGGACTCTGCAGGTCTCTGAATTTGGTATTTAGTAGATTCTTCCGGAGTCATCACTTGAATAACATCAATACCTTCATCTTCATACCCTTATTACTTGAGTCATAAAACCCTTCTCTTCCTTATTACACCATTATCTCCACTTCCTGGAAATTTCTTTTACACAAAACTTCACGCAATTCTCATTAGCAACATTAGTATAAGTGAAGTGATAAAACCTTTTGAGTCCACTTCAACTGAAAACCATCAAAACATAAGCTACTATAGCAACTCCTTCCGAAAACCCAAAAAGAATTCAAAAAGGAAATCGAATAAAGAAGCAAATGCAATAGTGGCAAAATCTGTCAAAACAGACCAGCAGGTAAAGATCAATTTTTTCGAAAATCTTATGTTGCTCAAATCAAAAAGTGCAAAACTAATGAAAGTTAAATAACCACCTGTGTCAGAAGTTCAAAAAATTACAGCTCAATCCGACATACAGAGATCTCTCACGAATTTTTACGGTGAAGCACAAAAATCTGTTTCGGGATAGCAACTTCCCCAAATCTTACTTCTCTCTCATTAGAGGTTGATCTTGACACAGAAACCAAACAAAACGGATAAGGAGCGGTTATCACCGAAGTAATAACTTCCAAGACTCAAAGAAACAAAAACAAACTGAAAGCAAAAACAAATTGGGTTGTCTCCCATAAAGCTCTTTCTTTATAGCCATTAAGATGGGCATGATAATTTTGAAGAAGCTCTCATAGGGATATGAATTGAAGTGAAAGAGAGCATTAAGAAGCAAAAACACACACATTTAAGTCTAACCCACTTCCTATGCAAGGGGATTTTGTAAACAAACAAGTTATTGAAACCAAAGGCAACTTGCGTAAGAAGGCAAAAGAAACGCAATATAAAAACTTTCAACATAAAACGAGGAAACTTGATATTATTGAGATGCATAAGAACACTTTTCCCTCTCTCATAGTAACTTTCAGTATCATGCATAAACTTAACAATATATCTATCACAAGAACTATCATAGCAATGATCACTTATTCTAACAGAAAACACCGGAATACTAGCTCTCATAACACTACTTTGTGAAACAATATTAGAGGTATCCTTACAAAGGATAGTGTGTCCCTCTTCCTCATACTTAGTGACAAAGTCTTTCACATTTGCTATTATAGGTTCATCAACCATTTGTTTATCAGGTTCAACAACTTTATTTGTATTTTCATTAACCATACTAGCTATCATGAAATGTTCCTTTACCTTGACTGGGAAAGGCATTTTCTCAATGTAACGCTCAGGAAAGACATGATTAATAGTATAAACTTCAGTATTTCTTGCAGGAACACTCTTAACAACATCTTTATAGGGTTCATGATACTTATTCCACTTCTTTTTATGCACTTCAATGTAAGAAGCAAAAGCCTTAAAATAAGAAGCAATAGATTGAGAGTCTAGACCATAAGCATTTTTAATATTTTGAAAGTCATCAGTTCCCATAAAAGATTCAATGCATTCATAATCATAATTTATACCTGACTTTCTACCTTTGTCATTCTCCCAAGCTTCAGCATTGTCTTGAATACGGTCCAGAAGATCCCATTTAGCTTCTTCTTCCATACGAGTGAATGATCCAGCACAAGAAGCATCCAATAAATCCTTATCATGAAGAGGAAGCCTTGCATAAAAGTTATTGATAATAATATTGTTGGGGAGCTCATGAATGGGACATTTGAGCATTAGTAACTTCAATCTCCCCCAAGCTTGAGCTGTACTCTCTCCATCAAGAGGCCAAAAGTTGTATATTTGATTCCGATCTTTATGAATCTCACTAGGAGGATAAAACTTTGAATAAAAGAGAGGCACTATTTCCTCCCATTCCAGAGCTTGACCATTCTTCAGAAGCTTATACCATTCCTCAGCTCTTCCTTTCAGCGATAATGAGAATAACTTCTTCTTAACTTGATCTGTAGTAATACCTGCACACTTGAACAACCCGCATAATTCGTGTATAAAGAGTAAATGATCACTGGGATGGACAGTTCCATCCCCAACATAATAGTTATCCATAACACGATCAATAATTCTTGTAGGTATTTTGAAAACATCTTTCTCAGCAGGTGGTGGCTTATCTACTACCTTAGCAGTGGTAGTAGCATTACCAAATAAGAAACTCAGCGAATTATCCATAACGAAAATAAAGCAACTTGCAGAAGTAAACAATACTCACAGTAGAAGTTTCCTTTACCAGTTCCACTCTCGAATAGCGCTTCACTCCCCGGCAACATCGCCAGAAAATAGTCTTGATGACCCACAAGTATAGGGGGTGTATCGCAGTATTTTCGATAAGTAAGAGTGTCGAACCCAACGAGGAGCAGAAGGTGCTGGCTAGTGGTATGGATCAGGAATTCTCTGCAAATACTTAGCAAACAGATTTTTAGGTGTTTTCGATAAAGCAAGTAAACAAAGTACGAGTAAATAAAAGACAGTAGGAATAAATGCAGCAAGTGGCCCAATCCTTTATGCAGCAAAGGACAAGCCGGAGATGACCAAACGTTCTCGAGGACACATGGGAAGACTGTCAAGTGCTTTCGCTTCATATAGTCAGTTAATCTTCTTTAGCTTGCTAAGTGTTGTGTGGGTGAACCTGTGCTAATGTACCGCCCCATCCAAGACTAATACATACTTGTGATTATACCCCTTGCAAACATCCATAAGTACAAGAAAATAATTAAGGTAGAAACCTAACCACAGCTTTAAACTCTAAGACCCTTCCATCCCTTGTGCAATGGTTTCCTAACGGGGGTTCAGGTTTCTGTCACTCCGGCAACCCCTACGATTAGTAGCCAAATACACAATGCATTCACCTAGGCCCATATAGGTGAAGTGTCATGTAGTCGATGTTCACATGACACCACTAGAAGAAGTACACCACAACTTAAATAACAATCTATTGAATATTTCTCAACGCAACTCCACTACTAACAACAAGACTTCTCCCATGTCCTCAAGAACAAAACGAACTACTCACAAGCCATCATATGGATCATGATCAGAGATGGAATAATGATGTATAACAATCTAAACAATAATTCAATGGTTCACTCAATAGCATCAACTACAAAGAGTAATCAACACCGGGAAAGTTTCCCCTATGAACTATGTAAGATTCAACGCAATTGTTACAGCAATATGGAGATGGTGATGAGGGTGCTGATGATGATGATGCTGGTGGTGATGATGATGATGATCCCGATGAAGTCCAGCTTAATGGTGGTGTTAATGGCGACGATTTCCCCTCTCCGGGAAGGAATTCCCCCGACAAAAATCTGTCTGCCGGAGAGATCTTTCTCTCTCGGTGTTTTCCGCCCCACAGAGGCGACGGAATCTTTCTGTGGTCGCTCCCCGAGTCTTAGGATTTCGTGGGGATGATATACGCCAGAGGAGAGAGGCTGGAGTGGGCCAGGGTGGCCACACCACTCCAGTGCGCCTAGGCCTACTCGCCATGGGGTGGTGTGGGCCCCAGGCCCACCTCCACTCCATCTTCCGCATCCTGAGTCTTCCGGAAAATAGGTTTTCCGTATATTTTCCGGATTTTCTGATCTTCGCGAATTTTGCCTACAAACAAGACCTTTTCCATCGAATCGATCGCAGCGGTCCATGCTCCAAAAGTCATCAACCATGCAAAAATAGATGAAATAACATAAGTATCACCTCTCAATATAAAATATATCAATGAATAATAGTGAATTAAGACATAGAATAGTGATGCAAAATGGACGTATCAGATCTCCACTTATCAATTTCCAAGAGGATGGCTAAGGACTCTTTTTCATAAGTGGAGAGCCCCCTATGACATGGACCCAAAGATTTACTGATAAAAGACATATGATGATTATTTTGCAACAAGACTACTCCTAATCCTTTACTACAAGCATATGTCACAATCACAAATGTTTAGGAAAAATCAGGCATGGCAAGGACAGGGCCCGAGACTAGTGCTTGTTTTAGGGATTTGAAAGAAGCCTCTCTATCAAATTCCAAACATAAGGTGCCCCTTTCTTTAGAAGTTCGGTCAATATTCTAATGATCACCTCATAACCTTTAGTAAACTTTTGATAATAATAAATCATGCCCAAAAAGCTCCTCAATTCATTGACACACTCATGTTATTTCCATTTTAGGATGGGTTCAATTCTATACCTATCAGTGGAGACACCTTTGTTACTAATGAAATGACCCAAATACATGATCTCTTGCTTGGAAAAGGTACATTTAGATTTTTTTACTTTTAGGTCATGCTTCAAGAGGATAGCTAGAAATGTCTCCACATATTTTGCATGCTCACTCAATGACTTAGTGCATATAAGAATATCATCCACAAATACTAACACAAACTTTCTTAACAAAGGTTCTAATGATACCCTGGAATGTGGCTGGCCCACCTATCACACCATAAGGCCTGACCTTGTACTCAAAGTGGACGTGATGGGTTTGAAATGTTGTTTTCTATTCAGCACATGCAGACATACAAATTTGATGATATCCTGCTCTCAGTTCAAGACTGGTGAACCACTTAGCACTAGCTAGCTCATCCAAAAAATTGTCAATGACTGGTAAGGGGTACTTATTTTTGACAGTTAGTGCATTGAGGTGTCAAAAATCAACATAAAGTCTCCAAGAGAGATCTTTCTTCCCCCATTAATAGAGCTGGGGAAGCAAATGTACTATAGCTTGGTTGGATTACCCCTTAGGCTAGTAACTCTTTGACCTGCTTTTCTATCTCATTCTCTGCATGGGACTGTATCTGTATGGCCTCAGAGTGATTGGACTAGCACCAGGAAGCAAAGGGATTGTGTGGTAATACTTCCTATGTGGTGGCAACCCTTTTAGTTCCTCAAATAGTGTTATAAAAGTATCCAACACCATACCAATAATATGAGAAAAATGTACGTTGCTTCCTGTCCTCTTATGTGAAGTATAGTTGCACCAGGTAATAAATAGGATCTTGTTGTTGTAACTGTTGCAGTTCAGTTGCAGAGATGCCATCACATTGGGTGGTATTAGCTTGCAAACCCTGCAGACAACACTGCATTCCCTCCCATTGAAACTGAACCATTGTTGTGACCAGTAAGTTTGCATTAGTCCAAACTATTCTAGCCACTGCATAAGAAGTATCACACCATAGCAGTGCAATGCCAATGGTTTAAATATAGTTTGGAAAGTATGCCCTTAACAACTCCATTCATGGCCAGGTATTTCAGTGTCACATATGATCACACCACCGCCTGCTACCTTTACTTACACAATATGATCGAGAGCCTCACTCCTGTCAATTGAGCAGCCGAACTTGTATTGATGAAATTGTTTGAAGAATCAGTATCAATGAGAACAAACACATAATGCCCCTGAATGTGTCCTAGTAGCCTCATGGAATGCAGATTTTCAAATCCATTAAGATCTTGCTTACTAATAGACATCAACACTTCTTGATTGTCTATGATTGCACCTTCAAACACTTCACCCTATGCCCCATTAGGAACCATCTGAATGAGAGGAGTGTAGCATAGAAAGGAGTTCTTCCACCATGCACCATGGTATTACACTTGTGCCTTGGTGCCCATTCTTCACCACATGTGAAGAACAATTTGCATGCTTTCCGAAAGGTTTTTAGTGTTGAAACCTTGGATGCTAGACCCGTAGCATGGTTATTAGCGGATGAGAATCTAGTTCTTGCTGGTGAAGGAGAAAAAAGGTGCCTCTACATTTGTTTGGCAACATGTTGCTTGTTAAATGTCTTGGATCCATCATCCTCAATCTCCTCCTACAATAAGGCTAGAGAAACAATAGTTTCGAGTTCTTCTGAATGTTGAATCGTCACCACGACTCTAACATCATGAGCAAACCCTCAATGAAACGACTAGCAAAAAAGGTAGAATCTAAGTTAGGTTTGTAAGCCAGGATATGGTGCATTAGACTATTGAACTTTTCAACATATACACTAATTAACCCAATTTGTGTTAAATTAAACATCTAATGGTACAACAATTGGTATTGCCCCCTATCAAATTGTTTACCAAGCATACCACACATTTTCCCAAGTTAAATCTGGTAAATGATCCACGATCCCCTTCAACCAGAGAGCCGCATTTCCGGTGAAATGCATGGTCGCAAATGCAACTCTAGCACTTGGTTCGATTGAAAAGAAGCAAAAAAAATTTCGAAGACTTCTTCCACAAACGCGGGTTATCCCCATCAAATCGTGGGAAATCCATGGGTGGTGGTTGATGGATGATACGAGGAATCAGAGGGAGTTGCAAAGATTTAGGAACAAGAAGATAGCCAGAGTACTGGTAGCAGTTGTGATACATGCAACCGGGGTAAACAAGGGAAATGCCGAGAGCTCCCTTGTTAAGCCCTAGTGATCGTGTTGCTGTCTGTGGCCAATTGGCCTAGAGGTCGTCACATGCCATGGCTCGTTATTGGCGGTGTTATGAGGTGAAGCAGTGATGTTGCGGCTCTCGGAACCAGATGAGGCCACGATCCCAGCACGCTGAGGCCGACTCCAACACCAACACGCTGCACTTGTTTGTGGAGCTCATCCACCGGCGCGTGCAGATCAGAGACATGAGTGTCGATGCGGCTCCTCCACGAGTTCAGCGTGAGGATCGAGTTCACAGTGGCATCCACCGATGCCTACGTTCTCTTCAGCTTCGAGCCCACTAAAGAAAGGCCCGATTTGATTTCCAGCGAGAGCATCTCCATTAACTTGTTCAAGGCGTCCATGCAATTCTCTAGATCGTCGATCTGCTCTGACGTAGCCCACCATGTTTGGTGCGGCCTACCCAGGTTGGATCTTCGCGGTCTCAACCTCAATTGAGCAACCAAATCGAAGGCGTTCCTCACGAAAAATTTGTGCTGATCGCGCGAAGGAATTAACGCCTAGAGATCTGGGTTTATTGTCTTAGATTGAGCAATTTTACGAAGAAACCGCAGAATTGAAGGGCATCTGATACCAAATGTTATGTGTCCGCCTTCTCACTATCGATTTCACTCACAGTTTGGGTAATTCGGGATATAAGGGAATTGGAGGAGGAGAGTATCAGAGAGGAAGGGGGAACGATAGAGAGGAAGGGTTCAGTTACAATCTGGTCCAACGACAAGCGTCTAATGCCTACATACTTGCTACTGAAAGCCTACTCGTTGAGACATGTTAGCGTGACTCATGCGTCGATGCTCCTCCCACTACAGGAATCGCAAGCTACGCCGAGGGCCAAAAGCCGTCGGCGTAGCTACCGTCGGCATAGCCTAACGACCAGTTGCAAAAATAATTTAAAAAAAAAATCAAAAAAAAAATTAAATTTTTTCTCTATTTTTTTTATTGTTTGACTCGTTAATCTCTCACTTGGAACAATTTTAACACTAATTACACTTAATCTTAGGTCAAATTGCACTTATGATGAAACTTCCCGGTCGGTCACCCATCCTAGCACTACTCCACCCCCAGCATGCTTAATTTCTCTGTTCCTTCAAAATCTGTTCCCGCAAAGCAGTGTATATATTGTTGTCGATACTATAATATCAATCCTATTAACTCTTATATCATCATGTCACATGTTTGTATTTTTTGAAATTACAAACAATTATTTAAGTAAACAACAATAAATAAGTAAAATTATTATTGAATTCAAATAAAAATATAATGATTTTATTTATTTTGTATTTTTCTATTTAATATGGAATAATTAATATCTCGAAATCCGTAAATCGGAATTCGACAAATAATATGTCTAAATTGATCAGAAAAATGATAGGAATCCAAATATGATATCCATATCAACTTATAACTAATTATGACGTGATTCTAGCCATAATTTCATTTGCCCGTTTAAAACGACAGACATAAAGATTCTTAGCTCGGAGCTAAGCCTCGCTAAACTTGAAGTGGATCTGATAAATAGTATATTGTGAACCTAAAAATGATTTTTGTAAAAAATCATGAGCATCAAAACATGTACATGTAGTTCATATCTGGCCCACTTCCTGCTGATTCGGTAAAAAATGTCTTTTTTATCACAGATGGACGGAAAGGTTTGAAATCCCCATGTTAGGACATTATCCATGTAAGGTGGTCTAGTATTTTTTTAAAATAGGGTGGTAGCATTTTGAATTAGCCATTTGGTGGTTGCTTCACAAAATCCCCCCTTTTTTGTGCTCAGAAAATGGAAAATGGCTTTTTGGTGCGATGAAAAGGAAAACTTCCTCCTGCAACATTGTTCGCCATCCCACGATGCACATTCATGCATAATATGGGCATATTATCACAAACTATGCCTTGATTCTATCCATAACATTGGTCATTTGACCCGAAAGTCAATAAACCTCGAATGAGATAGGTCATTTTATGAAGGTTTTTTGAGACATAATCAATATACCAAGTTTGATATTTTCCTTGCAACTATATCACATAATATGATACCACGCGAAGGTTTCATATTGTTTGGATCCTTTTTGAATCTTTTATACCCGTTTCAAACTATTGTTAAACTTTGTCGAACGACGGGCATTAAGATTTTTAGCTCGGGGCTGAGCCTCGCTAAAATTGAAGTGGATCTCTGATGAAATAGGATATTATGAACCTAAAAATGATTTTTGTAAAAAATAATGAGCATTAGATCATGTACCTGTAGTTCATATCTGACCCACTTCCTACCGATTCGGCAGAAATTTGTCTTTTTCACCAGAGATGGACGGAAAGGTTTGAGATCTCCTGTTAGGACATTATCCATGTAAGGTGGTCTAGTATTTTTGAAAAATGGGTTGGTAGCATTTTGAATTAGCCATTTGATGGTTGCTTCACAAAACCCCCCGTTTTTTGCGCTCGGAAAATGAAAAATGGCTTTTTGGTGCGATGAAAAAGAAAACTTCCTCCTGCAACATTGTTCGCCATCCCATGATTCACATTCATGCACAATATGGGCACATTATCACAAACTATGCCTTGATTCTATCCATAACATTGGTCATTTGACCCGAAAGTCAATAAACCTCGAATAAGATAGATCATTTTGTGAAGTTTTTTTTGAGACATAATCAATATACCAAGTTTGATATTTTTCCTTGTAACTATATCACATAATATGACCCGCGCGAAGGTTTTGCATTGTTTGGATCGTTTTTGAATTTTTTATGCTCGTTTGAAACTATATGTAATGTTTTATGTTTTACTTAATTTTTATTTACAAATGTGGAATATTTGAGTGTAGATAGATAGATCTTATTTTTCTGTAAATTTTAATATATTATTTGTATTTTTCTGAATTAGAATGATTTAGTTATAAATTTTCAAAGATTAGTGAGGTAAAAGGGAAAATAGCTATACCAAGGGTAGCCGTCGGCATAACTCTCTTATGCCGAGGGCAATTTTACTCCGACGGCCAACTTCCTCGGACGTCCAGCTCGTGACCTATGCCGACGGTCCCAACGTTTGGCCGTCGGCGTAGCTCCCGACCGTCGACGTAGCTATCTATTCCTGTAGTGTCCGCCGTGCAACGATTGGTGCTGCACGTAGTCCACTCTGGTCCACTAATCCTTGCTGGCCTCCTCCCAGCTCGACCTAGCCTCCTCCTCTGCCTGTCGAGCCACATCGTGCACTTGGTCCATAACATAGTATGTGCCATTTTCTGTACTTGGCAAGACGTAGACTCACCATTTCACACGTTATTAAGAGAGAGTTCCGATGGTTGCAGATTTGTTATCAGGACTACTCGAGCGAGGTCTTCGCCTCTGCCTACTCCGAGTGATAATTAAGTAGTAGCTGAAACCAAATCGACGGTAATCTCTGTACATGTTGATCCGGTCTGCACCGAGCATGCGTATCGTCAATACACGCTTGGCGACGATGACGCATGCAACCTGGGGCGAGCAGCCGAGCCGAGCATCCTTTTCTCCTTGACACGGTCCAGCTGCGGTTGTTGTTACATGGCCCAAACTTTATCGCCAGCAACCCAAATTCCAAACCCGAAAAGGACCGTACGCACGATCAAAGGCTTTTTATTACGGGTCCTAGTGCATTTGCTCGTCGCTTGATGGCAATGCTGCCATTTTTTTTAGGGCGCAAATGGGACGCAACCAAATGATTTCATCAGGACGTAGCCAGCCAGGGTCGAGACTCGAGAGTTGAGACCTGGAAGCGGTCCAAGTCCGACCAACTCCGGACGAGGCATTGTTTGTTCGATAAATCTGATCTTTTGACAAAACTAATGTTTTACGTGACCCTTAACGAAGCTATTTTAGAATCTGACCTCTGAGAAAAACCTGACCTCTGAGATCGGCGTCAATAAGAATGAAGCCGAAATAGTGCAGGTCGGTGTCAAGCATCACCCGTGCTGAAGCAAGGTCGGCACCAAGCTAGCCGGCGCCATGAGTACCTTTTTTTTTCTTTCAAATTTAGGTAAACTCGTGTTAAATTTCTTAGGAAAATGATGGTAATCCCCCGGGGGATCCATCGTCCGGATCGTCCGGATCGGTCGCGCCGACGCCGCTTACACCTCGCTCGCGTCGGAACCCGAACCGCCGCGTGTCGCCCACCGCGCCGGAGCATGGCCCGCTTCGCCATCGACCCAAGCCGCGCCTCCTCCAGCGTGGTGCCTGGCGCGTTCGGCGCCGCTGCCGCCGCCGCTCATTGTTGTATGAACTCAGAACGCCGTCGCGTCGCTTTCAACCCGCCGCATGCTCATTGCCGTGAACAACGCCCCTTCCTCCCTCCCGCACACGCCTCTGCTCCTCTTCGGCGACGAGCCTTCCGCCGCTCCTCTATCTCCATGGCCTAGGGTTCCTCCATAGGTGGCCGCTGCGGCGCTGCTCCGTTGGCAATTTTTGCTACCCTCGGTGGTCAAATTTGCTACATACGGCAGTCGGCGTTGCTACATATGACGGACTATTGTGCTACATAGCATGTTTTTGTGATAATGTTTTTGACGAATTCGGGTTTTGCTACATGTTTGTTATTTTTTTGCTATAATATCGTAATTTTTTTGCTACGTGATATCCCCGGTGAGGCCTCCGACGAGGTGTCTACAAAAGTCTCCGTCGATGTCTCCGACGAAGTAGGTTTTTTGCTATATTAGACGAACTTTTTTGCTACAACCATATTGTGGTTTAGGACACGTGTCGCGGCGGAAGCAGGACGATAGGAGTCCCCCATCGTCCGGGGGACGCCTAGCACGCGCCAATTTCTTAGGCGCTGACGGTTTCATTCATGTTGGCGCCGACTACCCAGAGGTCAGATTTTAAAATAGTTTCATTAAGATCATATTATTAGTCGTTAATTTTGCCAAAAGTCAGATTTGTCAAGAAAAAAAAATACACGAGGCAAAGGCAACGGGCAGCGTGAGTGCGTGTGCTTACGTCAACGGGCCGAAGAAAACGGGCCCACCTCCGGGCACCTCAGCCGCTGAACTGGTCAGGCCCCACCCACTCTCTCCCTCAGCTCCGCGCCCACGCTTTTTAACCCCTGGCCTCGCCTCCTTCCTTCCCTGCCAGTGCCACGCCGCACCAACTCGGTCGTCCCGGCCTCTCCGCCCCCCTCCACCCATCGACGCCGCGGCGGGCGCGAGACGAGGCGGCGGCGGGATGTGGGTCTTCTACCTGATATCGCTGCCCCTGACGGTCGGGATGGTGGCGGCGACGCTGCGCTACTTCGCCGGCCCCGCCGTGCCGCTCTACGTCCTTGCCACCGTCGGCTACGCCTGGCTCTGCTCCCTCTCCTTCGTCATCCTCGTCCCCTCCGACATCTACACGGTGCGATCCCGCCGCTCCATCCTCCCCCGGCGCCTCGCCTACTCTCTCGCTTCGCTGCTCCTTGCTTAATTAACTAGTGTTGCTGTGCGATTTAGTCGGTAATTGCCATTTTCCACGAATCGAGAAACTAGATAGGTTGTTCGCGCGCTGCGCGGGTGGATGTGATTCTTACCGCTACCGGGGTTCTGGGAAGCGCAGCTGCAGAGCAGCGATTATGGTCAGTCGATTATGGGAATCCATCCGCTCGTGGTCGTGGGTGTGGGAATCCATCCGCGCGTATTCATCTGTTTGTTTGCAATGCTGCTAACGAGCCACAGAGGCGCGAAAACAATATCATAATACTAACGTCAGCGTGATGATCTAGTGGTGGAATTGGTCGTGCCATGGCTTGTGGATTGAGGAGTTTGCCTGTTCCGGCAACTTAAGAAATCAACTAAAAAAAGGCTTGGTCGTTACAGTTGGTAAAGATGTATATTCTATTTTTCTTTCCATATGGGTGCAGACGTATGCTTGATACACTTGCAATGTGAAGAAGCAAGCACACGTTTTGTACTGTTGTTACATTGTACTCATGCACGGTCAGTAAAGGCAGCATCTTCTAGTATTATCTTGTTCTGAATTCTGACCTCCTACTCCGTTATCTGTCCTGCAGACAATTACCGGCAGTCAGAAGGTTGATGTTGGATTCTTCTGGAGCTGGTCTTATTGGAGCACGTTTATCCTAGGATGGTATGTCGCTCATCACAATAACTTGTATGTGTGGGTGTGGTACTGCTAATGATGAGGTGAAAACTTGAAATGTCCTTTTCATAGCATGCAAGTAGTCTGAACCTTCTGCCTTGGTTTTAAATTGCGCAATTGGTCAATGGTACATAGTACTTAGCCTTCTTCAGCGCATGCTTCTTCCTCAGTCCGATTAGTTTAATGATGATTTGACCAAACATTTCTGTCAACTTAGCTAAATTATACACTTTCTGAATATGACTGCATTTTTTTACTGACTGTTGGGCATCCCTCAAATTATACATTGTAGGCAGCATGAGAAAATGCTGCGTTTATTCATGTTGCTGTTTTTTTATTAAGTTAAACAATTCCCGTCAAAAGTACTTACCTCACTTGCCTAAGGCTAAGTGCACAATGTTTGTCGGGTTGAATCACTCTTTCTTGCAGAACTCTCTTTCAGTTTCAGTGGCTAGGTTGTTTGTCTAAATACAACGTTTCACACTATTCTCGTTTCAAATCATGTTCATCTGAACAGGGCCGTCGTTCCAATCATCAAAGGCTATGAGGATGCTGGAGATTTCACAGTTAAAGAGAGGCTGAAAACCAGTATCCGAGCCAACTTGCTCTACTATGAAATTGTGGGCGCTATCGGCTCTTTTGGAATCATTCTGATTATAATCATGCGTCATGATTGGTATGTTCTTATGTTTCAAATGTCTACTCAGCTTTCATAGTGCACGGCGTGGATTTCAGTTGTATGTGTGACTTTTGATTTGTTCTGTTTGGGAATTTGTGTGCTCTAGTGCAAGAAATCGCCACTGAATTATAACTTCTATTAACTAGTCACTTTAGATTTCATTCAGTTTGAACTATTTCAATCCTTCTCATCATTTTTTCTTGTCTTCGGTCCATTTTGCGATCGCTGGATAATCGGTTCAACCTTTTCTTCACCATGTCAACTTGAAAAAAATGATGTTGTTTGCAGGGGTGGCGCTATCTTGGGCTTTGCCATGGCATGCTCAAATACCTTTGGACTAGTGACGGGTGCCTTTCTTCTTGGTTTTGGCTTGAGCGAAATTCCAAGGAATATATGGAAAAATGCTGATTGGACTCGCCGCCAAAAAATTCTCTCTCACATAGTTGCAAAGATGGCTGTAGAACTTGACAATGCTCACCAAGAATATTGCAACACAATCGCTGTATGTACTTCTCTGGGTTCTTAAGCTGTCATCTCAGGATCATTGCATTCTGCTAAAGGCCTTCTCCTTTCCTTGTCTAAGGTTGTTCAAGCCACATCGAATCAAATGTCCAAGCGTGATCCAGTAAGGCCTTATATGGATATTATTGATAATATGCTGGCTCAAATGGTATGGATGCTTAGGTTTCGCCACAAATTGACATTTACATATTGTGATTACTCATAATAACTCATAGTCTCAAATATATTTTCTCAGCTGAGAGATGACCCACTGTTCAAACTTTCTGGTGGCAAAATAGTAGAAAATGATATGGATTATGATACTGATGAAAAAACAATGGCTGCACTTCGACGGCGACTCAGGAGAGCACATGAGGAGTACTGTAGATGTAAAAGGTACAATATGCTAAACTACTACAGTTGGTATCCTCTACTTCATTTATTAGTAAATTCTTGTAAACCAGTCCCACAGTTTGAAAATAAAAGTCGACATTGCTGTTGAATTTTTCTAAGCATAGAGCCATATTTTGCTGCTCTTAGTTGGATCTTCAACTGTTTTTGATTGTTGTGCAGCAAATATACGACTTCTGTCATGGAAGCCCTTGAACTGGAAGAGACAATTACAAATTATGAGCAACATGATGCAGATGGATGGTGCGTATTGGCTTTTATTTTTACAGATAAATCGTTGTGTCAGACTATCACTTTGTGCAGAAAACTGTCAGTTAATGTCGATACAGCTTCCTGATAAATCTTTCGAGCATTTTGATTTATGTTTTGTTGTTCAACTATATACTGTGATAACCTATGTAATGAGAGATATTTTGTTGTATTTGCATCACCACAAAAATGCTCAGTTGATTTGATTCCTTTGTGCACTGAGGATGATGTTGGCTATTAGTCTATTACACTACTGCATATATATGAATCAAGTTTTGTTGGCTATGTTATCATGCGGAGAAATCATTGATTAACATATTAACAAATACATTTTTTTATCGCACCCAAATGTTGGTCGTTTAACAGTTCTTAAAAAGAACCTGATTTATCCATTGGGTATACTTGCTTGGAAAGGTGTAATGAGAGTATTTGAGTAGATTTAGTTCCTGATATTTCAGAACCGTTTTTGTTTATATGATGACTTTGTAGTTGATAAACCATATCTCTCTGAACAAAACAAAAAAAAAGAAGAAGATTTGACCTGAATTAAGTTAAGGGCCTCTAGAAATGCCTATTCCACTTTTTTTCCTGGATAGATAACTTCAAGTAATTAAATTTATGTTATACAATTCTCTTGTACACATGTAACCCAAAAACGAAACTCTAAAAAATGCAGTAATGCAGTAGACTGCTACTTTTTTTGTATAATTTTTTTATGAATTATCTTCATGCCAAATCTCTGAAAGATCAGTTTGAAGCACTGGTAGTTTATTTTCTGTTTGTTCTTACAGGAAATATGTATCAGATTTAAGGGACAATCGCTCAGGAACACTAGGATCCTTCCTTGACCATATAGGTAAGTTTCCATAATCCAGATTTGAAATTCCTTGTGATCTCTGTTTACCAACATACTAGTTTAAAATGTCACTACATAAGCTACTAGATGAAGTTACCATAATCGGAACCTAATATTCATTCATGAAGTGCAAAACTGCTGGTGCATATGAATAGACCTTTTTTTGGTATTATGGAAGAGAAATATCTCTCCTAGCCTCTGCACCATACGTGCACACAGGCCACCGTTTATTACAAAGTTCATCGAGTTACAAAAAAAAATAGGTCTGACAGGCCACATAAATTCCACAATTAGATGGCATATGCTTCATACGGCACCCAAAATGGGAGATAAATCTCCTGATAACCAACTCCAACTTCTCGCCTGCCACCATCTTGTCCTGGTCCTGCTAGCATTGTAGTAAAGACCAATATTGCAGTCAATTGATGCATTAGTAGATAACCTTCACATGATTAGGTAGTTTCTTTTTGTCAAAGGCTGAGAAAAATAAGATACCGCAAGGAACCACTTAGCCCTCTTAGACAATTCCCCAAAATACTACAGTACGATGTGGATGAATGTTATAATCCTTATAATGGAAGGCTATGCAAAAGAAGCTTAAGGGTGATCAATTAAGAGGTGTTGAATAGCTTAAAAAGAAATAAGAGAACTAGGATCCGACCAGATGGCTAGTGGCTGCAGGTGCATGCCCAGTCCCCGATTCCGCAGTGTCCCACAGTTGCTTTTTTAAAATTAAAATTCAACGGGGGATAATCCCTGTTGGTATCATTTTTCCTATGAAAGCAAGTACTTCCTCCGTCCCAGAATATGTGACTTGGGTTTGTCTAGATTCACATGTATCTATATACTAAAACATGTCTAAATACATGCGAATACATGCGAATCTAGACAAACCTAAGTCACTTATTTTGGGACGGAAGGAGTACTACGATCCAATTATGTTTAGCCAAGTTATACTTTGTTATTATGACTACCCTACTCAAGAGCAAAAGTATTTTCAGAGGGATTTCATTTTCCATATTTTGCTGGAAAGGAAGTGAAACTGGGAATTCATAAGAGCCACGCACTAGATTGTGCAAAGAAGAGCTCCATAGCATGTAAAACTCATGTAATAAGCCTTGTTTTGGAACTTCTTAGCTGTAAAGTGTCCGAACTGCTCTATTAGGCGTATGTCAGTGGATCTTTTACAACCCTTTCCTGAATTCGTCATGTACACATGCCAACAGTTTTGAGTTAATCTCCCTGACATGCCCATTATTAATGGAACTGACATGCGGACATTTTCAGAGTTCATTTGGCGTTGCGTACTGAGAAAGCAACTTCTGAAAGCTCTTGCTGTTCTCCTTGGTTGCATCTCAGCTGCCATACTGTTGGCTGAGGCCACTTTGCTATCAACTGGTGTTCATTTGTCACTTTTTTCCGTTGTCATAAATGCTGCAGGAAAGCATGAAGTTTTAGTCCAGGTAAGAAATTGGTCAATTCAAGTGTGTAGCATTTATTCGAAAAGAAAAGTGTGTAGCATTGCTTTGTGTTTGAAGTAGAATCTGAATTATTTCCTCCAGCTTGCAGCCAAATTATGGGAAGTGTGTTTTCTATTATCACCACTTTCTTCCTCTTGCTATAGCTGTACTTATGCTACAAAATGACACACATTTAGGTGCATGTTCCAGAAAAAAGGTACCTATGCAGAAAAAAAATCAATTCTGTAGAAGGTGCACTTGGCTATTTTCCACTAATTTGGAAGAAAATATGCACAACGACACATTTGAAGAAGGCTGTGCTTTTGTGTAAATATAATCTCCTTTTAAAGATTGTTTAGTCACATACATCTTCCTTGTTTTGCTTGTACATTCATCATAGAAATCACTTCTGAAATATTAATTCTAATGCTTTGCCTGCTATTACCATTTAACAGGTTGTTGCATTTGCCCCATTGATGTATATGTGTATCTGCACATATTATCCGCTTTTTAGGATAGGGATGATGGTGGTCTATGCACTGACTCCAAGACAAACTAGCTCTGTCAGCCTTCTTATGATCTGCTCGTAAGTTCTCAAATTTCCTACCATTTGGCGTTTCAAGTGCATCAATCCAAGTTTTTTTTGCAACCTATCAACTATTGCATAAATTTACAGAATGGTTGCGAGATATGCTCCTGCTATTTCTTACAACTTTCTGAATCTCGTTCATCTTGGAGGTGATGTTAGGACTACTTTTGAGAAGGTAATAGTTTTTTATGTTCCTTTGCTGTATTTTTTTACCACACTCGTTTGTTACAACTATTATTAGGTTTTGTAGAATTTAAGCAATCCTCCTCATGAATAGGTTTCTTCTAGATTCAAAGGGAGAAAAAAGCAACAATAGAATTTTATTATTTCCCATTTTCTCTCATTTTTTGGAGGAAAAATTTGAAATTTTAATCAAGAAAATTATGGGGACATGACAGCTGTTTCTGAAAATTCTATCTGTGGCACAAATCCCTAATGAATGACACAAAAATTCCCATCAATAGCTCTCCAATGGCAGCTTTCGTTTTACTAAAAAGGTTGCGCAAGGAAAAAAAAGGATTGGTTTAGGTTTACCTGAGTATGCAGCATTGCAGCTAGTAGTTCTGACATACTCGTTCAAGGTACTAACACCGTATTAGTTCATCATATTGGAAGGAAACTTTATGCTGTTTTTTTTCCAACCTTACTGTTTACCTGATAGATAGGTCATAATTAACTGCTGGGTAAATAATATCTTGTACTTTTCTGTAGAGGATGGGGAGCATAGATGATGCAGTTCCTTTCTTTGGGAGAAATTTCAACAGGATCTATCCACTCATTATGGTTGTTTATACTATATTGGTGGCCGGTAACTTCTTTGGATATCTGTTTGAATTTTTTGGAAGCTGGAAAAGGTTCAAATTCTGGACTGAGGAAGAAGAAAACACGGACGGATTTGATCCATCTGGACTGTTTATTCTGCAGAAAGGTAAGAAGCATCATTGTATCTAGATTGGTGTCTTTCCTTTCTACTCTAAACATACTTGTTTTTTTGGCGCACCTCTTGATGTATACGGGATTTCAGTGATATCACTCTTGAGTTCGGGGGAGGGGGTTGTACCGGAGCAAAGCCTCTTAACTAAACTGGAAGCAACATAAATAATTTGGTGTTTATAGCTTTACTGGAAAGTTGATTTTCTTTAGCAGTATTAACAATTGTTAAAACCCTAAAAGAATAAAGGGAAGAACTTTATTTCCTCCCAGCCTTTGCTTGGAAATGATGCACATAACCCACCCGTTTACAGAGTATAGTTCAACGTTGAAACACCGCTGGTGGTTTTGACACCGTTTGGCTGATCTGATCTTTGATCCATCCTTCTTTTTGGTCAACCCTGTTGCTCAGTCACCACCTTTTCCTACCAGATATTGCCTGAATATGCTTTGTTTCATCTGCAGAAAGATCTTGGATTGAACAAGCACGTAAACTCGGAGAACAGGTTACTCCATTGGCAAGAAGCTTCAGTTCTGTAAGCAAAGACGTTGAATCTGGAAACGTACTACAGGTGCGAATTTATTTGCCTGCATGATTGGCCCTTTTCCAGTGATTGCTTTAATACTTTTGTTTTGTTTCTCTAGGCGTCAGCTTGTCTGTCACGACTATTTAGAGCTCAAACTTTGGGGGTTCTTGGAGGCCTCGCTCTTATTTCATTCTTGTACTGTATTTGTTTTCCACAGGGTGCAGAGAAGGTGGGGATGAAAGTAATAGTGCATCCTGCCAAGAGTGAAGGAGGAGCCCATTCGAAATATGGTGTCAACGTTGACCACAAATATTCTTCCATTAGGGAAAATCCCAGTCCCAGCGGTCATCAGTCAGCTAAGCAAGTGCAGAAGGATACCCATTCCACCTCTATACTGCTTGAAGCAGGGAACTCCGAAGAACAATCTCCTGTTAGTGCAGCGCCAGACTCGTCCGCCGGGGTCACGTCGAGATGGAGTTCGATGAAGGCGGGATTCCAGAGTTTCAAGTCGAACGCAAGTTTCAAGAAGTTACTTCCTCTGAACCTATCGCGCACAAGCTCATCCTCTTCTTCAGGGTCACTAGATGAGATCTTCGAGGGATTGAAACGGCACTCGAGCAAAAGAAATGCGCAGGTGCATTACCTTGACGATGATGATAGCGTTCTGGACGTGAATCGAATAGTTCAATGATAGAGAAGGTAGTTTGACATGTCCAAAGTTAGAATTACGAAAGCTCAGGTTGTAAAGAATCGGAGAGAGCTGTAGATGGCTAGATGCAGATAGGGAGATAAGGAACCCAAATAGAAAACAAAGGGAGTAGGATGGTTAGGTCAGAGATGGTCAAGCATGTTAACGTGAACTTAAAGCAGTTCTGTGATGGCCTCGATGAAAAACAAATACATAAGCAGTTCTGTGCAGTAGAAGCCAGCTTCTAGGAGCAAGAGATCCTAGAAGACACGACGATGGAGTGATGCAAAATTACAGAGGTTTGAAGCTACATATGCTGGAGCCGAGGGGAAGGTAGACGATGGAAGCGAACGAAGCGAAAGACATAAATTTCTCTTATATCCAGTATGGAGAAGGCGCGAGGAACTGAAGAGGGCATGGGAGAATGACATAGGTGTTTTTCACGACAGTGTTGAAAGCTATGTGCAGTATGCTTGACATACGAGTTCTCACAAGAAAATACTTATATACGTTTCATTTTATTTTCCGTGGCAATACATGGGCATGTTATTAGGAAACAAAACAAAAGGAACCCAAGAACCATGCCCTGTCCGCTTCTCTGTGTGACAACTTTTGGGATCTTTTCCGTACTTTCGAGCTGTGATTTCTCATATAACGCTTCCAGCCTAGTTCACAAATCAGTTGCACCCACCTTCGGATCAATTGTGGCAGTAACAGTTTTCAATATTTCCTGAGATGTAGGCTGGATTGGCTCCTCAACCTATGTTAACAGCCTCCTAGAAGAAGACGCAGAGGAAAAGTAATCAACCTCAGAAGGAACCCTAACCGCCACCCATCCCCCTCGTTCACTCCACCTCGCCGCACCGGAGGACCAGCCAAGCGAAGTCTGGGCGGCGACGGCGACGGCGTGGGCCTCTCCCTCACGGCGCCTTTTTCTCTTTGGTCGATGACGGTGCGTCATGTGGCATCGAATCAGCAGTGAGGTGTTGTCGAGGCATGTCGCTAGCGCAGATCGGCGACGTCAGAAGGGATGCGGCCTCCCCGTAGTGGTGGCACCTTGTTGCTACGACGACGACCTTGAACATGCTCGTGGCCCATCTGGGCCTCGGACGGTCTGCAGTTCTAGATCTAGGCAGCTGGTGTGCGCGTTGGTGCCAGTTCACGCTGGTTACCGGGGAACCATGGTGGTGTCGGTGGCTGGGTCACCGTGGCAGCCTCCGCAACACGGTGGTCTAGAAGATCTTCGTCATTTTCAGCGTCTGGTGGGAGCACGCGGCAGGGGACCACCATACCTGCACCCGCGGTTATATAACTTTACCATACCCATACCCGCCGGGTACCATACCCATTAGATACCTGGTGGCTAGATCTAAACTAATAGTACACAAGTTATACACAATTTTACGTTCATCAATAATATATTTGATTTTTTTATCTCTACTTAATAATAGGTAGACGAGTAAATGAAAGTATCGAAGTTTAGAATTCGTAATTGCATACTTGTCCCTAGGCTTCTTAGCCGCATAGGTTGAAAATCTATAGGTAAGTTTGACATGTCAGTGTAAATGGACAGAGTATAGGTATATCCATGGGTACAAGTCTGTACCCATGTCCGTACCCGTAACTTAGCAGGTAGGGTATGGGTATTACCTGTGGTTATAGTAGTGTGCCCATACCCTGCCCATGCGGGTACGGTATCCGTGTACCTGTCGGTAAAAATTGCCATCCTTACACGAGGTGACACGACACGATTGCCTTCCACTATGTACTGTTTGTTGTTGCTAGCCAGCAGCTCTCGCGTGCGCCACTCATCCTCCTTTTACAACTACGTGTGTTGCATGAGGCTTGCTTCGATGTCCTCCCTCTCCACCCACGCATCACTGGAACTTGAAGGGATAAGTTTGTCCCGGCAGTTTTTTGGCCCGGCAAAACTCATATGCAGATCATGTATACCTGTGTATTAGTATATGAGTTAAAGTAGGTACATTCCACGACCTCATATCCATACAATGCAGGCGATGTCGTTATATACCACCAAGACTTTTCACCTCCCGCGGATCCGTGCACGCATGTAAATGTACGCTCATTGTACCATCTACGTACGTCCAAACAGTTTATGTTTGCCTAAAGTTTTTTTCATCCATCAATGACGATAGTGGCATGGGATTGTTGTTGGGGGATGGTCCCCGGATACCCAAAAGCACCCAAAAGAACGCTTAAAAATAGTCAAAAAAGGAAAAGGAATAAAAGAAAACAACACCAGATGCGGTCTGGGCCGGCTGGAGCCTCCCAGCCGCCCCACAGCTGTGCAACCTCCTAACCCCAGCTAGGCCACCCCAGTCGGCCCATCCACTCGGCGCCACCACTCCCTTGGTCGTCCCCGTCTGGGCCAGCTCTCCCCGCGTGGGCCGGCTGCGCCTCCCGGCCCACCACGTCGTCACCCCACCCCGGCTGGCCTCCCGCCCGGTTGGGCCACCACGGCACCGCCCCGCCCGGCTGGGCTTCAGCGCCTCCCGGCTAGGCCTCCAGCACCGAGTGCCACTCCTCCGCCCGGATGGGCTCCCGTCTGGTCGCCCCCCGGCTGGGCCCCCCATGCGCCTGGCCTGGCTGGGCCTTGCGCCTCCTTCCCAGCTGGGCCACGACTCCCTGGCAGCTTGAGTGTTGCTGGTTGCTGTAGCTCGATCCTACGGGATCAATTGCAGCGCCCCGCCCCAGCTCAGCTTCGCGCCCTTCGGCCGGATCGATCTCCTCGAGGCAGCCAGCTTCTACTACCAGATCAATACTCCACCTACCGATTGACCCCTAGATCATTGGATCCTAGGTACGAGAAGACAAGCACGTACAGCCAGACAAGGACAGGACCGGAAGACACTGAGGCCATGCTTCCTGCGTACGCAATAGTGAGCACTATATATGACAATGTACACTGTACATGACACAATCAGATGACATAGGCGACAGTAACAGTTAGACTAGGTGGGCCCTCTTTGTTCCCCGAGCAGCCCTTATAATGCACCAGTGGGGCTCACTTTGTTCTCAGGTTCAGGGGGAGCCGCACTTCTTGATCGATAGCTCATGCTCAGGAAGTGAGCTAGCTCTCAGCTAGCTAGCTCACTCTCACATGCACACACGCATACACACATAGAAGGTTGGTCTCTGTTAGATAGATAGTTCGCATACAGCTCGAGGAGTAGCTAGTATTCTTTGTGGTGATCATCTCATAGTCAGGTCGGCAGGAGTAGGGGTGTTACCTCCACACGAGGGCCCCGAACCTGGGTACTTCCTGCGTCCCGCTGCGCATGCTTGTACCCAATCCTGCCCACGGACACCGTCGATAGCTTTTCTGCCGGTTCCCCATACCTCTATCTGGCCTTCTCAGACACTGCCATTTCACATACTACGACAGTTGTCGCCCACCATGGGGCAAAATATGGCTTCGACCGAAGTTCCGTTCCGCACGGGACCGGTTTTTATTCATCATCACCGTCGCCGACTTGACAATATATACATTGGCAGTTGGATATAGATTGGCAAATCCCAACATTGTTGACCATTGGATCTCTTTCAGTATATTAGATTATGTCATGTCTAGCATCTAGAAGATTCCATCATTGCCCTTTAGCACCATGAATACTATGCACGGAAAGTACGAAGAATATGGTTCTGAATGACACAAGCCGAGTTTCTAGATATAGTGGACCATGTTTTACATACGAAGGTGCTTGGCGTGGTGGTGTTTCCGTATTTGGTAGGAGTACATAGGTGCTTCCTCACATGATGGACAATATTGACAATAGGAGTTCCCCCTTATTTAAAAAAAATCTAAGAGAGAAGAGACTGAGAGCATGCATGAGGCAGCGCGAGAGTAGCGAAGAGGGGAATTTGAAGGCGGTGCAATGTCACAGAAAAGCTGTGATGGGTTCCTGACACAAGGTACATGGTACAATAAGTAGTACTCATCACCATCCATTCACCCTGACCGATTGATCTCTCCCTCGTCCACAACGTGGCACTGACCACGTGCGTCGACCTACCTTGTCGTTCCATTTCACACCCTGCAAAGAGGAAGCACCAAGCACACGAGTAATGCAACACTTACGGAGGAATTTTACGGAATCAAACTTACGGGATGACGTGGAGTCACAGGGTTGGGTGCAATTTTTTTCCACACTCCTAGCATGTTGGTTCGAAAGTATGATGAGCGTTTTTATTATGTGAACCCACTACAGTAGTACGAAGGGTATGGCTCAGTTGCTCGCTCGAGAAGGATCCAATTGTTTTTTCTTGCTTAACTTTAGGGCACTTTGTGCTAAATTTATGGACCTCTATATAATTTTTTTTGAGGTCTTCGATATAAATCGTACTCGCTCCCACCGACCATGTCAAATTTTAACTACAATTAAGCGCGATACATAGATTCCTATTAAATAAATTCAAAAAACTTTTGAAGCTAACCAGGAATTCAGTACATCGAAAACCACCGAAAAGCTTTTTCGTATTACTTCCAAAGCAACCTAAAATTTACTTGTAGTTCAAATTTGACCTAATTTCGATAAATTGGCACAAAGTCTCATTCAAGTCGGTAGAGTTAGCTAGGAAGTTTTAATATTCGCAAAACATTGGAAAATTGAGAATGTAATTTCCTGATAGTTGGAAACTCACACCGATGGTAGCATTTACTAAAAGAAGATGCACCCATCTACCTTCGAAAAGACAATTAATCCAAGAGTAATCTATCACGCTTACTTGTAGCTCAAGTTTGACCAAATTTCGTTAAGTGGTCAAGATGCAGAATCTTAGCAAGAAGTTGAACCTATTGTTAAAATTTCAGGACCTTTACTATATACATGCATACAAAACAAATTGTGTTTTATATATCCTTCACTACCTCATCACCATCCATACGCACCCCGGCCGGCTGATCTCTCCCTTGTCCACAACGTGGCTCTGCCCACGTACGTCCACCTGCCTTGTCATTCCATTTCACACCCAGCGAAGAAGAAGCACCAAGCACACCCCCATCACGCTGGTTCGAAAGTGTGAGGAGCGTTTTTTTTGTGTAAAGAGAGTATAGTAGTACGAAGGGTATGGCTCAGTTTCTCGCTCGAGAAGGACCCGACTGCTTTTCCTTGCTTAACTTTAGATCCTTTTGTGCTAAATTTATGGACCTCTATATAATTTTCTCTTTTTCGAGTTCTTCGATGTAAAACATACTCCCACCAATCGTTTCAAAATTTAACTACAAGTAAGCGCGATAGATTGATTCCTCTTAAAATTTTCCAAATTTTTTTTTCAAGCTAGCTAACCAGGAATTCAGTACATCGAAAACCACCGAAAAGCTTTTTCATAAAACTTCTAAAGCAACCTACAATTTACTAGTAGTTCAAATTTGACCTAATTTTGATAAATTGGCATAGAGTTCCATTCAAGTCGGCAGAGTTAGCTAGGAAGTTTTAAAATTCGCAAAACATGGGAAAATTGAGGATGTTCTTTCCTGATAGTTGGAAACTCACACCGACGACATCGTTTACTAAAAGAAGATGCACCCATCTACCTTCGAAAAGACAATTAATCCAAGAGCTATCTATCATGCTTACTTGTAGCTCAAGTTTGACCTAATTTCGATAAGTTGTCAACATGCAGAGTCTTAACAAGAAGTTGAACCTGTCGAAAATAATTCAGGACCTTTACTATATATATGCACGCAAAGCAAATTGTGTTTTCTCTCTCCTTCACCGCCTCATCACCATCCACACATACCCCGGCTGGCTGATCTCTCTCTCGTCCATAACGTGGCGCTACCCATGTGCGCGTCGATCTGCCTTGTCGTTCCATTTCACACCCTGGGAAGAGGAAGCACTAAGCACGCCGGTTCAAAAGTGTGAGGAGCGTTTTTATGTGTGTGTGAAGCAAGTATACTAGTACGAAGGGTATGGCTCATTTGCTTGCTCGAGAAGGACTCGACTGCTTTTGCTTCCTTAACTTTAGGGCCCTTTATGCTAAATTTAAGTACCTCTATGTAATTTTCTCTTTTTTTAGGTCTTTGGTGTAAATCGTACTTGCTCCCACTAACCGATTCAAATTTTAACTACAAGTAAACGCGATAGATAGATTCCTTTTAAAATTTTCCAAAAAACTTTTGAAGCTAACCAGGAATTCAGTACATCGAAAACCACCGAAAAGCTTTTTCGTAAAACTTCCAAAGCAACCTACAATTTACATGTAGTTCAAATTTGACCTAATTTCAATAAATTGGCACAAAGTCTCATTCAAGTCAGCAGAGTTAGCTAGGAAGTTTTAAAATTCACAAAACATGGGAAAATTGAGAATATTCTTTCCTGATATTTGGAAACTCACATCGACGATATCATTATAAAAACAAGATGCACCCATCTGCCTTCGAAAAGACAATTAATCTAAGAGCTATTTATCATGCTTACTTGTAGCTCAACTTTGACCTAATTTCATTAAGTTGTCAAGATGTAGAATCTTAGCAAGAAGTTGAATCTCTTGTCAAAATTTCGGGACCTTTACTATATATATGCATGCAAAATAAATTGTGTTTTCCCTCTCCTTCACTTCCTCATCACCATCCACACACACACACACCGGTTGGCTGATCTCTCCCTCGTCCACAATGTGGCGCTGCCCACCTGCGCGTCAACCTTCCTTGTCGTTCCATTTCACACCCTGCAAAGAGGAAGCACCAAGCACGCCGGTTCAAAAGTGTGAGGAGCGTTTTTTATATGTGTGTGAAGCAAGTACAGTAGTACGAAGGGTATGGCTTAGTTGCTCGCTCGAGAAGGACCCGACTGCTTTTGCTTGCTTAACTTTAGGGCCCTTTATGCTAAATTTATGTACCTCTGTGTAATTCTCTTTTTTTTGAGGTCTTTGATGTAAATCATACTCGCTCCCACCGACCGTATCAAATGTTAACTACAATTAAGTGCGATAGATAGATTCCTCTTAAAATTTTCCAAAAAACTTTTGAAGCTAACCAGGAATTCAGTATATCAAAAACCACCAAAAAGCTTTTTCATAAAACTTTCAAAGCAACCTACAATTTACTAGTAGTTAAAATTTGACCTAATTTTGATAAATTGGCATAGAGTTCCATTCAAGTCGGCATAGTTAGCTAGGAAGTTTTAAAATTCGCAAAACATGGGAAAATTGAGAATGTTCTTTCCTGATAGTTGGAAACTCACACCGACGACATCGTTTACTAAAAGAAGATGCACCCATCTACCTTCGAAAAGACAATTAATCCAAGAGCTATCTATCATGCTTACTTGTAGCTCAAGTTTGACCTAATTTCGATAAGTTGTCAACATGCAGAGTCTTAGCAAGAAGTTGAACCTGCCAAAAAAAATTCAGAACCTTTACTATATATATGCACACAAAAAAAATTGTGTTTTCTCTCTCCTTCACCGCCTTATCACCATCCACACACACCCCGGCCAACTAATCTCTCCCTCGTCCACAACGTGGCGCTACCCACGTGCGCGTTGATCTGCCTTATCATTCCATTTCACACCCTGGGAAGAGGAAGCACTAAGCACGCCAGTTCAAAAGTGTGAGGAGCGTTTTTATGTGTGTGTGAAGAAAGTATAGTAGTACGAAGGGTATGGCTCATTTGCTTGCTCGAGAAGGACTCGACTGCTTTTGCTTCCTTAACTTTAGGGCCCTTGATGCTAAATTTAAGTACCTCTATGTAATTTTCTCTCTTTTGAGGTCTTGGATGTAAATCGTACTAGCTCCCACTGACCGTTTCAAATTTTAATTACAAGTAAACGCGATAGATAGATTCCTCTTAAAATTTTCCAAAAAACTTTGGAAGCTAACCAGGAATTCAGTACATCGAATCCACCGAAAAGCTTTTTCGTAAAACTTCCAAAGCAACCTACAATTTACTTGTAGTTCAAATTTGACCTAATTTCAATAAATTGGCACAAAGTCTCATTCAAGTCGGTAGAGTTAGCTAGGAAGTTTTAAAATTCACAAAACATGGGAAAATTAAGAATGTTCTTTCCTGATAGTTTGAAACTCACACCGACGACATTGTTTACAAAAACAAGATGCACCCATCTGCCTTCGAAAAGACAATTAATCCAAGAGCTATTTATCATGCTTACTTGTAGCTCAAGTTTGACCTAATTTCATTAAGTTGTCAAGATGTAGAATCTTAGCAAGAAGTTGAATCTCTTGTCAAAATTTTGGGACCTTTACTATATATATGCATGCAAAATAAATTGTGTTTTCCCTCTCCTTCACTGCCTCATCACCATCCACACACACACAGGTTGGCTGATCTCTCCCTCGTCCATAATGTGGCGCTGCCCACGTGTGCGTCGACCTTCCTTGTCATTCCATTTCACACCCTACAAAGAGGAAGCACCAAGCACGCCGGTTCAAAAGTGTGAGGAGCGTTTTTTATGTGTGTGAAGCAAGTACAGTAGTACGAAGGGTATGACTCAGTTGCTCGCTCGAGAAGGACCCGACTGCTTTTGCTTGCTTAACTTTAGGGCCCTTTATGCTAAATTTATGTACCTCTATGTAATTTTCTTTTTTGAGGTCTTTGATGTAAATCATACTCGCTCTCACCGACCGTATTAAATGTTAACTACAATTAAGTGCGATAGATAGATTGCTCTTAAAATTTTCCAAAATACTTTGGAAGCCAACCAAGAATTCAGTACGTCGAAAACCACCGAAAAGCTTTTTCGTAAAACTTCCAAAGCAACCTACAATTTACTTGTAGTTCAAATTTGACCAAATTTCAATAAATTGGCACAAAGTCTCATTCAAGTCGGTAGAGTTAGCTAGGAAGTTTGAAAATTCACAAAATATGGGAAAATTGAGAATGTTCTTTCCTGATAGTTGGAAACTCACACCGACGATATTGTTTACAAAAACAAGATGCACCCATCTGCCTTCGAAAAGACAATTAATCCAAGAGCTATTTATCATGCTTACTTGTAGCTCAAGTTTGACCTAATTTTATTAAGTTGTCAAGATGTAGAATCTTAGCAAGAAGTTGAATCTCTTGTCAAAATTTTGGGACCTCTACTATATATATGCATGCAAAATAAATTGTGTTTTCCCTCTCCTTCACTCACCATCCACACACACACAGGTTGGATGATCTCTCCCTCGTCCATAATGTGGCGCTGCTCACGTGCGTGTCGACCTTTCTTGTCATTCCATTTCACACCCTGCAAAGAGGAAGCACCAAGCACGCCGGTTCAAAAGTGTGAGGAGCGTTTTTTATATGTGTGTGAAGCAAGTACAGTAGTACGAAGGGTATGGCTCAGTTGCTCGCTCGAGAAGGACCCGACTGCTTTTGCTTGCTTAACTTTAGGGCCCTTTATGCTAAATTTATGTACCTCTATGTAATTTTATTTTTTGAGATCTTTGAGGTAAATCATACTTGCTCCCACCGACCGTATCAAATGTTAACTATAATTAAGTGTGATAGATAGATTCCTCTTAAAATTTTCCAAAAAACTTTTGAAGCTAACCAGGAATTCAGTACATCGAGAACCACCGAAAAGCTTTTTCATAAAACTTCCAAAGCAACCTACAATTTACTTGTAGTTCAAATTTGACCAAATTTCGATAAATTGGTACAGAGTCTCATTCAAGTCGACAGAGTTAGCTAGGAAGTTTTAAAATTCACAAAACATGGGAAAATTGAGAATATTCTTTCCTGATAGTTGGAAACTCACACCGACGTTATCGTTTACTAAAGAAGATGCACCCATCTAACTTCGAAAATACAATTAATCCAAGATCTATCTATCACGCTTACTTGTAGCTGAAGTTTGACCTAATTTCTTTAAGTTACCAAGATGTAGAATCTTAGAAAGAAGTTGAACCTCTTGTCAAAATTCCGGGACCTTTACTATATATATGCATGAAAAACAAAATGCGTTTTCTCTCTCCTTCAATGCTTTATCACCATCCACACACACCCTGCCCGGCTGATCTCTCTCTCGTCCACAACGTGGCGCTGCCCACGTGCGTCGACCTGCCTTGTCGTTACATTTCACACCCTATGAAGAGGAAGTACCAAGCACACCCCCAACACGCTGGTTCAAATGTGTGAGAAGCGTTTTTTGTTCCCCGAGCAGCCCTTATAATGCACCAGTGAAGCTCACTTTGTTCTCAGGTTCAGGGGGAGCTGCACTTCTTGATCGATAGCTCATGCTCAGGAAGTGATCTAGCTCTCAGCTAGCTAGCTCACTCTCACATGCACACACGCATACACACATAGAAGGTTGGTCTCTATTAGATAGATAGTTCGCATACAGCTCGAGGAGTAGCTTGTATTCTTTGTGGTGATCATCTCATAGTTAGGTCGGCAGGAGTAGGGGTGTTACCTCCACACGAGGGCCCTGAACCTGGGTACTTCCTGCATCCTGCTGTGCATGCTTGTACCCAATCACGCCTGCAGACACCATCTATAGCTTTTCTGTCGGTTCCCCACACCTCTATCTGGCCTTCTCAGATACTGTCGTTTCACATACTACGACAGTTGTCGCCCACCGTGGGGCAAAATATGGCTTCGACCGAAGTTCCGTTCCGCATGGGACTGATTTTTATTCATCATCACCGTTGCCGACTCGGCAATATATACATTGGCAGTTGGATATAGATTGGCAAATCCCAACATTATTGACCATTGGATCTCTTTCAGTACATTAGATTATGTGATGTCTAGCATCTAGAAGATTCCATCGTTGGCCTTTAGCACCATGAATACTATGCATGAAAAGTACAAAGAATATGCTTCTGAATGACACAAGCCGAGTTTCTAGATATAGTGGACCATGTTTTACGTACGAAGGTGCTTGGCGTGGTGGTGTTCCCGTATTTGGTAGGAGTACATAGGTGTTTCCTCGCATGATGGACAATATTGCCAATAGGAGTTCCCCCTTGTTTAAAAAAATATGAGAGAGAAGAGAATGAGAGCATGCATGAGGCAGCGCGAGAGTAGAGAAGAGTGGAATTTGAAGGCGGTGCAATGTCAGAGAAAAACTGTGATGGGTTCCTGACACAAGGTACATGGTATAGTAAGTACTACTCATCACCATCCATACACCCCGGCCGATTGATCTCTCCCTCGTCCACAACATGGCGCTGCCCACGTGCGTCGACCTACCTTGTCGTTCCATTTCACACCCTGCGAAGAGGAAGCACCCAACACACGAGTAATGCTGCACTTACGGAGGAATTTTTCGGAATAAAACTTACGGGATGACGTGTAGTCATAGGGTTGGGTGCAGTTTTTTTCCACACCCCCAGCATGTTGGTTCGAAAGTGTGAGGAGAGTTTTTATTATGTGTGAAGCCACTACACTAGTACGAAGGGTATGGCTCCGTTGCTCACTCGAGAAGGATCCAACTGTTTTTTCTTGCTTAACTTTAGGGCACTTTGTGCTAAATTTATGGACCTCTAATTTTTTTTAGGTCTTCGATGTAAACCGTACTCGCTCCCACCGACAGTGTCAAATTTTAACTACAATTAAGCGCGATACTAGATTCCTATTAAAAAAATTCAAAATACTTTTGAAGCTAACCAGGAATTCAGTACATCGACAACCACCGAAAAGCTTTTTTGTATTACTTCCTAAGCAACCTACAATTTACTTGTAGTTCAAATTTGGCCTAATTTCGATAAATTGGCACAAAGTCTCATTCAAGTCGGCAGAGTTAGCTAGGAAGTTTTGATATTCACAAAACATTGGAAAATTGAGAATGTAATTTCCTGATAGTTGGAAACTCACACCGACGATAGCATTTACTAAAAGAAGATGCACCCATCTACCTTCGAAAAGACAATTAATCCAAGAGTAATCTATCACGCTTACTTGTAGCTCAAGTTTGACCAAATTTCGTTAAGTTGTCAAGATGCAGAATCTTAGCAAGAAGTTGAACCTATTGTTAAAATTTCAGGACCTTTACTATATATATGCACACAAAACAAATTGTGTTTTATCTATCCTTCACTGCCTCATCACCATCCACACACACCTCGGCCGACTAATCTCTCCCTTCTCCACAACGTGGCTCTGCCCCCATGCGTCAACCTGCCTTGTCGTTCCATTTCACACCCAGCAAAGAGGAAGCACCAAGCACACCCCCATCACGCTGGTTTGAAAGTGTGAGGAGCGTTTTATTTGTGTAAAGCGAGTATAGTAGTATGAAGGGTATGACTCAGTTTCTCGCTCGAGAAGGACCCGACTCCTTTTCCTTGCTTAACTTTAGATCCTTTTGTGCTAAATTTATGGACCTCTATGTAATTTTCTATTTTTTGAGGTCTTCGATATAAAACATACTCCCACCAATCATTTCAAAATTTAACTACAAGTAAGCGCGATAGATTGATTCCTCTTAAAATTTTCCAAAAAACATTTCAAGCTAGCTAACCAGGAATTCAGTACATCGAAAACCACCGAAAAGCTTTTTCATAAAACTTCCAAAGCAACCTACAATTTACTAGTAGTTCAAATTTGACCTAATTTTGATAAATTGGCATAGAGTTCCATTCAAGTCGGTAGAGTTAGCTAGGAAGTTTTAGAATTCACAAAACATGGGAAAATTGAGAATGTTCTTTCCTGATAGTTGGAAACTCACACCGACGACATCGTTTACTAAAACAAGATGCACCCATCTACCTTCGAAAAGACAATTAATCTAAGAGATATCTATCATGCTTACTTGTAGCTCAAGTTTGACCTAATTTCGATAAGTTGTCAACATGTAGAGTCTTAGCAAGAAGTTGAACCTGTCGAAAAAAATTCAAGACCTTTACTATATATGCACGCAAAACAAATTGTGTTTTCTCTCTCCTTCACCGCCTCATCACCATCTACAGACACCCCGGCCGGCTGATCTCTCCCTCGTCCACAACGTGGCGCTACCCACGTGCGCGTCGATCTGCCTTGTCGTTCCGTTTCACACCCTGGGAAGAGGAAGCACTAAGCACGCCGGTTCAAAATTGTGAGGAGCGTTTTTATGTGTGTGTGAAGCAAGTATAGTAGTACGAAGGGTATGACTCATTTGCTTGCTCGAGTAGGACTCGACTGCTTTTGCTTGCTTAACTTTAGGGCCTTTATGCTAAATTTTAGTACCTCTATGTAATTTTCTCTTTTTTAAGGTCTTTGATGTAAATCGTACTTGCTCCCACTAACCGTTTCAAATTTTAACTACAAGTAAACGCGATAGATAGATTCCTCTTAAAATTTTCCAAAAGACTTTTGAAGCTAACCAGGAATTCAGTACATTGAAAACCACCGAAAAGCTTTTTCGTAAAACTTCCAAAGTAACCTACAATTTACTTATAGTTCAAATTTGACCTAATTTCAATAAATTGGCACAAAGTCTCATTCAAGTCGGCAGAGTTAGCTAGGAAGTTTTAAAATTCACAAAACATGGGAAAATTGAGAATGATCTTTCCTGATATTTGGAAACTCACACCGACGACACCGTTTACAAAAAGAAGATGCACCCATCTGCCTTCGAAAAGACAATTAATCCAAGAGATATTTATCATGCTTACTTGTAGCTCAAGTTTGACCTAATTTCATTAAGTTGTCAAGATGTAGAATCTTAGCAAGAAGTTGAATCTCTTGTCAAAATTTTGGGACCTTTACTATATATATGCACGCAAAATAAATTGTGCTTTCCCTCTCCTTCACTGTCTCATCACCATCCACACACACACACCGGTTGGCTGATCTCTCCCTCGTCCACAATGTGGCGCTGCCCACGTGCGCGTCGACCTTCCTTCTCGTTCCATTTCACACCCTGCAAAGAGGAAGCACCAAGCATGCCGGTTCAAAAGTGTGAGGAGCGTTTTTTATATGTGTGTGAAGCAAGTACAGTAGTACGAAGGGTATGGCTCAGTTGCTCGCTCAAGAAGGACCCGACTGCTTTTGCTTGCATAACTTTAGGGCCCTTTATGCTAAATATATGTACCTCTACGTAATTCTCTTTTTTTGAGGTCTTTGATGTAAATCATACTCGCTCCCACCGACCGTATCAAATGTTAACTACAATTAAGTGCGATAGATAGACTGCTCTTAAAATTTTCCAAAAAACATTTGAAGCTAACCAGGAATTCAGTACATTGAAAACCACCGAAAAGCTTTTTCGTAAAGCTTTCAAAGCAACCTACAATTTACTTCTAGTTCAAATTTGACCAAATTTCGATAAATTGGCATAGAGTCTCATTCAAGTTGACAGAGTTAGCTAGGAAGTTTAAAATTCACAAAACATGGGAAAATTGAGAATGTTCTTTCCTGATAGTTGGAAACTCACACCGACGACATCGTTTACTAAAAGAAGATGCACCCATCTAACTTCTAAAAGACAATTAATCCAAGAGATATCTATCACGCTTACTTGTAGCTGATGTTTGACGTAATTTCGTTAAGTTACCGAGATGTAGAATCTTAGAAAGAAGTTGAACTTCTTGACAAAATTCCGGGACCTTTACTATATATATGCACGCAAAACAAAAATCGCGTTTTCACTCTCCTTCACTGCCTTATCACCATCCACACACACCCTGGCCGGCTGATCTCTCCCTTGTCCACAATGTGGCGCTTCCCACGTGCATCGACCTGCCTTGTCGTTACATTTCACACCCTATGTAGATGAAGCACCAAGAACACCCCTAGCACGCTGGTTCAAAAGTATGAGGAGCGTTTTTTTGTGTGTGAAGCAAGTACAGTAGTATGAAGGGTATGGCTGAGCTTCTCGCTCGAGAAGGACCTGACTGCTTTTTTTTGCTTAACTTTAGGGCACTTTGTGCTAAATTTATGGCCCTCTATGTAATTTTCTCCTTTTTAATGTCTTCGATGTAAACCGTACTCCCATCGACCGTATCAAATTTTAACTACAAGTAAGCTCGATAGAAAGATTCTTCTTAAAATTTTCCAAAAAACTTTTGAAGCTAACCAGGAATTTAGTACATCGAAAACTATCGAAAAGCATTTTCGTAAATCTTCCAAAGCAACGTACAATTTACTTGTAGTTCAAATTTGACCTAATTTCAATAAATTGGCATAGAGTCTCATTCAAGTCGGCAGAGTTAGCTAGGAAGTTTACAAATTCGCAAAACATGGGAAAATTGAGAATGTTCTTTCCTGATATTTGGAAACTCACACCAACGACATCGTTTACTAAAAGAAGATGCACCCATCTACATTCGAAAAGATAATGAATCCAAGAGTAATTTATCACGCTTACTTGTAGCTCAACTTTGACCTAATTTCGTTCAGTTGTCAAGATGTAGAATCTTAGCAAGAAGTTGAACCTCTTGTCACAATTTCGGGACCTTTACTATATATATTCACTCAAAATAAATTGTGTTTCCCTCTCCTTCACTACCTCATCACCATCCACACACACACACCGGCTGGCTGATCTCTCCCTCGTCCACAACGTGACGCTGCCCACGTGCATGTCGACCTTCCTTATCGTTCCATTTCATACCCTGCAAAGAGGAAGCACCAAGCACGCCGGTTCAAAAGTGTGAGGAGCGTTTTTGTGTTTGTGTGAAGCAAGTACAGTAGTACGAAGGGTAGGGCTCAGTTGCTTGCTCGAGAAGGACCCGTCTGCTTTTGCTTGCTTAACTTTATGGCCCTTTATGCTAAATTTATGTACCTCTATGTAATTCTCTCTTTTTTGAGGTCTTTGATGTAAATCGTACTTGCTCCCACCGACCGTATCAAATTTTAACTACAATTAAGCGTGATAGATAGATTTCCCTTAAAATTTTCCAAAAAACTTTTGAAGCTAACCAGGAATTCAGTATATCGAAAACCACCAAAAAGATTTTTTTGTAAAACTTCCAAAGCAACCTACAATTTACTTGTAGTTCAAATTTGACCAAATTTCGATAAATTGTCACAGAGTCTCATTCAAGTCGAAAGAGTTAGCTAGGAAGTTTTAAAATTCGCAAAACATGGGAAAATTGAGAATGTTCTTTCCTGATAGTTGGAAATTCACACCGACGACATTGTTTACTAAAAGAAGATGCACCCATCTAATTTCGAAAGACAAATAATCCAAGAGTTATCTATCACGCTTACTTGTAGGTAAAGTTGAGCTAATTTCGTTAAGTTATCGAGATGTAGAATCTTAGCAAGAAGTTGAACGTCTTGTCAAAATTTCAGGACCTTTACTATATGTATGCACACAAAAAAAATTGCGTTTTCTCTCTCCTTCACTTCCTCATCATCATCCACACACACCCCAGCCTGCTGATCTCTCTCTCATCCACAACATGGTGCTGCCCACGTGAGTCGACCTGCCTTGTCATTCCACTTCACACCCTACGAAGAGGAAGCACCAAGCACACCCCCAGCACACTGGTTCAAAAGTGTGAGGAGCATTTTGTGTGTGTGTGTGAAGCAAGTACAGTAGTACGAAAGGTATGGCTAAGCTGCTTGCTCGAGAAGGACCTGACTGCTTTTCATTGCTTAACTTTAGTGTCCTTTATGGACCTCTATGTAATTTCATCTTTTTTTAGGTCTTTGATGTAAACCGTACTCCCACCGACCGTGTCAAATTTTAACTACAAGTAAGCACGATAGAAATATTTATCTTAAAATTTTCCAAAAATCTTTTGAAGCTAACCAGGAATTCAGTACATCAAAAGCTATCGAAAAGCTTTTTCGTAAAACTTCCTGATACATTGCAAATGTATCTATAATTTTTGATGTTCCATGCTTGGTTTTATCCACTTTCTTGTGTTTTGTTCCAACTTTGGAGTACTTTTCTTATGATTTCTTGGACTAACCTATTAACAAGAGCCATAGTGCCAGCTGCCTGTTTTCTGCTGTTTTTGGATCCAGGAAAGTCAGAAAATGAATATTCTCGGAATTGGATGGGACAAAAGCCAAAGTGCCTATTTTTCCGGAAGACATCAATTGCCAGAATACGAGACGGAGAAGGGCCAGGGAGCCACCAAACCACTTGGCCGCGTGGCCAGGCCTGGCCCACGCCAGGGGGTGGTGTGGCCGCTCCCGGCACCCCCTCGGCCTCTCCTTCCGCCTATATATTGCCCTCAGGACGAAAACCCTAAGTGCCCGATCAAAAATCCACGAAAGAGTTTGTAGCCGCCGTCATCTCCATCCCTAGATCGGGAGGATGACTCTTCGGCACCTGCCGGAGAGGGAATTCACCACAGGCCTTCTTCATCACCATGCAAGCCTCCGGTGTGATGCGTGAGTAGTTCATCCTTGGACTACGGATCCATGTAGTAGCTAGATGGCTGGTTCTCCTCCTTTGTGCTTTCATGTCTAGATCTTGTGATCTCCGTTCATGATCAAGATCATCTATTTGTAATTTTGCATGTTGTGTTTGCGGGGATCCGATGGATATTGAGATGCTATTTCAGATTGATTATTGATTCTATCATGTCTTTGTTATTTGTGATCTTGCATGCTTTCCGTTGTTAGTAGCTATCTTGGCCAAGTAGATGCTAGGAACTCCAAGAGTTAGTATTTATGCTCGATAGTGGGTTCATGCCTCTGGTAATCTGGGGAAGTGACAGAAATCTCTAAGGTACTAGATGTGCTGTTGCTACTAGGGAGAAAACAACAATACTTTGTTCATAGAACAATCATATTGTTTACTTTACACACAGTTCGTAAAGCAATAATCTGTTGCTTGCAACTTAATACTGGAGGGGGTTCGGATGATAACCTGAAGGTGGATTATTAGTCATAGATGAAGTTGGATGGCGGTCTATGTATAATGTTGTAGTGCCCAATCAAGTCTTAAAGGATTCAATATGATTAGTATATGCATGTATTGCTTTCTCGATGTTTGTCAATTGCCCCGCTGTAATTTGTTCACCCAGCATGTTATCTATCTAAGGAAAGCCACCTCTAGTGAACTATGGATCCCGGTCCTTGTCTTTTACATACAATCTACAAACTGTTTACTGCTTTGTGTTTACTTTCTGCAAACTATTACTTCTTTCCATTCGATACATTTAATCCTTTGTTTTCCACAAAACACGGTGAGATTGACAACCTCTTCGCAAGTTGGGGACAAAGTTCTGTGGTTGTGTTGTGCAGGTCTCCACGTTGCTACTAGCACCGGTAGTGCGCCCTGCCAAAGCTCAGCTAGTAACACCTTTGGGGTGTTTCCTTGCTCCTACTGGTTCGATTAAACCTTGGTTTCATAACTGAGGGAAACTTCCTGCTGTGCTCATCACACCTTCCTCTTGGAGTTCCCAATGAGCTCTACATCTACACCGCCATCAAGCATTTTTCTGGGCGCCGTGCATTGAGCCATCAAGCATTTTTCTAGCGCCGTTGCCGGGGAGTCAAGGACATCTTCACAAGGGGAGTCCCTCATAACCAATCTCTTTACTTTGTTGTTTTTGTTTTGCTTAGTTTCTTTTTGCTTTGTTTGCTTGTTTCTTTATCAAAAATACAAAAAAATTAGTTCCTACTGTAGTTGTTATTTTCGTTGGTCTGTTATTGTCTTGCTTTATCATGCTTTCTATCAATGGTTGGTTTCTTTGAAACTGAATCTTCTTGGCAAGGTGGGTTCACGGAAGAACACAAATATTATTATAAGGAACACCGCTTGTCACAAAAAGGGAAACTCTTATGGGAACAAATTCATAAATTGTATACCATTGCTATAAACGTGTGCTCTACTTATAATGTTACTTATTGATTTGATAAATCTTGTTGCTGTAGGAGGTATAAACACCTCCCTTTTCAATGTGAGTATAATGATAATGTTACCATATCTTCTTATGTTAAGGGAAATTATGACTTTTATGATGTGGAACAAATTGAAGAATTTATTGCTTGGAAGGGTGCATTCGAACTAGCTTATTTGCTTGAAAATACTGATGATGCACCTTATAAATATGAGGTTTATGATATACTTCAATTTTTCTTACAAGGAAGAAAATGGCTATATTCTTGAATATCTTAATAGATGCTCTCCACCAATGGAAGAGACTTATGCCTTGCAGGAGCCTATGGAAGAAGAAATTGCTGAAACTGGAAGCTCATTGGATGAAAAAGAGGAGGAGAGTGATGATCAAGAGGAGGACGAATGGATCTACCCATCCCTACCTTCTAATGAGAGTAACTCTTTACCCCATACATTATTTGATTGTCCCCCATGCTTACCAAAGGAGGACGAATGTTATGTTCCTGAGGATTCTTTTGAAAATGTTTATAATAAAACTCTAGTGCTTGTAGATCATGAAAAGCATGCTTTATGTGATAGTTATATTGTTGAGTTTATTGATGACGCTACTGAAAATTATTATGAGAGAGAAAAATATGGTTGTAGAAGTTTTTATGGTAATGAAACACCTCTCTATGTGCTGAAAGTTTTGAAGTTGCTCTTGTTTTATCTACCCATTCTTGTTACTATGTGTTTTTTGATTTATTTTCTTACAAGATTCCTATGCATAGGAAGTGGTTTAGACTTAAATGTGTTTTGAATTTTCTTCTTGATGCTCTCTTTTACTTCAATTCATATTTCTTATGTGAGCATCTTCTCAAACTATCATGCCTAACTTAAATGCGTTAAAGAAAAGTACTTATTGGGAGATAACCCAAAAGTTTTAGATGAGTCTTGGAAGTTATTACTTCATTAATAACCGCTCCTTATCCTTTTTATTTGCTTTTTGTGCCAACAGTAACCTCTAATGAGAGTGAAGTAATGATTGGGAAAGTTGCTGTCCCGAAACAGAATTTTGTGCTTCACCGGAAAAATTCGTGAGAGAGATCTGTATGTCGGATTGAGCTGTAATTTTTTGTTCTTCTGACCCAGGTTGTTATCTAACTTTCGTTAGTTCAACACTTTTTGATTTGAGCAACAGAAGGTATTCGCAAAAATTCGTCTTTACCTGCTGGTCTGTTTTGACAGATTTCTGCCATTTTCTGCATTTGCTTCTTGTTGGTTCCTTTTTTGAGTTCTTTTGGGGAATTGAGCCTTTTGAGGGAAGGGGTACAGTAGCTAGTGTTCTAATGGAAGTTTATTTGGTGTTAGAACTGAATTTTAAGACTTATTTATCTTGAAGTGCACAAATGTTGCTAATAAAGATTGTGTGAAGTTTTGTATGAAGGAAAAATTTCAGGTGTATGGAAGGAATGAGTAATGAGATGAAGGATGGACTAAAGCTCAAGCTTGGGGATGCCACGCGTTTCACCCCAAGAAATATCCAAGAAGTATAAGCGTCAAATCTTGGGGATGCCCAAGGCATCCCCTTCTTCATCAATAAAAATCCTAGGTTTCTTCCAAACGCTTCATTTTTATTGTTTCATGCACAATTGTGTTGTTCTTGGAGCGTCTTCTTTTTCGTTTTGGTTTTGGTTTTTAGTTTGCTTGGTTTTATGAATAAATTGGTTGGACCCCCTCTTTCATACATTGGTTTGCAAATAGTTTGGTTTGGTTTGGAAAAGAGTAGGAAAGTTCATGCTTTTGTGGTAAAAAGAGCTTGTTTTTGACTGTGGCCTATGCTTTGTCATGCCATGCTTGATATTGTTTTGGCTTTATGCTTAGTATTATTTGCTGTAGCATGACTTGTTATAAACAATTGAGATTGCTTAATGTGCCTTGGATGAATCATGCGTTGTTTTAGCATATTAAAGCATAGTATAGTGGTATTCTCCTTTGATGCTTTATTTGGGTTGACTTGGCGCATGCTCACACCATGTTGTGACTATCTCAAGTCACCATAGCCTTTATGATCCTTTAGTTTTCAACTTGTAGTATCACTTTATGCTTTGATCAATGATGTTTTGTCGCTCTGCATGATTATGTCCATTATTGCTCTCTTAGTTTGTCGCTCCCAGTCTTTTGCTAGCCTCCACAACAAAGTATGAGTTCCACTCATGCATCCAACTCCCTAAACCAAGTTATTCCAAAGAGTCCACCATACCTACCTACTAGCTTATGCTATTCCAAGTATATTCATGCTTTTGTTTACCTTCCAAATTAAACTTGTTATGAGAAAACTAGTGATTAAATCTCTCACGAACTTGATGGCACACTTTACTTTTCTTGCCCTTAATAAACTTGAACCATTGTGTCTTCTATGTTGTATATGCTTGCACTTATTTGTCGGGAATTAGCAGAACCATGCTTCCATGGGGAACGCTTTCAACATTGCACTTGGTACTTGTACCTAGTTGATATCATGCTCTTTTGTATATGGATGTTGTCGGTGTGAAATGAAAGGGGAGCTTGTAAGTCCATGGAGTTATGTATATGTGTTAGAGAAACGCCTGGGCCGCTGGTCTAATCCATGTTGACATGGTAGAAACCTGCAGCGTAACCATAATGAGCTGTCTATGAAGCATTCTTCTTATAAAAAAGAGAGTCCTATCTTGAGAAAAAGAAAGAAAAAAAAGATTATGAAAGAGGAAGAGAGAAAAAGCACCATATTCCATGGTAAATAAGAAGAATGCTGAGATGCTCGTTATGCCTTGCCTTGTCATTTTGATATGGGGATTCTTCCGTATCATCGGGCAAGGGGTACCCCGTTGGCGGTTCTCAATGATACACATATACTTACGATGACAAGAACTTACCGGTGACTAAACTTGAGTAGCATGAGGAGCGGCCCTCGTATACAAGGGACATGAGATTTCTGACTTATACTTCGTCAAGCATGTACACCATAGTTTGTTCACTTTAACCTTAATCACTTCAAGATGCTTATGATAGGGGCAATGAGAGCTGAAAGCTATAAGTACCATAATTTTTGGAAGCTCTTTATGAGACTTGAATCCCTACTTACTTTTATAAAGGCCTTTCTTCCACCATTATATTGAGTCTCCATCTTCTACCTTTATGCACCTACTTTGAGAGCATAGTGGCCATTCTTAGTTCTATGTGCATTGTCCCAAGACTAGTTGATTGATGCATACTTTGATATTGCTTGTTTTAGACTATTGTGTCTAGTCACTCTTATGAACTTGGAAGGTGTCCTATGCATTTATATTTGCTACTCTATTAAAGGACAAGCTGAATACTTTTATGCTATGTTTTATTTATGTGAAACAAACAAACGTCTTGCAAAGCATTATTATTCATGAATCTTTTGTTTGTGCCTTTTCATGTTGCATCATAGTTTCTTTGCTTATTACTAGAACTTTGTCTTTCATGTTATGATTGAAGTACTATGATCTTAGCTTTGAATGTTTTACCAATACTTTGATCAAGTCTTTGATGGTGCATGTCACCTCAAAAATTATTCTTTCTTTTTATCACTTACCTACTCGAGGACGAGCAGGAGTTAAGCTTGGGGATGTTGATACATTGCAAATGTATCTATAATTTTTGATGTTCCATGCTTGATTTTATCCACTTTCTTGTGTTTTGTTCCAACTTTGGAGTACTTTTCTTATGATTTCTTGGACTAACCTATTAACTAGAGCCACAGTGCCAGCTGCCTGTTTTCTGCTGTTTTTGGTTCCAGGAAAGTAAGAAAATGAATATTCTCGGAATTGGACGGGACAAAAGACAAAGTGCCTATTTTTTCGGAAGACATCAAGTGCTAGAATACGAGACGGAGAAGGGCCAGGGAGCCACCACACCACCTGGCCACGCGGCCAGGCATGGCCCGCACGAGGGGGTGGTGTGGCTGCTCCCGGCACCCACTGGGCCTCTCCTTCCACCTATATATTTCCCTCGGGACAAAAACCCTAAGTGCCCGATCAAAAATCCACGAAAGAGTCTGTAGCCGCCGTCATCTCCATCCCTAGATCAGGAGGGATCTGAAGCTCTTCCCGGCACCCTGCTGGAGAGGGTAATTCACCCTGGAGGCCTTCTTCATCACCATGCAAGCCTCCGGTGTGATGCGTGAGTAGTTCATCCTTGGACTACGGATCCATGTAGTAGCTAGATGGCTGGTTCTCCTCCTTTGTGCTTTCATGTCTAGATCTTGTGAGCTCCTTTCATGATCAAGATCATCTATTTGTAATCTGCATGTTGTGTTTGCGGGGATCCGATGGATATTGAGATGCTATTTCAGATTGATTATTGATTCTATCATGTCTTTGTTATTTGTGATCTTGCATGCTTTCAGTTGTTAGTAGCTATCTTGGCCAAGTAGATGCTAGCAACTCCAAGAGTTAGTATTTATGCTCGATAGTGGGTTCATGCCTCTGGTAATCTGGGGAAGTGACATAAATCTCTAAGGTACTAGATGTGCTGTTGCTACTAGGGAGAAAACAACAATCCTTTGTTCATAGAACAATCGTATTGTTTACTTTACACGCATTAAATAAAGCAATAATCATTACTTGCAACTTAATCTGGAGGGGTTGGATGATAACCTGAAGGTGGATTATTAGTCATAGATGCAGTTGGATGGCGGTCTATGTATAATGTTGTAATGCCCAATCAAGTCTCAAAGGAGTCAAGATGATTAGTATATGCATGTATTGCTTTCTCGATGTTTGTCAATTGACCCGCTATAATTTGTTAACCCAGCATGTTATCTATCTAAGGAGAGCCACCTCTAGTGAACTATGGATCCCGGTCCTTGTCTTTTACATACAATCTACAAACTGTTTACTGCTTTGTGTTTACTTTCTGCAAACTATTACTTCTTTCCATTCGATACGTTTAATCCTTTGTTTTCCGCAAAACACGGTGAGATTGACAACCTCATCGCAAGTTGGGGACAAAGTTCTGTGGTTGTATTGTGCAGGTCTCCATGTTGCTACTAGCACCGGTAGTGCGCCCTGCCAAAGCTCAGCTAGTAACACCTTTGGGGTGTTTCCTTGCTCCTACTGGTTCGATTGAACCTTGGTTTCATAACGGAGGGAAACTTGCTGCTGTGCTCATCATACCTTCCTCTTGGGGTTCCCAACGAGCTCTACATCAACACCGCCATCAAGCATTTTTCTGGGCGCCGTGCATTGAGCCATCACTTCCCAACTTATGGACAAATTCTGCCACATACATAGGTGGTGCTCTAATACTAGTATGAAAATAGAAGGTGTAAATAGTAAATAATATGTCTCTTCAAACTGACATGACGAGACTATATTGCACTAGGAAGTGACATGTTTCATTTATTGCACAGTGGCGTGCTAGTCTATCACGCTAGCTGGCGTCCTCGATGCAGCCGCTTCCTACAGCAGAAGAAAAGAAAAATCTCTTTCAAAGAGCCATCCTATCTTCCCCATTTCTGTTTAGTTTATCACAACTCGTCGATGCCGCTTGGCCGCATCTCTGGTACGCGCTTCACACATTTTACTCGCCATCTTTCCCGCTGCATCACCCCCTCTAGGCCATGAGCCCTCTCCTCCAAAAACCACCAACAACTCTACATAGATCCACCCTCGCCCCAATCCGTCCGGACGTGATGGTGGATTCGTGGTGGAACCCGCGGCCCTGTGGCTAGAGCAAGTCCGTGATGATTTCTTCAACGAAATCACTTTGCGTCTAGACACTACGAGGGCCGTTAAGCTGGCCGCATGCTCCAAGGAGCTGTACTGCCAGGTCACCGGTGGATAAGGTAGCAGGTGCCCCAACGACCGTTGTTGTTCATTGGTCTCCTACAATGACGTCTACGAGCACAAGATCCAATGCTACTACGCCTCGTGCATAGCCTGCATGGAGCAATGATGCGAGTTCGTCACCGGGGCATTGACTGTGCATGAGCTCTTTGACCACTTGAAACTTGCCCACAAGATGTATTTGCCCGAAGTGACCTACGTCAATAAGCACTGGTACTCGACTGACCCGGTGCCTGCAATAGAGATCATTGACACCGAGAAAGAGGGCACGAAGTTTGCCGCCGTAATTGAAGGGTACACCATAGCCATCTTCCTATCCGCCAGGTACGTCAGGTCGACAACGTGCGAATTGCCACGGTACAAGGTGATGTTATGGTTGCTGTCGTCATGGGATAAGCTCCATTCGGTTGAAATGGCAGTGACATCTGAGCTGACGAGCAGGCCTTTGTCGGCTGAAGTCGCGCTGAAAGGGCTCATGTCGTACCTGTCAAAACCACGGAGTTACCTGCGAGCTTCTCAAAATGTCGACGAAATTCCCCTAGATTACAAGTATATCATCCAAGAGTGAGTTAACACATATAAATCTTCTTGTGATGATCCTAATATGAATATATGTAATGTCGTACTAATTAATTACTTTATGTTGGTGATAGACCCAATTGGTATGGGCTATCTAGCCAAATATGTCTTCATGTTCAATGCTCGCTGCTGTAGTCCCGTGGAACTTTGTGGTGCCTGGTTGCGAGTTCGCCACAATGACGCTTGTGATGCACTCCCACCTCAGAGAAGCTCACTCCATGAGGTTGCACATTTTCCACTACGGTAGGAAAGACATGTACATCTCTAAGCTTGTGCTAGCACTGGGCTCGCAGAATGTAGATATCGAGGTAATCGGGGATGATGGCACGGTGTTTTGCATGGTATTTGACGGGCGCGACGAAGTTATCTTGATATTCGTCGTGTGCGTTAGGCCAGCGGCGCGCCTGTCGCCACAGTACAGGGTGAAGTTGAGCTCTGCACATCCAAATGTCTTGTGTGAGAAGGTATTCTATGCGAAGCCTAAAGCCACCTGCTCTTTCTCGGTTTGTCGGCTTAATTTGGTCACTCATTGTCGGAGTCAACCATTGTAGTTCACCGTGGAATAAAAGCTTCGTATCGACAGGATTCTCTAGAGAATAACACATCTTAATCTTCTTGTGATGATCCTAACTTGAACACATGTACTCCTCGATAGGATTTTTCTTATCATTTTGGGACATGTGGTTCCTAGCTTAAGGTAGTTCTAAGTATTTTGTATGGAGTTCTGCTACTGCTAATCTATTTTGTAGTAGGAGTAATACCTATGTACTAGAACTTGTTTAGACCGACGTATCGAGTGCAGAATATGGTCTCTCTTTCCTTTTGAATCATGACCTTGCTACATCTACTGAATTTCAATATTTGCACTGCTGAATCTATCAATTCCTTTGGTCATTATCTGTACTGCTAAATCGATCACTTTGAAATGGTGATAAATCTATCAAGTGCCGCTTATTATGAACTGGGAATCTGTTTATATTTTCTGTCTTATTCATTACTACTAAATCTTTCAAATGCCAGTGAATCTGTCAAATGTTATGTTGTTGCTATTACTAAAGTATTTTTAGAACTAATAGTGATGTATTGGTACATGTTTAGATCAAGGCCGGTAGATGGTCTTGCTCTTCTTTTGGAACATGGTTAGAAATATGGTCTCTCTTTCGTTTTAAATCATATACTTGCTACATCTATTGAATTTCAATGTCTGCATTGTTAAATCTATCAATTCTTTTGGTCATTATCTATAATTCTAAATTGGTCACTTTGAAATGCCATTGAATCTGTTAAGTGCCTCTGATTATGTATTTGGAATCTATCGATCTTTTTCTATTTTATTCAGTGCTGTCAAATCTTTCAAATGCTAGTGAATATGTCAGATGTTCTGTCGTTTTTATTATAGTACTAAAGTATTTTGTAGAACTAATACTGACATACTGGTACTTGTTTAGATCAAGGGCAGTAGATGGTCTTACTGTTCTTTTGAAACATGGCCTTGTCACAATCTAGATGAGGCTTGGCGCATTTTGGGTTGCATATGTGGATCACATAGTCATTGCTGTGAGTAGAAGGTATGCATAGAAAAGCAAACTTTGATCGTCAGTTTTGCTTGCTCCAATGATCGAGTGTGTTCGAAGAAAAGCTACTGATCCCGCGCCAAGGTTTTTAGTGCTGAAACAAGAATTGATTCTCGCCATCCTGGTATTGAATTTCAGAGTCTATATTGCTGAATCGGTCACTTTGAAATGCTACTGAATATGAACTGGGAACCTTTCTTTATTTCACCAAGCATGATGCAATTTAGGCCGTGGGTTCTTACCATTCTAGAAGTTTCAGCAATTTTAGCAGGCTTGCCAAACTTTGCAAAGGGGTACCTTTCTAGAAAGTTCAGATGAGGTTCATCATCTTGGTATTTTGGTATGAAGTACCGAAAATGCAAGTGACTCAACTTACAACTACTCTGTCAACTGATGTGAATCTAGACAAAGTTGAGTCCATTAGAATACGAACTGGAGGGAGTAGTATAAAAACGGAAGCAGTAAATAAATCATCTCTCAGTTCTAATAACTGAGATGTGATGAGAGAACACTCCATGGTAGCGTGCCAGTCTAGAGTAGCTATAGTACTCCCTACTCCATAACTATAGTTGGCGTCCTCGATGTAGTACGCCCGATAGAAGACAATCGAAGGAGCATGGCAAAACCCCCTCCTTCAAAGAGCAATCCCTAACTCCACGAGGCCGCATTTGGATCTTCTTGAGCGCACACTTCACACATTTTTCTCCCACCTCACCCGCAACATCGATCCTTCCAGGCGACCACCCCTCTCCTCCAAATAAGCCCAATAGTCATACATAGATTCGTCCTTGCCCCCAATCCATCTGGACGTGATGACTGTGCATTCGAGGCACAACTAGTTGAACGACGTCTAGACGAAGGTTGATGACAACGTCTTCAATGAAATAGCTATGCATCTAGACACTACTAGCGTCGTCCGGCTGACCGCATGCTCCAAGCAGATCTACCAGCAAGTCGCTGGCGGAAAAGGTAGTAGATGCCCCAACGACATCTGCTGGACTTTGGTCTCCTACAAGGACGTCTAGGACCACAAGATAGCATGCAACTACCGCTGGTGTGTCTACATGGAGCTAGATGCAAGTTCACCAGCGTCAAGTAAGTGTTCGTGGAGCACCTCATATCTGCCCACTCAATGACGGTGCCCAGATACAGCCCCCAAAATGGGACTCGTCTGTGTCGGTTCGTGCACCGGGCTCACTGAGAGCTGAGGTCATCGACATCGGGAAGGAGGGCAAGCTATTCATCACCCAAATTGACGGGTATAGCATGGACTTGCTCCTGTTCGTCAGACCAGTCAGGTCGGCGGCGTGCGAATCACCGTTGTACGAGGTGAGGTTTTGGTCATTGGTCTTGTTCGCTAGTTTCAATCAGGTTGTAGTAATAAGGTCATCCGAGACAACGATTAGGCCGTCGCCGGCCAACGCCGTGTAGGAAGTGCTCACGTCTTTTTTGTCGAAGCCGCGGTTTTACTGGCATACTACTGAACCTGTCGTCGGACAAGATTCACCGGTGAGATATCACATCTTAATCCTCTTGTGATGATCCTACTATGAGTGTATGTAATGTTGTACTTAGTAGCTACTTTATGTTAGTGGCAAATTCCCTTCGTAATTGGAATTGCCGAAATTAAGGATCCCTAATTTCCTGCTTTATCGTATGAATTTTAAATGTATGCTGCTGACCTAGAGGCCGACAGGCGACAATGAAATGAGAGACGCGTCCCATGCAGGAAATCAAGCGTGTAGCCTAGCCAACACTTTGACATGCTGAAGCATTCTCTTTTCTTCTAGTATGTATGATGGGACATGTAGTGGTTCCTAGCTTAGTGTAAACTTGTAGTTTACACTTCTACTAAGTATTTTGTATGGAGTTCAGCTACTACTAATTTATTTTGTAGTAATACCTATGTACTCGGACTTGTTCAGATCAAGTGGAGAATATACATGGTCTTGCTTTCCTTTTAAAACTTGGTCTTGCCGCATTGTTGTACATCCATTGAATTTCAATGTCAGCATTGCTGAATCTGTCAATTCTTTTGGTCATTTTCTGTCACTATTGAATCGGTCACTTTAAAGTGCTGCTGAATCTTTCAAGTGCTGCTGAATGTGAACTGGGAACCTCTAAGATACTTTTCTAGTCTTATTATATACTGCCGAATCTTTCAAATGCTACTGAATTGGTCAAAAAAATTGTTGTTGCTTTTACTAAAGTATTTCATAGAGCTAATACTAATGTACTAGTACTTGTTTAGATCAAGGACATAGATGGCCGGTTTTGATTCCGTTTTGAAACATGGCCTTGTCACAATCTAGATAAGACTTGGGCATTATGGGTTATATATATGTTGGTCACACAGGCATTGATCTAAGAACGAGGTATGCACACAAATGCAGACTTGATCGTCAGTTTTGCATTCTCCAATGATGTAGTGTGTTCGGAGAAAAGGGGCAAACTCATCATGCTCCAAGGTTTTTAGAGATGAAACAAGAACTGATTATCTCTATACTACTATTGAATTTCAGTGTTTGTATTGCTGAATCAACCACTTTGAAATGCTGTTGAATCTATCAAGTGTGTCTGATTACAAACTGGGAATCTGTCGATATTTTTCTATCTTATTCTGTACTTCTGAATCTTTTAAATACTAGTACAAAATCTGCCAAAAGTTTTGTCGTTGCTAACTGGCTATTTGCACTAGAGCTTTTGCCTTTCTATCATTGGAACTGTTGGATGTGTGTTTTGGACAGATATGAGAGGGTAAAGATACATCACGATTTCACCAAGTGAAATCATAGGGTATCAGTCCTGTTTTGGCGCGGGCGGAGGGCGTGTCCATGGTTCTTTTGACTTTTCACATGAATATCTATCAAAATAATTATTGGTTTTTCCACCTCCCTTTGTGAGGTCTTTGTTTCGAATCCGACCGAGCCACATCACAATGAAATTTTCATTAAAGTGGAGAAGAAATCTAGTCCATTCCGCCTCTCTTTAGCACAGAACATTTTAATTTGTCATTTTTGGGTTCAGGGGAGTGCTGACCACAGCGCACTAAAATTTGAGAAAGGACGCCGTGGAGCACAACCAGAGGACTGCCGAGCATAGAATAGTGAAATTTGAGAAATGATCCCATGGATCATATGCCATGGAGTATAGCCCAAAATATTTTTAATTAGACCTTTTGGGCATTGCCCCCCACCCCTTAAAAAACTCCACATTCCCGTGTTTTTAAGAAACTAGTCTATTATGTGGCATTTTATAAATTGAGATGCCAGGAGCGCTGTCTTCTTATATTTTAAAAGAGATAAACATGGACACAAAATATTTATAAAAAGACTAATAAATAAGTTGTAATACTAATAAACTTTTAATGATGTCTTTTCTATAGATATCTTTGGTGTAGTTGTAACACACTCATTTTACGTCTATTTAATTCAAAAGTCTTGAGTTCGAATCCGCTATGTGCACATATATATCTTGGGTTTACATATATATATATATATATCTTGGGTTTACAATTTTTTTAGCATTATCGCATTATGGATAGGCTGACATCACGGACCCACCAGCCTACAGCATCCCTCGGGTTTAATGGTTGGGTTTGAAAAAAAGTTAAATACTTGTACAAGAGGCTGGCATCGGGTACCCACCCTCCAGAACAGACAAGGCTACATCACTGACCCACAAGCCAGAACATATCAGAGAGGCTGACATGGGGGCCTCAGCAGCCAGACCATACACGCCTGCCGCATCGAGCAACATTGCCAACGTCAAAACAGCGGACACAGGCGAGAAATGTCCATCATACGCAAGTTTTATTTATAGGGAGACCGACATGTGGGACCCAGTAGCGCGACCTTATATAGGTTCTGCCTCGAGCAACTTTGCCAAGTCCGAAACAGGGAGGCGCGGGCGAGAAAAAAGTCCATGCACACGTTTCTTCTAATGAGAGGCTCACATGGGGGACTCAGCAACCTGAAAAACAGCTGATATATCGAGCAACGCTATCATGTTCAAAACATGGAGGTGCGACTCAAGGGCAAAAATTCCATAATACACATGTTTCTTCTAATGAGTGGATGACATGTAAGGCCCAGCAACGTGATTAAACGGTTGATGTAGCGAGCAACGCTATCAAGTTCGGAACACGGAGGCGCGACCGAGGAAAAAAATTCTATCATACACACGTTTCTTATAATGAGAGGATGCCATGTGAGGTCTAGGAGTTTGATTAAACAGTAGATGCATCGAGTAGCGCTATCAAGTTCAGAACAGGGTAGCACGGGCGAAGAAAAAAATTCCATCGTAAACACGATTCTTGTAATGTGAGGCTGACATGGGGGACCCAGTAGCGTGACTAAACGACAGATAGATCAAGCAACATTATCAAGTTGAAATCAGGGAGGCAATAGCCAAGGAAAAAAATCCATCATGCACATGTTTCTTCTAATGAGAGGATGGCATGTGGGACCCACCAACCTGATTAAACGGCAGATGCATCGAGCAACGCTATCAAGTTCGGAATAGGGTAGCACGAGCGAAGGAAAAAATTCCGTCATACACATGATTCTTCTAATGAGAGGCTGACATGTGGGACCCAGCAGCCTGACTAAACGGCAAACACATCGAGCAATGTTATCGAGTTCAAATCAGGGAGGCGTGACCGAAAAGTATGGTCCGCTAGAGACACTGACGTTCGGGACCCACACACCTCAAAAGACTTCGGCGAATCAACATCGTGCGAGGAACCAAAAATGTTGCTTCTACCACACGCCAGCCGTGCTTCCTCCATGTTTTTAGTGGTTCTATCATAGAAAAGGGCCGCAAAACCGGAAAAAAGTTTTCCATCAGCCACTGTCGAGCCGAGAATTTCGTCGCGGAAGACGCGCCTTCTACGACGACCGTCGGGCCAAGTCATTGTGGAAGGACACTTTTCTTGTAGTGTTTCCTCGCCATCTCACCCGCTGCATCACTCCTTCCAGACCAGCACCCCTCTCCTCCAAAAACCCCAAACATTTCTATATAGATCCGCCCACCCCCAATCCTCCTAGACGCGATGGCGGATCATCTATGCAAAATTTGGAGAGGTTCGAGGAAGAGTCGGTGGTGCAACGGATTTAGCAAGGTCGGTGACAACATCGTCAACAAAATTGCTGAGCGTATGGACGCTAAAAGCGTCGTCCATCTAGCCGCATGCTCCAAGGATCTACACCACCAAGTCACTGATGGAGAAGGTTATAGCTGCCCGAACTACAACTGCTCGAAAGTGGTCTCCTTCAACGAACTCTATGCCCACATGATCTCCGGCATCCACAACCCATTTATCTACACGGAGCCAGGATGCAAGTGGGTCGGCAACAAATTAACATTGTATCTGCACCTCAAATCCACCCACTCGATGGAGGTGCCCACAGTCCTCTACAACATCAAAAAATGGGACCCGTCTAAGTCGGTGCCTGCACGAGGCTCGCAGAGAAAAAATTTCATCGGCATCGGGAATACGGGCGCGCTGTTCATCGGCCAGATTGGCAAGCACAACATGGAGATTGTCATGTCCGCCAGCCGTGTAAGGTCGTTGGTGTGGGAATTGGAGGAGTACGAGGTGAGGATGTCATCATTGGTCCCTTTTCGTGGGTTCTATCATCTCGAGTTTTATTCTGAGCCAAAGATTGTGGAGCCGCCGGCCGAAGTTGCACTGGATGCGCTCAACCATTACCTATTGGTGCCGTAGACTTATTGTCAAGCTCCTTAATCGTTGGTCGGAGTTACTCGTGGAGTTCAAATATTGGATCAATGACGAAATCAACCCATTATGAGATATCACATCTTAATATTCTCCTGATGATACTAATATGAATGTATTATGTAATTTTCTAGTCCCTCTATTCTAATATTAATTACTTTATTTATGTTAGTGGCAGATTCCCTTCGTAATCGGAGTGGTGGAAATTGCTGGAAAGATCCGTAAATTTTACATCTATCTTGCTGAGTGTGAATAGGAGAAAGCCTATTACGAGGATCCACAAACGATGGTAAAACAAGAGAAGCGTGCCAGGCTGGAAAGCAAGCGCTACCCGGCCACAACTTGGACACGCTGAATCGTTGGCATGCTGATCTTGTGGTGATTCTGACCTCTCTCTTTTCTCTCATGCATGTTTGGAGTATATGATGGGATATGTAATCGTTCCTAGCTAGCTTAAGGTATTACTAAGAGTAGTTTTATACTTCTACCGAGTATTTTATATGGAGTTCTACAACTGCTAATATATTTTGTAATAATTCCTATGTACTGGGAGTTGTTTAGACCGAGTGCAGAATATGGCATGTACTGCTGAATCTTTCAAAAGCTACCGAATCTCTCAAATGTTCTGATGTGGCTATTATAAAAGTATTTTGTGGAACTAATACTATTGTACGAGTACTTGTTTTGATTAATGGCAGTATATTGTTTTGCTTTTCTTTTGAAACATGGCCTTGTCACAATCTAGATGAGGCCTGGGCATGTTGGGTTGCATATATGTTGGTCACACATGCATTGATGTAAGAACGAGATATGCATACAAATGTAGACTTGATCATCAATTTTGCTTGCTCCAATGATGGAGTGTGTTCGGAGAAAAGGGCAAACTCATCCTATGCCAAGGTTTTGATAGCTGAAACAAGAACTGATTCTCGTTGTACTACTATTGAATTTTAGTGTATGTATTGCTGAATTGGTCACTTTGTAATGCTATTGAATCTCTCAAGTGCTGCTGAATATGAATCTGTGATATTTTCCTGTCTTATTATGTATTGCTGAATCTTTCACAATAATTTGAACTACAAGTAAATCATAGGTTTCTTTGAAAGTTTTATGAAAAAGCTTTTGGAGGTACCCATCGGGGGCCAATTAATATATTAGAAACCACCAAGAGTTTGGACAATAGGTTTAACTTCTTGCTAAGATTTTGCATCTTGACAATTTAATGAAATTTGGTCAAACTTGAGCTACACAAGTAAGAGAACAAGAGGGAGGCAGCGTGAGACTTTCAAAAAAAAGAGGCAGCACAAGAGCAGCGAGAGGAGGAGTTGAAGGAGGTGTAATGTCAGAGCAAATCTATGATGGGCTGCTGACACGAGGTACATGGTACACTCCACTAGTAGTAAATGTATGGACCTACTAGTATATGCATGCAAAACAAGTTGTGTTTTCTCTCTCCTTCGCTGCCTCTCACCATCCATCCTCCATCGATCTCTTCTCTGCAGTCGTGGGTGCATTGTCCGGCTTGTCTCTTCCTCGTCCACAGTGTGGCGCTGCGCACGTCTGCCTTGGTACATCACACCTATTTACTTCCAGCAACCGTTTTTTCTGTTCCGAAATTCAAAGTAATCATCAACACCAGTACAAAAAGGCTCAAAGGTAACAATAATTACAAAAAGGTCCTCAGACCCTAGCGTGATAAGAAAAGAGTCTCGCTTCTCCATGACCTCTAGTTCCAAAAATAAAAATAAAGAATGCCACCACCGCAATTTTCAGACAAAGTGTATCATGCTTTCTTACAATTCCCAAGTTTTAGGATTTTTCAAGCGGACATAGAAAGGTTTTCATTTTATTCATGTTCAATCTTCTTGCTTTTTGACGAGGTTGTTGAATCGTAATGCTAGCTTTGTATAGTTTAATCGCTAGGTATTGTATATGCTGGTATAAGGCCCGTAGTAAACGACGTGTCACTTTGTTATACCTAAGACTTGGTTATACTATTGAACTTTCTCTCACGCACTTCTTGTAGATTATTAAATTAGACCTAATTCGACAAATCAACAAAAAGTCGTCTAAGTGGGTTAAATTAGGTAGAAAATTAAGCCTAAAAAATATAACATGTAATTTATCCAACAACTTTATGTACTAGTAAATAAATGGCAGATGCTATGAACTCTAATTTAGCCATATTAACTGTACTTCATTCTGATTTTTTTTTACTTATTTACCATGCTAACATGCACCGACCTATACCAAAATATGGACACATCCTCATTATATTGATGAATATATATAGAGTATGTCCATGACCTTGGTCATTTGGCTTGAAACCCAAGAAAGTTCACACGGAGTACATGGTATAGTAGGCCATACCGGGGAGTGAGTTTTTCAAGTATTTTACTGGTAGAATGAATTAAAGAACAAAGAATGCCCCCAACAAATTTTTGTACAAAGTGGACAACCCTTTCTTACAGTTTCCCAAGTTTAAGGATTTTTCAAACTTCCAAGCCAAAGCTCCATGCACTTAAATGACTCTATGCCGATAAAAAAATTTAGGTCAAACCTGAATACATGTGACCGCGATAGACTTTTACTCTTGAAAATTTCCAAAATTCTTTTGAAGGAACCCGGGCGGAGAATATATCATGGGCCAACAATAGTTTTCAAAAATGCTAGCACTGATTAGTATTTGCATAACGACAAATTTGCTTGAGCGACCAATCAAGGTCATGGCCATATCCACAACATAGTTTAGGACCCACGAGTCTAGCACGGTCAAGAGGGGAGTACAAGGCACGAGTGTCTAAGGGCATCCGCAATGTAGGACTCACCCGGCTTATATGGAAATTACCACAATGTATAAGGTCAACATTTTCCACAAGATAGGGCCCACATAGCTTGTCATATTGCTCCATGCAAGAGAGAGGAGAGAAGGGAAATGATGTTTCTATTCTCTATGGGCAACCTATAAGCTCGAGGCAACTTTATTTTCTCCACAATGTATAAGGTGAACCTTAGCGGGTGCCACATAGGCCTTAATGTGTTTTTTTACACAATGTGGATGCCCTAAGGAAAAAAATCAAATAATGGGCTCACTTGGCAGTGTATGACCAAGCTATAAAACTCCTATGCAAAAGTTAGCATCTTCAATTTAGTAGGTCACACAAATCATCTCGTTTAGACACTGTCTAAACAGTGGATCTTACTCGTAGTACAGTAAGTAGTACTCCCTCCGTTTCAAAATATAAGATGTTTTAGGTTTGTGAAGGTTATGTATCTAGTCATCTTTTAGTGTGTATATTCGAAGTGAACCTCTACGAACCTATACATTAAAGGTGTCTAGATATATTATCTTCACAAAGCTAAAACATCTTATATTATGAAATGGAGGGAGCATTTCTTTGCTTAGACATATGCTCACCTCTGTCCACGCGTTGTACATGCTGAGAGAATAAAATATAGGCAGGGGAAGAGGTAGCGGTGAAGAGAGAATAATAGAAGTTGAAGGAGGTTTGATGTTAGAGCAAAGTTATGCTGGGTTCCTCAAACGAGGTACTCCTGCAGTCTTACAGTGTACACTCTACTAGTAGTAAATTTCTGAGGACCTACGCATGCAAAACAAATTGTGTGTTTTGTCTGTCCTTTGCTGCCTCTCATCTCTCCTCCCCTCTCCCCTCACACACCGCCCGACTGATCTCTCCCTCATCCAAAGTGTGGCGCTATGCACGTGTGCCTTGGTGCGGTGGCTCTATGTCTCTCATCTGTTCGGTAGCCGCGTTGGTGTAGAGTAGGAGTCATAGGAAGGGAACCACTTTGGTCCTTGGCGGCAAAAAAAATTCAAAATTTTTCGGTTTCGAAATTTTTACTTGCTTCCCAAACATCAGGAGGGGAGATTATTCAAAAGATCATGCATTCGCAGTACTTATTATCTTATCTTTATCTTGTCTTATCTCTTATAATACATACCACTATATAGTGTACGGATAACTTTGAACATTGACCGTTGGATCAATACTAGCAAATCCAAACATTGCTAACCGCTGGATGTTCTTTTCCATTCTTAGCATCTATAAGATTCTATTCATAGTCTTTAGCATAATGAATGCTAGTATGTGCAAACCTGAAAACACACTCCATTTCTTAGTTTTGGGAAACTTGTGCTAAATGCATAGACTTGGATGTAATTTTCATTTTTATGAGGTCCTTGATGTAACTTGTACTTCCATTGATCGTGTTAACTAAAGCACCTCGCTCCTACGGGACCTACCACAGTTAGAAGAGAATGCAACAACCCTAATTATCACACAAAGTGGACCGCAGTTTGTTATAATTCCATTTTAAGCTTCCTAGCTAACTTTGCACACTTCACTGACTTCTTGCCGATTTAACGAAATTAGGTAAAACTTGAGCTACAAGTAAGCATGATAGATTGCTCTTGAATAAGTGTCCTTTTGGATGTAGATGGGTGAATCTTCTTGTAGTAAACAATGTCATCGGTGTAAGTTTACAACTATCACGAAAGAACATTCTTAGTTTCCAACCATCGGGGGGTCATTTAATATATCACAAACCACCAACGAGAGTTTTGACAATAGGTTCAACTTCTTGCTAAGATTTTGCATCTTGACAACTTAACGAAATTAGGTCAAACTTGAGCTACAAGTAAGCGCGATAGATCACTCTTGAATTAAATGTATTTTTGGAGGTAGATGGGTGCATCTGCTTCTTGTAGTAAACAATGCCATCGGTGTGAGTTTCCAACTATCACGAAAGAACATTCTCAGTTTCAAACCATCAGGGGGTCATTTAATATATCACAAACCACCACCGAGAGTTCTGACAATAGGTTCAACTTCTTGATAAGATTTTGCATCTTGACAACTTAAAGAAATTAGGTCAAACTTGAGCTACAAGTAAGCATGATAGATTACTCTTGAATTAATTGTCTTTTCGAAGGTAGATGGGTCCATCTTCTTTTAGTAAACGATGCTGTCGATGTGAGTTTCCTGCTATCAGGAAAGAACATTCTCAATTTTACCATGATTTGCAAATTTTAAAAATTCCTAGCTAACTCTCCCGACTTGAATGAGACTTTGTGTCATTTATCAAAATTAGGTCAAATTTGAACTACAAGTAAATTGTAGGTTGCTTTGAAAGTTTTACAAAATAGTTTTTGGTGGTTTTGATGAACTGAATTCCTGGTTAGCTCCAAAAGTTTTTTGGAAAATTCTCCTCTTCGCTGCTCTCGCGCTGCCTCCTGTGTGCTCTCGGTCTCTTCTCTCTGCCAGATTTTTTTTTCAAAAAGGGGGAAACTCCTAGTGATAATATTGGTCGTCATGCGAGGAAGATCCTATGTACTCCTACCAAATACGGGAACACCACCACACCAAGTTCTTGCATACTTCCTACGTCCATAAATAAGTGTACTTCTAGTAGGTATTAGTCCAAGTCAAACTTTTTTTAAATTTGACTACTTTTTAAAAATAATCTAGTAATATATATAACATTAAATCTACATATTATGAAAGTACATTTCAAAACGAATCAACTTGTACTAGTTTTGTGTCATAAATATTGCTATATTTATAAATAAAAGTTGGTCAGAAATAGTTAAGTTTGATTTAGAACAAATGCTAGAAGTACACTTATCTGAGGACAAAGGGAGTAGTTAAATGCACAAGATACAACACATCCAATGTTCATGATTTATCTCATACTTTCTAAGAACTTGAAAGTACGACAAATAAAAAGGGGTCCGTCCATAACTACTTTGTGGAATATACTTGAGAGATTGCAACGAGGTTGTCCAATATATACTTGAAAATCCGAGACATCTATTTTGAGATGGAGGGAGTATTATTTGGGTGCTAGCTCAATTCAAAATCTCTGACAAGTGGCAAAATTTATCGCCTACGCTGTGTGAATCGTAGGTATCTAATGTTGCATGCAAAAATATGGATATGGATGATCATTTGATGTGACTCTCAATCTTGAATTTCTGGATAGATAGCTTACGAGTCTACTACCTTTGTTATTACTAGATGAACACTAGCCAAATTCAAAATCTGAAACGAGCGGAAAAATCACCCACCAACCTTGAAGCATTTCCCGCCCCACCGATTCAAAACCTTTGAGCAAAATATCCCACCGGATAGTACCATTTTTCTATTATTATTAGCTGGACGCTAGCCAAATTCAAATCTCAATCGAGCGGTAATATCACACACCGACCTTGAAGCATATCGCGTCCCTCTATTTCAAAACAAATTGTCTTTAAAATTCCCGTTCTACCCATTGTTCAGAAGATAGATGGGCATGCTAAAGTCGGTAGCTTGGGGTATGATCATAATTATTTTTTTATTCACCTCTATAGTCCCGATTCGCGCAGTTTTTCCCGCTGGCCCTCCCAAAAATCCCAAGCTCCTTTGTCCCCTCCACGACCACCGCACACACCGACTTGATCTACGGTCTCGTGCATTGCTGCGAAGCCACTTCACCGACGCTCACCCACCGGATCTAGTTCACCGGGTCTCTCTGATACTTCACCGGACTTGTGTCGTTCACCTTGCCGATGGCATCATTAACCACCCAAGCTCTGCTTCCTCGCTACCCAAAGCTATCCAACCATACCGGATCTGCTTCACCGGTGTCCACCGGACGTGATCTACTTCAAGGAGTTCCATGTCCATCGCTCCAGACCAGCTACACAGCCGTCACCGTTCACTGCACCGGATCTGCCTCAGCGACGCTCTCGTCCACCACGCTCAAGCGGCATCGACCGCCCAAGATCTGCTTCCGTGACGCCAATAGCCACCGCAACCGCAACACCCTCGGTGACCTGGACGTCATCCGCACGATACCCATGATGCTTAGACGCCTCTCCTACCAAGGTAACCAAATCTCCAACTTGTTTTTTTGCCAGCAGTATAGCAGGTTCAAGCCTATCGCAGTGAACTGCATTTTTGTAACCGTGCTACATACCAAGTCAATGCGTATGCCTGTTCTTCGTGCTACATACAAGGTCAGTAGACATGTTTGTTTGCATCCGCTACTCCAGAAATTTTAAAGTCATGCACATGTTCGTAGCTACTCCGTACAACAGTAATTTTTTGATACCATGTAATTCTTGCAAAATCTAAAGTTACTGGAAAATATTAGTATGGATTCCCTGCTCTACAGTTACTAAATCTATCTGGTTTGTCCTGAGATCAGTTCATGTTATTATTTCCTCCTTGGCATCGTTCTTCTATCTTGTAGTAGTCGTTTAAACTCTTCGTAATAATTCGATTATAACTTTGTTGTTGCTATCTGGTTCTTCAAAAGCTGCATCACTAACTATTTTCTTTTTCTTGCATAGATCTCAATATGGAACAATGAACACGTTGGTTCGCATAGCCTATTCCACAGGTTCACAAGTGACGCTATTATTTCCTTATCTGGTGTTGGTTCCTCCTGAGCAACGCCATAACTGTCCTCTACTATGTAGTTCACTCGTGGTTTGTATTCCTGCTCTAGAAGTTCTCTTATGATGCCATTATAATTTCTATCTGGTTGATTCTTAGCTATGCAGTAACTGCATGCCATTGTATAGTTCACCGCAAATTCCGAGTCACCCAATGTCTCTTGCATTCCAGGAGATACCACTGCTTCCATATATATTTTCTAAAATGACCTGGCTAGTTTATATTTGCTGAAATTCTAATACACACTTTGTTTGATTTCTCATTTCATTGTAGGCACACTTGTCTAATGCTTGTTTGTCATGTTCTACAAGTTCAGGAGCGACGCCATTATATCTCGCATCTAGTTCTGGTTCGTCCTAAGCAACAATAAATCTATCCTCAACTATATATAATTCATTGATGGTTTGTGTTCCTGCTCTACAAGTTCTCGTATGATGTGGTTATAATTTCTATCTGGTTTATTCTTATCTACGACAGTAACTGCATGCCATTATTTAGCTCAACGCAAATTTCGAGTCACCCAACGTCTCTTGTATTTTAGGGTAAACATTTTCTTCCATATATATTTATTGAAATGACCTGGCTAGTTTATATTTGGTGAAATTCTAAGCCACACACACATTTTTGATTGCTCATTTCACGGTAGGCACACTTGTTTAATGCGGTGCTTGCTTGTCATGTTTGTTTGACGTGTTGGTCAATAATTGAACCATTAACCAGTTGTAATGTTGAGGGCTAACCTTAGGGGTGGCCCGATCTTTCACGAATCCCTTGAAATTGAGGAGGGGTATGAGGGAGAGGATGAAATCCACGGACTCATGCACGAAGAACACAATGAACACACGCACACGCGAAGACACAATACACACCTATAGCTCATGGCGGTGGTGACCGGTCCGTTGCAATCCTAGGATCAGCGTCGGGCGGAGGTCTCTCACTTGAACCGGCATGGCGAGAAGGCAGTCTCGGTGAGATCTTGACATCTGGGCAAAGGGACTCCGATGCCTAGGCCTTGTACAACGAGGGAAGCAAGATGCAAACTCCAACGAGGTTGGGGGATAACTGGTGCTCCTTCTTCAAGGAGCATGAGACTAGGAATTAGAGAGATCCACAAGGGTGTCTTCTAATTCCAATTATCCAAGTTTGAGTAATACAAGGGGGTGTGGGGGCTATATATAGGCCAGCCACTAAAACAGGGGTAGTTTGGGTACAAAAGGGTAAAAACTGGACGAAATAGGAATATTCTCGGGCATCAAACCCATGTTGACTTTCGGGGAAGGGTTCGGCGTCGTCCGGTCATGCCGGATAGGCGCGGAAATTCAATCAGCGATCGTTACAGTCGACCACCGGAATGGCTCACAGACGCGCATTTTAGTGTGCGTCGGTCGGTTTCGGCGTGCACCGGAATTTCCGATCCATGGTCCGGTCCGCCGGTTGGTGCGCCAGGATTTCCAGCGAGATTTTCGGTCCGCCGGTCCTAGCGCCGGTTTGGTCTGGCCCCTCGTCTTGCAATGACTTGGCTCCTTCTCTTGCATTCCTTTGGAGGGTTCATACCTGATGATGCATAGAGTATTGGAATGAAGTAGCAAGCCATCCAAGGATGTACCGAAATCACACGAGCAAAGGAGTGAATTCACCTTAGCTTGGAGAAGCTTGGCTCAGGCACGAGTCATCGGTCCACTTGGGAGACTTGGTGGTGTAGATGTAGAGGCGTCTGTAGGACAGGCTGCATCAGCTCCCCCCTTGGGAAAGAGTCGTCCTCGACTCTTCATGGTTATCATCTTGAACATCTCCATGGTAGGGTGAAAGGTCCTTGACATTGAATGTATTGCTGACAAGGTACTTGGAGATTGGGATGTCAATGATGTAGGCATTGTTGTTGATTCACTTGAGGACCTTGAAGGGACCATCTCCTCGTGGCTTGAGCTTGGAGTCGCGTTCTTTGGGGAAGCGGTCCTTGCTTAGGTGTATCCACACGAGGTCACCTTCTTCAAAGATCATCTTCTTCTTGTCCTTGTTTAACCTTGAAGCTTGGCGAAGGACTTGTTGCTCGATTGTAGCTCTTGTTTCTTCGTGGGGCTTCTTCATAGCTTGGGCGCGCTTGTCAAAGTCCATGTTGGTGCGCTCATGAAGTGGTTGCGGTAGGATGTCGAGTGTGGTGAGGGGCTCGAAACCATAGACGATCATGAAGGGACTCATCTTGGTTGTTGAGTGCTTGGCATGATTGTAGGCGAACTCGGCGTGGGGAATGCATTCCTCCCAATCCTTGAGGTTTTTCTTGATCAACACACGAAGGAGAGTCCCAAGGCTTCGGTTGACAACTTTGGTTTGGCCATCGGTTTGAGGACGCGATGCGGAGGAGAATAGTAGCTTGACGCCGAGCTTGGACATGAGGGTCTTCCACAAGTAGCTCATGAATTTGACGTCACAGTCGGATACTATTGTTCTTGGCACACCATGAAGACATAGGATTTCCCGGAAAAACAAATTGGCAGCATGTGAAGCATCATCGGTCTTATGGCACGGTATGAAGTGTGGCATTTTGTAAAAGCAATCCACGACAACAAATATAGAATCATGTCCATGCTTAGATCTAGGAAATCCTAACACAAAATCCATGCTAATGTCGGACCAAGGTGTATGAGGAATAGGAAATGGCAGATAAAGACCATAAGGGTTAGCTTGCGACTTAGCTTGAACACATGTAGTGCATCGTTGGACGTAGCATTCCACGTCGCGCTTCATCTTGGACCAATAGTAATGAGTGGAGAGCATGTATAATGTATTGCCACGGCCAAAGTGACCCATGAGGCCTCCACCATGAGATTCTTGGAGAAGCAAAATTTGAAGAGACGACTTCAGAATGCAAAGCTTGTTTTGTTTAAATAGAAAGCCCTTATGCAAATAGAAATCATCAACTCCTTTGTCAATGGAGCACTTTGCGAAAATTGGTTCAAAGAATGGGTCAAAAGAATACAAAGTTTTGATTTCATCAAGACCCAACACGTTTACTTCAAGTTGAGTAAGAAGGCTTGTGTGCTTGCGAGATAAAGTGTTCACAACTACATTATCTTTGCCCTTCTTATACTTGGCAATGTAAGGAAAAGACTCCATAAACTCGACCCACTTAGCATGTCTATTACTCAAGTTGGCTTGGCCTTTGAGATATTTCAACGACTCATGGTCGAAATGTATGATAAATTCCTTCGGCCAAAGGTAGTGTTGCCAAACTTGAAGGACATGAACTAAGGCAAAAAGATCTTTGTCATAAATCAGATAATTAAGGCGAGCACCATCAAGTTTCTCGCTATGGTAGGCAATAGGACACCCATTTTGCATTAGGACTCCTCCAATGCCAATACAACTACCATCACACTCTATCTCAAAAGTTTTAGTGAAATCCAGTAATGCAAGAAGAGGTGCTTCGGTGAGCCTATTTTTAAGTTCATCAAAAGCTTTTTGTTGTGCTTTTCCCCACACAAAGGTGGCATTCTTCTTGGTCAACTCATTGAGAGGATAAGCAATGGTAGAAAAGTCTTTCACAAAGCGACGATAGAAACCGGCCAACCCATGAAAACTTTGAAGTTCACTCACATTTGTGGGATGGGCAAATCTCGTATGTCCTTTACTTTAGAAACATCAACTTCAATGCCATTTGAAGAAACGACAAATCCAAGAAAAAATAACTTTTTTTAGCAAAAGCGCACTTGGGAAGATTAGCATATAGCTTTTCATGTTGAAGGATTTGCAAGACTTCCTTGACATGTTTAACATGGTCCTCAAGCGACTTGCTATAAAGAAGTATATCATCGAAATAGACAACGACACTCTTGCCAATGAGAGAACGCAAAATATGATTCATGAGGCGCATGAAGGTGGATGGGGCATTAGATAAGACAAATGGCATGACCAACCATTCATAGAGACCAAGTTTGGTCTTGAAGGCGGTTTTCCACTCATCACCTTCCGCCATGTGTATTTGATGGTACCCACTATGGAGATCAATTTTTGAGAAAATAGTGACTCCACACAACTCGTCAAGCATATCATAAAGACGTGGTATAGGATGTCGATAACACACGGTGATAACATTGATTGGACGGCAGTCCATGCATAACCGCAACGTATATTCCGTCTTTGGTACAAGAATCACGGATACCACACTTGGACTAGTGCTTATTTGGATCAAACCTTCTGAGACGAGTTGGTTGATTTGACATTCGATCTCCTTCGTCTCCTTCGGGTTCGTGCGGTAGGCAGCGCGGATTGGAAGGGTTGCACCGGGTATGAGGTTAATGCGATGCTCAATTCCGCGAAGGGTAGGTAGTCCATGAGGAATCTCTTCGAGAAACACATCCTTGAATTCCTGCAAAACAGCCATCAAAGAGGGAGGAACATTTGTTACATCATTAGTTCCTTGTTCTAGTCCCTTGCAAATGAGGACATAGTGCAAGATGGATGGGTTATTCCTCACATCTCTCATCTCACTTTTGGTGGCAAGGAGAACACTCTTAGTTTTTCCACTCGAGTTTGGCTTATGGCTCTCACTCACTATGAGGTGGTTCTCTTGCTCACCACTATTCTCACAAGTTTGTGTTGTGGTTTGCGCCCTCACTAAAGCCTTTGCATTGTCCACAATTATTTGGCTAGGAGTCATCGGTTGTAAAACACATGTCTTGTTAACCCATTTGAAGGTGTAAACATTTGTGCGACCATCATGTAGAGCACCTTTGTCGAATTTCCATGGTCGACCAAGCAACATGTGGCCAACCGTCATTGGGACTACATCACACTCCACCGTGTCTTTGTATGGGCCAATAGAGAAGGTTACCGAGACAGTGTGCTTGATCTTCACGGACCCTTGGTCACTAATCCAATGCACGTGGTAGGGGTTCTTGTGTGGATGAAGTGTGAGGTTGAGCTTCTCACAAAACTCGGTGCTAGCAAGGTTGTGGCAACTCCCTCCATCGATGATCACTTTGATATATTTACCATTGATGCCAGCTCATGTTTGGAAGATATTTGAGCGTTGGTCTTCATGCTCTTGTGCTTGAGTGGTTAAGATCCTTGTGACGACAAGCAATGGACTTGCGTGATGTTCACACATGAGGACTTCTTGGTCATCTTCCACTCGTTGCCTTGTCATTGCTTCCTTGACTCGGGCATCAAATTCATCTTCACTCAAGTACTCTTCGTCGCCATTGTCATGGATAAACAATACTTTCTTGTTTCTACACTCGGCCGACTTGTGTCCTTTGCCTCCACACTTGTAGCATTCGCCATTGAATGGTGTGGTATCCTTTGTAAGCTTGCCACTCGGGGGCATTTTTCCTTGAGGAAGTGTGTGCTTGAAGGAAGTATTGTATGTACTTGATGAGCTTCCATTTAAGGTTGGTGGTTTAGTGGTTGAAGCTTTATTGTAGGTGAAGTACGTCTTTGTCTTGTTGTACTTGATGTCATCTTGCACTTGACATTCGGCCTTGATGGCGATGTGCACAAGCTCAACCATGTTATTGTATGTTTGGAACTCGATGATGCGCTTGATTGGATGGTTCAATCCAATAAGGAAACATGCCATAGTTTTCTCCTTGCGCTCTTCAATATTGGCGCGAATCATGTTGAGCTCCATTTCCTTGAAGTACTCTTCCACGGTCTTTGTCCCTTGACGAAGTGATTGAAGGTTGTTGAAGAGGTCGCGCGTGTAGTGTGAAGGAACAAAGCGGGATCTCGTATGAGCCTTCATGTCATGCCAAGTTGTGATTGGGGGCTATCCTCTTGCATCACGAGCAATTTGAACTTGTTCCCACCAAATGTTGGCGTACTCATCAAATTCAAGCGAAGCCATGACGACAATCTTCTTGTTGCTATAATTGTGCATACGGAAGATCTTGTCGACTTTGAGTGCCCATGAGGGGTATTCTTCTGGGTCATTTGATCCAGTGAACTTGGGCATCATGAACTTGAGCTTGCCAAATATTTCTTCCTCATTGCGATCACGGTGGCGGTTGTTGCCATGTTGATGACGGTCTTCATCTTCTATGCAATCATTGCGACGAGCTTGTTGAGCTTGTTGATGTGCTTACAGTTGAGGAGCCGCACTTGGAGGTGGTGGAACTTGCTCTTTCTCTTGGCGCGGTTGTTGACGAGGAGGAGGCACTCGGGCCTCATGGTGATCATGAGGAGGTGGAGCCTCTTGAGGTTGTTATGGACGAAGAGAAGGCTTGTTCCTCGGGTGTTGTTACGGGTTAGGCACTTGGGCCTCTTGGCGAAGATCATGGTCTTGAGCCTCGTGACATGGTGGGTGTCGCTCAACTTGTACCACTTGACGCTCCATGTTTTGATGTGGTGGAGGAGGCGCCTCGTGATGACCATGGTGTCGGTGTGGACGTTCATGACGGTGATGACGAGGAGGAGGATCTTGGAGAGCTTCATGTTGGTGACGAGCTTGATCCTCCAAGTTGGAGTCATCACTTGTTGTGTCAAGTATGTGTCGCGGGCGGTGGTGGTGTACTTGAGGTTCCGCTTGTGCTTGCGCTTGTTGGATCACTAGAGCCCTTGCGTGATGACGTTATCCTTCACTCCTTGCTTGGGGCCTTGAGGAGAAATCACCATCATAGCTTGACGTTGCGGCATGTCTTGGTGAATGTACATAGTTCAAAGAGCTTCCATCTTTAACCACGGGGGCGTCATTACGTCTTGGAGCACTTGGATGACGATCTTGATGAAGAGGAGAACAGTGGCGCGACACGCTTTAAGAGCTTGATGCGCGTGAGCGCGGTCTTGCCATTCCGTCGATGAGGAGTCAAAGCTTGTCATTTGTTTCGGCAACAGAGTGTTGGAGCGCTTCGTTTTGATGGCCAAAGTTGTGATGCATCACATGAATTTGTCGTTCGAGGCCATCAAAGCGGTTTTCGATGTTCTTGAGCTTGGCTTGTGTCTCGCCAAATTGTTCATCTTGTCGTGTCTCAAGAGCTTCGCAACATTCACGAAACTCTTTTGTCGGATGATGTAGTGACTTGTGTGCGTCATGTACGATCCATGTTCTTCTTCTTGGGGAGATGGTTGGCTCGACTCACTGTGCCTACCATCATGCAAAACACACAAGGATTGTCTATGGAAGTGGAATATGGTGGTGTTATCCTTGTACCTCACCTTGGGGATTGCATCGAACTAGAAACCACAAGTGAGAGCTATAAGCGTGCAAAGTGAAATCGCAAAGAAACCTCACACTAAAGAAAGAACTAACTCGCAAAAGCTTTTGGTGGAAGGTTAGGGTGGTGGAAAACTAAACGAAATGATCCAAAGAAAAGGTTATTGTTAAAGGTGGTAGAGAACCAAAGATCAAAAGAAAAAGGAAACGATCTACAAAAACACAAAGATACACACACGTGGAAACGAATGTGGTTAGCACGACTATGAAAATGAGCACAAAATGTCCTAACGAAGACTACGCTCGGTGTCGTGCTAACGCAAGGAGAGACCACAACTCGTTCGCCCAAATAGAAATAAGCAACTGATTTGTACACTTGCCTTGGTCGCACTCTATCTCTCTCTTTGCTTACAAGCTTGATACTCTCTTTGTATTGGGAGACTTTGTATCTTTATTTTTCTTTTGCTTTTGCTTTTTCTCTCTTTTTTTATTCTTTTCTCCCTTTCTATACCACTATGTCAACTCTTGAATTTGCTTACACACTCTCACTTTCCAAGGACAAGTGCACAATGCTTAGGCAAACCCAAGATGAGTTGCTCTCATAGGACAGATACACACAAGGAAGTAGGGTTAGCAAGGTGGAGCAAGTTATACCTTTGGTATTGATGACTTGCTACCAGTGTAGGGGATGATGTTCGGTGTCATGGTGTCGAGGAGCGCAGTATGTGATGAGTTGTGGAAGCTTAAAGTTAGTTGGGGCGACACGCACACGAGGCACGAACAACACAAGAGGAAAAACAGACAAAATTGGGGAAATCAGGATTTTTGGCGGTCAAACCGGCGGCGCCGGGTCGCGTGCCAGAATTTTTGGCGGAAATTCCGGTTCGTCGGAACTCACGCCGAAATTTTTTGTGGCTGGACCAGTTCATCGGATCTGGTGCTAAAATTAGTTCGTGAAGAACTCCAAAAGTCAAATCTGTCAAAATTTTCGGAAATTTGTCCAAATTGGGCTAGGGAAAGGTTCTAGAAAGGTAGATAGGTACCCAAAGCAACATATCTATGGAAAAAAACAGTAAAAATGCACCAAATCCATAGATCGATCCGAAGGAAAATTATGGGCTCTTTTTGGGGATTTTCAAATTTTTGGTGGATAGAAGAAAATTTTGTGGGGGAATTCGTGAGCAACGAAGCTCTTGATACCAATATGTTGAGGGAAAACCTCGGGGTGGCCCGATCTTTCACGAATCCCTTGAAATCGAGGAGGGGTATGAGGGAGAGGATGAAATATGCGGACTCATGCACGAAGAACACGATGAACACATGCACACACGAAGACACAATACACACCTATAGCTCACGCCGGCGGTGACCGGTCTGGCGCAATCCCTAGGATCAACGTCGGGCGGAGGTCTCTCTCTCAAACCAGCACGGCGAGAAGGGAGTCTCAGTGATATCTTGACATCCAGGCAAAGGGGCTCTGATGCCTAGGCTTGTACAACAAGGGAGGCACGATGCAAACTCTAACGAGGTTGTGGGATAATTGGTGCTCCTTCTTCAAGGAGCATGAGACTAGGAATTAGGGAGATTCACAAGGGTGTCTTCTAATTTCAATTATCCAAGTCTGAGTAATACAAGGGGGTGTGGTGGCTATATATAGGCCAGCCACTAAAACAGGGGTAGTTTGGGTACAAAAGGGTAAAACCTAGACGAAATAGGAATATTCTCGGGCATCAAACCCATGTTGACTTTTGGGGAAAGGGTTCCGGCGATAAGTCCGGTCGCGGTGGACTGGGTGCCGGAAATTCTGGTCCGCGCCGGTCGTTCCGATCGGCCACCGAAATGGCTCACAGACGTGCGTTTCGGTGTGCGCCGGTCGGTTTTGGCATGCGCCGGAATTTTCGGTCCATGGTCTGGTCCGCCAGTTGGTGTGCCGGGATTTCCGGTGAGATTTCCGGTCCGCTGGTCCTGGCGCCGGTTTGGTCTGGACCCTCGTCTTGCGATGGCTTGGCTCCTTCTCTTGGCATTCCTCCGGACGGTTCATACCTGATGATGCATAGAGTATTGGAATGAAGTAACAAGCCATCCAAGGATGTATCGAAATCACACGAGCAAAGGATCGGATTCACCTTAGCTTGGAGGAGCTTGGCTCGGGAACGAGTCATCGGTCCACTTGGGGGACTTGGTGGTATAGATGTGGAGGCGTCCGTAGGACGGGCTGCATCATGTAAACTCCAGTTCATAGCTCCTGTCATATTAGTCAAATGAATAGTTTGTCTTATTTAATGTATTAACTTGTTATTACTTAGTTTCAGATTGCAATTAATGTTATCACCACCAAAGAGGGGGCTGCAAGATCATGTCTCCTCCAATGTAGCTGTCACACTCAAAGGAAGATGCAGGATCGATTGAGAAAGCAAATTGAGAACTCTGCTATCAACTCGATTGTTAATTGAAATGCCGAATATTATTTTCCTTGAGTTGATAATATGCAATAATTTTAAGAAGTTTACATCTGATATAATATCTAGGTAACTCGCATAGGCCATGTAGGCATTTAGTTGACGCCGTCCACACATGACGGTAGTCGTTACCGTAACTACGCCAGCCAGGTCGATTTGGGAACAATATCGTGCTTTGTTATTGTCCCATCTTGTATTCGGCCGACGATAAACAGTAAAGTATGCTCGCTAATTATATACCTTTTTTGATATTGCTATGGGCTTCAGAAAGATCAAAACTGTAAATTACCGTAAATGTAATGGGACGACCCACATGGAGAACAAGTAACAGTAACAGGCCGTAACAGTAACATGCCATAATAGTAATATTACATAACAGTAACATGCCATAATAGTAGTAGGCCAGACAACAGCATGCTAGAGCAGAAACATGCCAGAATAGTAACGAGCCACAACAGTAAAAGGCAAGAAACTGTAAAATGGCAGAACAGTAACATTGCCAGAGGATTAACGGATCAGAACAGTAGCAGGCCACAACAGTAAATGGTCAAAACAGTTAAATGCTAGAACAATAATGAGTCAGAATAGTAACGGGCTGAGAAATTTCCAGACGAGAACAGTAACATGCCGACAAAATTACCAGGCCAGAATAGTAACAGGCCATCTGTGGGCCTGAACAGTTGGCGGCCGGAACTGTAAAAGGCCAGAACAATAACATACCTTCTTAAAGAAGGGCCGGTAGTAAGTGGACGACGACGGGCTGCGTGAACAGTGATGGGCCGACCGCATGCCTTAACGGTACAAGAGCGACTTGGCGCATGCTGCTAATGGGCCGTAAAATGTTGGACCAACGTGGCCTTCTGTAGGCCAAAATAGTATCCGGCCTAAAAGTTCACGGGCCGAAGCTGGCTGTATTAATGGGCCCACTTCAAGCCGTGCATGACGAAACAATAACGGGTCGTCTACTTATTGGGCTCTCCTCATGGGTCAGCCCACTTAATAATTAGCAGGCTTTAGCTGGGCCAGGATTTTACCACGGTTTCTCTGACCGTTAACGAAGGTAAACGGGCGTTAACGACGGCTGCCACGTGGCAGTTTGCATGACGTCAGCAGTCAACGCGGCTTGCGAGCAGATCTACGATAGAAGAAGTTTTCGTGGCCGAAGGATGCGATCCGCCACGGTCGAAAAAAAATCCGTGGTTGATTCATTTGTGACGAGACTTTTACCACGAAGGACATCCGTCGCAGAATACTTTTTAGCCACGAAAAGCGGGCCCTTGACCACGAAAATCGTCTGTTATAAAAGCCAACTTTTCTTGTAGTGATTGTAGAAAATGGAATGATGATTGGACACATCATTTTAGTTGGTTGGATTATGAAGATCTAGCGGTTATAGCTGATTACTAACACCAAACTGAAGGCCCAATGTGTGTTTTTTGTGAAACTTTCTAGCCACATCTTTATTTTTCTTTCGTATATTATTTTGAGTATACAATTGGTTGCAGATATGATCTTTCATTAAGTTACTAGCCAGACATCACTAAGTGGCCATGTACTATGACCTAAATATGTCGATAGTAAAAATTGATACCCATTGGATGGAAATCTAAAGTATCTAGCTAACGAAAAAGTGGTTGAGATTTACAGAAATTGTGACAATGTGGTGATAGACAACTCAGTTACTTCTCCACAGGCTGCAAAACAGTACTCCAAATAAATGTCTAGGTTTTCTTCTCGACGATCGGCTCGGTAAGTTTCAGCCCCCAACCCATATCTTCACATGCCTGGACGTGTGGCACCATATTATCAGTGTGAAAGACTCTATTATATTCTTTCCTAGTGCACTCAAAGTACGCTGGCCCATGAGCGCATGGCTCCATAGACATGGCCCGTTTGCACCGTAGGTCGGGCACTTTCAGATGCACGGGCCTCATCATGAGGTATGGCGTGAGCCCGCCGAGCGCGCTGCCAACGTACCCGAACGTCGACCAGCCGCTGGTGATGATCTTGTCCGTCATGCTCAGCAGGTACATCTCGGCCAGCGCCTTCATGTCGTGCGTGGCCACGCCGGTCAGCTGGTACTCCTCGTGGCTCGGCTGGTGCACGCTCACCACCTCGCCGTTAGCGCTCGGCGACTGCCAGTACATCTCTCGGATGCTGTCGTGGTACCACCCGTTGAGGCCGGTCATCAGGACGGCCTTGGATCGCGCACGGGCACCTGCCGTCGGAGGCGGCGGTGCTTCTCCCGCGCTCACCCCTGGAAGCAGATGCTCCTGCGACGTGCACGCGAGGATCTGATCCAAGATGTTCTGGGGCGGCGTGTCATCGTCGAAGGCCCTGACCTGAATGCCGAGCGTCTCGTCGGCGCTCCCGAGGTAAGAGTTGTAGAACCGCGTGACCATGCCCCAGACGTCGTTCGTCGGGTGGAGGAGGTACCGCGAGATGATGTAGAAGACGGAGTCCTTCCTGGGGAACAGCCGGTCGAGCTCGTCCTGGTACACCGGGTTGAGGAACAAGCTGGGGGCGATGTAGGAGTCCGTCCTGAGGACCACCCACTGCACCCGGTGGAGGAACTGCCGGTGGTCGTCGCAGTACACGAGCCTGTTGGCCGGAGTCGCGCCGTGGTCGAGGTGGAGGTACACGAAGCGGTGCTCCGACGCCGGGCCCGTGTTGTTGTGCAGCGTCACGTTGGCGTAGCTCTCCGCCGCGCTCTCCCCGAGGTCCTCGTAGCCCTCGAGCGGGAAGTCGAGAGGCAGCAGCCACGTCGTCCCCGGGAACGGCTCGCAGAAGAGGTCGCCGAGGGTCTTCCCCCGGTCGACGAGCAGCACGCGGTCGGTGAGGATGGCGTAGAGGAAGGCCGAGGCCACGGCGAGTATCCGGTTGCCCAGGCCCCGGTACGACAGCAGCACGAGGTAGCCGCAGCCGTCGACGGTGTCCACGCGTTTTTGCCCGGATCTCAGCCGCTCCGAAGCTCTCGTGTATGGCTCGCTGCCCGGGCCGCACCGCCGCTGCAGCGCCTCCTGCTCCCTCAGCCGCTTGATGAGATATGGCGCCGGCGACCGCGTCATGTTCTTGCGGTAGTACGCGGACTGGTACCGGCTGGCGCAGGATCGCTCGTCGAATCCTGGAAGTAGCAGGCCACCCAGAAGCACGTCTTTCTTGGATCCTTAAGTGGCATGGAGCAGAGTAACTTAGAAAAGCTGTGCAAACACGAAACGTGGGCTCGGCGTCACGGCACCTTGCAGGTATATGCTTCAAACAGTGAGCGAAAAATTGAAATTACCTCGTTGGGCTCCTAAGCCAGCCACGGTGGACTTGATCCACACCGCCGGCGCGTCGAGGCGGCCACTAAGGATGAGGAGGATAGGCGGCACCGTCATAATCAAGACCACCAGGATCGAGCTCACCACTGAGCTCCATCGCCTGGCATCCTTGCCGGACACCGTGAACGGCGAGGCCTTCTCGATCTCCAGCCAGCTCGGCTCATCCTCAGTGCTGCCTCCGGTGGTGTCCATCTTGGGTTAGCTACGTGAGGATGATACTTCACTTGTAACTGCTCCGAACTAGCTAAACAACTCTGTTTGGGTGTTCCTTGAAATGCAAGTGAACTCTCTCTTTCCTAAATAAAACATTTGCAACGTATTACTAGTTAACTAAGTTCGTATGTATTTATATAGTCGATCGAGACATCGAGAGTAGATCTCCTCTCTTCTAAAGATGTGTTTTTGAGAATGACGATGTGTTTTTGAGAATGACGATGTGCAATAGACTTGGCATCGTGAAGTAAACGCGAGTACCAAGTTAATTGCGAGTTGCCATGTTCTCCCAATGGGAAACTGTGCGGTGCCACTAGACCTGAAATGCAAGTTAACTCACTCTCTCCTACTGTACTAAACTAACATGGTTGTGGTCTCCTAGTTGACAAAGTTATTATACATAGTAGATCAAAGTGTACGGTGTAGCTTTCTTCTTAAGATCTGTGGATACTTGAACGATGCTGTGTTGGCCGTCGAAGCTTACTGCGCTAGGTGATTCTTTTACCCAACTCGTTGCGGGAAATCAGTTGTTAAATGCCCAGATGGAGTGGAAGACTTCTGTGGCTAGGAATCTCACGTGAAAAAGGGAAAACGGAATCGACCGACTCTGTTCTACAAGTGGTTAATTAATTGTGCAATGCGAGTGGAATTGGTCAGTAGTGCGGTAGATTCGTTTGCCTAACTGATTAGTTTTAAAAAAACAGGGATCACACCCGATTCCACAAAGGGCAGCGCTACGACGCGCTCCCCGGGATAATTGTCCCCATCCCCGAGTCCTCGGTGCGCCACGTGTCCCCAAACCAACCTATAATCCCGCTTTTGCTGCAAACCGATCCACTTTTGATATAAATAGTCCTGTTTTTGCTATATGTATTAGAAAACGGTTCGGTCTAGAAAAAAGAACAGATATACTGGATCTCGCCGGAGAGTTCGTCGGAGATCTCGCCGGCGATCTTGTAGCAAAAACTTGTGCTAATGTAGCAGATCTGACCTCGCCGGAAACTCGCCGGTCACTTTCGCCGGTAGACCTTGCCGGAGACCGTGTAGCAAAAACTCTACGTTATTATAGCAAACCCGCAAAACAGGCGTAGCAAAATATTTTTTCTGATGTAGCAAAAAGGGACATCGCCGGAGAGTTCGCCGGAGACCTCGCCGGCGACCTTATAGCAAAAACTTGTGCTAATGTACAGATCTAACCTCGTCGGTGACTCACCGGAAACTTTCGCGGGTAGACCTCGTCGGAGACCGTGTAGCAAAAACTCTACACTCTTCCAGCAAACCCGCAAAACAGCCGTAGTAAAATGTTTTTTCTAATGTAGCAAAAAGGACATCGCCGGAACATCACCGCAGACTCTCGCCAGAGACCTCGTAGCAAAACCACAAAGATTGGTTGTAGCAAAAAAAATGTGAGAAAGTAGCAAAAACTATATGAGTACATAGCAAAAATAATATGGTAAGATAGCAACGCTCATAGCAAAAAGACAGACACAAATATAGCGACACGGGCCAACTGAAATAGCAAGCGCTCTAAACTGTGGTAGCAACACCAACACCGTATGTAGCATTGCGGGCTCCCGGGCCATGGCAGTCATGGCTGCTCCACTCAGAGGAGAACCTCCGCGGTGAAGTACATCTCCGGCGACAAACGGGAGCACCACCGTTGTGGCCTCCCTCACTACAAGAAAAGTTTTCTTCCGCAACGAATTAGCCCGACGGTCGTCGTAGAAGGCGCGTCTTCCGCGACGAATTTCTCGGCTCGACCGTGGTCGACGAAAAACTTTTTTTTCAGGTTTCGCGGCCCTCTACTACGTCGTATCTGCTAAAAGCCAGCGCGTGGCAGAAGCAAGATTTTCGTTTCCTCGCGTCATGTTGACTCGCCGAAGTCTTTTGTGGCGTGTGGGTCCCGGACGTCAGTGTCTCTAGCGGACCATACTTTTTGGCCGTGCCTCCCTGATTTGAACTCGATATCGTTACTCGAGGCGTCTGCCGTTTAGTCAGGCTGCTAGGTCCCACATGTCAGCCTCTTATTAGAAGGATCGTGTGTATGATGGAATTTTTTCCTTCGCTCGCGCTACCCTGTTCCGAAGTTGATAGCGCTGCTCGATGCATCTACCGTCTAATCAACCTCCTAGGACCCACATGTCATCCTCTCATTAGAAGAAACGTGTGTATGATGGAATTTTTTCCTTCGCTGGCGCTACCCCGTTCCGAGTTGATAGCGCTGCTCGACGCATCTACCATTTAACCAACCTCCTGAGTCCCACATGTCATCCTCTCATTAGAAGAAACGTATGTATGATGGATTTTTTCCTTCGCTCTTACTACCCTGTTCCGAACTAGATAGCGTTGTTTGATGCATCTACTGTTTAATCACGATGCTGGGCCCCACATGTCATCCTCTCATTAGCAGAAACGTGTGTATGATGGAATTTTTTCCTTCGCTAGCGCTACCCTATTCTGAGTTGATAGCGCTGCTCGACACATCTACCGTTTAACCAACCTCCTGAGCTCCACATGTCATCCTCTTATTAGAAGAAACGTATGTATGATGGGTTTTTTTCCTTCACTCGCGCTACCCTGTTCCGAACTTGATAGCGTTGTTCGATGCATCTACCATTTAATCACGATACTGGGTCCCACATGTCATCCTCTCATTAGAACAAACGTGTGTATGCTGAAATTTTTTCTTCACTGGCGCTATCCCGTTCCGAGTTGATAGCGCTGCTCGACGCATCTACCGTTTAACCAACCTCCTGAGCCCCACATGTCATCCTCTCATTAGAAGAAACGTGTGTATGATGGATTTTTTCCTTCGCTCGCGCTACCCTGTTCCAAACTTGATAGAGTTGTTCGATGCATCTACCGTTTAATCACGCTGTTGGGCCCCACATGTCATCCTCTCATTATAAAAGCATGTGTATGATGAATTTTTTACCCTCTGTCGCGCCTTCGTGTTCCGAACTTGATAGCTTTGCTCGCTGCATCGGTCGTTTATTCAGGCTGGTGGGTCCCTTATGTCAGCCTCACATTAGAAGAATCATGGGTATGATGGAATTTTTTCTTCTCTAGCGCTATCCTGTTCCGAACTAGATAGTGTTGCTCGACGAATCTGCCATTTGATCACGCTGCTGGGTCTCCTATTTCAGCCTCTCATTAAAAGAAATGTGTATATGCTAAACTTTTTTCTCGCTCGCGCCTACCTGTTTCAAACTGTCTACGTTGCTCGATGTAGCATCTGTATAAGGTAGCGCTGCTGGGTCCCACATATCAGTCTCTCTGTAAATCAAACGTACGTATGATGTACTTTTTTTGGCCATGTCCACTGTTTTGGCCTTGGCAACTTGCTAGGTCCCAGATGTCAACCACCTCTGTGCAGGAAACGTGTCTATGCTGGGTCCCAGCTGACAGTCTCTATTTGAAAGAAACATGTGTATGTTGGACTGTTTTTTCGGGTCCTAGATGTCAGCCTCAAAGTACAAAAAATGCTCAGAAAGGCCGAATTAAAAAGATTCTGGGCTAACTCGGGGCGGATGCCCTATTCGTCATGGCTTATATTCCATGGGCTCACTCCTAAATTGAATGGGCTACAGTCGATGGCCACAAGACCACGAATATGCCAAATTAAAAGGTATTGGACTATGCTTGGGGCTGATAGGCTAATTTTATGGGTTATGCTTGGACCTGCTGGGTCCGACATGTCAGCTTCTCTGTAAGTGCAATGTGTGTATGATGACTTTTTTCGGCCGCGTCCGCTGTTTTCACCATGGCAGTTGTGTATGGTCTTACTGCTGGGGCCTTTATGTCAGCCTCTCTAGCATGTTCTGGCTTAAGGGTCCCTGATGCAGCCTTGTATGTTCTATCTGGTGGGTCCCCGATGCGATCCTTTCTATACAAGTATTTAAACTTCTGTTTCGAACCCACCCTCAAAACAAACTATAGGGATATTGCATGCTAGTGGGTCTGTGATGTCAGCCTCTCCGTAATGCGATATTGCTAGAATAAAAAAATGTAAACCCAAGATACACTCACAAAGGTGATTCAAACAAAAGGCTAAGTACGATTGAAAGTAGTATATAAGCCTCATACCACCTAGTTTGCGGACGTCATCGGAATGTTTCAACTCCATGCAGAAGATTGCGATATCCACGTAACATCATCTGATGACTCCCAGAAGGAAGGACTGTGTTAGCTCCAAGCCACCCTAGTTTAACCCTGAGAGGGAAAGACTACGTCTTTCCCACAAAATAGAGCAACCCTCCGCCTGAAGCAATTCAGCAGATAGACCCAAAGTCGTGAAATAGGATCCGATAAGCCCATAAGAGAAACGTCGTAAAGTCTTACAAAAAGGAAGACCATCCATCACCATCTAGACTGAAGTCTGCTCAATTCTCCATGCATCCAAGAAGATTGAAGCCCAATTTCACTGGTAGAGTAATCTTGATCAAAGTTGAAATCCGTAAGTTAGTGTGCTTGAGACGCCTAGTATCAACCCGACTCAAAATCCCCTAACCCTACTCTCCTGAATCCCGGGACGAGATTCTTTTAAGGGGGAAAGGTCTGTAACATCCTAATTTCAGCAACCCTCATTAGTTGTCCAGAATGCAAATATCAGGGGGAACAAAAACTTTTTCTTGTTCATTGGTGCAGTGTTTGCTTGTGGTCTGTTTGTGCTTGTGCATGTGAGTGTATACCATATGATACTCATTACCTCACCATCAGTTGACCAAAGCTATTTAACAAAACTATCCTGGCTCATCTTACATATTCTCAAATCTTCTGGCATCTCAAAACCTGAGCCAAGATGATTATGTGACCAAAACTATTTTAGTAGCTTCTATTGACAAAACTATGGAGAGATATATACATAATCTCCTTATGTTTTCAAGACAAAACCTTCAACTACTCTTACCTCTAGGATCTCCAAAACCTTTTAGTAAGCTTTTGAATTCTACTCTTGGTAGAGATACCAAGGACCCTCATCCTATTCAAAATCCAACCTTTTCAAAATTGCCCATCCTTACCTCAAGCTAAGATTTATGGTAACCCTAGTAGTAGGTTTGCTTAGTTATAAGATGAGTTGCCTTGATCTGCTGTTTGATGAATTGCCTTGATCTGTTGTTTGAATTGATTGCTTATGAAGTAGTATGAGCCACTCTAGGAGCTCATCCACTAGGATCAAGATACTTTAAAAATCACCACACCCTAAGCAAGGATACAAAGCTGGATCTAATCCCTAGCTACCAGGTGATCATCTAAAACCCTTAACCAGATCAATTCTAAAGATAGCCCTTCTAGAAGTTTCCAAGTCAATGAAGACCAATATCAAGCATGGATCCTTGCGACTCAATATACTCTTCAACATCATCCACTTGATGATGCTCTGGTACCTTGCAACCCATCAAAATCATCACCACCCACATTCTAGTCAAAAACCCTAAATCTGCCAAATTTGGCTAAGTCTGAAAATCTGTTTCCAACATCACCTTTTTGAATGTCTCCCTTTCTCAACCCTTGTGCATTTTTGAAAATGCATCTTAACCATATTGTTAACCATCCTAAGGACTACCAAGGACCACTCTTGCCCTTGGATAGATCATCCTCCAACCTACTTGTTCTTGATGGTTTTGTAGACAAGAAAATAACTTTTCCTACAAATCTAGTCATCATGCCTACTTTGATAGAAGCTCACACCACCATACAACCTTCTATGGACCAAATCTTTGAATGGTTGTGTTCTACTCATATAGGTCTATCAAGATCTACTTCACTTGTTCCAAGAGGATCTCTGTGCTTCTTAAACCACATGGTTTATAAGGCATAATGACTCATCTGGCATGGCAGCCTTATTTTCAACAAAGTTTGCAATCACTTCTAGACCACCTCAAATGTAACCAATCCAAAATCCTTCTTCCATGATCATATATATGAATTGATATAACTATCCACCTATCCCTTGCATCAGGCTGAGCTCTGAGCTCCAAGATCCAACAAGGTTTTGGTGGTATACAAATAACATCACCCTAGATCCTCAATTCCTTGTTCTTCCATCTAATTCAAGTTGGATTTCCATTTCCCAAGGTTGCAAATGCTTGATAGACCTTGTATACATCATCTACATTGATCATTAAGATTTATAAAATATTATCCATAATTATTATGGCTCCAAATCTAATAAATCTCTTTAATAGTCAAAATCTCCAAAAACTCCTTTCCCAAAGGAAAGTTTGGTTTTTGTCAAAACACTTCCCCAACTTTTTGCTCATGTGAGTTCCATATATCATACCCTATCTTCCCAGCTCAAAAATAAATATTTTTGAGAAGCTTTATTAATTATTTTTGCCTATTTTCTTAAAAGGCAGAAATGGAATAATAATTGTTTTAAATACTTTTATGCCTCAATAAATCTTGGGAAAATTCCCTAAGTGTGCATTCACATTGGGGACCTTCTCACATCAGAAACCAATCTGGTCCAATGTAAATTTATCAAATGATCTTCTAGAAACTACTTCTGCCCTTTTTGAATAAATGGATTTAAGAGGACTAAAACACCTTATAAAATCCCAAATAAATCCTAGGAGTGTACCTTGACCATGCCCATCCACCATTACTATCTCCCAGAGCACTTCCAATGCAAACCTTTGAACTCCTTCACAAACTCTCTTGTGATCAAATTTTGCAAAAACAATCAAACTTGAGATAAACCAAGACCACGCCCTCCCCAAAGCTTGTCAAGCACTCCTCCATAGCAACCCACACTCCCTTGGTCGTGAGCACTGTAGCTCCACACCAGCCCTTGATCCTTTTACTCTTGGATTAGTAGAGAGAGAGAGAGACAACCATATCTTACAAGGATATGCCCATTTAATTACCACAGCAGCCCCTACCCCTCCCTGCCCAACCAAATCCCCCTCTTACCCCTCCTCACCGCATGCGTCATTTCTGAGGTCCCCAAGTCCCCCTACATCTCACCCTGCTTTTCGTTTTGCTCAGGACCGTCCCAGAAGCCATGCCAGCGAGCTCCCGAACGCCCTCCCTGGCTGTCGTCACGCGAGCATCCTCCCAACGTCGAACCACCCCGTGCCGCCCCTCTCTGGAACTGTCTCGGTGCGCCTCCCCCGCCAGCACTCCTCCCGGCACCTCCCCGCCGCTCTGGTGAGCTTCCCCGTGCCGCCCGAACCCAGCTAGGGTTTCCTCCCCGCCGGCCCCATCAAGAGGAAGGAGACGGCGTGCAGCCATCAATCTCCCTTAGATCGAACGGATGATGCCGCCGGATACCGCTTCGGCTGCCCTCCCATGCTGACCAGCGGGCCCCACAACGCGGGTTTGAACCCCGGCCTCCCGCCGTGCCTGCGAGCCTAGCTGGGCCAGATCTCCCCTGCGCGGCCCATGTTCGTGAGGTTTCAGCTCGGCTGCTCTCTGCCCTCTTCTTTTCTTAATTCCTTTTTCCAGATCTGTTAAATAGCAGTCAGTTTTAAATCCTTTTAAAAATGGAAAACGGTTTGAAATGTCTAGATATAAATTCCTACTTGTTCCTATATGTTTTGTATAACATGCAGACCAAACCCTAGGGCCAGAGTATTTCTTATTATTTTCTGATAATTAATCTACTGAAAGGTATCTTTTCAAATAAATAAATTCCAAAGTGAGCTATACATGCTCAAATAGGATGAAACAAACTTCCCTTGAAAGTTTATTACTGTACCTATCAGTTAGCATTATATCCTATCAAGGTGAACCCTAGTTTCACCTTAGTAAAAATAACAAAATCCCTCCACATAACACTTTAGAAAATTCCCCATACCAAATCATGAGTTGTTTTAACCTCATTCCAACTCCCTGTGATGTGGTACACTAAGGCCTATCAAAACACAGGATATCAAATTTTATTGATGCTCTGTCCAACTTTGGTGAATTAATCATCTCTGGCTAGGGTAGTTTCAGTAGAAAAAACACTACTGGAGTTTCAGCACTCCAAAGTGGGTGATTTCAATTTCGACAGAACTGTATTCAAAGTACCTATCCATTTCCCCTTGCCTCATATCAAAAGTACATGTAGATTTAATCTGGTGAAAAAGACAAAACATCTCCAAAATAGCCTTTGGGAATTTCCTAAGGGCATTTTGGTAATTATTTTGGAGTGATTCAAACTCTCAGTGATTCATTACATAAAACTCTACAAAATCCACTAAGGAAATAATTGTTGGAGCTCCAGAACTTTTCTGGTGAATTATTTTCTAAAACTAGAGTATTTCCCACTAAAACATTTTTTATAAATCAATGGAAATTGATAAATTGGTGAAACACTTTTGTTGGTTTCATATTATCACTACCTATCTGTTGGTATCATATTTACACAATGGTATCAGATATAATCTGTCCTTGGTCCAAAACCCCCCTCTTAGGTAGTTCCTCGACAATAAAACCCTAAGGGATGTTCATCCCCTTCTCCAAGGCCATCTCAATCTCCTAAATCCAGTCCTCTCAAAACCATCTGAATCTTAATTCGGTATTATTCAATTGCTTGCTGTATTATATTGGTGCTTGTATGCCTTGTGTTGATTGTGACTTGGTTTGTTTGCATGTGCTGTCTTGACGACGATAGTTGCGCTTGTATTGACGCCGAGAAGAAGAGATCTTATTATCATTGGTATTGGTATTTTTGGTTATTTTAAAGAAGAAGTCCAGGGACATATTGCCATATTGCTGATCATCAGGCAAGCCATCTTCTTGCTCATAAGCCTTGCCCTACGGTTTTCTTATGCATGTTTTATCTACTGTTTATCAAAACTGCATTGTTTACTATATGTTCATGTATATATGGTAGTGGTTTGGCTCCTCCGAACTATTACACTTGTGTACTATTAAGTACAACCCCCTTGGTGACACCTACTTGTCCCTAGTAGCATAGATGGTGTATTACACCATACCCTTTGGAGACCCTGTTTTAATCGAAGCATAACTAGAGGATGGGAAGACCCTGGAAAAAGGCTTTACCAAATGTTTTATGATAAAACCTTGGTGAGGTGGGACCTCCCAAGAGATTTTGAGAAAGAAAAAGGTTTTGTTTTACAAAATGTTGAAGGAAAGATGGAGGAAAAAGGTTACGAAAATGCACCTGGTTCTTTGCAGTTTTGCTAGAACAATTAACCAGTGCAACCACATTACTCTGGAATGGGACAGGGCTGGATTTGATGTTTGTCTATTCTGGTATAAGCTGCCTCGCAACTACTACAGGGGATCGCGATCCCTGGAGGGTGGGCCTTCTCACATAAGGGTCCATGTGAGACATCGACCTGGAGAAGGAACGAAGGGTTTACGGACCTCCACGCGTTACTATGAGCCCCTCATTGAAAGCGCAACACTGGGGAAGTGCAAAATGTTCTCCGGTTGGTCCTAGGTACCCGACGCCTCGGTTTTGAGGGGAACAACACTCATAGGGTAGGCACTTATATTGGAGTGGGCATCTGGAGAGTCTTGATCGGTTACTCGACCCACGATCGGTGTAGATTAGGGTAGTGTACCCGGATGGTGTGGGTAAAGTGTACAACCTCTGTAGAGTGTAAATCTATTCGAATAGCCATGTCCACGGTCATGGACGGTTGGGAAGGTTGCTGTAGAGCGGTGCTGGTTTTATTTTCAAAAAGGATTTCCAAAAAGCAAAGGCTTTGAAAATATTTTGACCATGGGATGGTCGAAAAGGAGAAAGGTTTTGACCATGGGATGGTCAGAAAGGAATTTGGTCGTGGGACGACCGTGAGAAAGGAACAAATGAGTGACCCAGTCCTAATGTTCAAAATGGTTTCCAAAATGCTTTACAAAAGTTTTCAACAAAGATATGTAGATGTTATATCTACAAGAGAAACTATTTGAGAAAATAACCTCTCTTGGAGCCCTCCTACTACCACAACCATATTGCATACCCTCTTGTTATTATTATTCCCTTAAGGTGGTTTGCGAGTACATTCAAAGTACTCACTGGCATTGTTCCTGGCTATTAACTTGGTCAAATATCAAGAAGAGGACGAAGTTGACGACTATGCGAGCTAGGACGTTCTCCCAGTCAGTTGCCTGTAGGTTAAGGCATGACTCGGGCTCTACACTTGATGAAGTTCCGCTGATGTTGGTCAATGTAGCCATAATGGCAAATAAGGTATGACAGGTATTCGTTATGTATTGGGTGTTTACTTTGATACTTGTCGGTTATGTGCCACGACTAACTAATCATGGGATCGTGGTTGTATGCATAACATGGATTCTCGGAGGATTAATCCGGGGGCCTCACAGACTTGGTATCAGAGCCATCCTGACTGTAGGAGAACCTTAGTTAGCATGGTCGTTAGACAGGAACCTTATTTGAAAACCCCGGCTTTCGAAAAACTTGTTTCACAATGAGTTTCAAAAAGTTCTACTTCTTCTCTGACTCTAAGTAAATGCTTAATGGTTTCCTCTAACTCTCGTCCAAACTTCAAACCTACGGATTTTAATAACTAGGATCTAGAACCCGGTGAAGACAATGAGAACCAGATGAAGACAAGCAACTACCAACAAACACAAGGAGACTACAATATCGCTCTATTAGCGGAATCCTCACAATCAGAAGAAATCAGGTGTTGCACTATCAAGAAACGGCCAAGATACGACAAAGACTTCATCTACAAGATAGTGACTCCGACCTGAAGAAAGACGAATATCTAGGGTCAATAGTCCTAAGAATAGGATTCCCCTACATCACGAGTAATTAACCCCTTGGTCCCTAGCGTTGACCGTGTTTGCTTGCCTAAGTGCATCCTGTGTTGCTTGATGTGTGTTGTCTGCCGAGGACATTGCGATTCCCTCACTCTGTTCGCCTGGTATGTATGCTCTGGTTTGTTTTGATCTCCTTAAATATGTGACTCGAGGAGCGATAACCCACCTAGTAACTCATGAAACCCCTGTGTTAGCTGTCGGTAATGAGACCCAGACTAACCTCGAGAGTATATGAGAGGAAAAGCATCGCAAGAACCAGGAGTTCGGCATCATCAAGTCAGAATCAACTAGAAGATTTCACCTCAGCAGGACGGCATACCTCGTCAAACTCCCCTCACAAGACTCGTCAATAGCACCACAGTCCCTTGTCTCTCAATCTACTACAACAAGAATCCAGTTGAAGCCGGAAGTCGATCCCCGAAGGATCCTCAATATCCACAAGAAACCACAAGACCTACTAACTAAGCCAACAAGTAAAGAGCTAACTCCAGCAACCTTCGGTATATTAGAGCTTCCGACCCCCCCACCTCAAGAGACTAACTATTCTAGTCGACCCTGCCCAAACGATGATAAGTTCCTTACCAGAAAGCCAGAACACTCCAAAATCCTGAAGACAAGACTGCATGAAGACAGCGAGTTCCCTCCGCCATCGAGCAAAAACAACACAAGGAATTCGAGTAAAGACGTTTCTCCGAAGTTAGCTTCCCTACCTCGACTGAAGGCTATAAAGATAAGTCGTAAATCGCTAACTTACCCTGAGCTAACTCCCTAAGGCTTCATTAGGAACCCACCCCGACAAGGATATGCAATGGAACGTCACCCGAAGACCTCAAATCAAGCGTCATGCCTCTGCTCCAAGACAGAAGATCCGCACCCTTCTTGATGAACCTTAGTGAAGCTCTAAGGTGGAAAGACCACGTCTTTCCACTCAATCTTCAGAGGACGGTCTACCAGAAGATACCTCAGAAAATATCCCCGGATCCGAAGTCTTTCCGCCAAACAACAACCCATGAGTATCCGAAGAGAAACTAACTAAAGATTCTACGAAATCCCTCCGCTACATCAGCTGAAGACCACCCTAAGGGACCACAGATTCGCTAACCCCGTTAGTTATACACAGTTTGGACGATATGCTAATTCAACTACTCCGTTCGGCTAAGTACGATTGAAAGTAGTATATAAGCCTCATACCACCTAGTTTGCGGACATCATCGGAAGGTTTCAACTCCGGGCAAAAGATTGCGATATCCACGTAACATCATCTGATGACTCCCAGAAGGAAGGACTATGTTAGCTCCGAGCCACCCTAGTTTAACCCCGAGGGGGAAAGACTACGTATTTCCCACAAAATAGAGCAACCCTCCGCCTGAAGCAATTCAGCAGATAGACCCAAAGTCGTGAAATAGGATCCGATAAGCCCATAAGAGAAACGTCGTAAAGTCTTACAAAAAGGAAGACCATCCATCACCATCTAGACTGAAGTCTGCTTGATTCTCCATGCATCCAAGAAGATTGAAGCCCAACTTCACTGGCAGAGTAATCTTGATCAAAGTTGAAATCCGTAAGTTAGTGTGCTTGAGACGCCTAGTATAAACCCGACTCAAAATCCCCTAACCCTACTCTCCTGAATCTCGGGACAAGATGCTTTTAAGGGGGAAAGGTCTGTAACATCCCAATTTCAGCAACCCTGATTAGTTGTCCAGAATGCAAAAATCAGGGGGAACAAAAACTTTTTCTTGTTCATTGGTGCGTTTGTGGTGTTTGTGCTTGTGCATGTGAGTGTATACCATATGATACTCCTTACCTCACCATCAGTTGACCAAAGCTATTTAACAAAACTATCCTGGCTCATCTTACATATTCTCAAATCTTCTGGCATCTCAAAACCTGAGCCAAGATGATTATGTGACCAAAAATATTTTAGTAGCTTCTATTGACAAAACTATGGAGAGATATATAACAGAATCTCCTTATGTTTTCAAGACAAAACCTTCAACTACTCTTACCTCTAGGATCTCCAAAACCTTTTAGTAAGCTTTTGAATTCTACTCTTGGTAGAGATACCAAGGACCTTCATCCTATTCAAAATCCAACCTTTTCAAAATTGCCCATCCTTACCTCAAGCTAAGCTTGATGGTAACCCTAGTAGTAGGTTTGCTTAGTTATAAGATGAGTTGCCTTGATCTGCTGTCTGATGAATTGCCTTGATCTGTTGTTTGAATTGATTGCTTAGGAAGTAGTATGAGCCACTCTAGGAGCTCATCCACTAGGATCAAGATACTTTAAAAATCACCACACCCTAAGCAAGGATACAAAGCTGGATATAATCCCTAGCTACCAGGTGATCATCTAAAACCCTTAACCAGATCCATTCTAAAGATATCCCTTCTAGAAGTTTCCAAGTCAATGAAGACCAATATCAAGCATGGATCCTTCTGACTCAACCTACTCTTCAACATCATCCACTTGATGATGCTCTGGTACCTTGCAACCCATCAAAAATCATCACCACCCACATTCTAGTAAAAAACCCTAAATCTGCCAAATTTGGCTGTCTGGAAATCTGTTTCCAACATCACCTTTTTGAATGTCTCCCTTTCTCAACCCTTGTGCATTTTTGAAAATGCATCTGAACCATATTGTTAACCATCCTAAGGAATACCAAGGCCCACTCTTTCCCTTGGATAGATCATCCTCCAACCTACTTGTTCTTGATGGTTTTGCAGACAAGAAAATATCTTTTCCTACAAATCTAGTCATCATGCCTACTTTGATAGAAGCTCACACCACCATCCAACCTTCTATGGACCAACTCTTTGCATGGTTGTGTTCTACTCATATAGGTATATCAAGATCTACTTCACTTGTTCCAAGAGGATCTCTGTGCTTCTTAAACCACATGGTTTATAAGGCATAATGACTCATTTGGCATGGCAGCCTTATTTTCAACAAAGTTTGCAATCACTTCTAGACCACCTCAAATGTAACCAATCCAAAATCCTTCTGCCACGATCATCTATATGACTTGATCTAACTATCCACCTATCCCTTGCATCATGGTGAGCTCTGAGCTCCAAGATCCAACAATGTTTTGGTGGTATAAAAATAACATCACCCTAGATCCTCAATTCCTTGTTCTTCCATCTAATTCAAGTTGGATTTCCATTTCCCAAGGTCGCAAATGCTTGCTACACCTTGTCTACATCATCTACCTTGATCATCAAGATTTATAAAATATTATCCGTAATTATTATGGCTCCAAATCTAATAAATCTCTTTAATAGTCAAAATCTCCAAAACTCCTTTCCCAAAGGAAAGTTTGGTTTTTGTCAAAACACTTCCCCAAGTATTTGCTCATGTGAGTTCTATATATCATACCCTATCTTCCTAGCTCAAAAATAAATATTTTTGAGAAGCTTTATTAATTCTTTTTGCCTATTTGCTTAAAAGGCAGAAATGGAATAATAATTGTTTTAAATACTTTTATGCCTCAATAAATCTTGGGCAAATTTCCCTAAGTGTGCATTCACATTGGGGACCTTCTCAAATCAGAAACCAACCTGGTCCAATGTATATTTATCAAATGATCTTCTAGAAAGTACTCTTGCCCTTTTTGAATAAATGGATTTAAGAGGACTAAAACACCTTATAAAAATTCCAAATAAATCCTACGAGTGTACCTTGACCATGCCCATCCATCAGTAATATCTCCCCCATCTCTTCCAATGCAAATCTTTGAACTCCTTCACAAGCTCTCTTGTGATCAAATTTTGCAAAAACAATCAAACTTGAGCTAAACCAAGACCAAGCCCTCCCCAAAGCTTGTCAAGCGCTCCTCCACAACAAACCACATCCCTTGGTCGTGAGCACTGTAGCTCCACCCCAGCCCTTGCTCCTTTTACTCTTTGATTAGTAGAGAGAGAGAGAGACAACCATATATTACAAGGATATGCCCATTTAATTACCACAGCAGCCCCTACCCCTCCCTGCCCGACCAAATACCCCTCTTAGCCCTCCTCATCGCCCTCTAAGCCAATCACGGGCAGCCCCACCCCTCCTCCATGTCCAAAATGGACATTTTCCCTCTATAGCTCCCACCTTGGTATAAATAGGCTAGAAGCCCTCCCAGCACGCCACTGCCCCCTCATTTGCTTCCTCTTCCTTCCCCTCACCACCCCTAGCTCCACTCCTCCTTCCCCGCCCTGCTCTGCCCGGAGGAAGGAGAGAATGGCCTTTCGGCCATTACTCTAGATCTGAGCATAGCTCACTCCCTCCTGCTCCTCTCTCCTTGCATGCGTCATTTCTGAGGTCCCCACGTCCCCCTGCATCTCACCCTGCTTTTTGTTTTGCTCAGGACCATCCCAGAAGCCACGCCGGCGAGCTCCTGAACGCCCTCCCTGACTGTCGTTGTGCAAGCATCCTCCCGACGTCGAACCACCCCATGCCGCCC